>JANRMT010062831.1:17911552-17927953 GCA_026402145.1 Polypterus bichir lapradei | reverse complement strand
ATATTATATTATATTATATTATATTATATTATATTATATTATATTATATTATATCATATTATATTATATTATATTATATCATATTATATTATATTATATTATATTATATTATATTATATTATATTATATTATATTATATTATATTATGTGGTACTGTGGGTAGTGCTACCACGTCATGGATTCAGCATTGTAGGGATAACACCTACACCTGGACATTGTCCATATGGAATTTGATTGTTCTATGTGTGGGTATGTATGTATATGTGTATTTTCCTTCCCATACTCCTGTTTTCCTCTCACGTCATCAAAGACTTGCAAATTATGTTAACTGAAGATTTATGATTGGTTCAGTGTGTGTGTGTGTATGTGTATTTGAGTGGGTCCTTGTGTCCAGCAATTCCAGAATGGGCTCCAGCCCACCTACAAACCTAAACTGGTTTAAACAGGTTGGATATTATATTATATTATATTATATTATATTATATTATATTATATTATATTCCCCCTCATTTTCTAAAACCACTTGATCCAAAGCAGAGTAGTGATAACTCAAAATCCTGGGAGCTTTAAGCACAAGTAATTAATTGTAGAGCACTTATACACTTACACAGTGATTTACATGAAACTATTTAGAATTAGCAATTAATTAATTATAATAGTGGTTCTCAACCTGTGGGGCGAGCCCCCCTAGGAGGGCGTGAAGTAACAAAAAGGGGGGTGCGAAGATGTGAAAAAAAGAAAACAAGAATCAAAAATATGAAAAAAAAAATCAGTTAAAACCTAAACAAATTAACTTAAACTACATTCTGATACTAGAGCAATAAATATAAAGTTAGATAAATGTCGATAAAAGTTAAGTAGGTATAATAAAATATGCATCTACATTTCCACAAAATGTTAGTGGGGGCGCGATTAAAACTGTTATGAAATCTCAGGTCGCAAATATTTAAAGGTTGAGAAATGCTGCATTATAATGTACATATATTTTAGCTGGAGTGGGATAACAAAATATTATTTAAGCCATCTATCCATTTGTTGAACATGCTTTAACCAGTACACAGTCATGGTGAGTCAGTGCAGAAAGCTGCCCATTAGGAGACGCCAGTCCGTATCATACATATAATATTTATCCATCCTGTCATTCATCCATTAATTATTAATCCACTAACTCAGATCAGAGTTTTTGGAAGCTAATTACTATCCTCATATCATTTCCTTAGATCTTGTATTCCAATGGGGATCCTACCCAAGTAGTGTCAGTCACAAGACACAAACGAAGCCTAGGAACGATTCCAGTTCATCACACAGTGCATTATCACATAAAGGCTGAATTTAGAGACACCAAATACCCAGGCACACCTCAGGTATATCCAAGTGTTTCCAGTCCGCATTATACTACTATCCAACCATCCATTTTCTAACCTGCTTCAAACTCAGCAGGGTTGTGGGGGAGTTGGAGCCTATCCCAGCAAGCATAGGGTGCAAGGCAGGAGCAATCCCTGGACAGGGCACAAGTACATCACTTTGCAAACAAACTCACGCATAACGCACGCATACTTGGGCCAATTTTGCCTCGACATTCCATGTAACCTGCATGTCTTTGTACTGTGGAAGGAAATCATAGTAACCGGAGAAGAACATGCAAACTCTATGTAGGGAGAAACCAGGACATGAACCCTGGTTATAAACATATTAGATGAAATTAGATTAGATTAGATTTATTCAGTTTGTTATAAGATGATCTACAGTCAGACTAGTCTAAGTAATGGGTAACCCTGTAAAATATCACAATACTGTACACATAAGTCATTGTTAATTTGTTGTTGAAACTTATTCAATTTATTAATGTTTGCAGAATTTGGATACTCAGTAAAGGAAAAGGAAGATGGTGAAAACCAAACCACTTATGGCTTGCTGGCCATAACTAATAATTGGCTTGCTAACTCTTCTCTGATTTATCTTTAAGTATGCTATTCACCGTATGTTAAGTATATACGAAAAGGCTACTTGCAGTTCTCTAATCTTGATGCACTAAACATGAAATGGAGTGAAATTGTGATCTACTTAGTCACAAGAAAATAAGATGGACAAGAAGAGCAAAGGCACAATAAGAAGGTAATAAGATAACTACCTGCTGATAATCCACTGGCTCCATGGCTTGATGCTGGCAAGCAATCCGCTGCCCCGGCATGGTGCATGATGAGAGGCAAAGCTGAAGATTCCGATGCCAGGGCAGAGAAAGTGTCCACACTGCTGAATGGCTGGCACGTCATTTGTCTGCCTGAACCGTTAGCTCCACGCTGAATGCTTCTTTGCCTCTTGAACACTGAACCACCTTGTCTCTCACCCTCCCATTGCTGCCTTGACTTACATAAATTTAAGAGCAGCTGTGCTCCTCACACTGGTCGTGTGCAGGTATTTATAGGGCCACGGTGCTGATTTGAATTGGCTTTCCCAGGGGTATTACTATCCTCAAGCAGGTAGCCCTCCTTACCGCAGCACAATTCAAGCTAATTACAAATGATGGGAAACGTGACACTCAGCTGAGTAGGCAGCCAAGGCAGAGGTGTCCCTTTTATAGGGGGTCTATCCTTCCCTTCCATCCTACCCTAAAACTCACTTCGCTCACAACAAAGGGGGCTTAAATGCAAAGCACCTGTCGTGTTTTCCAGATAATTGCTGATGTCTCTTTTTCCCAGAAAATGAGATATATTTTAAGATGCAGAGCAAGAAAAGACCAACAACAGTGCCTTTCATCTACTTTCCAGATTTGTGGGATTATTATTGTTATATATTTTTTTCTTTTAAATGCAGTCTCATTATTTAATGGTAATACTGAACTGAATTCTAACACCTCACCATTTTTTTCAGTTATTCATTTTCTGTCCAGAGATCTTTCCAAGTGTACACCTGAAATGAATACACTGTCTCATGTCTTTGACTCTGTGCAGGGGCATATTGCAAGATACACTGACAAGTGAACTTCTAAAGGTCATTGATGATTTGTATTCTTCTATTATCTGCTTTTGGTAAGCCACAGTAACTGTTATAGAAGGTTGACAGGGCAGGGAAGGCATTGCAGGAGAAGAAAAGGGGCTTCATAACATACTGACAATAAAATGAATATAAATCAGCAGTATACAATGACTTTGTAAAATTAAAGGAGCACTACTGATGAATCGTTAAAATATTTCTGGAAAAAGCTGCAAACTTCCTCACTACAGAATTAGAAATATCCTAATCCAATACATGGTAGCAAAGAGGTCCTACACCAGGGGTGCCCACACTTTTTCGGCTTGCGAGCTACTTTTAAAATGACCAGGTTGAAATGATCTACCTACATTAAAAATGATATATATATTGAGTATATTTTATACATAAAATATATGTTGTCGTACCTTGCATAACTGAATAACCTTTATGGCACAATAACAATTCAATACATTTATGGTCACTACAGTATTTGGATTTAATAATCGTCATGTGGGAAAAAGCTGACTCGCATAAATAAGTAGAGCCGAATAATGCAGTCAAGGAGCTTTTAAATTCAGAGTGAAAAATGACAGCTGTCCAATTAACTGCGATTTTAGTTCCCTCTCCTTTCTCTTTCTCAGATCGCTTTTTAGAAGGACGTCAGTTCCGTAGTTTTTATGAACAGTTCGAAAGCACCTTTCCACATTTTCCTTCTGTGGAATAGCAATGACAGATTGACAGATCAGACAAACGCACTTCGATTGTGACATTGTGAGAAAACAATCCTCTTCTAATTCCACATCCAGCCCATACCCTCCCCAAACAATTTTTTTAAATCCCTTCTTTAGTCGATATAAATTGGAAGGCTAACTAGATCACAGCCGGAGTTTTGCAGTAGCTCGCGCGTTTGATCATGCGTGCGGGATGATCAGCGTGTTAGAAGAAAGGAGATCTCAGACTGGCTGCCCTGTATGTCAATCAAGTGGCAAATGCCATAGGGAGGATATATGATAGACTATCATTTAAAAAAAATTTTTTTTGAATGCAACGAGCTCTACCTGTACTACCTTTGCGATCTACATTGCATTGGGCACCCCTGTCCTACACACTTTGCCTGGTCCTATGCAGTCATTTATAAAGCACAGGCAGTTGTGATACTTATTTTTCTTAATGATTTATGTATTGACCTCATTTATTGGGATTTTTAGCTTACACATGAGTAGTTTATTAGTGAACTGCATTGCATTATTTATTTGGACATTGGAATATTAAACACAATGCATTTTCTCCACCTTCCTTGTTGTTTGAATTTCCTTATTGCAATAGTCTATCCCACTCATCACTATTAATGTCCCAGGTTTAAGAAAATGGTAATACTGCTGACAACCTGTTTTGTTCAAAATCAACAGGCTTGCAGCATTTTGCAATGCCTATAACTTTACTAAGTTGCATCAGATTTAGCTCAGTATTTTTGAATTTTCATATCCACAGGCTTACCTCATCATGCACAGAAACATACAAATAAGCATCACTCCCAAAAATCACATCAAATCATCTATAAGGAGATACTGGATTGGGGAGTTACTACATCATGAGGTTTCTGCCTTACCCAGAAGAGCTGACAGATCATGTGTGCAGAGGATCTGGAGTATTTCTAAAATAAAAGGGACTGCCTACCTCATATTAGGGAGCCAGAGCTGGGAGGAAGGAGGACAAAGCTTGTGAGAGGAGCAGAGGAGGCAGTAAGAGACAGAGAGAGAGAGAGTAGATAAAGAGTGTGCTATATTGTGCTTAGTGTACTTATGACCATGGTGGTGGGAAACTCTTATAAAAGAAGAGTTTTCCCACAATAAAAGAGTCCTTGCCTTTTAAATTGTGTCTGTACCTCTTTGTGTTGGGTGTTTGGGGAGCTAGAATGCCCCCTATTGTCCACAATATATATTTACATTATATGCAGGGGAAGAAATAAACACTTTTTGGTTTTTAGAGTGCTTTGTTAAAGTACAGAATATTTATGATTAAATAAATAAATAAATAAATACTCAGAGTGCGTAGTCAACAGAGGGGTCACAACTTTGCACATGCCTATGAGCCACTGGATTCTCAAGGCAAGCAAAGCATATTCTCAAGAATATGACTGTGTGTGTGTGTCAATGACGGACACATATACAGGATAAAGTTGGCCAAAATTACTACACAAAGCAGTGAATTTAATTCATGAAGCCCTGAATTCATCATACTCTCAGGAGTCTGCATCTGATATGTGTTGTTTGCTTGTAAATGTAGCATTTCATGGCTAAATATTTATGCCTAGCCCTAATCCTCACCCTAACCCTTTCATCCTTAGAGACCAGAACAAAAAGACCTAAACTGGAAAGCCCATATATAAGCCATGTAATCATTGACAACTTTATGTAGGCCATAGTACATAATACAATACAGCAAAAGTAAATGTAAGCCATTTAATGATTGACAGACAGCAGGTTTATACACAAAACTAAGAAATTTTAAAATAACCCGATCAGGAAAAAAGTACTTAAATCAATAAGAGAATTCAACACTCAAAATTATAATTTGAATACAATTTCTAAAAATTGATCAAAATATGAAAAGAATAAAAAAATGTTAGCGACCAACAACACATAAAGTATCAAGAAAACCAAATTAACAAACAAAGTAGTAATAATACAGGTGTGCTCTACACAAAGGTGAACCAAGTGATGAGGCATCCTCATAAGTAAGGGTTGATCCATATACAGTGGTGCCCCATACTTCGAACAGTTCTAACTGCGAATGTTCCAGAGTTCAAATGCTAAATTCGAGAGAAATTTGACCCAGAGTTTGAACAACGTATTGAAAAAATGCAGCAAAAGATACTGCTTACACAATGAACGTAAACGTCATATGTTGTGTGCCAAAGTTGTCTCTCACTCTTGCTGTGAAAGTATCTCTTTCGTTTTGCTTGTGTGTTTTCATTGCTTTTTTCTCTCTTTTGTTTGGTTATATGCATAACCCCTATCTATTAATCATGACATCCAAGAAGAGTGTGGAAGCAATGAGGCCTAAGAGGAAGGTGTTGGTATCGACATTTGTGGTAAAAAAGGAACTTATCGTGAAGTATGAAGGCACAGTAAATGCAATTTTCATTTTATTATACATTATTTATGTATTTTATTTATTGTTTTCATGTTTTAATTTATTTTTTAGGGCTTTTAATTTTGTTATTTTTTACCTTAAATTGCGCGTATTTGCTGTTTAAGTTTATAGAAATGGGTCTGGGAACGGATTAATTCACTTTCACTTTTCTAATGGGGAAAATTCATTCTGACTTCGAACAGCTCAGAGTTCAAACAGCCTCCTGAAACTAATTTAGTTTGAAGTACGAGACACCACTGTATTATGGAAGTACTGTATAACACAGTCCAATAGCACTCGAAAAGCCTTGTTCTAGGGTAATGTGAACCAAAGAGCAAGCCATGAGATCAACCATCAAACTACCCAACTGTTCAAACACTAGAATACACCAAAAATAGAACACAAATTCTTTTTATTACTATGCTCCAAAAAGAGAACAAAACAAGGTTAGGAGACCTCCGAGTGCATTGTACCTCCTCATAGTATGAGCGCAAAATAACTAAACGGATGCAATTTCTAGATACATCAAGCTAATATCCCAAGACAAGGCTTGTCCTAAACAACAAAATGTATATTTGTCCATACATTTAGATGGTGAGATGACAGAGGCATAGAGGTGAAATCAACTACAAGGTGGAGAGTGATGTCTTCTATGTAGAGTGGGTGGAAAACAGGGGCTAAATCCCAAAGGCCAAGGCCCTGGGGGATGCCCCTAATCCACAGGCAAAAAAACCTTAATCCCAGCATCAATCAAAACACAGTACTCGCTAGAGCCCAACCTGTCAAATTTGAAATTTCATTTCAAGTCATATTTCATGCTGCATGTCATGTCACTGAAATACATGAAGAAATATTTAAATAAATACAAAAAGAAATAAGCAAAAAAAGTATTTCCTGACACATTAAAATATTTATGCTCACATATTTTTGTGATTTATTTATTTATTTGTGTATTCAATAATTTGATCTAAAATGATCCTCTATACATTCTTTATAGCAGGGTGTTGTACCGTGTTAGCCATTATGAATGTAGTGAAAAGTCAACCAAAATGACGCCTTTTATTGGCTAACTAAAAGGATTACAATATGCAAGTTTTGAGGCAACTCAGGCCCTTTCTTCAGGCAAGATGTAATACAGAAACTGGAGTCCCAGTGTTTATATACAGTGGGATGCAAAAGTTTGGGCAACCTTGTTAATAGTCGTTATTTTCCTGTATAAATCGTTGGTTGTTACGATAAAAAATGTCAGTTAAATATATCATATAGGAGACACACACAGTGATATTTGAGAAGTGAAATGAAGTTTATTGGATTTACAGAAAGTGTGCAATAATTGTTCAAACAAAATCAGGCAGGTGCATAAATTTGGGCACCACAAAAAAGAAATTAAATCAATATTTAGTAGATCCGCCTTTTGCAGAAATTGCAGCCTCTAAACGCTTCCTGTAGGTTCCAGTGAGAGTCTGGATTGTGGTTGAAGGTATTTTGGACCATTCCTCTTTACAAAACATCTCTAGTTCATTCAGGTTTGATGGCTTCCGAGCATGGACAGCTCTCTTTAACTCACATCACAGATTTTCAATTATATTCAGGTCTGGGGACTGAGATGGCCATTCCAGAACGTTGTACTTGTTCCTCTGCATGAATGCCTTAGTGGATTTTGAGCAGTGTTTCGGGTAGTTGTCTTGTTGAAAGATCCAGCCCCGGCGCAGCTTCAGCTTTGTCACTGATTCCTGGACATTGGTCTCCAGAATCTGCTGATACTGAGTGGAATCCATGCGTCCCTCAACTTTGACAAGATTCCCAGTCCCTGCACTGGCCATACAGCCCCACAGCATGATGGAACCACCACCATATTTTACTGTAGGTAGCAGGTGTTTTTCTTGGAATGCTGTGTTCTTTTTCCTCCATGCATAACGCCCCTTGTTATGCCCAAATAACTCAATTTTAGTTTCATCAGTCCACAGCACCTTATTCCAAAATGAAGCTGGCTTGTCCAAATGTGCTTGAGCATACCTCAAGCGGCTCTGTTTGTGCTGTGGGCGGAGAAAAGGCTTCCTCTAGATCACTCTCACATACAGCATCTCCTTGTGTAAAGTGCGCCGAATGGTTGAACGATGCACAGTGACTCCATCTGCTGCAAGATGATGTTGTAGGTCTTTGGTGCTGGTCTGTGGGTTGACTCTGACTGTTCTCACCATTCGTCGCTTCTGTCTATCTGAAATCTTTCTTGGTCTGCCACTTCGAGCCTTAACTTGAACTGAGCCTGTGGTCTTCCATTTCCTCAATATGTTCCTAACTGTGGAAACAGACAGCTTAAATCTCTGGGACAGCTTTCTGTATCCTTCCCCTAAACCATGATGGTGAACAATCTTTGTCTTCAGGTCATTTGAGAGTTGTTTTGTGACCCCCATGTTGCTACTCTTCAGAGAAAATTAAAGGAGGAGGGAAACTTACAATTGACCCCCTTAAATACTCTTTCTCATTATAGGATTCACCTGTGTATGTAGGTCAGGGATCACTGAGCTTACCAAGCCAATTTGAGTTCCAATAATTAGTTCTAAAAGTTTTGGAATCAATAAAATGACAACGGTGCCCAAATTTATGCACCTGCCTGATTTTGTTTGAACAATTATTGCACACTTTCTGTAAATCCAATAAACTCCATTTCACTTCTCAAATATCACTGTGTGCGTCTCCTATATGATATATTTAACTGACATTTTTTATCGTAACAACCAACGATTTATACAGGAAAATAATGACTATTAACAAGGTTGCCCAAACTTTTGCATCCCACTCTACACACTAGGACTCTATACTCTATAAACAGAAGCCTCTCTCATTCTTTTACGGTCGATTGAAATGGAAAACCATATTGAAAGACGTACCCATCCATCCCCTTAATCCAGTTCATGGTTGTAGGAATTTTGAAAGGTGTTCTTCAAAATGTAAACTGACACCTTGGGAGAACATGATGTACCATTGTAAGCATGCAATCAATTAACTTTCAGAAAAGAAACAGTAAAACAGACAAAAGCAAGGCTTAAGACAAAGCCCAACATATCTATAAATGCAGACTGACTTTACATAGAGGTGAAAAGCAAGCACACAACCACATTGAGCACATAGCAGAAAGCATGTACATCCATTTTCCAAACTCACTAATCCAGTGCAGGGTTGCTGGAGTCTATCTCAGCAAGCATTGGGACACAAGGGAAAAAAGTCCATGGTGAGGGCACCAACCACCACAAGGTGAACACAAACATGCTAGGACCAATTTAGTAACACCAAACTACCTAATCTGCATGTCTTTGATCTGTGGGTGGAAACTGGGGAAACCAGAGGAAACCCAGCAGACATGGGGAGAACATGCAAACTACACTCAGGGTGCTCCTGCGATATGAACCCTGGTTTCCTTGTTGCGAACCCTCCATTGTGCCACCTATAATTATGTATATAAACAGATGTCAATAAACAAGTCTAACAGTCATTCAGAGCTAATGTTCCCATACCTGATGAAGTAAAGAAACAAATTATGGTACTATAGAGATTGATAACACTGGTTAACAAGCATTTTGCTGCTGGGAGTCTTTCACCTTTACTTTAACAGGTTTCACTTGCTGACTCCAAATCTGAAAACCATTTTTGTCCAGCACGTCCCGTTTTTTAGTTATGATGTTCCAGGTCTTGGACAACTAGGGTGACTGGACAGTAAAGGCGGTTAACCATTTTGATAAATACCGGTAATTCCACTAGGGATGCCATTGAGATAAAAGAATTTGCCACATGTTACTAACAGCTGTGAATTATTTACCTCCATCCATCCATCCATTTTCCAACCCGCTGAATCCGAACACAGGGTCACGGGGATCTGCTGGAGCCAATCCCAGGGCACAAGGCAGGAACCAATCCTGGGCAGGGTGCCAACCCACCGCAGGACACACACAAACACACACTAGGACCAATTTAGAATCGCCAATCCACCTAACCTGCATGTCTTTGGAAGGAAACCGGAGTGCCCGGAGGAAACCCACGCAGACATGGGGAGAACATGCAAACTCCACACAGGGAGGACCCGGGAAGCAAACCCGGGTCTCCTATCTGCGAGGCAGCAGCGCTACCACTGCGCCACCATACCGCCCGAATTATTTACCTTGTCATTATTATTATTTTTGAATTATTAATTTTTAATTAGCAGAAAAAATATTTGTTACTGATTACCAAGTCTTATATGACTCTAAAGCATAATGACACAACACAGACATGATGGTGCAGTAGGAAGAGGTTTTACTGTTAAACATAACATTACATTTCAGGACATTTTGTTCGTTAGATTCACCATTACTTTGAAAAATGTGTCAAGGCGATGGACAGAAACGGTGATGCTTTTCAGCATTTAAGAAATAAGTTCGATCTTGAGAAAAGTGAAGCCAAAATAAAGGAAGGTGTTTTTGTTGTTTCTGAAATCCGTGAACTGATGCTTGACGATGAGTTCAAAAGGACACTGAAGCCCACTGAATCAGCAGCATGGGAAGCATTTGTGCGGGTTGTCCAGAATTTTCTTGACAGTCACAGAGCAGAGAATAATGCTGAGCTTATGGAGAACCTGCTGAAAGCGTATGAGCTTATGGGAGCCAGAATGTCACTGAAGATGCATTTTTTACATTCTCCTCTCGACTTTTATCCACCAAATCTGGGCGATGTCAGCAATGAGTATAGGGAAAGATTTCATCAAGATATAAAGGTGATGGAAAACTGATATTGGGGAAAATTCACTCCAAGCAAGATGGGTGACTACTGTTGGTTCTTGCAAAGAGAAACGGATGTGCAGTACAAGCGCAAAAGCGAGTGCCTCCAACATTTTTTGGGCACGCTGACCTCACTTTTATATTGAGGTAAATTGACATAAATATGCTTTAACGTGTCTCTGGTATCGTCTTCTGGTTTGTTTTAAGATTAAACACATAAAAAAACAATTTTGGTGGGACATAGTCCAAACTCCAGATATTGTGTTGATATATTATATTGATATTCAAAAGTGTCAAAACGTCAATGATGTGTATTTCAAAAACCTGATGTGCTAGCTTAATTCCGATTTCATATATGAAATCAGTGTAAAAAACTAAAAATAAAGAGCTGCTCTGAAGTTCCCAGTAGCAAACAAAAAATATTTTTTGTAGGCCAGTGTAATTTCTCAGGGACTCCTGGGCAGAAGACAATGGGTCTTAGCTTGGTACATTATGTGCTGTACACTCAAAATGACAATCGTCAACTTACACCACACTTTTCTCTTTATATATTCTCCTTTATTACTCTGGAGCTAATGTCAACAACAGTGAAATTTACTGGTTTCTACAGTAGGAGGAGGAATATGCGTCTACAGTTTTTTGTCTGAGAAAAAAGATTTCATTCTTTCTGTTTTGCAGAAATTTCAATCATATGCTTTCACTGATATTACTAGAATAGTTCACAATAATTTATATTAAGATTGAAATTTGTTTACTGGGTGTCTGTCTTACATTTCTAGTTACTTTGCAAACATAACATAAAACTCAGTTAATGCTATAAAAATATGAGCTTCTCCTAGAAATAGTGAGATAACACTGTCGATAATGTTATCTAGATGTACAAAGTGTGTATGCATGCATGATTCTGATATTTTGATTGTTGGTTTCTCATTTAATTAAAAGCAATTAACACATTTTCTTTTAATAGATCCTGAATCTTTGTCATCCAAAAACATTCATGCTTAATTTTCATTTTGTATACCAATGTTAAAGTTGGTGCCATAGTGATTGTCATTACTGCACTGATGTAAGTACCAAATCCCAACCTGGCCATTGTGTGAGTTTTTCTTGCATCATCTTGTGTTTTTCTCATATCTTTTATATTTTAGGTGGACTTGAGGCTAAGAATTGTCTCAAAGTGAATTAGTGTGGATGTGTAGGTGAGTGTCCCCCATAAAAGAATAGCATCCAATCATCATCATATGTTCAGTGCTACAAGGATAGGCTTCAGTCCTTGAGGTCTCATATTACATTACGTATAATGCTGCAGTTTTAGCTTTGAGTTGCATCTTCTTCTTCTTCCGGCTGCTCCCATTAGGGGTTGCCACAGTAGATCATCTTCTTCCATATCTTTCTGTCCTCTGCATCTTGTTCTGTTATACCCATCACTTGCATGTCCTCTCTCACTACATCCATAAAAATAATAGAGTATTTCCTGTTTAAGATCACACTTTACTCTTGAATACAAATAAAGCCCTTCCACTGTTAATGCTGTTAAAACTTACACTAAAACAACAACAAAAATCTGTATATTGTGAACGCTAGGTGGTACTGTTGCCCCTTTAAACCCAATAGACAGACACTCAGGACATCAGGTAAAAGCACCAAGAAGTATTTTAATTCTCTTCTTCTTCTTAAACAGTGCCATTGAAGCACCACAGTCAAAACTAATACAAGCAAATACAATAACAATAAACACAATTCTCTTTCTCTATCTCCTCCACACCTCCCAGCAAGCTTTGTCCACCTCCACCTGACGCTGGCTCCCTTGCTGAGTTCCCAACAGTCCTTTAAATAGTGCCCGGGTCAGATGGAGAACTTGAATTTTCTTCAGCCCGGAAGTACTTCTGGGCTTTCATCCTCATGACTTGGTAGTACTGCCTGGCTATGGGTGAGACATGACTCCCCAGGTTCTCTTGCAACGCCCCCTGGTGGCACCCACGGTACCCAGCAGGGCTGTGGCATTACACTACATGTCCCATAGTGCCCTGCAGGAATCCGGGACATTGCTGCAGTCCAGTGAAGGTGCCATCTAGCATCTTCGGTGGAGGCAGTGTCCTAGAAAAGCTGCCTTCCCCCATCCTTCCATCTCAGGGGCGTCCCGGCCGGATTGAGCTATCAGCCGTTTGTTACAATATATATACAGTATAATGCTAATGGTTGTCTGTTATGCAAAGGTTGCACACTTTTGGCCCTTGAAGCTTTTCGATCAACATCTTATTCTGTGCCACATGCAACACAATCCATGAATTGGACTTCCTATCAACAGAGGCTTGGAAATTGGGCTGCAACTCCTTCTCAAATCCATTGGGGACAAGGCAGTGTGCCTCAGCTCACATGCACATGCAACTTAACTGACACAAAAGCAAATACCGATTGATCACATTGTATGTCTGGCTCAAAAAGAGAAAGGAGGCCCAGGCACACAGTGTGCAAATAACATTGCCAGCAGGAACTATGGAGCACTTCATAAACCATTTGGGTGGCTGCTGACAGTCAGGCACATTACACAAGCCAAAGACATGTGCATCAGCTACAGGACACAGAGTGAAGGCGTGACAAAAACCGACAACTTTCTGCAAAAACTCACACTTCAATCTCAAAATGAAATCGCACACATCGATTGATGACAAACAACAAATGAAGAGATGGCAGGACACTGCCGCACATACCAAAACGAGAAATCAGCCTCAGCTTCTACAGGAAGTGCAAGAATAAACGATTTAGAACATACAGTATGCACAGTAACAAAAGCTCCTTATCTTCTGCATCCATTGGAGACCCAATTAAAAACAATCCCCAAAATATGGTGTGTATGTGTTCGTATGAGTTGAGAACGCCACACACAGATGCTGGTCAGGTTCAATAACTTATCATGTATATACTGTACCTGTTCAGATAAAACACTTTCATAGCTTTAAAATACATACATCACTTCTCATTTACTTAGAAAAGTGTGGGATTCCTTTAACATAAACAGCTCTTACGGCCAAGCCTTCAGAAACAAAATGCAGGTTGAACAAGAAGAAAAACTACAAGCACAGCCCAACTTAGTGCTGATCCCTAACCCTAACCCAGATAAATAGAGCTGAAGGTAGCAGAGTTAAAGATGCTAAGATTTGCACTGGGTGTGACGAGGATGGATAGGATTAGGTACGAGTATGTTAGAGGGTCAGCTCAGGTTGAAGGGTTGGGAGACAAAGTCAGAGAGGTGAGATTGCATTGGTTTTTACATGTGCAGAGGTGAGGTGCTGAGTATATTGGGAGAAGGATGCTAAGGATAGAGCTGCCAGGCAAGAGAAAAAGAGGAAGGCCTAAGAGAAGGTTTATGGATGTGGTGAGAGAGGACATGAAAGTGAAGGGTGTAACAGAACAAGATGCAGAGAACAGAAAGATATGGAAGGAGATGATCCGCTGTGGCAACCCCTAACGGGAGCAGCCGAAAGAAGAAGACGAAGATGAAGAAGTGTCAGTAAAGGCATCTTAATGATGGAATCAATCCAGTCAGCTTCACCAAATGCTTTTACACAAAACCAACACCGTTAAAACGCACAGAACTTTGTGCATTTGATGAGCACTACTTAACTGCTAAATGAGATTATAATTTCCAAAGCATACCACCTTTGGCAACAAATGTGCAATATCAACAACTCCTTATCTTTTCCATCCATAGGATCCTCTGTTCAATATCTCCCAGGATGTGGTGCCTACGTGTTCAGAATTCTTAATCATTTTTATTCTATGGGGCAGATAGGTTCAAGATTAAAAATATACTTTCCAATTGATTTTACACAAGCCGGATGATTTTATACTGTTCAGTCATCAAATGTTTGCCGCCATGTTCAATTCAAATAACAGCTATCAAATGATTACTCGTGGTGTTGGGAAGTGTATTTTGAATAGAAACATACAAATATTCAAAAAAGTCAAAATTGTGACTTGAATATGTTCATTTCATTCATCTGCCATTTGAAATATCCCATTCGCAGTGTACAATTTGAGGACCCAGTGATCTCTTTGTATCCCAAGCACATCCCAATTTCTTCCACGAACTTCCCTGTCTCAGTCCTCTTGAGAAAATTACTGTTTAATCTCTGTGATGAACAATTGCGATCAAATATGACTGCCATCTTAGGTATCAGCCTGTATGCGCACTTTTAGTGACATATGTTTTGGTTGGCAGTATAGAAGTAATTGGAAAAGTGCCTTTTATTATGATCTCTGCTTCCATTAAAAGAACACAAGTTTGGAGATGGCTCTGAAACAGGGTATTAGTTGCCAGTGGCAGATTAAGAGATTTGCACAGAGGACACTTTCCCAGGGTAAAGCTCACAACAGGCCGCTTTGGTGTACCTATAACACATCCACTGGGTCTCTTGCTAATCCCTGCCTATTCAGGAGGAAATCAAAAACAAGGGTAGCCAGGTTAGAGTTGACAAAGCCCTTAAATCTAATTACAGCCGGGCTGCCCATCCTATTAAATGTGAAAGTGCTTGCAGCACCTGTCTCCCTTGCTCGCTATGGCTGTCTGTCTCAGGAGAGATGCGCCATCAGGGGAAGATGACCCGATTCCCACAGGTATCAAGAAACATGGTGCTCTTTACAGACTGCATAGACTCTTAGAAGGCCCTGAGGTTATGCGCTTTACATGGTGGAACTAGTAGTTTGTATTGTTCTGCTGTCTTCTTGTTGCTTCTGTAGTCACAATGAAAAGCTTTACAAAAATGATTTATATTGTTCTACACTAGACTGTACTATACTGTAGAACTGTATGATTTACACCAAAGTCTCTGGAATATTTGTATAATGGGTTAAGGTAACACAGAAAGAATTAATGTATGTACCTTATGGTAATTACCAGCTGAAATGTAAGTGGCCTATCCGTTATCTACACAGATGGTTTTCAACCTTTTTGTACTGTGGACATTTTTTTATTATAGTAAATGTCAGGGACCCGGTGGAGGTTATAACAGCAGATAAACGTGGGGGTTGTCACAATTGGAATTTTGTGAGTCTCAATATCGGGGAGATAGGGATGTTTAATCTACCTAGGAGTTTCAAATGGTACATGAGTGGAGAAGGTTCCCCTTGCAGTTTTGAACAAGTTTATGAATGGCCAGGGATGAAGGGTGGGGTTAATTGGAGGGTTTCCTTGGAGTTTCTGGCAGCTTTTTTCTGGCAGCTTCTCTTTCCACAACAAAGAGAAGAATCAAGCATCAAGAAGCTTCTAGCACTAATGCGAGCATCAGCCTAACCAGTAGCCCCGTCTGTGTTGCAGTGTTTTTCTTCCTTTTCTTTACTTATTGCATAAAGTTTCTTCTTGACTGTTTGTCTACTACATGTGCAGTGGTTTTGTTTAAGTACACTATGGATATAAATCTTTAGATCTTAAATTTCCCTCTGGAACAAAAGAGTGTCTATCTATCTATCTATCTATCTATCTATCTATCTATCTATCTATCTATCTATCTATCTATCTATCTATCTATCTATCTATCTATCT
>JANRMT010062831.1:17901177-17911542 GCA_026402145.1 Polypterus bichir lapradei | reverse complement strand
TCTATCTATCTATCTATCTATCTATCTATCTATCTATCTATCTATCTGTCTTCACACATCCGTCTATGAGTCAGTGGTGCTGTTCACATGGCCCTTTAATCATGTATCCTTCACCTTTCAGTTGCATAAACTCCCTTCTCAGCACAGCACTGTCAACAACAACAACAAATCAACGAAAATTAGTATAGCTACAGTTTTACCCTGAAATATTGATATATCAGGGCAAAAATGTGGATTTATAGTGTTCCTCTGATCAGATGAGGGAGCGTGACGGTGCAGGTCAGCTCCACGCTACCAGTTGAAGCCCTCCACCATATGTAACGTACCCAATGGATGAGCCTAGCAAATGACGACACTCACACAAAGCAAGGAGTAGATTCATTAAGGTCCCAAAGTGCTTGTATTAAAATCCATCAAAACAATGTCCAAATAAATAGTGCAGGCATCAATCCATAATAAATGAATAATCCATAAAAACAAGGTTAAAATCCAAATCTATTTGTGCATAAAAACAAAGTTAAAACCTGGCAGGAATCTTTTATTTAAAATCCCAGTCCCTGGTGTAATATTTTTTTTAAATCATTTTTATGATGTCTCCTTAGCTTAACCCCAAATGGGTCCTTGCAGCCAAGGAGCCACCTAATTGTCAGTTCAGCCAACCTTCTGCACTGCTCCTAGGCCTGAGCCCTGGCAGGGCATTACACCAAGCCTCTGACACCCGCTGCCAGGCTTATGTCCCTCCACAGGATGACTCACTGAGCTTTCTGATATACCTGTAGCTCCCATTGCCTTTCTCTTGGCCTTAGGCGGAGTGGCTCCAATCAAGCAGCATCTCAGTCACTCCAGCTCCTAAATTGCTCAACTGAAGTGGCCTTCTTTAGCCCCTGAGCATTGGCCGCACACTCTCCCGAAAGATTTCATCCCTTTTGCCTGCCCACTCTCTCTATCTTGTTCACCTGCACTGGCTTCCTCCGACTCCTGCCTTCTTCTCTCCTTCCTTTAACCTCCTTTCTTTTCATCCGAATCGGTATTCCTTTCCTTTTGTTCTCTTTTCATTCCTCCATCTGTCCCTTGCAGGCTCCTTTATCCTATGCTGCTTAACTGGGTATGGATGCCAGTAGCCCCTCCTTCTGGTGCATCATTGAGGTGTCTGAGTGAGCTGCCTGTCTTCGCACGTGTATGTGGCATAGTCAACCAGTTCCCCAATTAACCATGGAGTGTCATGCACACCTGCACCCGATTGGAGGCTGCGCCATCCTGAGGTGTGATTATTTATTTAAAATTGGCCACCAATTTCCTAGCTGCGGACACGCTATACCACAGAGAGCCGTGCAATTATAGGCAGAGACTGGTCCAGTGGTTTGGATTTGTATACTGGACATATTTACTCACACAGAGATTTTGAGCTTTATATATTAGATTTGCAGAAAGCACATAAATGTAATACACATGGTATTTAAATTGTTCTGGAAATAATATATTAAACAACCACTGTAACCATTAGGGAGCATCCCTGAGCATCCAAACAAAAAACCCAGCAATGCCCAACATAATTCCAGGTTCAAATAAATGATTTTTATTTGACAAAACACCTATTCATAAGAAAACCAGCAAAAATATATCAAGACAGTTCTCTTTCCTCCTCCAAGACAGCATTGCCCACCACCTCCCGACTTTGACTCATCATATTTGAATAGGCAAACAGTAGATCTTCATTAAACAGTGCCTACAGATAAAGGTAAAATACTTGAATGAAAACACAAGGACAATTTGTCCTTTTAATCACTTATTCAACAAAAACATCAATGGATCTAATGGTCTACTGGGGAAAAAGTAAGTACACCCACGGCCTCAGAAGCTGGTATTGTTCCATTTAGCAGAAATTACTTCTTGTAAGCATTTTGCATAGCTGCCCACCAGTCTCTGACAACTCCTCCTTCTTCTTCTTTCGGTTGCTCCCGTTAGGGGTCACCACAGCAGATCATCTTCTTCCATATCTTCCTGTCCTCTGCATCTTGCTCTGTCACACCCATCACCTGCATGTCCTCTCTCACCACATCCATAAACCTTCTCTTAGGTTTTCCTCTTTTCCTCTTACCTGGCAGCTCTATCCTTAACATCCTTTTCCTAATATACCCAGCATCTCTCCTCTGCACATGTCCAAACCAACGCAATCTCACCTCTCTAACTTTGTCTACAAACTGTCTAACCTGACCCTCTAATGTACTTGTTCTTAATCCTATTAATGACTCTTCCATTTGTGACCACTTCTCCATGCAAAACTCTTTCAGTTGCAGAATACCTTTGGGTTTTCTTACCAGTAGTGCCCATTTCAAACTCTCCTGCAACGTTTCAATGAGATTCAAATCAGGGCTTTGACCAGTGCAATCCATAACCTTCCATTTCTTCTTTTTGAGCCATTCATTTGTGGATTTGTTAGTGTGCTTTGGATCACTATCATGTTGAAAGGTCCATTTCTGCTTCAACATCAGTTTTTGGACAGAAGGCCTCATGTTCTCCTCAAGCACACCTTAATATGATGCAGAATTCATAGTTGCCTCTATGACTACAAGCTGCCCAATCCCTGAGGTAGCAAAGTAATCCTAAACCATAAGATTTCAACCACAATACTTCAGAACTTGAATGAGGTTTTCCTCTTGAAATGCTGTTTTATTTTGTGCTAAACAGGTCTATTGTTATGGTGGCCAAACAACACTATCTTTAATTCATCTACCTAGGGCACATTGTTCCAGAAGGCCAGGGGCCTCATGTATAAATGGTGTATCTGCACAAAAATGTTGCATACACCCTTTTCCACGCTTACATCGTGATGTAAAAAAACTAAACTTGGCATAAAGCCAAGCACATTCTCATGCCAAGTCAAACCATAGCATACACATGTTATTGTCTAAGTTTTGTAAACTGGTGGCACACAGCATCAAAGCAGTGCTACTGTTTCTGTGTGGTCTCCCTTTATTTTTTAGATTCACATCCCTGATAAGGTTTTATCAAATATACTGAAATTAACCGCTTGTGGTTTTTTAGTTTAAGGCATCTGATTGTAATCAACCTGTAACCATATAATGGTGCACAGAATGGCCAAACTATTCCAAATACAATAGCTGCTTTACCGTTTTTCTCTCAGTGCACCACTTAGAGTATTTTAACCCAGTGTATCTGAGTGTGGAATCACAGCTGTACAGCAGCTGATCGGAAAGCTCTACGGCAGATTGTGTCAAGAGAGGAGAGAACTGTAGGATACAGCTTCTAGCACACGCTGCCTCAGATATGTGCACATATGAAGTTCTCCCATTCAGCAAACGCTACAGAGCCTTTCTTGTACAGACCTTGCGGTTCAGAAACATCCCAAGAACTATAAACACACTCAATCAGTCCATCAAGTGCTCCTGTTAGAACTGTTTGTACTTATAAAACAGTAGACAGAAGGCCCTTGGTCTTTATGTTCAAAGGCAAATTGTAATCTTGCTCTAATGTTCTTTGTGGACAACAAACACTTTACACCTTGCATGTAGGTTCAATTTGTGCAATCTCTTTTTAATTACAGAAGCAAGCACTTTGAAACCAATGTTTGCAAAAATTACCTGCACATCACTCAATGAAATTCAGGGGGTTATGGGAAACTTCATTTAATATCAAACTGCCAGTTCTTGGGCTGAATATGCTGGGCCAACCAGCCCTGGAAAAATTAGCAGTCTTTTGAAATCTATGTCACTTTTAGATGATATTCCTTACAGTGGAATGACTGATTTGAAATAATTTAATGATTGTTTTAAATCTATTGCCAAACTCATAAGCTTCCATAACGTTATTTGTGATGGCCTTAAATAGCTCTCTTGATATTTCCATGGTGATACCATGCACATGAACAGCAAAGAGAACGACAGTGCCTAGATATCTCTGGTTTAAATGAGACAGTTACTTGCTCCCTAAAAAGGTTCTTATCATTGGCACCTGGAACTAGTTTTATGGATTTAAAGTAGTGATAAATGTAGGGATGTACTTACCTTTCCACAAGACGAATCTTCACTTTTGTTAATTTAGATAATAAGAATCAATACAAATTGTCAATTTATGTTTCATTTTCCAATTATGTCATCTTTATCTGTGGATACTCTGTGCATGAAGATCTAATGTTTGCCTGTTCAAATATTTTAAAACATTCATCAGTTTCCATGGGGTGTACTTACTTTTTCACATTACTGTATAAGACAAATCAATTGCCAATTTTTTCAGCAAGTTCTTTTACATTTATTGTTAAAATTGATAGATTTATCCTCCAAGAGCCTTAAGTTGTAGAATCTTTGCATTCAACAGGAAACAGAATATTAGTCATGGTGGAAAATCAACCAGAGTTGGACAAAATGAAGAGCTGGCATCATTCACTATATATGTTCAAGGCAAAGCTCTTGAGACACCACCATGTGCTGAAGGCTTTGACTAAATGGATGAAATGCACACTCACTTGGGCACAATGGCTGAATGAACTGTGGTAAGATACAAGGCTGTATGGAAAATGGTGAAATATTTTCAGTGAAATGAAGAGGAAATTAATATAATTATAAAGAGGGCCTTTGATGCATTTCAAGTTCAATGAATGACAGACAGGTATTCCAACACTTGGTTATCACTTGGCAAATGAATTAAGACAAGAGACAACACTCCCTATTCCCACATCAGTAGGATCGACATAGCTTCAAGGCTTTAATTTAACAGTATCAAAACCCAAAGGTTTAATTTTTCTTTATCTGTGCACACATAAAATACATACGAACAGAAAAGTAAGGAAGTTGGCACCTTAGGCATGTATTATGTTATTGTAACTACCACAGTGCTACCAGTCCAGTTCCCACCATGTGTCAAGTCACTTAACCTGCCTGTGCTCTAACTGTAAAAAATATTTGCAAACAATGGTTACATTTTCTAATATTATAAGTTGCCTTTAATAAAGGTGTCAGTCAAATGTAAAAAAAATTGTAATAGAGAATCAACAAAAGATCCGAGTCATTAGTGTCAGAGTTTTGCAGCCACAATGATAGACAGTGCATTCTTCCGAAGATTTTCCTTTGCCAAAAGAGCTGCCTTGGGTGCATTTTCAAGACTGATTTGTAACTTCTATCAGAACACTGCTGCCATATGTGTTTTGCCATTGAGTTGCCTTACATTAAAGATAAGGTTCAGAGATTAAGCCCCCATAATTTGATTGCCATTTGGTCTGACCTTTGACTTTTCCATCCTTAACTCTTTGGTATATTGAATATCAAAAACCTACATCTCCCTCTCTTCCATCACCCGTTCACTGTGCAAATGAACAGAAGAGACGAAGCTAACTGGTTAAAGGGATTTACTGTCAAAAAAGCAGGCTGATGTCTGAAGCACTCAGCGTCCTCGAGACTGGTAGTTAATCGCTGTTTTAATTGTAAATAAATGTCACGCGTCATTTTTTTGTGAGAGATAGACAGTGGCGCATGAATCCCAGCATTCAAATGCAAATGTAGAACAGAGCCAGTGGGCGCATGATGGTGATTAATATGTGAATGTGTATGCATCACTTATTTCCCCGTAACTTCATCTGTTCCCCGCACTGTAGTTTCAGATGACTTTGCATAAACATATGTTCGGCAAAAGCAAGTAATTTCATCAGCATATTCAGGCCCAGGGGCTCCATGCATGCAGGTGATGCCAAAAAGAACATTTTGTCCACAGACATTTGCCACTCATCTCAAGCAAAGCAAGGCCAGCATGGTCCATTCATGACATTTAGATATTAAGGGACGTGCAAGTGTAAGGCACTGTCACCTATTAATGTGTTTGTACCTGTGTTAGACCCTTGGACTGCTAGACCAAATACACAAACACATGGTGCTTATGACAAAGGATAACAAAATAGCCATTGGCATAAATTAGTGCAGGCATTGAAACAAATATTGTTGGAAAACCTGCAAAATAAGCCAGTGGAAGTAGTCTTCCATTATGTCAAGAATATGAAAAAGAAGCTGTGCATCTGAAGAAGACACTAAATTTCTGTTGTGTAAAATTTGATGTTTCATTGAAATGCATTATATAAGGTAAACAATTATAGTTGGGAATATCAATAGCTGTTTTCTAGTTTCAAGAGAACTTCAATTACTAACCATTATACTATGAGACATAGTGAGCTCAGTGACAGATAAGAGTTTATGTACAGTAGAACATCCAGTAATATCAATCATCCACTTTCCATACCCACTTTTTCCATTACATTGCCACATAGTTGCCCATCCATTCTAGGGCCAGATGTATATATATATTGTGCCGGACGGCCAGGACGCCTCTACACTGGAAGGACCGGGGGATGGAGCATATCCAGAGCATTAACTCCCCCGGAGCGCTAGGTGGCAGCCCCCCTGGGTTCCAGTAGTGCCTTGGACTCCTGCAGGGCTCCATGGGCACTGGAATTGGATTCAGCCCTGTTGGGATCCGTGAGTGCCGCCATGGCATGCTGCAGCAGCCGCTGAGCCCTTATGGGCAGCTCTTCCACCACACCCGGAAGTGCTGTTACAAATGCATCAACGAGCACCTGGAGCACTTCCGGGTGTCTTATAAAAGGAGCCAAAGTCTGATGGGAGTAGACAAAGCTTATAAATAAGGAGGAATAAAGAAGAAGAGAAAAGAAAGAAGACTTTTGTGCTGTGCTTTGTTTAGTGCTTGTGACTGTGCTAGACTTGTGGGAAATGGGGAAGGCGTTTCTCACAAAGGAAAAAAACTAAAAAATAAAAAACGTGTGCCTTGAACTTAAACTTGTCTGTGTCAGTTTGAGGTGAGGGTGCCTATATATGCATTTGCACCCGAGCCTATAGACTTCAAACAGGTATTTTAACTTGAAAAGATGCCGTCGAAAAAAGAGAAGAAGCAGGCCGCTAGGGTAGACAAAACAACAGCTGCTCAGGAAGCAGCAAGCGTATCAACCTCTGAGCATACGAATGCTAAACGTACAGAGAAAGAGTATGAAGTCAAGTGTATTCACAGCACGTTACTGGTGTTTAAAGAAAGCATGCAAAAATTGTTAAAACAACAGGCAGTGTGTGCAAATATTACTTTCAATCATTCATTATTCTCATTTATTATGATAAGAAACTGGCAAGTGTTTAAAAAAGCCCAATGATTAAGTCCTGATATCCTGTTTGTCTTTCTGTTGACAAATCAACATTATTCGAATGTCACTACTGAACAGCAGATTGTGCTGCACCTTGAATTTGTTGTGGATAATTTCTCCCAAGAAAAAATATGTGAATTTGGACCAATCTATTCTTCATAGCACAGCATTTTAACTTTAAACGTGTCAGAATAAACTGCTTCTAAACTATAATTAATTTAAATTATCAATAGTCACATTTGGTAGATCCTTCAATTGTAATTATTTCTTAAAATCGAAAATGGGAAGTACAATTTTCAAGATTTAGGCAAAATGTCATTTTCAGTTATGAATGAATTTAATTTTACAATTATATCAATGGTATAATATACTGTAAAAAGCATTACAAATTAAGAAATGCTCTTTCATGGTGCCAAGTATAAATACTTTGGGGGCTTCTAAAATTATGATTGTGAATATGCCTGAGAATTACACTTTTTTGTTTAAATTAAGTAGGTGTATACAGTATGGCTTCTGCTACACATGACCAATATATTTTGTGGTTTATCCTTCACTTAAACTGCTGTATCTCCAAAGGTGCTAAAAATGATGCTATGTACTATGTACATATCTACTACACTCATACTATGTACATATGTACTAAGCACTATGTAAAATAAAATCCGATTGACTGAAATACTTGCTGCACATAATAAAGTTAAGACACAAGAGAACACAGTTCTGTGCACAGCATAACTAATGGCTTTGCAGAATGTTTATCATGTTGCAGGTGAGCCCCCTTGAGGAAGCTCTGCCACACTGCAAGCAGTGACAAGACACAGAGTTGTGTAAGAGTCACTGAAAAAAAGGCCATCAAGTATCTGAGTCAGTGCGTACATAAGCAGAACTGTTATGACCTAAAAGGAATCTTTACTGCTTCACAAGTACTAGTTGCTGTTTGGGCAGTCTTTTTCATAATAAACCCTGGCCCAAATCATTTTATACCTGCAGCTCAACACAAAGTATACGTAGAATCAGCTTGGTCACCTAATTTAGTTGAGAAGGTGTTTAGATGGAAGGTAACTATGCAGCAGGCAGATTCTTGATGCATAATATGTAGTTTTCTGACTGAATTGACATTGTAGGCCTGTTTTCTTTAGTTTTTTTTTAGCATGTTACTCTTGTTTTGGGTGTAGTGTTTATCATAAGGCAATTTCATCTCTCATTAATCCAGCACTAATAATATCACTCACTCACCAGTGTGAACATTGATTAGGTTTCAATCCATGCTAATTGTTCCTCACTTCTTACTTGATTTCAGAACCAACCAGTAGCTTTCTATTAATTATTTAAAAAGAAGCACTGAACAGGTCATGAAACAATCTTTATTTTATACACTACACTCTGTTGTCACACCATTCTGTTACAAATGTTGTCTCATATATAAATAGTAGTGAGCGTATATTTTTTTATAGAGAGACATACATGACGATGGCTACAAAGCCGAAGCATGTGTCTGTTAATGTTTTTTTAGCTTGAGAATAAAGTTTACCTTCTTTATGTATACTGTATACATATATAATATATATATATATATATATATATAGTCACAGGTGGCTGGGTGCAGTCGGCAATCAGCCGCCTATTTAAAGAGCCGCCGCCCTGCAATCAAGGCTGAAGTCGGATGAGGAGGAAGACAAGGTTGTGGCAGAGGAGGCGAGGAGAGGCCCGAGTGATTTGTGTGTGGAGACAGTGGCTAGTGAGAGCCTGGACTTTGGGGAGACTGGGGGTTTGGTGGCAGTGCACTTGACATTTGTAAATATACTGTGAATAAACGTGTGGTGATGGCCGAAACAGTGTCCGCCTGTGTGTGTCCGGGCCGTCATATTTCACAGTGGCGTAGCCGGCAGGATGCTCCACCTGGGTCGAGGTGGGGACCTGCATTCATAAAAATGTCTGTGAAAGGCCCGGCACAACAGGGGAACCCACCCACGTGCCGCAGGGGTGGCGTGCACCCAACCCCGCAGCAACGAAGTGCAGCACGGACCTGTGGAGGTCCATTGGTGGACTTTGTGACTAAGGGGCAGCTCACCGACGCGGGGCCTAGGAAGGAGGCTGCCAAGAAGGTGATACTGGGGCTGTGGAAGCCGCAGCAGCAGCGGAGCTGCCTGGAGAGATGCTCTCCTGTGAGAGGAGAGAGCGAGAAGACATGCACGGGATTGGACAGCGTGTCCTGTTCCCTCGCCGGCGATTAGTCGAAGGCGAGAGCAGGGAAGGTCCGTCCTGTGGATCCAGGAAACCCGAGTGGGCCGCAGGGGAAGGCCCATAGAGAGCAGTCGGTAGGTGGAACTACTCACAAGGTAAGCCCACCGCCGGCTGCTTCTCTCTCCTTGGCGGCGATTTTACAGGAGCTGCAAGAGGAACTGCGCCTTGTGCTGTCGCCACCAGCCGAGCAATGTGCCCTCCGGGTGGAGACGCTGGAGAGAGGAGGGACGGCAGTGGCGTCGGATCGGGAGCCGCAGGCAAGAGAGGATCGGCGCACTGCGGGAGCTCCTGCACGGAGAGGCACAGCGGGGAAGGTAAGTGAGACCGACCCCGTGAAGCTCTGGATGCCAGCGGGGCTGGGTCTGCCCTCTTACAATGGGCAGATCCAAACCGCCATGGCATCCCAAATTAAGCGGAGGAAGTGGCTTGGGGAAGCCAGTTCCTCCGACATGGGAGGACGTGCCACTGGGTGCGCATGTCCCGCAAAGGGCCGTCCTCTGCGGAGACAGAGGAGAAACCCGCAGCGTGGGAGATGGACACGACGCCTGAGCCCACTAGTGGTTCCGTGGCAGGGACTGCGGACTGCTCATGTGGGGAAGCCGAAGGAGGGAGCATCAGGGTGCCGATCGGAGCGGAGAGCGTTAGCCCAGCTGAGAAGACGAGCCGAGGGGCTGCTGCAGGGCAACGTCCCCGCCCCTTGTTTTTCTGTTTCATTTACAGGGTTGGGCCCTAGGCTGCTGTGTGTCAGTTTGACGCTGAGGCATTCTCGTCCTCGCAGATTGGTCCGCTGGTCCCAGGAGGTCCCAGCTAGCGGGGGAGTACTGTCACAGGTGGCTGGGTGCAGTCGGCAATCAGCCGCCTATTTAAGGAGCTGCTGCCCTGCAATCAAGGCTGGAGTCGGGTGAGGAGGAAGACAAGGTCGTGGCAGAGGAGGCGAGGAGAGGCCCGAGTGATTTGTGTGTGGAGAC
>JANRMT010062831.1:17889328-17900777 GCA_026402145.1 Polypterus bichir lapradei | reverse complement strand
GGCTGGGGGTGGTACCCAGCCGGGACGCCCGGAAGGACCGAAGGAGGGACTATGCCTCCTTCGGACCATGAGGGGGCGACCGCCCTGGTGACTATGGGGACCACGGGAAAGGAGCATGGAAGCTCAACTCTATAGGGGCCCGTGGTCACCATCAGGGGGCGCCCAGATGCCTGGAGAACCCTGGTCCTCAGCACTTCCGCCACACCTGGAAGTGCTGCAGGGACAAAGACCAGAGAGACCCGGAGTGCTTCCGGGTGCACAGCCGGCACTTCCGCCACACCAGGGAGTGCCAGCAGAAGTTCATCGGGAGGCACCTGGAGCATGTCCAGGTGGATATAAAAGGGGCCGCCTCCCTTCATACGATAGCTGGAGCCGGGTGGAAGAAGGACAAAGCCTGGAGGAGATGAGTGGAGGTGGTCAGAAGACAGAGAGGCAGTGTTGAGGGCCTGGACTTGAAGGGTGATTAGTACAGGAGAACTGGGTTGTGTGTGTGCACTGTAAATAATAATGTATAATAAACATGTGTTGGTGCTTGAATCATCAGTGTCCACCTGTCTGTGTCTGGGCCAGCTTCCACAATATATATATATATATATATATATATATATATATATATATATATATATATATATATATATACAAGTAACACCCTCCAACCACAACTCTGCTCTGCAATTCCCTCTTTCTCTCTCCTCCACTCCTCTTGTCCACTTTGTTCTCCTCCTCCTCCTGACTCTGGCTCCTTTTATATAAAACCTAGGAGTACTTCCGGTATCTCAAAGCTGTGGTCCAGGAGCACTTCCAGGTAAGGCTGGATCCCAAAGAAGTGGGGCTCACTAGTTCCTTCTGCACCCCCTGGTGGTACCCATAGAATTCAACAGGGCTGAGGAAACACACTACAATTCCCAGTGTGCCCTGTGGGAATCTGTTGTGGCACTGTAACCCAGGGGGGCAGCCATCTAGCGGCTCAGGGGAGGCAATGCCCTGAGTAAGTTGCCTTCCCTGTCCTTCCATGCCATTGGCATCCTGGTCATGTAAGAATTTCAATACAGCTCCGTCCAGGATCCCATTCCTCACATGGCATCCTTCACAATATATGTGTGCCATCCATTACTACATATATATTTGTAGTAATGGATGGCACACAATGGGCTGGAATAGGGCTCCAACTCGGCCAGGAGGCCAATATACTGGAAGGAGTGGGGGAGACAACAATATCCTGATACAATGGATGACAGCATCCCTGAGTTAGGTTTCCCACATGGACACCCACAGTACAAGCTGGGACCTGTAGTCCCACAGGGAAGCCCTGTTTTGTTCTGTAGGGGCCGCCAAGAGGAGCTGTTGGGATTCACATTCCCTACTTTCAGAGACTTTTGTGCTCCTCAGTCATAGATAAAAGAAGCCACTCAACCACATCCAGGGAAGTTGGAGTTGAGTGTGGAGGACGAACAATGCTCACCTGGGAGCAGTTGAGGAGAATAGAAAGAGAAAGTCAAAGACTTTACTGTATTTAGCAAGAATCCTGTACTGGAAAGTATTGTGTAAATAAGCCTTTCATTTAAACTGTGAGGTTGTATCTAGGATTTGGGGTGCTGCAATGCCTCCTATTGATCACTACTGTAAATATATATGTATATGTATATGTTATACAGTATGTGCCAAATAATACAAAGAGTACATAACGCATGTTTCGCCGTTATTGGGGCTATTCAGGTGTATGCATTTTTGTATCCCCTTACGGGGATCGAACCTCAGACATCTGCGACGAAGCTTCTGATATTGCACAACAGCAGCTGATTTGCTTATTTGACAGGGTGAAGATCGAAGTATTACATTCTTAGGTCTGAAACACAATCTGATTATTAGGGTTGTTACCTACCAGGTAATGCAAGTGGCTGGTTGGTCAGTCGGCAATCATCCACCAGATCCTCTCAGTTGCGAGAAGCAGATCATGGATATGTTATACAGCAGTGGTCCCCAACCTTTTTGACACCAAGGGCCACTGTACTAGAAGCAAAAATTTCCAGGGACCGGTGTGTGTTCTGAGGATTCGGGGCGGGTTCGTAGGGCAGTTTTATACACAATTTACATTATATTTCTATTATTATTAAGGTATAATATTGTAATAGAAATTATACAACTTACCATTATGCAGAATCAGTGGGAGCCCTGAGCTTGTGTTCCTGCAACCAGACGATCCCATTTGGGGACGATGGAAGACAGTGACACACGAAGTGTGTTGCTTATGTTCAGTCTACTCCGTAATCTCGTTTTTGTTGCTGTCACAGCAGAAAATACTGCCTTACAAAGATAGGATATTGGAAATGGAAGCAGACTTTTCAGTGCTTTTGTGGCAACCTCAGGTTATTCTGCCTTGACTTTAATCCAAAACGTATGGAGATTTGAAGTTGTCTCAAACACACTTTTAAGGCCACCATCGTTTGCAACCTCAAGCAGTTGATCCTCTTCAAGCACAGAGAAAGTTGATTTACCTGGCTTATTCACAAATGGGTCACAGATCAATTCCTTTCCATTTCGGGGTCTTTCGTGGATGGCAATAATGCTCAAACTCTATTGAAAGCTGAGATAGGTAATCATACACCAGCTGGGAGAAAGAAAGCCCTGGCTTGGTATCTTTAACAACCTCTGCTAATGTTTGAAACATATCAAAAATCCCAATGTTTACTTGTTGGCCCCATAAATCAGGTTTGGCTTTGAATGCAGCCACTTTACCTGCCAACTTGAACAACGGGTATCTTCTGCCTCTGCCCCACGTGCTGCTGCTCCTCAATTGCTGCCTCAGAGTTCCCTCCTCAGGCTCCTCCAGCACTCCTCCAGCCTGGCTGGATACTGAGTCTGCAAAATGGGTAAAGGTGAAGTGCCCAATAGCATCTGTATGCCTGTTCATATTGTGAGGTTTCTGAACTCTTTTGGGATCCCCCCACCCAACGGGAACATCACGTTGAAGTGCGTCCCGAAGCGTGATTGCTTCACAGTAGAGCTGTGAGCCTGCTGTTGCCCCAGAAACAGATAAACAGTCTTAAACAGACGTGGTAATCGCACTTCGGGATGCTCTTCGACGTGTTGTCCCGTTGACGGAGGTCCCAAGAGAGTTTACAAACTTCATGTTTTCTTGAATGAGTGCCGCATTAATAGGAATGTTTCTTGAACAAGCATCACTGAACCACATAAAAACTGTCTTCAAATGCAGCAGTTTGCATACGTTTGCAACCAGAGATTTTTCTTCTTTTTTTGCATATAACAAAGACATATGCATTGTATTTGTCATTCCAACAGATTTCACATCACAAACATTAACACTGTTATCGTTTTTTCGTGTCTGCCATTTCTATAGGAGGGTGGCAATGAGTTAAACTCCAATTGATGTTTTTTAAATGTTGACAAGCAATAAGCAAAAGGTATCACTGAAAACCACAGAAAACAAAAACAGCAAAAAAAACAGTACAAGGAAAGTTCAAAGAAAGAAATTTTTTTTTACAATGTTTCTGTTTGGGGATTGTTGTGCAAATGTGCACAACTGAGCTGCGACCACAGATCTAACTGCTCTGTGGATGATTCATTCAAACATTTCAAGGTCACTTCATTGTAATGAAAGTATCTGCTGAATGTACTTCGTAGTAACAAGATTTCTATAGACTCGTGTCATATGGGGAAACTGTCAGGACCATAAAAATACTTTGTTGTAATACTCTCTCACCTTGGTCTCTCTCCTCTCTCTGCGCCACTGCAAAGCCCCACCCGCCAAGCATTCTGAAAAGTGTCCTCAGTGAAGGGGGCAGCCAATTTGCTGTAGCCCTTCACTGAGTGAGTCTCTGTTGCCGGCAGTTCTCTCGCGACCCGGCTGTCAGACGGCTGCGGCCCGCTAGTGGGGCGCGGACTGGGGGTTGGGGACCCCTGTTATACAGTATCTGCCAAATAATACAATGAGTAAATAACATGTGTTTCGCCTTTTTTAGCTGTCCAAACACAAGCATTACCTGGTAGGTTACAAATATATTCTTTAAGTAACTAGAGTAACTCAAAGGCAAGGATTAAATATGATGGGTGATTCAGGAGGTGCTGGACAAAACAACTGAAGTGATTTTAAAGTGTTCATAATGATACGATTCTTACTTGTATGTATATATGTCTCTTACTTACTACTAACAGTAATAATATAATAACAACAGACAATGAATGCACAGACTATGAATACATCCTTACATGTTAAATAGATCTGACACTCAGTACACTCTATTACATGAAACACTGATGCTGTTTTCAGTAACTGAAGCTATTGGATGAAAATTTTCCACTATGCAGCTGTAGATGGGCTTTCCTCAGATGTCTGAGGAAGTAAAGTAATAAAAATTTCCAATGATTTTGCCTATTTTGTCTATTTTTATTTTTTCAAACACCTACATGACTCTTTGACTCATCTCATACGATAGGAGGCTTTTCATACTCCCATCATATGCCACATAATGATACACATAAACCAGGGATCAGGAATTTATTGCTGTTAGCTTTGTGAACCCATGGGGGATGATGAGATTGCCAACAGGTTTGCATAGCAGTGGAGCCACCATGCTTGGAAAATGATTAATCAATGGAATTAGATCAACATCTGATCTTGATTGATTTGTGTCAGGAAATTTTCTTTGTTTTATTTTTTATTTTTTTGTGAATCTTGTCATTTACCCTTCCCTCTGTCTTTCTTATTTTTGTTCATTTTTTTTTTTTATCTTACTTGTAATTTTGAACTAGTCCCTTTCCATATGAGTCCCATCTCACTGGTCACAAAACTCAGGGCCAGCCCTACTTTAAATGTTTACAGGCCTTCCTAGGTTTTGACATTGAAACCTTTTTGAGTTTTGCTGCCCCAGTAATCTCAACATACTTTTTAAATCATAATACACCTCTTTTCAATTTGGATGATGTTATTGCCTGCATTACAATAACCGTGATCAATTCTACTGGTCCTACATAAGAAGGGAATAGGACGGTTTAGTTTAATATATCATGCTGTTTTCTTCACAGATTAATAGCATGTTATAATGTAACTTCAATCTCCAGCACAAGTTATCCTTTCATGAGAGTTTATGTGACTTTTCTTACCTTGCATTAGAAGCACATTTGGGCTCTGAGTTTGCGTTTAGACCAGCAATGGAGATGTTGTTGATTAGTTACCATAGTAATGAGTAATTCATTCATTTCTTGCATGAAAATGAATATATACAGTACTAATTACAGGAGATGAAAAATAATACTTGTTTCAAAACAAGTATCAGAGTTCCGCATAAAGTGATACACATAGAGATGGGAAGCACCATGCAGAGCATTTCAGTACCGAGTTGAAGAAGGTGAGTTATATGTAGCAGTATGAAAAATCTATTGCTTCATTGCTTGTTTAGGTTTTTTTCTAGAACAATAATTATCAAACATCTGATTAGAACATAAAATGTTTGACAAACAAGAGCATTCACTCGATCAAGATGATTTATTTAGCTAATAAATGAGTTGCCTCAATATTTTGTCAACAATACGTCAGCACCATGGCTTGGCAGTATATTTCACCCAGATGGTTACATAATAGCTTTAAAAAAGTCATTGAAGTTTAAAGAATGTAAACATCTCAAGCAATAAAACAAACTGGGTCAAAAGATAATATGTAGAAAGGCCAATATGAAATCAGTGGACCACTAAATTTCACCAAAAAATATTTTGTGTATGTTTTCACATCCCACCTTGGAATGTTCTCTGTTTTATAGCCCAAGGCTGCTGGGATAAGCCTCCATAACTTTGAACTTAGATTTAATTTTCCAGGAGGTAACACTGTTTTTCCTTAAAAAAAAAAAAAGTTTTGTCTTGTTCATAGTGATGAAAAGCACTGTTTCCCACCATTGTTCCAAAATCTTCTATACATCCTCAAATTAACTGAGTTGTGATAACTGGTGAAGTCCTAACTGGTAAATTGATAACTTTGTGTTTATACTCTTCAGACCTCTATGTGCCTCCATCTGCTCAGGGACATTAATATGGTGAAAGGCAAGGTGACTGACTGAAAATATGCCAGGATGATTCATCTCAACCCATAACAGAAATCTTCTCTGCTGGTACCAAGCACTGAGTGCTGTAGAAATCTTTGAATGTGTATCACATATTATCCTTTCGAGGGGATCAGGATGCTGCATCATTAGTTCATTGCTGCATGGTTAGAATAAAGCCTGTGCTGTGTACATTGCACTTGGGCTATGCTGTCCTGCTCTGTGAGTTTTTTGATTGTCTATCCAAGATGAAAGTGAAAGTGAAATTGCTGTCTCCAGCTCTCAAGCTTTCTCAAAATCGAACATAAAATCAGCCTTCTTTCATATTCAACAGCACATCTTCAGCCATGTTGTGGATAGGCAAAAGTCCAGCCAACTGTTTTTGCACATGGATCTATGCATTCTCGGATATGCATTGCTTTCATAATTTAACAACAATACTGTGTGGTACTTTTGTGTCCTTCACTTCATGGTTTCCCTCTTTTAAATCATTACCAGTATTTCAGATTTACTAGGCACTTATTTGATTTGTGTAGTTTTGGAGTTGATTTCCTTCTAATTTACCATGAACCAAATAATCATTGTGCTCTTCTTTATTTCATTAGCTTGACTTGTACTCCCATGACATGTGATGGTGTTCCTTTGACAATCACCAGGAAAAATAGTTTGAGATGATAAGATGAGATGTGATGGCGCAAGCCTCTGAAGGTTGTTGCTATATAAATTGTCACACAGGCTCAGATACGGTATGTGGTACCACCCAGGGATGAAAAAGCAGTTCTATCGCTGTCTCCTTTTCTCAAGCAACCTCTTGTTGAGGGCAATGGAACCAGAGAAGCCCCACCGTTTCCGGTTTGGTCAACATAAAAGGGAGACGTCCCCGAAAGCTGGCATCTCATTTTGGACCTGAGAGCCTGATTGTCAGAAACAACTCCAATTGCCTGAAAATGTCACTTGAGGGTGATAAGAGACCATTTTCTGTTTTGTTTATGTGTTTGCATGCCATTGAGCTCCTGTTAAGTTTATTTTTTGGCTGCTGTTGTTATTGTTTGAAATTAAATGGGGTTTGCCTGGTTGGTACCCCAACTATTTTGGTACTCATTCTGCCTTCTCACTCGCTCCCCTACAAAACCTCAAACAGATCATTTAAGCCAGCCTTCCATCCTCTTCCTAACATGCTTTATACAGGGTATGGTTGCTTGGTAATAACGTTGATATTTATGGAAATTAAAATTTTGTTTAGAATAGTGTGGTAGATCAGTCAGTAGTTTTAACCCAGTCTTCCCTTGTGTTGGTTTTTCTCAAAGCACCATAAGCTTCTTCTTAGGTTAACTGGTCAGTCTAAATTGGCTTCTGCATGCATGAGTGTGGCATAGCATGAACCCATAAATGATTAAGCAGGTTAATGAAATAGATTTACAGAAAATCTCCAAAATATCTAGTTATAAATGATTAGTAACCTGCACTGCTGCTATTCAGTGTAATGATGTCAAAGTAAGAGCAGTTAAAAAAAAATAAAACAAATGTATGATAAATGGCACATTTTTGCATTGCATATGTTATCAGTACTGTGCTGTTTAAGTGGAAACGGATCATAAGACAGTCCTCATGGTGGGCTAATAGGATTCGGTGCCTGCGCTACAATGACACAACACTGACTGTTGCAGCAGAAAGTAATAGTGCCGATTCTCATTGTTAGTGATGCTTTTCTGAGGGCATCTGGCTGGCTAAATAAACACTTTACATTTTAATCTCTTTGTCATATTAGGAAATCACTCATGCCCAGAACAAAAGAAGAAATAATGATAATATAGATATGACACATTCCATATGATCAAAGCAAGTGAAAAGACAGCAGATACAAAGCAAGAAGGATAGGCACAGTCTTCCGCTGGTTCAAATGGAGTTAACCATTACTGCAATGGAGTTTAATCTAGAATGGTAATCTTGTTATTTAATTTAATATTTTGTGATGTGGCTTTAAAAGGAATTATGCCACCTAAAATTAATATTGATTCACTCTATTAATCTAAACATCCTTTAAGATTGAACTATAGCTGTCAGTCTATTCCTATTAGCCCTTGGAGATTAGTGCTAGCTATACTTTCCTCTTGCAAGTGATGTCACAGTTCATCAATGGAGGTACAGTACTAAGATGCCAAAAGAGAGGAAAACGAGATATCTTACTTTAGAGAAGGACTGCAGCAGCATTCGAAGACAGGGGAAAGTTACCCTCTTCATCCTCATCTTGCCTTTCCACACACTGCCCAGCGTTACTAAGCTTGCATTGGGAGTGACGAGCATGTTATATGATGGCTTACCTGCATTTATTGAGTGAAATTGCTGAATGTTTAAAAAGAAGCCATGTATATTACTGGTAACTTACACCTGCCATCGTGTTACAGTTACCTCTCGCTTTAATAATAATCGGCTTGCAGCATCTGGTAACACTGTTTCAGGCCAGTATTGCTCTTATTCTTAATGTCTCCTGGGTACTTAAGTCTTGCTGCTTACAAGTCTGTCTGGAATAAGCTTGCTTCACAAGAAACTGCATTTAGATGACAACATTGCACAGCTGACATGCACCACACAACAGAGTTTCCATCCTCACACTTAGTACTTGTGAACAGAGCTACTTTGTGACCTTCAACATAATACTACCACAACATGCCTGATCCTCCAGCTAATTTCTTCTCTGTTGTTTACACTAAATGAGCTTTCAATTTAGTGTGCTGCATAAACTTTCAATGTGAGTCAAAGAGTTAACAGCAATTAACCAATCACCATCCCTATTTTGGGATAAAGTGAACATTAATAGGTTACAGCAACATTTGTAGAAGGGTTGCAACTACTAAACTCAGAATGTTCCAAAATGTTTTAGATTTTTAATTTTAATGTCATCTCATGAAACTGAGTTGTGCTAAATCTATGCAGAATGTGACTTCTTTCATTAACCTTAGAGGAGATATAAAAATTGAAGCAAGTAAAAGAACTTTACAAAAAATGACTTCATTCTTTAAATAATTTTTTGAGACATGAATTACATGAACAGGATTTGCACACTTTGTGTCTAACAGTCAGTGAGCTTTTGAATTATTGCAAGCAGATCTGCGGCTACTTTAAAAGATAAACACTCATTTCATATCTTGCAGATGGAAGCAGAAAATTGTTTTTCAGATATTGCTACTCTTCTTTTCTCTTCTTCTTTCACCTAATCACTGTTGCTTTTCTTGTGAATGGCTCTCTTGATGAGTCTCCTCAACCTTTATCCTTCTTCCACATCCTCCTATGATTTCCTTTCTTTCTCATATCCCTTCCTGTTGAGACCCCTCTCCACCTTCTCCCTGTAATGGATCTTCTCTGAACCTGCTCAATTACCTCCACCATTTCTCCATACCATCTCAGTCTGTTTTCTCAAATTTTCTCACTGGTCTTTACCACTCCTGCCTTCTCCTTACCTCCTCATTCCTCGTGCTCTGCACAGTGAAACACCAAAGCCCACCTCAGCTTTCTTATTTTATTTCTTTCAAGTTTCTCTCTTTTCTTATTGTCAAAATCTCTGCTTCATACATCAATACTGAACTTGTTACTGTTTATTTTGCTTGCCATCCTTTAATCAAATACAACATTCAAATTTTGCTCCATTTTTTCCACTTTGACTTTATTATTTTCTACCTTGTTAAGATCTAAGTCTGCTTTACCAAATATTAACATCTCTCACATCACAGCCTTCTACTAATCATGACCTCAGACATTCCAGCTTTACCAACATTTGCTTTCAGACCTTTCCTCTTACAAGCCAGCTGTCACTCTGCAACCTTTCTCTGTTATTTTTCCTCTGATTCTGATCATTAGAATATAACAGTTCCCAAGCATCATCAACACAATATCCTCCCTCAGCATATCCAGAAATGAACAAAGAGAAATGGCCAAGAGCTTAACCCTGGTGTAATGTTTATTAAACATTTCTATTTCTTATCAGTTCTAAATACATCAATTCTAGTAACCTCACAGGTTTTTACAAACTTTCCTCTTCTCTAAACATGAAAACACTACATCCCTTAGCATTCTAATTTAGTCCTTCTCTAGACCTATAAATGCATAATAGAGCTTTCCATTTTCCTCTAACCTCTTCTCCTGAATTTGCCACAGAAGTTAAACTATATTTAATGAGCTCATACTGCTTCACATGTATCCTCAGAAGTTCTCTTCATCTATTGTCTATTACTCCATTTGCCACTTCTATCCAGTGTTCCATTAACTTAACTCACATAGTTTCAACAATCCATGAAAATCCTTGTTTTTAAACAAATGGACCAGTTTACTCGTTCTTTAGTCATCCAAAATCTTTTCCTCATCCCGTACCACTTTTATCAAATCCAGTTGTAAGTCCTGAATTTCAAGCTGAACCTCTGAAGGCCCGGATATTTTCCTTATTTGATGCCTTCAAAATTTCCAGTCTTTGTATCTCCATCACAGTTCATTTTACCTTTCCATCTATCTCAAATTTCTGGTATTATTTTCCATATTAACAGTTGCTAAGGGTACTTCATAAATTTACTCATAATATTGCTGTCATTTTGCAGGATATTTCTATATCTGAATTACATAGGCCATTTTCAAATCTTGTTTTTGTTGTGTTCTAATTTTTGCTATCATATACAAATGATTTCTCCTTCTCCTCTTTCATACTTTTTATATACTGTATATTTTTCACTGCCCTTGCTCCTATCTATCCCTTATGTTGAACCATTTTCATATGATTATCACCCTCTCTGCCAATTTTGTTCATAATATTCTAATTTCTCTTCAATTATTCCTTTTGGAAATTCCCAACTGATTCTGTTTCTCTCTTCTATACATGTTCTATATATCTGTTATCCCTTCATATGCCACATCTTCATCCTTGGATTTCCATATTTCTTCCTAGATTTACTTCCTTTCATCTTGAAGTCCATTAGTAGAGGTCTTTAATGACTTAAACAGGCCTCCCCCAGTATTTTTTTATAGTAAACTGCATCACTTTCTCTCACTTCCTCTTACTAAAATGTAATCTGTCTCTTTTTGGACTCCACTGCTTTATTATCCACACCAGTTCAAATCCCTGTGCTATTTTCAAATATATTTTTCTCTTAATTTGTTCTTACTCTTCTCCCAAATGTTTTTTCTCCATCTTCATCCTCATATTTATTATTCCACTTTCCCTATCATATGTGGTCCAGGAAAATTCTCTCTTTTGCCCTCTCTCTATCTTTCTTCCTTAATTTTTTCTTCTAGCTCCTCTCTGGATGTGTGTATTCCAATATCCCACTCATGATTTCATTTATCAATAACAGATAGATAGATAGATAGATAGATAGATAGATAGATAGATAGATAGATAGATAGATAGATAGATA
>JANRMT010062831.1:17875077-17889318 GCA_026402145.1 Polypterus bichir lapradei | reverse complement strand
ATAGATAGATAGATAGATAGATAGATAGATAGATAGATAGATAGATACCCTATTGATCCAGAGGGACATTTAAGATCTAAAGATCCACATCCACAGTGTACTTAAACAAAACCACTGCACACGTAGTAGACAGACAGTCGAGAAGAAACTCTATGCATTTTATTTGTCTCTAGGGGAATATTTGGCTTTTTACAGAAGTTCAAGAAATATTATTACCAACAAAAGCCCCATCAAATATAATAACCTTATGTTAACTTATCTGTCACTAAACCTCCCAATTTATTCCTCCATTCTTTCCTTATTATAACTTTCAGACTATTTCTTCCACACCGTGATCCACAATAATATAATTATATTCTATGTCATATTCTCCCTGTTATGTGTCAACCACAATTTGTTCATGTCTTACTGTATGTATATTTTTGTGATTTCTGCTTGATTTGAATTATTAGAATTACTTTATTACTTTTTGGTTAATATGTAAATTTTGTTTATATAGCTTTTTATTTATTTATTTATTTGTAAGTATTATTTGGCAGTTATGTTTTGTTTATTTGTGCCTTTAGGCTCAACTCATTGTATTTTGTGAGTGTGTCTCTAGTAAGCAATGTTCTTCTTGTATTTTTCTGGTATTAGATTTTTGCTTACTGTTCTTGGAATCTGATTATTGGATTACATTTTGGACATGTTAGGTTTAGGCTGCATTGGGTCTTTTATTTTATTATAACTGTTGAATATTGCTTTATGCATTTCCTGAAGTGATAAGTTAAACTTTTTCAAAAAACTAAAGTTTGTCTGCAGGATAACATAATTTCATGTTCAAATCTGAATCTTTTAAAAATTGCATAAAGGTTACAGTTATTGTTTGATAGTAACAAAGCCTTTTTGAAAATGTGACCTCACAAATACAACAAATATCCACATGTAATAATAATAATTTACAAAAATAAATTGAGTTTTTTACTAATTTTGGTACAAAAAAAAAAACTAAAGCACAGCAATATTAATATGTTCAGTTTAGTTAATGCACACAATACACTGTGATGAGACAAAACAGATATTTAGTATCTAATGTGACAGAGCGGAACTTTTTTCTGGTTTGGGTAAACTCAGATTCAAGCTATTCGTTGATTGCTCCTGTTTTTTTTCCAGTAGCTATAGATGATACAAGGCATTATGGCTGATGGTTCACAGAACTCATAAGTTTTCACTGAACCCTAGGGAATATGTTATTAATTTATTGTGTTTCCTTTAGTTTCAATATGTTAGTCATTTTTTTAAAATTATTATCCTTATTCTGCCATTTTCTGTCTGCATGGGCACCGCAATTTTGTTTTTTAATATTTCATGAGCACTAGTATTTTTTGTGTTTGGTTGCTCTGATGCTATGTGTTTGGTATGCACATGATGCACATGCCATGTTACTCATGACAAAATGGTCAACTGCATCTGAATTCAGCATCTGAATTTGAACTCATTAAAACAAAGCCCTTTTATTGGACAAGTACTCAATTGATTGATAAGACAAACTTAGAGAAAGACTCTTTCTTTGATTTTACTTTGTTTTTGACTATGATTTTGTTTTTCTTCTGGAAGATTTCAGTAGATGATTTTAGCAAATCTCCCAAGCTAAGCCTTACTTTGTTATTTAAAGCCCAAAGACAAGGGCAATAACGCCTAAAGACACATTTTCTTTTCTTTGAACTTTGTGTTAATTAAACAGGACGAACCAGTTGGTGCTACAAATTTTCTTCACCAAGTTTGTCATTCCTGCACTCAATCACACATTCTACACAAAATCAAAAGTTAATAGCACATTTCAGTTAAACAAGACATACTGTACCTTTGCCATCAAAACTTCAGAAGATTGCCTTAATGGGTATTTATTTATCTGTTTCTTTTGACAGTTACTCTTTTCTCTCAGTCCAATAGTTCACTCTGTGTTTAATGCTGATCAGTTACAACGCCTCAAAGAAGCTTTACATTGTGGACAGCAAGATGTGATCTCCCATTCTTTTCATACGGGACAATTTACAAGCTGTAAGTGGCCTGCTTCAGTGTGTGAGACATCAGACTGAGCTCTTTTTCAACCTCCACTTCTATGCATACTGCCAGACATTTGTATACCAATAGGCAGAATGCAGGTCACAGCACCATTTTTCTCAGTCCAAGAATTCACTCTGTGGTGCTGCCAGCTTAATGCTACTTCTGAGCCTCGAACCGGCACACTTCATGTAACAGAGATTCAGATGAAACTTCTGTATCATGGAGAACAATAAGACATCTCCCATTTTTCTTGGTCTATGTATACTACTGGATAATTACATTCTTTGTTTGAGGTCAACCATGAATTAGGACAAACTGTGAGGGAAAATATATTGTTACTGCTTCATCATTTAGAAGGAAATCCTAATTATGCCATCATCATTGTAATGCATTAATGTTTTAAGCATTTAATTATCATGTAAGTTATCAAAAATTACATTTAAATATTAATACATGATTTTTAGTCAGCATTAATGCTAATAAATAGCCATACTTAAAACTTTACTATAAAATATTTTATGCTCATTTAGGAAAGCTGTAGTAGCAGCTGCCTATCAGTTACACTTCTCAAAGACAAACTCTAGTAACACTCTGTCTTATCTAAAAGCATTGGCCATATACTTCAGCCTGGAGTCATTTCAGGAATTGTTCTAGCACCTGCCAAGCCTACTTTATAACAGTAATTCCCTGTTTGTCAATGTTATGTCACACCATTAATTCTCCTTCCGTTGACCACCTAACTGATGCCACATTCCTCCCCAGACACTTTGAGCTGTAACAGGAGCCACTGAGATGGTGGTGGTTGGGAGCATGCACTGATACAGCACGTTGCTGTACCCACCACACAATGAACTATCTCAGGATCCCAATTAGTGACTGAGCAGAGCCACTGTGTCACTTGGAAATGTATCACCAACAATAGCCTTGTATTTGGTCTCTCTGGTAAATTTAAAATTAAACAACAGGCCTTGTGCCAGTCTAAAAATCTAACCTTAACCCAAACCCTGACCCTAAATCTTGTAGGACATGTCCAGCCATCTACAAAGGTAAAGAGGGAGACAGCTAGCGGACTGTATACCAGGGATTACATTTGAGCCATTAAAGGTAAAGTCTTTACAAAACCTATTGCACACTTCACATCCCTTGTTTATAGCCACACTGATCTTTCTGTTTGTGTTCTTTCATAGGGCTTTAAAAACTCTTTTCAAAGAAAAACAGAAGAAGCTGTGCTCATTCTCAGCCTGTGATGACATATTTCTCCAGGTCTTAATAACCACCTATGTTTTTGAACTTTCCTTTCATCTTTTCCAATGGCAGCATTTTCACAGGTACTCTCATTTTTCTCTTTTCTCCTGCCTTGGCTTTGTTCTCTTCTTCCCCTCCTACTTTCCTGTTGCATACCTGATGAAGGCTGAAATGTTTTGTCATTTACCTTCTTTTCATTAGAGCTAGAAAAAAAACTTTCTTTTTTTTCCTTTGCAGGTGCATGTTGACTCAGCTCTACACTAATACCATTAAGCCTAGATCTTCATTAGGTTAGGTTAGGTTAGGTTAGGTAGACTTTATTATCCCAGAGGGAAATTTGCTTGCAGGAGCAAAGTACAAAAACAGAAGACATTGTTACAGAGAAACAAGGACACAACATTTGACAGTTGCATAAACATACACTCTAGATCAATAGAAACAAGAATAATTACTTTCAACAGTATGCAAAATAATAATGCAAAATTTAATATTTAGCAGTCTCCCTATCAGTAACAGAATTTAAAATGCGTATAGCTCTAGGAATAAAAGAGTCCTTAAACCTGTTGAGGTTTACCGTTGGAAACCTAAATCTGCAGCCTGATGACAACAGCTTGAATTTAGGGAAAAGAAGATGGCTCTTGTCTGACAGAATTAAGTTGGCTATCTTTCTAACCTGTGTGCAATACATTTCAGTGATAGAAGTTGAAGCCAATGTTTAAAGTATGTCACTGTGATCTGTTAGGTTTATTTCAATGTATTTGTTTTTATCCATAGAAACAGAAAATAGACACATTTCGGTAAAAAAAGCTGAGTGAAAAAGACAAGTGTCTCTTACATAATACACAAGGCAAGCTGACTGACAGAGGGGACAGATTTACTTGGTAGCAATATGACAAGAAGATAAGCAACAAACCCCTGTTTACTGCCAGGGCAGGATATTCAGGGAAAAGAAGAGTATTGAATGACCCAGAAGTTCAGTTTCTGGTTTAAAGGAGGTGTTCTATTATCTGTGAGTGATAAACCAGCAAACCAGAATGCACCCATGTTTGGAGCTTGCTTGATCGTGTTTCAGATTCTTGAACTGTTGGAAATGTATCAATATTTAGACATTTCCCAGATGAGTAGAGCTCACCTATGGACGGATGTAAGACATCACTCTTGCCCGTGCCCAGGATAACATGCTTTTCCACACTCTGTATCAAAGTTGGACAAACGCCGATCCCAGAAAACCACAACTGCTTGGCCAAGTAGCTCTCCTTTGAATATTATATTCTTATGAGTGTTAAGCCTATATTAAGCAGTTAGTATAATTTTCCTTTAGTGCTACTGATTCTTTATTCCATTTACCACCATACTGCATGGGAAAGATATAAGATATTTAGATCTTTAGATTTAGGATTTTTATGTATATTGTTGAGTTCGTAATGGCTGCACTCTCTAATGAACCTCTTCCCAAGGTTTGCTGTGAACCCATAATTTTACTGCAACTTTTTATAATGTTTTTAAGATGATCGATATTCTTATTGTGGAGGTTGCCAAACCAACAGATAAAAGCAAATGTAACAATGGATTCAATAAGGGACTTATAAAAAAGTGTCATTATGGTTTTGTCCACTTTAAAACATTTGAGTTTCCTAAGAAAGCTAAGTTGTGACTGCTCTTTTTTACAGATTTGTGCTGTGTTAAGATCAAAGTTAGGTTTGTTATCAATGACTGTTCCCAGATATTTGTATTGCTCTGTCCTCTTCACTTTAATTAAAGTTCAGACAGTGGATGATGGAGTGCACCAGAAATCTACAACCATATCTTTTGTCTTGGAAATATTAAGTCATAAATTAGAGTGATCACACCATTGTACAAACTCATTGACAATAGGTCCGTGGTTATCTTCTTTATCTTGTAAAAGACTCACAATGACAGAGTAGTCTACAAATTTCAGGATATGTTTATCCTTGTTTAAACTCCTGTAGTCAGTTGTATACAGGAAAAACAAGAGAGGAAATAAACAGCAACCTTGTGGAGTGCCAACGGATGTACTTAGGCTATCAGAGAAACAGTTATTGACACTCATTCTTTGTGTCCTGTTTGTTAAAAAGTATGGAATCCACCCTATCAAGTTAGGGTTCAAACAGAATTGATCAATCAGTTTCTCAACTAAAATGTGAACAAGACATTAGCATACCTTAGCAGTTCTTCATGTTGAAGGCCAAAAGTGCCACTTGATGTATAGATTTCATATATCCTTCTCACTTTACCTCAAAACTCACCAAGCTGAGTGAGTCTGAGTATATCTTATTATATATTTTTTAAAAGAGAGCTTTTTGCCAATCTCTCCTTTTCCAATAATCCTGGTTGCTCGGAAATTATGATCCTGCATGTAATTTCTGGTTTCTGATTGCCTCTAGAGTAAGAGGAGCTTCAATGACTGTGGTAACTCCTTAGACTTGGTACTCTAATTTTGAATTTCGGGCTTTGAATTTCTAAATCAAATCTTTCGCAGTCAAAAAACCCTTTAACTGACAGAGCACTCAATTTTGTAGGAAGGTCATTCAGTGTAGTTTAATTTAAAATTGAAAGGGAGATGAGAGGATGGAAAATAGCTTTTAGCACAGCTATAAGGCATTCAATATCATGGCATATGGGCTGAAATACTCACTATCTGTTTTTCAGTTGTTTTTAAATGATATATTTGTATCATCTATCTCAAAGTGTGTTTTGCAAAATGTTAAAAAATAATTACAAGAAGAGAATTATGCAAAAATAAAATCTAAATAAGCAAAAAAAGATGATTATGGGCTTATATAGATTAGATATATAATTGGTAGAAAAGAAGAGTCCTTATATATAGTACTTTATTATAAGTCTCTAAAGATGATAAGGAGGACATCAAAAACAAAAGAAAAGCTAGAGAAAAAAATAAATTCTGCAGTGGTTCCAGGCCAAAAGACTACCCAGCTCCCATTAGACACATCAGAGGGGGACATTTTTTGTACACCTGGTGGTTCCATTTCTCTCTTAGGCAAAGGAACATGTAAATATTACATTTAAAACACAGCAGATGAAAAGGCAATAGGCACCCATTGTTTGGACTGAGGCGAAAAGTTAAAAGGCAAATTTCCTGGGTTATCCTCTTACTGATTATTGTGATGGCTGTCTACAGGATATCGGTATTTTCTGTCTTACAAAAGAATCACCACTTTGAAGTTTTAACTGGTTAAATATACAAACAATACAAAATTGTGATAAAAGAATTGCTCCTTCCTTGGAAAATGTTTGTATTTATCTGGCGTGGAAAATTAACATGTCTGAGAATATTGGTTTCTAATCAGCATATGTGTACTCATTGATAGTTGGAAAAACTTGTGTTGACACTATTTGTTAACCCAGGAAATTTAGATGTGCCATTGTTTAATCCAATTGTCCAGAACTGATAATGGCAGGGACTGAAGGACATTTTAAACTTCTGGCAGGAGAAGGCAGGTTGAGGGACAGTCCACTAAGAACGCTGCCAAGACACTTGGACAGAGCACAGGGGCTCACAGGCAGACGAGGGTACGTGGCTGGCACAACGTGAGGCACAAGGATGGCAACACTTACTTCCAGTGAGGAAGAGGCAGCTCCACAAGGAGATGGCAGTTCTGGGACAAGCGAGAGAGGGAAGCCGCATGAAAGGACCAAGCAAAGCTGGCAGACGAGAAATGAGGCGTGCCTAGGTCACAGCAACACAAGGAGCCCAGAATTGGAAAAAAGAAACGATGAAGAGATGCTGACAGGGATTCAACAATTTGACAAAACCTCTGTTGGGAAACGAGTGTCCGGTGAACAGAGTGCATTGGTGGACAGTTGGACGATTAATTGTTGGGGTAACACAGTCTGCAAACTAGACTCTGCACCAGTAAAGGATGTATCCTCCACTTCATGTTTTTAACAGACTTTTAGAGTATGGGCTGTGTGCTTTCCTTTTAAAAAAAGGAATTTCCTTCCTGATATTGTTAGATTTTTTTTATGTTCATTTATCTTTTTAATGTACTTTATATTGTCTTGTGTAATAGAAGTTACTGTTGCTTTTCCATAATTATTGTTTTGTCTTTCATTGTGTGTTTACTCACCACCCAGTTTAAAGAAACCTGTATGCTATTATCGGCAAATTTCAAGAGTTTCCAGTCTCTTGCTGGGTGGCATAGGCTGTTATTTTATTGGTGTCTAAGTTAGAATACCTGTAAGTGTGACCAGACACCTGTCACAGAAATTCTAGCTAAAAGAAATGTTCTGACGTCACTCCTCATTGTTTCCAGGCTTTATCCTAGAGGACTGATTCATTTGGTCTTATGGGCAGCCAGGGCACCCACTTTCATTCAAGCATCACAGGGGGCTGCATGGTGGCGCAGTCAGGTGGAGGTGATGCAAAACACAACTACAGAAAAAAACAGAAAAGAAAGGAAAGATTAGTAATGGTTGCAAATCCATGAAAAATGTAATAATTCTATGCATCTACAGTCTATTAGGAGTACATTACAAATAAAATGTAGCAATGAAAAGTCCAAATTTAAAAAGTGCATGTTGAGAATTTTTTTTTAAATGACAACACAGTGTTAGTCTGACGTATGTCTGTGGGTAAAGTACTAAAAATATCCATATCCAGACAGGGCAGAGTGTTAGGTTCATCTACAGGAGATTAACATTTGGAAAAAACTCAAGAAAGTGAATTTCTGAATGATATCCTCTTTAGGAAACAAAATGACATACAAAGCACTTAATATACCAATTCAGGACACTGCCAACTTCCATGAAGAAAATTAGGTCAATTTAAATCATTTTAATAAAGGACGCTAACTCTTATAAGCCCAGCATGTTATCGTATTAGTTACAACTACATTATAAAAGTAGTTAAAATAATATACGAACCATTAAATGAAACATTTTTACAGTTTCAATTTGGATGTATGCATAAATATCCATGGACTTTTAAATAAAAAGTATCAAAAGTAATGAGGATACAGTAGTTATTTTCTAATTTAATAGATGCTATATGTCAACCAATAATGAGCATATTGATTTTTTGATTCAAAAGATACTAAGCCATCCAAATCTGCATGAATTTGATTATTTTTCTGAAAATTGCCCACTCTGATTGAGGTATTTTATTATATCAATCTGTAATTTTGTGCAAAATTCCATTTTGTAAACAATTGAGCTATAAGGTACATTGTTCCTTGAAGTCCTGCTTAGTCTCTCCTGTTTCTTTTTCTGATTTTTTTTTCTTTTGTGAGCAACCTCTTTGGGGTTGGGGTTGTTAGTGATGAATACATTTACATATTTAAGGTAATTCGCCCAGCGTCTGACACTGCTAGTGTTTAATTGGCCATCTCCAAGTTTACACTGAATACACCGGTGATTGTCAAACTCAATGATTTCTTCCTTTAAAAAAAAATCATTTATCTCACATTGACAATTTAACATATCATTTTCCCTTTTTTGACAGAACTATAAACACATAACTGAGTGGGTGACAACATTTCCATTACAATTATATTACATTGTAATTAGTATTACTCAAATCAAATTTTATTTGTCAAATTATACAAATTATACATATAGTACAATATGTAGTGAAATGCTTAGTTGCTAAACTTCAAAACTGTGCATTACAAAATAATATAAATGAACAATAACAATAATACATGACTTTATAAATAACAATAAAAATAATACAGTTATGAAATATTTGATAAATAATAATGAAATGAATAACTTAATATAAGAAAAATAACAATAGGGCATCATGTAGCTCTAGGCACTGCCCTAATTTAGGTGTTTAGGATGCTGACAGATGCTGATGGACTCTTCCTCCACTGTCTGTCTCCAAAATAGACTTTAGGCAGTGGTGGACTTTCCCTGATCACAGTACAGAGAAGAGGCCATTGTTGGGGTAGCTGGTATCTCTAAAAACTTGGTTATGATGTCCTGGAAGAGTCCAAACCCAGTGATGTATTCAGATGACCATACCACTCTCTATAGAGCCTTGCAGCCCTGTTGCAGGCTGCTTCCAAACCCAGCAGTAATACTTCATATCAGAATGCTTTCAATAGTTGATATGTAGAAGTTCATTAGTAACTGGGAAGGCAGCCTTAAATCCCTGAGGTGTCTGAGGTTGAAAAGATGCTCTCGTGTCTTGTTCACCCAGGTGTCAATGTGATTAGACCAGATCAGTGAACTCTGAGTTAGTGAGGGGGTGGTAGTCCACAGACAACTCCTAAGTCTTGCTAACATTCAGTTGCCCTGACACCATTGTGACAAATACTCCTTTTCATCTAGGTATTCCTACTCATTAATGTTAGAGATCAGGCCCACAACAGCTGTATCATCAGCAAACTTGACAATGATGTTAAAGTCATGTAGCCATATATATAGAGGGAGTACAGCAGAGGATTCAGAACACAGACCTGCGGAGTTTCTATGTTGAAAGTAAGGCATGATAAAGTACAACTGCTCACTTAAACTACCTGTGGTCAAGGACTGTACAGTACATTTGACTGTGTGAGTTGTATAAGGTCAAAATAAAGTGGAGGTGGACATTTAACCTGCAACTTTGTGGTTTATAGTACAGCATCCTAGCCATTAGGCCACACTACTAACTACTCAACATAAAAAATAAACATCAATAAGTCAAGTAATCAAAGTAATTTTTTACTAATAAAAATTAAAAACTGCACCCATCTCTACAACACATAACAACAGATTGGCCAATAAAATACCTGCTGTACTAATTGCTACCTGAATTAACAGTGACTCTATGGTACAGTACTGTATGCCACATATCTTTCTGTTCTCAAAAGATGCTGTTTCCAGCCCTGAAATGCGAAATCCATTGAACTACAACTGGGTGAGACCAAGCTAGAATAGTGCCCCCTTTCTCAACTACTTTGCACAGATGTTTATAATTATCTTTTTGATTTTGTGGTCATTTAGTCCATTTGTTGTGTTTTTTATTGCTGTATTTAAAAAAAATAATTTGACATTTCACTTGTTTATTTATCTTGATTGCTAATTGATGCATTGTATAAAAGAACACACTAAAAAGGGTTGGGTCGCCTGTAAAACCCTTATTTAATACTGTGGAGGAAAATCAGGTTGCACTGGGGCAGCACTGAGTATTTTTGCGTATTTCTGCATATGTTTGCTCCATCTAAGGCCTTAAAATGTAATTTGGTACATGTCAACAAACTGCATTTGTTAATTACATGTCATAATAAGATATTTCAGAAATAATATTTAAAGAGTGTCTTTGGCAACCTGTGCCAAAAGTGTTTTATATTATGCTTCAACAGAACCAGCTAGCATGGTCACATATGCCTGAGAATCAGAATAACCAAGAAATAATGTTAAGCAGTCATATAGTTAACAGCCACATCAGCCAGCAGTACCCAAGAAGAACACAATTCTCTTCCATTTTCTGTAACAAATAAAGCTGTTAAGAATTTGACAACAGTAGAAGTGGTTGTTCCTTACTTATGTGACAAATGTTATGCTGTTTACTGCACAGATTCATCTAATCACTTACTGAACAGGCTTAATCTGTTTTGATGCTTAATTTATTTAATAGACAAAGTGATCCAACACAGTTCGTTTCCATTTCACCTATCTATCAAGCTTCTCTAGCCAGCTTTATTCCAGTACAGAAATGTGGTAGTCCAGAGCCTATCCTGCAGCTTTGGGCACGAGGCAGAAAGCAACTTAAATGGATCACCAGTACAATGCAGGGCAAAGTCAAATGTATAATCATCTAGTCACACTGGACTGTGGCTAAAAAGCAAAAACGACTCATGTAACTTTTTTTTCTGGATATTTCTTCACAGCTCCAAAGTGGAGGCTCCAAATCATGGATTAGTCACTGCCTGTATGCATTCTCCCTGTGTCAGTGTGGGTTTTCTTGCCTGAGGCACTCTGCTATAATACGAACACTTCAGAAAGAGTTGGGGCGCCGTAGTGATCCCATATATTGTGATGGTTCAAAAAACAAATGAGGGTATTGAAAATATCTTGTTCAGATAGCAGCCTTCTGCACACTGACTTCAAAATGGTATTGCTGTCAGTTATGATGTCAGGTGGGTGGAAAATAGAAGTGATGTCAGAAATGGAAGAGCTGTCAATAATCCTTTCTGCAGAGGGAAGAAGAAAAAAGACATTAGGCAGCAGCACCACCCTCTGGTTTGGAGTATAACAGTTATAAAATGAGTCACATGTGTTTCAACCATGACTTGAATGAGAGTTTGAGTATAGGCCCCTAGTGGACCATCAAGAGATGACTCACCTGTTCTTCAACCAGTCCTAGTAGCAAAGAAAATTAAACTGTCACACTAGTAAATAGATTATTTTGGCCGTCTACCTTTGAAATTGGCCAAACAGAATCAGCAAATGGATGAGCTGCAGATGTAATCATTAACAAACAAAAATGTACTCATCCATTACATATATAACAAAACAAAAAAGGATCATTTAACAGTAAGCAAGACGTAAACAAGTTTGTAAGTTCACCATGAGCATGACTGAATAAGCATGGAGTTGCAAACGCATCAACACAGGCTCTGTAAGGGATTGTTTAATTATTACAGAATATGTTTAATTCAATATTTTTGATGCAATAATGGATTACTCAAGTTACTAAATCAAGGCTGTTGTGGCTGTGACTGTCCTGAGTTGAAATATGAGAACAGAATTAAGGAAAACAAAACAGGCAGGTAAAACTACAAAGTTAAATAATGGAACTTCTAGTGTAAGAAAAATATCAGATTCCTGTTGAAAAAAACACCTCTGAGGGGCACACAGTTAGTTCAGATGACATGTTTTTACTTTATAGGCTATAGGGTATAGTCATTTACATTTCATCATTTAGCTGACATTTTTATTCGGAGTGACTTAGCAATTAAAAGTGTTTCAGTGTGAAGCGTCTTGGTAACAGACTGAGCCATTGGGGGAATTGAACTTGTGCCTTAATGTTTAACAATTCAGTATCTCGACTGCAACGTCTGCCTAAGAATGTCTATTTCTTTTAATATTTTTTGTCTTTGTAATATGCAAGGTATTAAGTAGCTTCTTTACAGATTTGTATTCCTGTATTTCCTAGAGGTGAATATTACTGTTGAGCTCAGAGCTGACAGACAATTAATCCCATCTAATATAATAAGACAGGGGCAGTCTGGGAGGTGGATGATATATATGTGTTTCCTTAGGGCTTGTCACCCTGGTGGGGCATAAAATTGGTCTGTGACAAGTAAATTATCCTCTGTTCAAGAGCTCACTACCTTGACAAATGCATAGAACACTTTGTGGCTGATAAATAAAATCATAGCCATTCTGATCTGAGGAGATGGGGCTGGCGTGATGGTGCAGCATTTAGGGCTACTACCTCAGATCTCCGGAGTCTTAGGTTTAAATTCTGGTCTAGGAACCATCTGTCTGTAGAGTGCACATCTTCCCTGGGTCCACACGGGATCTCTCTAAGTAATCTGGTTCCCTACCACATCCCAAAGATGTGACTGTTAGGTTAATTTGTGAATCTCAACTGGTCATCTATGAGTGGCTATGTGAGCTGGCCCTACCTATAGGAACCTGTAGTGAAAGAATGAGTTTGGAAAGCAAACATCTAGCAAGGTAATTTAGTTAGACACAGAAATTTAATTAGCAACCTTTATGTTTAAAAGTCAGCTCCAGATTGGGTTTTGGGACAGAATGAAAATATACAAAAAAAGTCTGTATCTATAGTGGTGTGAAAAGTCCACCCCATGAAAAGGTGGGTGTCCTTTAATATGCCTGAATGTCTGAATATTTGATCAGTAAGACTGATAAATAAGGTGATCTAATTTAACAATTAACCATAAAAATATCCTTTCCAATCGCTTATTCAATAAAAAAGTCACATATGCTGTAGAAAAACTATGTATAATCCTAGCTTCTACTCCTGGTATTGCTTGCAATGACAAAAATTTCTTTTTGGAGAAATTGTTCACCCACATCTTTTCACAGAATTTCTTCGACTGTGTGATGAACGGTACTAAATGATGAAAACTTCAAGACTGTAAGCGATACAGCTTGTTCTATAGTATCAATCTATTGCTATAACACTGGCTTATTATCATAGTATCATCATATAGTAAAATTTGGTTTTAATTTAAGTACTGTAAAAATGCTTCTACTGTATTCCCCATTATTATTATGTAACAAGACCAAAACAAAGGCTTCTTGGTGTGTTCATAACACTTACAAAGTATCAGTAAAGTGTTTATTAATCTCTGCAATGTAATCAAGAAAACTTCACTTTTAAGTGGTCTGAGGTGGCTTAACTGAGATACATTTCTCCAGATAGTTTGTATTTATTATAAGACCTTCATATTACAAGTGATTTTACCATCATGTCTGGGGCTGCCAACTCTCTTTCTCTGGAAATGAGGACATCTGAGTCAAAAAATGAGGACTTTTGAGGACACCTTTATCTATGATGCCATAATACGCCTTTATAATGTCTTATGGTTTTTTAAAATGATACAAACCTTTGTAACAGTTTACCACTATAATTATGATATGATGACAACAATCACACTCACTGGCAAATGAATAACTGATTAAATAATTTGAATATGTAAAACCTCTTAAATTAACAGACTTCATTCCTTCCATTCTTTTTTGGATAGCATAACTGTCATAAACCTGTTATGGTAAATTTATGGTAAATTCACTTCTAGTAAAATAAAAATAATTTTACTCTTTTCAGTTTAGTTTATTTGCATTTATCTAGATTCTTTTATATTTTTCCACTGAAGCTATTTTTCTCAGTAAATCTATACTAATAAACAGCAAAGCCCTCACTCACTCACTCACTCACTCACTGACTGACTGACTCATCACTAATTCTCCAACTTCCCGTGTAGGTAGAAGGCTGAAATTTGGCAGGCT
>JANRMT010062831.1:17857557-17870077 GCA_026402145.1 Polypterus bichir lapradei | reverse complement strand
CAATCATGTTACGTTATTTTTTAAAATATTTCCTTTTCTTTTTCATAACTTCTTTAACACACTACTTCTCCGCTGCGAAGCGCGGGTATTCTGCTATTTATATATACCTGTGTGTATGTTTGTATGTATGTGTATACACACACACACACACACACAAATACATACATACACACACACAAATTATATATATGTGTGTGTCTGTGTATGTATGTATGTATATGTGTGTGTATATATGATGTAGATAGGTATGCATATATATATATGTAGATATGTATATAGATATGTATTTTGCTATATATATATATATATATATACACACAACAATTACATTAACAATCATGTTACGTTATTTTTTAAATTTTTCCTTTTCTTTTTCATACCTTCTTTAACACACTACTTCTCCGCTGCGAAGCGCGGGTATTCTGCTAGTCTCATATAATCTGATAATCTGATAAAACAAGGATATTTGTTGTTCAAGTAGTCTGTGAACTTGCACTTTCTTTTTGACATACTGTAATGGGTATTCCTGAATTTATGAAAATGAAAGAATTATGAAAATATTAAATTACTTGAAGAAGTGACTTACTACTTGACCCACTGATAACTAAAAATATATTGCATTTATATGACAGAATAAATGTGTGATTTTATTTGTAATTAACTGAAACTTTAACAGTTGACTCGTTAATTTACAATTATAAATCTATTTTGAAATAATGGATGGTAATAACAATATTTTCCATTAAAATGTTAAAAAGCAGTACTTACCTTCACTTAAATATGACAGACTGTACCTGGATGTATGAAATTTCTTGATTAACCAAGCTGCTAAAAGAACAATCGAAAATAAGATCTCACATAGAAAACATTAAATTGTATTTTCGATTTTGAATAAATTCACTTTCACTTAGTTACGGTGAATTTGAAATACAAATAATTAAGGAAAGGAACAACATTTATAATAAACTGTCTACTCGCCAAGAAGATAAAACTGAATTCAAAAGATGAAGTGAAAAACCCAAGTTGGACAGATATTGACTATTCTCATCAATATCTGTGCTGTTTACTACCGGAATGGAAGTGAAGATTCTGGGAAAAAAGTATGTGTACAACTTCCACAAATGCTGATTGGTGTACGGCTTTCAATTTTTACCAATGATAAGGATATGGAGATTTTCAAATTTTAGGAGCCTAAATTCCAGACATTTTCCAAATGTTATAAATTCCTTCTGGAGAGTCCATGGTGCATTAAAAATTAGGACAATATTTTACAGAACTTTCTCTTCTTCTTCTTTCGGTTGCTCCCATTAGGGGTTGCCACAGCAGATCATCTTCTTCCATATTTGTCTGTCCTCTGCATCTCGTTCTGTTACACCCATCACCTGCATTTCTTCTCTCACCACATCCATAAACCTCCTCTTAGGCCTTCCTCTTTTCCTCTTAACTGGCATCCTTTTCCCAATATACTCAGCATCTCTCCTCTGCACATGACCAAACCAATGCAATCTCGCTTCTCTGATTTTGTCTCCCAACCGTCCAACTTGAGCTGACCCTCTAATGTACTCATTTTAACTCCTATCCATCCTCGTCACACCCAGTGCAAATCTTAGCATTTTTAACTCTGCTACCTCCAGCTCTGTCTCCTGCTTTCTGGTCAGTGCCATCGTCTCCAACCCATATAACATAGCCGGTCTCACTACTGTCCTGTAGACCCTCCCTTTCATTCTTGCTGATATCCGTCTGTCACAAATCACTCCTGACACTCTTCTCCACCCATTCCACCTTGCCTGCACTCTCTTTCTCACCTCTCTTCCACAATCCCCATTACTCTGTACTGTTGATCCCAAGTTATACTACCAACATTCAAAGTTCCTATCCTCAGTTCCACTCTCTTTACCTTCCTCCTCTCCTCCTGCTTCCGGACACATCTCCCCTTCTTCTTTTCCTTCTTCGGCCAACAGCAGCCCAATTTCCGCCAGTACCCTATTGGCTAACAGTTCTGGTGGCGGTCGTTGTTAACCCGGGGCTTGACCAATCCGGTATGGAAATTTGTATTGTTCTCTGCATATTGATTTTGCAAAATTTTACATCGGACGCCCTTCGTGATGTAACCCTCACCATTTGTCCAGACTTGGAATGGGCACAAAGAAACACACTGGCTTGTGCATGCCCTGTGGCTAGGTTATTACAGAACTTTCTCAAACTTGCTTAATCTAATTCAGTTTCATCGGGGGGATCAAAGTCTACCTCAATCCCACGGGGCACAAAGCAGAAACAAGGCCTGGACTGGGCATCAGTCTATCACAGGACCAAATCATTCACCCTCACAATGGCTAATTTGGAATCTCCAGTTAAATACAGAACAGTGTATGCAATGTGCCATAATGGCATCCTCATAATTTAGTTATGGGTACTAAATTTAAATCAAGAAATCAAAATCTCAGGAGAAGTAAACGCAAGTGCTTCCTGCCAAGAAACAGGAGGATATTTCCCTTCTGTCTGAGATATGCCACTCTCATGATGGAGCTATAAAGAATAAAATTAATTTAAGAATGAAGAAGCCTTTGCTTCTTTCAGTGTTGTTTTGGTCTTCATTGCAGCCTCTTGGTTGAATTTTCCATTTTATGATTTTGGAACTATGAAGGGTTCGTGTGAGGGCATTACAATATTTCTAACACTAATATATGGCATCAGACAGTTAACATCTGGCAAACATAGCACTCTAAAGCCCAAAAGAAAGAGGGGTTTGAACAGACACCTGCATACCTGACACTTTTAAAGACCATTCATGGCTCAAATGTTTAGTTTTTACAAGGACTCTTACGTACTGAAGTTAAGGAGTTGTATATGCCCAGACTCAGATGTACAGTCTTTAAAGGCCATTGTAAAAGTAGGTTTAAATTTTAGAGATTAGTTAACAAACTTAAGTCTCCAAAATTTTAAGAGAGGGAAGAGAAAGAGAGTTTGAGAGACAGGATACAGTATGTGTGCTTTTGCCATACTTTTCCATGTGTAAGTAGTGCATTGCATTTCATTTGGTTCATCTATTTTTATGGATGCTTTGTACCTTCCCTATAATCATCCTTTTCTTTTGTAAGTTTTAGGTGAACAAACAGTATATGTGTTTGACATTGTCCTTTATAACTAACTATAGACCACACAAAGATTTAGTTTATTTTTCTCAGAGATTCCCAGAGCTTTTACTTGCCTCTCCTCTGTTTCCAAGCGGCCAGAGTTCAACGACACTATTAACAGACTGATATTGTTTGGATCCTTTCACCTTATTCAGTTTGAAACTGCTTTACTTTACTATGTGTTTAAATTAATCTGAATCTGTATGTGTGTATTAAGTGATTTGTAAATTTTGTAATGACGCTTTATCTGTGAATTTGTTACAGCACTTTGAGCTTGCACTCAGTGAACAGCAATATCCAAAGATAAACTGAATTAAAAAAAAACTGTAATCCTTGGTAGTTTTTGAATTACTCTTTTCAAGGAGGTGTACGCAGAATGGTCCTATTCCAATGTATGTTAGCATTATGCAACTTTAAATATCAATAAAAGAGAGGTTATATTTCTGTTTTTAATTTTACTAAGTGACTTAGCTGGATGAAGCCAACTAAGTATTGCACTCACAGACTTCAGCTAAATTGTTGCATTTCCTGCTGACTTTGAAAGAATGGAGCAGATCCCTGTAATAAAGGATTGGGCTCATAGGTTTTCTCTTTCTTAACTCTTCAGAGGACATCTGTGACTAAAGTTGGAATTCACAAGACACAGAGTTGAGAGTGCTGCTTGAATGATAATTTGGGTCATATATCAGATTCAGGGTAGGCATAGAGAGTACATTGTTAGTGGTATTTTTAAGAGTTTATGTGTGTTATTAATTTATTCATTGTTGATGCATTTTTTTCTTACTGGTGTTGCCATTGAGTGGTTTAAGGGTGTAGCCAGAAATTCATTTTCTAGGTTGGGATGACAACATACATGAATCATAATTTAATCTCTGAATAATCTGTTTGATCTGTCATAGATGTCATAACGTATATTTGGGGCGGAGGGTTGCCCCCTGACTTCACCTACATTGCACTCAGTGAAGACTGGTATGCAAAAAGATAAGTTGTAAAGTAATACCTTGGACTGCAATTAACTTGGTCTGCAAGTGTTTTGCAAGATGAGCAAAACTTTTTAATAAATTTTAACTTGATAAACGAGCAAGGTCTTGCAATGCGAGTAGTACGTATAAGCTTTGTCCGCCAAGCATCACGTGATCTCATCTGAGCCAATGGTTCTTCTCTCTCTGTCTTGCTGCGGGATTGTGGGTAATCGTCTCCCATGCTCAGTCTCAGTCGGCGTGCCTCACTCGTATAGTCAACATCCATACGAGCGTATATTGTTTACTATAGCTCTGTGACCACGTGTGTGTGCATGAAGCATGAAGTGTAGTTACTGTTCTTTAGTAACTGTGCTGTGTGGCGAGTCCCTGGGGCTGTGACCCGGCCGGGACGCCTGGAAGGACCGGAAGGTGGCATGTACATCCTCCGGGCCATGAGGGGGCAACCACCCTGGATCAGAGGAGGACCACGGGAGAAGAACAAGGAGGCTTACACCTAGTGGGATCCGTGGCCACCACCAGGGGGCACCCTGAGTCTCAGAGGGCCCGGGACTAATGTACTTCCGGCACACCCGGGAAGATGGAGCTGGATCCCTCCAGGGATGCCCAGAGTGCTTCCGAGTGCTCTTCCGCCACACCAGGAAGTGACGTCGGAGGAAGCACCCGGAGCACATCCGGGTGAGAATAAAAGGGCCCGCCTTCCTACAGTCTGAGAGCTGGAGTCGGGAGTGAGAGCAGGACAAGGCTCCTGTGGAGAGAGGAAAAGGCAGCCCAGGGACAGTGAGAGAAAGGCCCAGGAGGAAGGTGATTGGGGCAAGAAGCACAGTGTGTTGTGCGGGACTGAGTTGTGTGATGGTAAAGAAGAAAATAAACGAAATTTTTATAAAGATGCGGTCTCTGTTTGATGGTGTCCGAGCAAGTCTCACAACTTCAAGAAAAAACTTCAAGTACCACCTGAATAAGTCTGTAGCAGTGCGAGTAATGAATCTGTTTAACAACAATGCAATGTCACATTTCCACAAAATCCTCAAAAGGAGGCAGAAGCAACTGTCATTGGATAGGTTCCATGTTAAAGTCGCAAAAAAAGAAAAAGATTCCAGTGAGCCAACAGACAGCAGTGATTCTGTTAGTTATAGTGAAAGTCATCCTACACAATAACCCTCCTCCTCCTCTCCTCTCTCTTGTCTCCTTCACACCAGCCACAATTCTTTTCAAAGGTAAAGTGTAGGTTAATTTGTTTTATGTATTTTTACTTTATTTTGTGTATTAATCATTTTTATATGAATATTTTTTGGTTGTGGAACGAATCATCTGAGTTTCCATTATTTCTTATGGGGAAATTTGCTTTGATATACGAGTGCTTTGGATTACAAGCACGTTTCTGGAACGAATTATCCTCGCAAACCAAGGCACCACTGTATATTGTAATGTTAGACACAATACATTGCCAGGCAACATGTGTGACTCCTGCATGGCTCCACTAAAAAGACAACAGCTAGAGCATTCAAGTGCCTAAACTTTAAAACCTGGAACTTTAAAGAAATTACTTCACCAAAGACTTGTCTTTAGAAATTAAAGTTAGAATTTAAGAACATTAGAAATTTTTTAACAAGAACAGGCCAATGGGCACAACAAAATTCATCAATCCTGTCTACCTAATTTGTACAAATTAAAATCAAGTCAAGTTCTGATGGTCCCTAAAATGCTACTCTCTTCCTTACTACTTGGTAATTTATGCCATGTGTCTTTGACTCTCTGTGTGAAGAAAAACATCATTAATTTACCCTTAATGATTTTGTTCCCTATGTACTACAGTGGTGTGAAAAACTATTTGCCCCCTTCCTGATTTCTTATTCTTTTGCATGTTTGTCACACAAAATGTTTCTGATCATCAAACACATGTAACCATTAGTCAAATATAACACAAGTAAACACAAAATGCAGTTTTTAAATGATGGTTTTTATTATTTAGGGAGAAAAAAAATCCAAACCTACATGGCCCTGTGTGAAAAAGTAATTGCCCCCTTGTTAAAACATAACCTAACTGTGGTGTATCACACCTGAGTTCAATTTCCGTAGCCACCCCCAGGCCTGATTACTGCCACACCTGTTTCAATCAAGAAATCACTTAAATAGGAGCTGCCTGACACAGAGAAGTAGACCAAAACCACCTCAAAAGCTAGACATCATGCCAAGATCCAAAGAAATACAGGAACAAATGAGAACAGAAGTAATTGAGATCTATCAGTCTGGTAAAGGTTATAAAGCCATTTCTAAAGCTTTGGGACTCCAGCAAACCACAGTGAGAGCCATTATCCACAAATGGCAAAAACATGGAACAGTGGTGAACCTTCCCAGGAGTGGCCGGCCGACCAAAATTACCCCAAGAGCGCAGAGACGACTCATCTGAGAGGTCACAAAAGACCCCAGGACAACGTCTAAAGAACTGCAGGCCTCACTTGCCTCAATTAAGGTCAGTGTTCACGACTCCACCATAAGAAAGAGACTGGGCAAAAATGGCCTGCATGGCAGATTTCCAAGACGCAAACCACTGTTAAGCAAAAAGAACATTAGGGCTCGTCTCAATTTTGCTAAGAAACATCTCAATGATTGCCAAGACTTTTGGGAAAATACCTTGTGGACTGATGAGACAAAAGTTGAACTTTTTGGAAGGCAAATGTCCCGTTACATCTGGCGTAAAAGGAACACAGCATTTCAGAAAAAGAACATCATACCAACAGTAAAATATGGTGGTGGTAGTGTGATGGTCTGGGGTTGTTTTGCTGCTTCAGGACCTGGAAGGCTTGCTGTGATAGATGGAACCATGAATTCTACTGTCTACCAAAAAATCCTGAAGGAGAATTTCCGGCCATCTGTTCATCAACTCAAGCTGAAGCGATCTTGGGTGCTGCAATAGGACAATGACCCAAAACACACCAGCAAATCCACCTCTGAATGGCTGAAGAAAAACAAAATGAAGACTTTGGAGTGGCCTAGTCAAAGTCCTGACCTGAATCCAATTGAGATGCTATGGCATGACCTTAAAAAGGCGGTTCATGCTAGAAAACCCTCAAATAAAGCTGAAATACAACAATTCTGTAAAGATGAGTGGGCCAAAATTCCTCCAGAGCGCTGTAAAAGACTCATTGCAAGTTATCGCAAACGCTTGATTGCAGTTATTACTGCTAAGGGTGGCCCAACCAGTTATTAGGTTCAGGGGGCAATTACGTTTTCACACAGGGCCATGTAGGTTTGGATTTTTTTTTTCTCCCTAAATAATAAAAACCATCATTTAAAAACTGCATTTTGTGTTTACTTGTGTTATATTTGACTAATGGTTAAATGTGTTTGATGATCAGAAACATTTTGTGTGACAAACATGCAAAAGAATAAGAAATCAGGAAGGGGGCAAATAGTTTTTCACACCACTGTAATTCCTTTCATAATTTTAAGTACTTCCATCATGTCACCTATTAGTGTCACTTTGCTTAAAATGAAAGGGTTCAGATTGTCTAATTTTTTTCTTGTAGTCCAAACTTCTCAGTACTGGAATCAGCCTAGTTTTTCTTCATTTGACTTTTTCTAGTGCTGTTATGTCTTTGTGAGAGACTAGGATCAAAATTGCATATAATAATTCATGTGAGGCCTCATCAATTTGTAAGAAAGAAAGAAAGAAAGAAAGAAAGAAAAATACATTTGAGTGTTGACGTTTGTTTCATTATGACTTCAACCTTAGCCAAGGCCATTAATATTTCACAATCGTCTCTACCATTTGTTTACAAACTTTGCATACATTTTCCTGAACATTCTTTAGGACATCTTCTTCATCATTAATGACTAGCATGTTCTTTGCCACTCTTTAAAACGCTGCCACTTTACACCCACAAAGGCCTAGTATGCCAGTTGAAATCTCTATTCTCTAACAAATTCTCCAGTACAGTGTTTATTATAAGCCCTCTGTAAAAGTAGTGTACCAGTTAATCCCTGCTTCTGCTTCTTACCAGTTTTTACCCAGTGTGTACACTACATTGTTGTCAAATGAGCTGAAAATTTGAAAGGTTTATTGCCACCACTTTTTTATGGTTGCTTTTTTGTGTTTGCTGCATTTTTATGACATGAGGAAGGAATAATTGGTAAATAAACAAGTAGTTTAAAAAAATAACATCTTCATGTATCCCCATGTGGTAAAACAGACCTTACCGGTATTTCTTAAATGTGAATTTTCCTATTTGTATTTTGTAATCAGTTCATGTCTATTGAGTTTGATCATTGATTAAATAAGGAATTTAAATCAGCTCATTTTGCTAAGAAACACTTCAGCAAACTCTGTAGTAAACGTTAAACAATGTGGGATTACTGTAGTCCTGAAAGTTGAATAGTAAAATTGTATGCCTATACCTTCCACATCTTAGTTGTTCCCCTTGAATGCATACAGCTATCAATTATGGGATATTTAAATATCAAGTTGGAAATGTAGTTGTGTCCCGAGAAAAGCGAGGCATGATTTTATTTCTTTTGTTGTTTTGAAATTTGCTCTGAATAAGGCTGAAAAATATAGTGGGCTTCATTACAGAATAAAAATAAATGGTGGTGCTTAAATCACTATCCCAGATTACCCTAGCTAATACGAAAACCAATAACATACAGTTTTTGTGTGCATAAACGATAATTACAAGGGAACACAAATATAAAAAGACTCATACTGGTAATTTAGTTGTGATGTTGTTGTCCTAAAAGAAGACCAGTGACCCCTAGCCAACTACACTTGCCTATTGCTTTCTCCCCTCCTCTGAAGCTTTTAATAGAATGATCACTGCAATCACATCTTGTCTGTTATGACCTGAGAAGAACTGTTTTGTCTTGGTAGAGTTCTATATTACTCTGCTTTCCCCTTTTGTATTGTTTAATGTGTAGCCTTTGTCAGAATGCCTCAAATCCCATAGACTTACCACTGTTTATAAGGTATTTTACTTTATAACTTCTCCCCACCTTCCCTTCTACATCTATAACCTCAGGCAATAACATAGGGTAAAAGACAAGCAGAAGTTAAGTTACAACTTTAAATAATGTATTATTGGTAATATAAAATAATAACAATAAGCAAAGTACATGTGAATATTTGCAACCATACAACCTGATAAATGCTGATATATAGTTTCAGGCGGCACACAGACTTGCAGTTACTTTAAATGTCTCTAGTTGATTTATCATTTTTAGTCAGTTTTCTTCAGAACAGACCACATGCCTGTCTCAATATGGCTGCTTGTGCTTATCAGTGGGGTCTTCTTTTCAGTCCATGGTGTGTGATTTGCTCCTTCATCAAAATTTTAAAAATGCTAGGGAGGGTCTTGTGCTACAGAATGGCCTCTGATTCAAACCAATCCCAAACAGCCATACTTCAGACCAATAGGGGTACACAACACCTTTCACACCTGCCCCTAAAACTATTTGTTCAACCGATGCTTGCCAGCTACGTAGTCTAGCTTTCCTGCAGGGGTTGATTGAGAGAGTCCTACAGAGAATCACTTGCAAAACTGGTTTTAGGCACTCTCCCCCCGATCCGGCCATATTCATTATCCTGATTCAATCCTTAAGGGGGGGGGGGGGGGGCCCAAGTTAAACATCAAACCATTGCTGTTCTTATCAATGATATAAAACTAATATTATATTGCTTTGTCTAAGTTACAAATAAAGACATACAAAATATCAACTTGTATGCAAAATTTCTCATCACAACAAGAACACATCTTATTATTGCATCATTATGATGGTTTATACCTTGCTAACCCTACATTCATTTATTCCTTTATTAAACTGGGTATTTTCAACCTGGGAACCGAAACCTTTCAGTTTTCTTTTGTATTTTATGTTTATATTATTAAATTATAATAGGTATTAAAAAAGTAACATAGTTCCCTAATAGTTGTTAGGGGCCATGACTGTGATTGCAGGTGCAGACAGCAATACATCCCTGTGGTCTGCGCACTGAATACGATTTGCACATATACTGTAAATATTCTTTCATATTGATGGCATTTTTACCTGGTCATGAGTTTGGACACATGTTAAGTTTTAACTCACCGACTGTGTGCGTTTGTGTGTTTTTCACATCCAAGATAAGACCATATGACTTTCCTCATGTGTGTTTTGGAAAAATAGGGTGATCAAAGGAAAGAAAATTTTGATGGGGATTCTAGAGCTAAGCAATGACAGAATAAGAGTGTGGACCATTAAACTGATTCCAATTTATTGCTTTTATTTTAGAAGACCAATTGTGTCTTTATTAGATTAATTAGTTATAAACTACTGTAATATTTCATTTAGCTTGACCTGCTATCATCTGTAAAGCATTAGGTTATATACCCCTAGAAAGTAATATGAGTATGGCTAATAGTGGCATATTCATTCATAACCTAGGAGGTTATGTATTGTTTAACTAGCTTGTGTTTTTTAATAAAACCTCAGGGGCTAAGAATCTCTCTTAGCATGTGTTACATAAATAATATTGCATGTGTAACCCCAGAGGTTAAGCACCTCCACCTCCAGGTTAACTTAACATGGTTTACATTTAATTCAAAGCTTAACTTTTAAAGAATTCTCACCAAATATTAATATTCTGACTGCGAAACTCTCAGAGTTCCAGGATATATCCACAGTAAAAGGGGTTATACTTTTCTAGCATTAATTACTGTACAAATGAAGCAACCAAATAATCAATATAATAATTGACAATTTAATTAAAGCAAACTCCAAATGATATACTCTAACAGTAGAAGTTACAAAAATAGTGAAATTAATATTAGAAATGTAATGACAAGCATTCTGGAATTACTTATTTTCCTGGTGTATATTTTAATAGCTATCCCTTTTATACATTGAGAACCTAAAGTTAGTCAGAGATCAAAGATTATCTAAATGGAACAATGTTTGGTTATAAAAGTTCCAAAAGAGTTGACAGCAGTTCCATTTGTTACTGAGAAATGCAAAGAGAGAGAGAAAAAGGGCTGCAAGTCATAAAACCCACAGTTCTACCCTTGAGAAAGCATAAGCAAGGTATGGTTCATTAATATACTGTAAGTATTTATAGAGAGATTTTTCAGAGATACTATAACAGAAAAAAACCTTTCTGAAAATAAACCCAAAACATTTTCCATAATAGTGGGATTAATTTAAGATATTACATATTTGGTTAGGTGGTGAAAGGCTTTTTAACAGCTATGTTCTTAGGAAAAAAAATCATATCTTTTTCTGGAGTGGAGCAGTTCTCATGAGATAAAATAAACTTTTTTTTTTCTTTTCTGGAGACAAACAGCAGTTTTTTGCTTATTCAAATGTAATTTCATTATGCCACATGCTCCAGTTACCTGCAATGTACAATACGGATTTTATTTCTTATGTTAAATTGTTTGCTTTGTTTTTTTTTTGGTCTTTTTTAAATTATACATTCTTGCCTTTTGTTTTCTTTATTATGAGGTATCCGTCTGTGAGAAAGTATTTATATTGCTCTGCCAGAAGAAATGCTGAGAAAATTCTTTGTTTCTAGAGATTTCTAGCAAAAGGTGAAAAACACTGATTGGTTTATTGTGCCAAAACAAAATTATCTTTAAATTCTAAAAAGTGTTACAATACACCAGTGATTCTCAAACTGTGGGGCGGCCCCCATAGGGGGGCATAAAGTAACAAAAAGGGGGGCACGAAGATGTAAAAAAAGAAAACAAGAATCAAAAATATGAAAAATATATCTATTGAAACCAAAACAAATTAACTTAAACTACATTCTGATACTAGAGAAATAAATATAGAGTTATATAAATGTTGATAAAAGTTAAGTAGATATAATAAAATATGCATCTATGATATATCATTAATTAAAAAAGAACAAATTGGTATTAGTGGGCTCCTTTAAAAACACGCGAGGGGCGCGATTAAAACTGTTATGAAAACTTGGGTCGCAAATACTTAAAGGTTGAGAAACGCTGCCACACACTGGCATTTGAGTACTGCACAATTGTTGGCCCTCAGACACACTGGAGCTCCATGATTGCTGATCCTGGATGTTGAGGTCCTAAGTAACCTTCCACTCTCTAAATTTATATAAGCTCAGACAGTGCATGGAGAAGACAACAAATGGGGCACTGAGACCATGTTAGCTAATAAAGAGATAGATAGATAGATAGATAGATAGATAGATAGATAGATAGATAGATAGATAGATAGATAGATAGATAGATAGATAGATAGTTTTTATAGAAGCTCTTTAAATATATAAATATACACACACACAAACTAAGGTCTGAGCATTTATCAGAATGACTGAAAAGGAAGTAATGAATGTAGATATAGTGAGGGATGGTTGCTGTCTATCTATCTATCTATCTATCTATCTATCTATCTATCTATCTATCT
>JANRMT010062831.1:17807271-17857547 GCA_026402145.1 Polypterus bichir lapradei | reverse complement strand
ATCTATCTATCTATCTATCTATCTATCTATCTATCTATCTATCTATCAAACTCCAGGAAAGTTTTCCAGAGCCTGATGTAAATGGCATGCTGAATGATTATTTAATACAAGCTAAATATAAGATTATTATTTCTGTAGTGATTGTTTTTTTATTGTTGTTATTTTTTTTACTGTTATGGCTTTGAGGTGGTACTCTAAGCAGATCTTTGATTCCATAGTATTTTTCCTGAAATTGAGGTAACATTTCCAGCTAGACAAAGCCGGGAACCCTATTTCATATTTTACAAAGTTTTTTAAATTATTTTTGTGCCTTTGAAAATGATGGGATTCAAACTTTCCAATGGTAGACTCTTTCTTATTTAATTCAGTATTTTGTTGTATTGAGAAGAACTGTATTTCCAATTAGTAGGCTAATTTCCTCTTTAAAGATCTTAAACATAATATAACATTCTGAAACTCTCCTAGTCCGTCTCATGGTTACAGCGAGTTGGTACTTATCCCAATAGCATTCAGGGCCGGGCAAGAACCAACCCTGTCAATATCACCAATTCATCCCAGGAGCCAATTGAAATGGGCCAATTTAAAAATGGCAATTCATCTAAGACACAGATTTTTTTAGGATTTGGCAGGTAAACTGAAGTGTCTATGTGTACAACAGGAGAATATGCTGACTGCATTTGAAACCAGGACCAGGAGGCTTTAGAACAAATCACTGCATCCTTGTTCACCCCAAAGCCAGGAATCTTTTTGAAACCTATTGATGAAATCCTAATGGTTTATTAGTCAATTTTCTAGAATTTCTTCCAAGTTATATAGTGTTTAGTATTTCAGTGTTTCACAAAATTGCCTGTAAAACTTGTTACATATTTCATTTCACAAAAAGAAACATTAAAATTACCACAAAGATTTTTAAAATTTGTTTGGTATGGAAATCAGGTAATACTGCTCCCTGCCAGCACATTTACACCACTAGTTCCACCTCACATTGCTCATTTGAGGTCAGAGGTAACATCATCAGCAATCACTTTCTCCAACTCTGTAAACCGATCCAAGCCAGGATCCTTCAGATTACTTGTTAAAATCCACATACCCAGGCCAATTAATTTTAGCAAAGAAGAAGCACCCCACCTACATTAATTCCTGCATTCTTCTTTCCACGCTGTATACCAAAATGTCATTTTGTCAGTCTGTTTATCCATCCATTTTTTTAAACCTGCTAAATCCAATTTGGATTATGGTAGCTGGATTTAGGAACCAAACTTGGTCAAGTTGTCAGTCCATTGCAGGGCATAAACATGCGCATTGCTATGCTGGTATAATTTAGAGTCAGTGATCCATGGTGGTGTACAGTTAAATTGGAGTGGATGTGGAGAGAACATGCAAACTCCCCACTCAATTCCCTGATTCTGCAGCTCTGTGAGGCAGCACTCTTTCCACCATGCTCGGCCAAATGGTTTCATTTAAAAAAAAAAAAACAATGTAAAACTGGGTGTTCCATAATCTGTCATTTCTTATCTAAATGCTTTAGGGATAGTCAAACCTCTAACCAAACACCTCACTAAAAGATTTATTTTTTATGTTTTAGTGCCATGTTTTGAAATGTGCAGCATTTCAACCCAAACCTTTATCTATCCCATTGCTAACTTCCTTTCTTTTTAAGTGGTCCATTAAGCAGAGGCAAACCATTCACTCCTGATATGATGGCTTTGCTTTGCACTCATTTTGAACTGAATGAACATCACATCTGTTTATAAAAAGAGTTCATTCAGTGTATTGCTTTATTTATAATTGTGTACATTTTTCATACTCTTATTGTATAAGGAAATATTTAGAGAAAGGTACTATTGGTTTTCAATCTTAGTCTTGTAACTCCCTGTGTGGAGTCTGCATGTTGTCCTGGTATTATTGGCATGGTTTCTTCTCCAGGTACTCTAGTTTTCCTTCTTTATCTAAAAAATGTTCATGTTAACTTAATTGTGAACTCTAAATTGTTGTGCTGGTGAATGAATGTGCTCCGTGAAGCATTGCTATCTCAGATAAGTTTGGTTTCTGTATTTTTTTCCCAAGACTGCCAGGCTTTCCACAACCTTTGGCTGAAGTTGCATGACGCTGGTCAATATTTATGACAACTTTCTAGAATGGGCTGCTTTTTTAGTATAGTAAAACCTCAATTATCCATCAGTGATCAGGACCAAGGCGAATGAATAAGCGAAAAAACAGATAGCAGAACAGCTACTTTAAAAATGATATACAGTAGATTAGTTTAGCAAATAGTCATATTTATTTACAAAACAAAACTATATTAACAAATTGTAATACAGTATTAACAAAATTAATTAATTCATATAATATTTTAACAATGAGCATAATAATAAAACACATCTTAGAGGTACATTTTACTTGGAGCCTTCATTCCGTAACATTCCGTAACCCTAACCCTGTTTAATACGCCATTATCTGGGTTACAAACACACCTCCAAAACAATAAAAGCAAGCTTTCCCTAACAATCAGTTTATCTACTGCAACTCACGTTCTGTCTTTCTCTATGCCGTAAATAATCCTGCTTATTGTCTCCTGACTCCCTACTCAAAATTTCCTTCTGTCGCACCTTTCTTTATCTCCTAACTTCTCCTGTCACTCATCTGCTAAGAGATGTGTCAGCCTCTTACAGAACAGAAGCCCAGCCCCATCACTTACACAGCATTCCACCCTTTCTGCACTCCTACAGCACATCTGCCTGCATGTCACAATATATTAACAAAACATAACAGAATTTAAAAAGAAAATTACAATACAGAAGAACATTAACATGAATGCAGAATAACATTGCCGTCAGTGGGTTCCATTTTCAACACCTTTTACAATTTTACCAACATCATACTTTATATTGATCATTGTTTCTCTTCCTAATTTGAAGCAATACTTGAACAACTTTTGTCATTTCATAAACATTTAACAATTTCAATTTATTGTAACAATTCCAATGCCATATGCATAAGCTTATTGGCCATAACAATGTATAGTAGATTGATTATAACAAAAGAGAAAAGCTGTGAGATGCTATTAAAACTGAAGATACGTAACTGGCACTGTAATTTAAAATGCAGCATGATACGTGGTGCTGGGGAAGAACACTATGCACTAGCACAAGGCAGAGTTATTCTAATGTGAATAGCTAGCAGCTTATCTATCGCACGTTACTAGTAGTACAGTAATAGGCTGGTGCTGGAGTGCGCAATTTTTTTTTTTTGTTCTCTTTTTTTGTTTTTGGTCCTGACGGTTAATGGTTAATGGAGACTGATAGTCAAGTGAGAGGTAACCGAGGTTTTAATGTATCTGATAATTACTTATACTTATGGTTATATTTTCTTTTTCAAAACTTGGGTTTATGACAAGGTTCAGTTCTGGGTCCAGTAGATAAATTGATGATTTTGTTTCCTTTGTAACACAACTTTAAGCAGATGATACTATTTTTTACTGTTTTCTGAACACCGTTGAATTCATTTCAGATAGATGACATTTTAGTTAGATACAAGCGCTAGGCAAATAGTTCATGATTTATCATTGATTGGGTTAGCTATTATTTTATTGCTTCCTTTATATCTATTGTTACACACATGCACTTGGGAGTCAACCAAAGAGACTAGAAAACAGCAATTCCATGCCAGGCCAGGGGCAGCGGGTTACCCTAAACCTCTCTCTTTTCTCTCTGCAGACCAAATACGTGAAATCCTGCCTGTCCCAGCCCCGAGGACGTCACTTCCTGTTTCAGCCCTGAGGATGTCACTTCCTGGGAACCGACTATAAAAACCCCTCATCCTTCATATTTGGGCAGTTCTACTTTGGACTCAAACCTGTACACATGGTACTAAAACTTAAACCCTTTTGCAGCCAGGGAAACTATACGGATGGCTGCCCCAAACCTTCATTGTGTGTCCGGTCACTTATTTCACACTATTATACATATGTATGGCTCACAGATGACACTTTACATTTAAGAGATTTGAATCTTGCACATATATTCCGAGCATTTGGAAATAAATGTAATGTACAACATTTGGAAATTAATTTAGTGAATATGTACATAGTGTCACACACGTACGATTAGGAGGCAGCAAAGGGCTTAAGTAACTGTAATACTACATCAGACAAGGGGGTGGCGGAGTGGGCTGACTGTCTCTCTCTCAGTCTCTTGCAGACCATTCCTGGGAAATCCCACCAGGTTCTGGCACCACTGATGAAGTCACTTGCGGTTCCGGCGGCACTGATGTCGTCCCAAAGATGTCACTTCTGGTTACGGCATGGATGACATCATTTCCTCTTCTAGCCCTTAAAACTGCCATCTTACCTCCACTTAATCAGTTCTGTTTTGGACTCTGTCTTGTAAACAACTCACTTTTCCAAACCTTTTGTAGCCAGGATCATATTATACAAGTGGCTGCCCCAAACCTTTGTGACTGTCTGGAGTCAATTTGTTACAGTGGCGTAGCCGGCAGGATGGTGTACCCTGAAGAAAATGGGACAGGACCTGAAAACTACCCAGGTGGGAAAGTACCAGGGCCGAGTTTCAGGGTGGGGAGTTAGTTTGGAGGTCAGGTGTAACTCAGAACAGGCTTCGCTCCCTATATATAAACCCAGGATAATATATAACCACAGGGGGAGTATGGAGACTTACAGATGTGGGCTGGTTACTGGGGAAGAAATGAAGAGGGCTCATTATGTTCTCTCGGAGGAGAGAGCTGAGCCGCCTATTGAGGTTAAGACCCCAGAGAAATATGGACTTTCCCCAGACCAGCAGGTAAAAAAAACCTAATAACTTGGGAATTTAACACCAAAAAGACACCCTGAGAACATGCGGAGGCACTGTGGGAGCAGGTGGCACAATGGCTAAGGCCATTTGAACTCAGCATGTTTCAAATTGTGCAGTAGGTGGCCTGCTTCTTACTGCTAAAGAGCCTCCCCACTAACCTCGCCCAGCCGGTCTGGGGAGACTTCCGCAACATGCACAAGCTCATCGGGCTCCTCAAAAAAACAAAGCCAGCCTTGCAATCTAGGAGAGCAGAATGGACTCCTTGCGGATTATGTCCCACAAAACTGGTCCCTTTCATGTGCTCTGAAGCCTGTTTTGAAGTTCCTGGGCCGCTGGACCCGCAACCTGCCCGGGGATGAGATGGAATGCAGGTGGAGGGAGAGGGATGGTTTATGTGCACTTGTCAACCCCCTGACGCTGTCTCATACGGGAATTGTAGTCATTAATGGATTTAAAGTCGAGGCACTCTTTGATTCAGGCAGCAACATCTCCATTGTTGATTGCCGATATGTATGTGTCCTTCCTTCGCCACCTTTCCCGGTGATTCTGGGGCGGGACTGGTCTGAAAATAAAGGCAGTATACTTTTGACTACTCCTGAACGAAGCTTAGGCATAGTTATAGACGCAGATGAACCAACTCAAGCTGTCTCCACACCATGTAATCAGCTGGCGGAGAGAGATACAGAAACCCAAGAAAGGGGGCAGGAAGATTCCTGGGCCGTTGCAGGCAGATACATCATCAATCTGTGACTCGACGAGCTGGGATGATTCTCCGCTCCTTGAGGTCAGAATGGACCCTCACTCCGAAATACAGTTTCAACTTAGAGAAACGCCGGCTTCTTTCAAACAGGAGCAGTGGAATGATGACTCCCTAAAGTTTGCGAAAAAAGCAGTCTTGCTTGTCAATGGCCAACACACTCATCAAACCATGCCACAGGGTCCTCACTTTGTGACTGAAAAACGATCTATTATATCGAGTAGCGGAACATGAGGGGGGGATGAGAAAACTGTTGCTAATCCCACAAACCTATCAGCAGGAGGTCTGTGAGTTAGCGCACGCTCATCTCCTGGGAGGCCATTTAGGCACCGAAAAAATGCTAGAGCAAATTAAGCTCCGAATTTACTGGCCGGGAATTAATGAGGAGTTTTGACATTTTTGTGTCTCTTGTCCAGAGTGTCAATTACGGCAAAACTCCTAGGAGGGACCGCGCTCCTCTCATTCCCCTTCCCTTGGTTGATGTCCCTTTTGAACGTATTGGGGTTGATATCGTAGGACCCCTGGAGTCCTCAGCCCGAGGACATAAGTACATATTAGTCCTTGTGGATTGTGCTACCCGGTATGCTGAGACTGTTCCTTTGTACTCAGCCACATCTAAGGCAATCGCACAGAAATTGGTGGGGGTCTTCACGTGTGTGGCATCCCTAAAGAAGTCCTTATGGATCAAGGGGTGTCTTTCACCTGAGAGACGTTCAGGGAGACTGCCAAATTACTTAAAATAAAGCACTTAAAGACCACGGTGTTTCATCCTCAAACCGACGGTTACGTCAAGAGGTTTAATCAAACTCTCAAACAAATGCTTTGCAAGGTGGTCAGCAGGGATGGGAGAAACTGGGATCAGCTCCGCCCCCTCGTTCTCTTTGCATATCGGGAAGTCCCACAAGCCTCTACGGGGTTCTCACCGTTTGAATTACTATATGGATGACAACCCAGGGGAATACTGGATATTTTAAAAGAAGGGTGAGAAGGAGAGGCTCTTCCCTCTACCAATATATTAGAATATATTGCTCAATTACAGATTTGGAAAAATTTGACCGATATTAAAAAATCACAAGGAGGAAGCACAAGCAGCACAGGCCCACTATTATGACCGTGGTACCACCCTCCAAGAATTTCAACATGGGGATTTGGTTATGGTTTTGGTTCCAACCTCTCATTCCAAATTACTTGCCCACTGGCAAGGACCTTACAAAATAAAGGAGAGAAAAGGACTCGTCAATTATTTGGTGAAACAGCCCAATCGTCGACCTAGGCGGGCACATTTATCATGTGAACTTGCTGAAGCCATGGAAGGAAAGGGATCCAGATCCCTTCTCCGCTCAGTCCCACTCATTCTTTGCTCAATCTACCACCCTTAATTTTGGACCCGAACTAAACATCAGACAGAGATGGGAGCTGGAAACAGCTATCCTATCCATCCCAGAGGTTGTGAGTGAGAAACCTGGACAGACCTCTCTGATTATGCATGATATTGTGACCAAACCTGGGGTTGTCGTTCGAGAATGCCCCTATTGACTTCCTGAAGCAAAGAAAGTTGAAGTGGAACTTGAAATCAAACGCATGCTGGACCTAGGTGTGATTCCAGTCCCATTGTCTTGGTTATTAAGCCTGACAGAAGATGGAGGTTTTGCAATGACTTCTGTCAGCTTAATCAAGTTTCCCAATTCGATGCCTTGAGTATATGACTTCCTCGAGAGGCACGGACTGGCAAAATTCTTGACCACACTTGACATGACGAAGGAGTATTGGCAGATTACTTTAAAGGACTCCACAATGGTCAAGACCGTGTTTAGTACCCCTAGTGGACGCTGGCAGTATAGCGTCCTTCCATTCGGGTTACATGGGGAACCTGCAACTTTCCAGCGTCTGGTGGATAGAGTGCTCCGCCCCCATAATGCGTACAGTGCTGTCTACCTGGATGACGTTGTCATCTATTCCAGCACATGGAAGGAACACGTACAGCAAGTCACTGTAGTGCTTCGGACACTAGGAAAAGCTGGGCTTTGGATTAATATAAAGAAATGTTTCTTTGGATTGAAAGAAGCTAAATATTTGGGCTACCTGATCAGTTGGGGTACTGTAAAACCACAGACTTCAAAGATAGAAGCCATAGTACATTGGCCCCATCCGCGAACCAAGCGGCAAGACCAAGCCTTTCTCGGATTAGCCGGGTATTATCGCCGGTTTGTACCTCGGCTTTCAGAGAGAGCAGTGCCCTTGACTAATTTAAGAAGGAAGAGGGCCCCTAATAATGTGGTATGGGATGATATGACAGAGGCTGCATTTAGTGACTTAAAACAGGCCCTTACATCAGCACCAGTTTTGAAAGCTCCTAATTTTTCTCTTTCTTTCATTCTCCAGACCAACGCTTTGGACACAGGCCTGAGTGCCGTGCTGAGCCAAAACGTCGATAGTGTTGAACACCCTGTTATGTACCTGAGCCAGAAGCTGCTGGATCGGGAGACCAGGTATGTGGCGGTGGAACAAGAGGCACTTGCAATTAAATGGGCAATTACGCAGTTGAGATACTACCTCTTAGGTCGGGAATTCACTCTTGTGACGTATCATGCGCCCTTACAGTAGATGGCCCTACGCAAGGAGTCAAATCCTCAGGTCACCAGGGGCCTCATGTATAAATGGTGCGTACACACAGAAATGTTGCGTAAGAACTTTTCCACGTTCAAATCATGATGTATAAAACCTACACTTGGCGTAAAGCCACGCACTTTTCCACGGTACCTCATACCTTGTTGTACGCAAGTTCTCCGCTCAGTTTTGCAGACTGGCGGCACCCAGCGTCAAAGCAGTGCTACTGTTCCTGTGTGGTTACTCCTTATTTTCCTGGTGCGGCTTTATAAATACAATGAAACTAACCGCATATTGTTTATTAGTGTAATGCATCTGATTGTAATTAACTTGTAACAATATAATGGTCCAGGGAATAGCCATAGAATTCCAAATACCATAACTGCTTTAGCATTGTTACTCTCACTGCACCTTCTTCTTCTTTCAGCTGCTCCCTTTAAGGGTTGCCACAGCGGATCATCTTTTTCCATATTACTCTCACTGCACCACTCGGAGTATTTATATCACTGTATCTGAGTGTGAATCACAGCAGCAGCTGATCGGAAAGAGAATTATCGGTATACAACATCAGGCACACGCTACCTCAGCCACGGCAAAACGTTTCAAAGCCTTTCCTGTACGGACCTCGCGGTTCAGAAACAGTTTCATCCCAAGAATTATAAACGCACTCAATCAATTGCTCCTTGTAGAACTATCTGTACTTATAAGTACAATCACCCCACTGTAAACTTGCACTACAGTTATAATATTACACAACCTGGGCCACTTTATAAAGCACGTATTTACATATGATGACGATATCATTTTTAAGATGAAATGCAGCAAAATATGTCTTTTATATTATACAGGTAAAACGTTAACTTCATTTAAATAATCTATATTCTTCACTGGGACTGGCGTGAAGGATAGAATAATTAAACATGTACTACGAAGATAGTTCAATGTTCCTTAAACATTTTGAAGAATCGGCACTCTAAGCTTACAGATGGCTTAACATCTATTACAGAACTGATTGTGTGGCAATCGGTTACTTGGAGAAAGAAAAGCAAGGACTGCAGGGGCGGCCACGCCAATATATATTGAATATAAAACAGAAAGAGAAAATAACGACACGGCTAAAAACACAGCGGCAAATTACGACAAAAGTTAAACGCTTGTGTCATGAGCACGAGGCAGCTATGCAGTGTCCGCAACGGATGTGGCCATCCACCGTGCATAAGATACCATATTGACATTGGCTGGCGAAGGAGCCACCAATCCTTTCTCTGCCCAGGGCCGCTACAAGATTAGAGCCACCCATGAGTATTGCTGCAATAAATAATTTCATCGAAGGTCACACACAATCACTGCGCTGTGAAACCCATGTTTAATAACGTGCTTTAACTCCTATCATCATGAAAATGATATCACGTATACATCTCAGTATTCTAGTTATTCAGAGAGCTGTAATATCACAAATGTAATGGATTCTGTGTCTAGTCGGAGGAAGAGAGCCGGTTTAAGAAGCAAGTATTGATTCACACACATAGAGCACATAGAAGATCACATACAAAACAATGCATTTAACGTGCTACTTTAATTACGATTTGATTTGAGAAACTGGTTAATTAAACGATTTTAAGATGACGTTTATGATGTTCTACTTTAATGACAAAATAAACTACATGATTAAAGTGTAAACTTTGAGACTGAAGTTGACATTTATGTACTGGGATTTATGTAGCGGAAGAACGTGGAAGTTGGAGTACTCACAGATTCCTGCATCTGGATTTTTCTGTGCATAAGCACATTTCAGCTTTTGTGCTTACGCCATGTTATAGTGCGAATTCTATGCACAGCATTGTACATGAAGGCCCAGGTGTTTTCTTGATCTTCAACTTCATATAAGTATTTGCTTATTCATCATAAGGGCTCCCTCCATTCCAACACCGATGCTCTTTCTCATTCTCATGACCTCTCGGTGCAGGACACCCGACCCGACGGGTCTGGGCTGGGGGGTTGCCTTGTCACACACGTTCGATTAGGAGGCAGCTAAAGGGCTTAAGTAACTGAAATACTACGTCAGATCAGGGGGTGGCAGAGTGTGCTGACTGTCTCTCACAGTCTCTTGTAGACCATTCCTGGGAAATCCCACCAGGTTCCGGCACCACTGACGAAGTCACTTGCAGTTCCTGATGACGTCACTAATGGTCCCAAAGACATCACTTCCGGTTCCAGTGTGGATGACATCATTTCCTCTGCTAGCCCTTAAAAAAAATCTTACCTCCACTTAATCAGTTCTGTTTTTGGACTCTGTCTTGTAAACAACTCACTTTTCCAAACCTTTTGCTGTCAGTATCATATTATACGGGTGGCTGCCCCAAACCTGTCTGGAGTCAATTTATTACAATAGTAATAAACACATGCCAGAAACTACAATTTGAACAACCCGTGTAAACAATACAATTTTTCAAGCTGATGTAGATGCTTGTGTTTATAACCATAATACTGCATTCATTTTCGTAATACATTTTGCAGTGCAAGCACATATCTTATTTCCTTCTTCACCATCACTCAGCAAACTTTAGATGATTTTGGTATTTATTTAGTTATTGCCACCAGTTTTTACACATGGCCAAGCATACTGTATATTGTTTAGTCTAGAGGAGCCTCAACAGCAAAAGATAAATTGAAAGTTTTAGACATTAGTTTATAAAAACTAATTCTAAATGAAGATTGTCAGTCAGTTTACTTAAAATATTGTGTCTGAGAAAGTATTTTCTTCTTAAATGTTACTTAATTCAATAAGGTGTTACATAAGCATACAAGTAAATATATACAAGGATTTAAACATACAAGCTACATGTATACATACGTAGAATCAATCACGTAAGCCTACAAGTTATTCATTCATTTCTTCAAACTTTTTTTGCACTTACAGCCAGTAGTACACTGCACCCGTCCCATACTACAACTTTCTTTTCACGGATGGTAAGATGTGCTGTCATGGCTAGCAGATCTTGTAGGAAATAGCAGGAGCTGCATAATGAAATTGGTCAGTTAAATGTGTAGAAAAGTGAACTGCTTATAACCCTTGCAATGATGCAATGTTATTTATCACTTAAATGTTTTTAAACTATTAGAGGTCTCTTCATAGCATTGTATTTGCCTGTTTTATTTCAGGGAATTGTGGGAACATTAGTCCAACATAAATCCAGAGCATCAGTCTAATCTCCCATTACCTACCCAGATCTCTTTTCACACTAAAGCCCAGTATGGCCAACAGCTGCACTGTCCATTTCCATTTATGATATAAAATGCAGGCTCTGTTACATCACTACCTTATTGCTGTTTACTGAGCACTTGATGATGTCAATGCCCACAAAGACCTAAAGAATGAAAGTTGTTCAATTAAACAACAAGCCCGACAAAGGCATCCATTAGACATTTAATGCAATCAAGGCTTGTGATGAGCTCTTTCCTCTGGTTAAGGAACGCATTTGAGCATCCATTAGCAGCCAAAACGCAACTGCTTGCAAAAGCAATTCAGGTCAAATACCTATTGTAACCTTTCCTGCTTTTGCTAAATGGGTTTCTTGGAAATAAATCAAAACTCAAGAACGAGGTTTTATTGTTTGTTTACTTGCTTGCTTATTTTGAGGAGCCGGATAAATTGTTTGCCCTTCTTTTTCTTGGTAAACAGCCTCAGCACAGCCTGATCTTGCTGTCACCCTGACAACATGGAGCATCATCCTCTCTGGCTCTGCCTGTTGCATAATGAGAATTGCCTGACTTTGGAGACATATTCTCGTCCTCTGAAATCAACTATAATTTCTGTTGTGTATTAAGTGGTTTTCTCATGTAATTTGCCAATTCATTTTTAGGTCGAGCCATTCATTGCAGATGCTGTAGATCTACCAAACAATTAACATCATTGCTTTACAATAAGGCCTTAGTGTCTATTTATATTTTATGATTTAGGCAGCTGCATGGACCGGAAACTGGTAACACTTTAGAATGCAGACTTCAGGATTAGCTCTAGTGTTTCTATTACACATTTATTACTGTGTAACAGAAACAAGGACTTTGTTAAGATCTTATTACATTGCAGTAGTTGACTGATAGATGCACCCCTAGACATAAACTCATTAGTACCAGCGACTACATGAAGATCCTTTTGGAATGGTATGGTATCCAGTCATCATCTCTGAATTGCCTAGCTAAGGACAGAGACAAGTGGTGTCATACCATTCATTACGGTGTCAGGCAACAACAGGTGGAGATATTTAGAAAAAGAGCAGAGAGGAGAGAAAATGCCTTGTAATGCAATAGGGGAATCCCTTATTGATGGGGCCTACCTCTGTCCAACATTCAACAAAACCTGTGGGTCATGTATTAGCCTTTACAGCCATGTGTATTAAGAAGGGAAGCGACGTTATCATCATTAATAATGGACTGCCATAGGTAAGCAAGCAAGCAAAAATAAACAAAAGTCTGTAATTACCTCCACACTAAGTTTTTACTTAAAAATGGTGCTTTTCAACAAAAATGATCTCTGTCGACACTAGCGTTTTCACATCATTTATGAAACGATGAAATCTCAATTGGCGATTGCAGTCTTAAAGATGCATTTGGGACATAAAAGGCAATTGCAGATCTAACTTAGAGCGTGCACATCATCAACTTCTGCGGGAATCAAGAAACAGGAAACAGCAGTTTCTAGTAAACCGCATGGTGGGGCAGTGCGGCTTCCCATTTGGTGAAATTTTGCTGATAAAAAACACAGCAATATGCATGATGGGTCATTTTGATGTGTCTTCATGTGAATAATACATTTTTAAGAAAACATGCTCTCAGAATGCGCAGAATAAATAAAATTGACTTGATTTGTGTGTTACAGATGACATGCATTACAACACCCAAAAAGAACACACGTAAACACAGAAGGGTGAATGAAGTTATAGGGAGCAATAAGCTTTGTTTTCCAAAAAAAAAAAACATTAAAATTTTGAATTCCTAAAAAACTCTTCTTTTGCAACTGCAAAAGGGTCTGCAAAATATATTTTAATGTCAGTTTTGCGAAACTACATGCAAATTGATATTTTCTCAAAACGCTCAATGCTATTTATTACACACTTCCATGTATACTCAGCAAAAAAAGAAACGTCCCCTGACTTTCAACTGTTTTTACTTTCAGTAGACTTAATGTGTAAATATTTGTATGAACACTAAAAGAGTCAACACCATAAGACATAAACTAAAAATGTTTCACAATGTGTCCCTGAATGAAGGGAGGCTCAAAATCAAAAGTACCAGTCAGTATCTGGTGTGGCCACCAGCTGCTTGAAGTACTGCAGTGCATCTCCTCCTCATGGACTGGACCAGATTTGTCAGTTCTTGCTGTGAGATGTTACCCCACTCTTCTACCAATGCACCTGCAAGTTCCTGGACATTTCTGGGGGGAATGGCCCTAGCCCTCACCCTGCGATCCAACAGGTCCCAGACGTGCTCAATGGGATTGAGATCTGGGCTCTTCGCTGGCCATGGCAGAACACTGACATTGCTGTCATGCAGAAACTCACGCACTTTTTGCCAATCCTGTCTGGTCCAGCGAAGGTGGGTTTGTGCCCATAGGCGGCGTTGTTGCTGGTGATGTCTGGTAAGGACCTGCCTTACAACAGGCCTGCAAGCCCTCAGTCCAGCCTCTCTCAGCCTATTGCGGACAGTCTGAGCACTGATGGAGGGATTGTGTGTTCCTGGTGTGACTCGGGCAGTTGTTGTGGCCATCCTGTACCTGTCACACAGGTGTGATATTCGGATGTACCGATCCTGTGCAGGTGTTGTTACACGTGGTCTTCCACTGCGAGGATGATCAGCTGTCCTTCCTGTCTCCCTGTAGCGCTGTCTTAGGCATCTCACAGTGTGGACATGGCAATTTATTGCCCTAGCCACATCAGCAGTCCTCATGCCTCCCTGCAGCATGCCTAATGCACGTTCACGCAGATGAGCAGGGACCCTGGGCATCTTTCTTTGGGTGTTTTTCACAGTCGGTAGACAAGTCTCTTTAGTGTCCTGCGTTTTTAGAACTGTGACCTTAAATGCCTACTTTCTGTAAGCTGTTAAGGTCTTAACGACCATTCCACAGGTGCATGTTAATTAATTGATTATGATTAATTGAACATGCATGGGAAACATTGTTTAAACAATTTACAATGAAGATCTGTAAAGTTTTTTGGATTTTTAAAACATTATTGTTGAAATACACAGTCCTGAAAAAGGGACGTTTCTTTTTTTGCTGAGTATATATATTTAGGTCTTTAATTCAAAGTGACTTACAAAATTGTAAGTCCATAGTCTGAGATGATTTTTTTCTGTATTTCTAAAACTTTAGCCCTGGCAAGTGAATTGATATCCAAACTGAAAGGGATTAACAGGGCAACTTTATAAAAAAACAAAAAAACAATTGAATGTTTTGTATAGGAGTGGCATGGTAGCGCAGTGGGTAGCCTTGTAGTTAGGAGACCCAGGTTCACTTCCCTGGGTCCTCCCTGCGTGCAGTTTGCATGTTCTCCCTGTGTCTGCGTGGGTATGCTCTGGGTACTCTAGTTTCCTCCCACAGTCCATAGACATGCAGATTAGGTGGATTGGCGATCCTAAATTATCCCTAGTATGTGCTTGGTATGTGTGTGTGTGCCCTGCGGTGGGCAGGCACCCTTCCCGGGGTTTGTTTCCTGTGTTGGCTGGGATTGGCTCCAGCAGACCCCCGTGACCCTGTAGTTAGGATATAGCTGGTTGGATAATGGATGGATGGATGTTTTGTATATTAGGCCTTGTGGGAAACTGAATTGCTTTCAATATGAAATGTAAAGTGTGACTGCAGATCAAACATCTGATTTATATTAATGACACTGGTAAAGTTGTGAAATTAGGTGACACTAAAATTGGAGGAATGGTAGACACTAAGGACAGGCGTCAGAACTGAGTGAACACTTGAACAATGCAATTTAATGTAAAAAAGTACTACATATGGACAAAAGGAACATCAATTATAAATACAAGATGAGAGACACTTTTATACAGGAAGCAACCTCTGAAAAGAATTAGGGGTATATGTTCATATAACATGTTCATCGACTAAGTAATGTGCAGAAGCAATTAAAAAGGCAAATAAAATGTTAGGTTATATTGTAGAATTATAGAATATAAAACAAAGGATGTTATTCTTAGACTATATAATGCACTAGTAAAACTGCATTTGGAGTATTGTGAGATGTTCTGGTCACAATGCCACAAAAAGACTTAGGAGAACTTGAAGCTGTGCAAAGGACTTAAGGACATGTTGTACTCTGACAGATTCAGAGAATTAAACCTGTTTAGTCTTGAGAAGAGGAGACTGTGTGGGGACCTAATACATGTCTTCAAAATCTTCAAAGATGTTGATAAAGTAGTCGATAAAGTAGATTCAGCAGAATTCTTTCATGTTAACGTTGAATCACATTCTTGAGGACACCAGTGGAAATTAATATGAAGTGTATTCGAGACTAAAGCCAGGAAGCACTTCTTTATGGAAAGAGTTGTGGGAATCTGGAGCAAACTACCTTGGCATGTAGTTAAGGCAGAAACCTTGAGAACCCTTAAGAAGAAACTGGATGAGATATTAGGACAGCTTAGTTATTAGCTAAACAAATGGGCATGATGGACTGAATGGTCTTTCGTTTTATCAAATGTCTTATGTTTCTTATCAGTGCTAGATACAGAAGATTGTGTAGCTGATGTCTGTGTGCCTATAGGTAATTACATTGTAGTTATTCTTCTTCCTGCATTAAAATGTGCAAGACAGAATAAATATTATATCCATTCATTACCAGGAAATGTACTTCCTATTCACAGATTAAATGTTAACTGATTAAATTATTGACTTGTGCTTAGAAAAATGTATGTCTGATGCCAGTGTATGTGTGTATCGATGAAGTCAGAGAAAGAAGTCTTTGTGCAGACCAGAAAAGGCAGGGTCATCTTTAAAGGGTATTTATTGTGTCTTGAGTTCAGTATTTGAAAATACATCACAAGCAGCCTTCATGTGTAAATGAAAAGAATGAATAAAGGATACATCATAGTATATATGCCAGGCTTCTTTGAAGAGATGGCTACCTATTAGTGGTCAAAGAAAAGAAATTATGTTTTTCAACCAATTCATGGTAAGGGCAGAAATAAAAATTACTATGAAAAAGCTTGTAACATGAATTATTTTCTGTTGTGTTCAATATTATGTCCACCAGATGGCACCTTTGAACTAAGTAAACTGAAGCTTGCTTTTTAAGGGCTGTCAGTTACTCACTGGAAGACCGTGTGAAAAAACAAACAACATAACATCCTCAAGCGTATTATAACAATAATAATGTTGCTAAATATAATAATAATGGTCTCACAGCTCCACAATCCTGTGGAGAATTTGTCAATTCTCCCCATGTCTGTATATTTTTTTTCTCTGGAACTCTTTTTGTTTTCTTCAATATCTCCAGAGATGTGTATTGGGTAAATTTTTGACTTCAAATCGTGAGTGTGCAGGAGTGTACAAGTCTGTCTGGGGTATATTCTGGTCTTGCACCGGATAAAGTGGGTTTGGTAATCAATGATAACGATCATCATAGTTGTACAGATCCAAGCTGACACTGTAAAAACATATCCCTAGTCTGAATAGTATAATGGAACAAACATTTTGGAAAAACGAATGAAGGATGATTATAAAACGTTTTGTTTAATTATGCATTTTTAAAAGCATAAGTCTTTGCTGAATGAAGCAATCAGTTTAGGTCATTTTGTAAATGGCATTAAAAACAACAACAAAACTATCAACTGTCTCAGTTTACTTAATGATGACTTTGTGTAGCATATACTGTATAGTGACATTACCAAAACCCGCATGGCAAAAGCATCTTTAGCTCTGTTAGAAGGCAGCCTTTCAATCAGAGGGCTTAGTATAGAAAATCATTCACAACTAATAACTACGCTCTTCACCTCATAAAGTACAGCAGGAATTCGTCATGATATGTTTCTATTACAGAATGACTGTGAGATAAATTTTTAATTGGAGGAAATCATGAGAAGATTTTCATGACCTTTGCGTAAGCTGTACATTTGCACATTACAGAAATGCTTTGAATGTTTTTAAATAGTCTATAAAATATCATGACTAAGTAAAAAGGTTAAACATATTAGGTCTGATTTGAAGATCTTCATTAGAATACAGCTTATGGGAGTGCATTACATTTCCGGCGTAGAATAATAAATTAGTGCTACTTTCCCACTAATACAAGGAGGACCAGTGGTAGCTAGACGTTTTTACACTTTGTGCAGAAACACTAAATGTGGAAGATATGGATTTGATTAATGTAGCGCTAATTGTAGATGAAGCATCAGACTTGACAACTGTAATGGGATAAGATACTGGAACAACTCAGCCATTAGTTAACTGAACAGGTTTGATTGACTGCCCTCTTCTTGTCTTTCAAACTTCTTCTTTTTTTTATTATTGTTTTTTACACTGTTTTCATAACTGTATTAATTTTCAGCACTGTTTTACATTTTCTTGGCACACATCTATCAACGATGTTGTTACAACCTGACGTTTCCACTCTGCTATCAGACCAAACTGACCATAGATGCGTCTGTATTTTGTCTAAGGCACTAAAAGCTTCTAAAAAAGTAACTTAAAGTGAGTGTTTAAAAATGGCACTAAGGTTAACAATGTGTTTAGTGTAGTCATATTGTCTAAATGATCATATTGAATTAATTATTACAATTAATTAATTGTTACAACATCATCATGACATTGTTGAAGGCACTCACTTGTATGTCTTCCAAATATAAAGCAGAAAACAAAAAAGGCAAAATTTGAAATATGGAAAAAAAAGTTAGACAAGATGTAGTTTAAGTCTAGTTTCAATTAAGTCCTGATGTCATAAACATTATTATTATTTAATAATAGTAGATCTGTGCTATCGGTCTAAGACAGGTTAAAATCGAACTAACCAACGTATACCTCAGCATTAATGTTTGTGGTGTAACATCTACTGGTGACCATTTTTGAAATACTTGTGTAGGATGGCGCCTGTGTCTGGTTGTACTGTCACTTCAGCATGGTTAGCTCGTTCATTGAAATGTATTCTTTATGCTACCCTGTGGGTTTTAATGCTTGGGCATGATGTTTCTTTTGCTATTGTGTATGACCGATTCTCGCTAGTTCATATTAGAACTGGCAACTTTTCAAAGTCGGAATAATAATAATTACAACTTTTTTCCACCTCTGCTGGAGCGCTCAGCCATGCTCGGATTTCCCCACTACTGCCTGCAAACAGCTTTCAGCCCAGAAAAGAATGTAAGAAGAGCAGGATGAGGGCCCGCATAGAGGTGAAGCTCTGGTGAAGTGGTGTGGTGCTGTTCTTTCACCTCCCCATGGATTTTCATTCCACTGTGTTGAGATTCACCCTGCGCTGTGTGAGGCTGCCATGTCTGAGGCCTGTTGCTCCTGCTTTTTCCGCCATACCACCCACCTGTTCACGGCTCTGGGTGAGTTTCCAGTGGGATCAGGGCGTCAGGAACACCACCATGCTGCGAGATGTTCCCCAGGCTCCAGCAGCAACCAACACCGATCTTGCCCTGTCTTCAGTCATAATGGCTCTGCTCAATTCGTCTCCAACAACACTTTTATCCTCAACGATCTGTTCTGCAGTGAACCTTTGGATGTTATGTTTGTGACTGAGACCTGGCAGCAGGATATGGACTTTACTCATCTTAATGAACTGTGTCCTCCAGATTGCTCGTATGTCAGCATGCCGCAGTTATCCAGCCATGGTGGCAGCCTTGCAGTAGTCTACAGGACCAAGTTCACCTCTCAGGTGGTCAGCACTGTTATGTACAAGTCCTTGGAACTACAGGTGACGAAAGTTGGTCAGCAGAAGGCCTTCTACTATGCTCTAATTTATTGTCCTCCTGCCCTGGTCAGTTTATTTTTATCTGAAATTTCTGATTCTTAACCTCTATTATCAAGCTGGTTAAGGTGATACTGGTGGTGATTTTTCTCTCCATGTTGATTACTCCTCGTGCAGTGCAGCCTCTGATTTTATGAGCATAACGAAGGCTTTTAATTTCACACAGCATGCTTTCAGTCCAGCACATATACGAGGGCACACATTAAAGCTCATTTTTTCTCATGGTGTTAATATTGCAGCTATCACGTCTAACTTTCAGTAATCATTAATGTATTTTTTTTAATCTGTCTTTTATATCGGATTCTGTTTAACCCAAACTAGTAAACCAGTTTCTTGTATTATCAATGAAACTGTGATCCTCTTAAACCGCGATATTTCATTTAAGAAAATTAAATTCTTTCACTAAGATAGATTTACCTGATTTATATAAAATAATTTCTCAACTGAGACCCTCCACTCACGTGCTTGACTCAATACCAACAATTTTTTTCAAAGAAGTGTCTGATGTGCTATGTATGCTCTTATCATAGTAAATTCATCATTAAATATAAAGGTCTTCCCAGACTGTCTTAAGACTGCTGTTGTTTAACCCCTGCTCTAGAAAAATAATCTGTTTTTGAAAATATTAGAAATATTTCTAACCTGCTTTCTTAAGGAAAGTCCTAGAAAAGGCAGTCATTATGCAGCTAAATGATCTCTTGAATAAACGTGCTGTTCTTTACAAGTTTCACTCAGGTTTTAGAATAAATCACAGTACAGAAACTGTGCTAGTTAAAGTAGTAAATGACTTGTGGGTAAATGCAGACAGAGGCTGTGTATCTGTTCTCATCCTCTTAGATCTGAGTGCCGCATTTGATACCATTGATCACAATATTCTTATATAATGTTTTAGTCAGTGGGTGGGCCTCTCTGATAATGTCTTAAATTGGTCTGAGTCTTACTTGACAGGTAGAAAATTATTTGTTAGTTGTGGTAATTATACTTCAAAGACACATGATATTCTATATGGTGTTCAACAAGGCTCTATCCTGGATCCACTGCTCTTTTCAATCTATATGCTAAACAAAGCTACCACAGCTATGCTGATGACACACAATAGTGCCTGATGACCCTGACTCCCATGTCTCACTGACACAATGTCTTACTTGTGTTTCTGAATGGATGAGTAGTAATTTTCTCAATCATTGTGATTGGCAAAATGGATATAATGAGGGTATTAGAAATAAACTTGATCCATTAGGCTTAAACGTTAAGACAGAGGTAAAGAATTTAGGGGTAATAATTGACTCTGACCTAAATTTTAAATCACATATTAATCAGATTACTAGAACAGCATGTTTTCACTTAAGAAACAGAGCAAAAATTAGACCCCTTGTAACTTTGCAAGATGCTGGAAAAATAGTTCACGTTTTGTGTTTAGTTGACTAGACTACTGCAATGCACTCCTCTCAGGACTACCCAAAACAGACATTAATCGATTGCAACTAGTGCAGAATGTAGCTGCCCGGATCTTAACTAGGAAAAGAAAATCTGAGTGCATTTCTCCAGTTTTGATGTCACTACACTGGTTACATTTAGAATTGACTTTAAAATACTGCTTATGGTTTACATCCTATATTTCAGAATGGCTTTTACCTTACAATGCATATAGTAACTTTAGATCTTCAAATGAGTGTCTGCTTATAATCTCAAGAGCTAAACTTAAAAGAAGTGGTGAGGCAGCCTTCTGCTGTTATGTACCTAAAATCTGGAACAGCTTACCAATAGAAATTTGCAAGGCTAATATGGTGGAGCACTTTAAAAAACTGCTAAAAACTCATTACTTTAACATGGCTTTCTCATAGCTTCATTTTAGTGTAACCCTGATATCCTGCATATGCATTTAATTATTATTATCATTCATGTTGGCTCCGAAATCCTTACTAATCCCTACTTTCTCTTCTGTTCTTTTTCTGGTTTTCTGTGGTGGCCACCTGATCAAAGCACCATGCTATCCCTACATTGATGAATTGAAGGCAAGAGGTCCACATGACTATCATCATCTAATTCTTCCATGTGAAGCCTGTAAACCATAAGGTTTTAGATTTAGATAATTTATGTTAGGTAGAATGCCTGGTGGGGGCTGGGTGGTCTCATGACCTGGAACCCCTGCAGATTTGTTTTTTTTTTTTTCTCCAGCCCTCTGGAGTTTTTTTTTGTTTTGTTTTTTCTATCCTCCCTTCCCATCACACCTTACTTTATTCTTTGTTAATTATTAATGCCTAATTTTATTTTTATATTTTTTCTTTTTTCTTTCTTCATCTTGCAAGCACTTTGATCTACATCATTTGTATGAAAATGTGCTACTGTATATAAATAAATGTTGTTGTTGTTGTTTATTGCACAATTTTCTGATATGTTTAGTAATACCTGTATTGATGATATGAGCGACAATGTTAACTTTTTGGTTCAATCTATTAATGATCACTGTACCTTTAGCTGCCGTTAAGTAAGACAGGATCAAGCACGTGTCAAACGCGCGGCGAAATTAGTCTCTCATTCCAAAAGTTTGTTTTAAGAGATTTGGTAAAAATTCAAAGCAAATAGTCCACACAAGAATAAAGAAAAAGGTTGTTACACATGTAGAATAAAAGGCAAAAAAATTGGAAAAAATGTCTCTTCTCTAAACATAGCTTTTCTCATCAAATCTTTTCTATTACTTAAAGATGCTTTACTTCGCCTTCAATATGCTCTAAACCAAGCGTTTCCAAAGTGCTCGATATCGACCACCTGGGGTCGATTTGAACTTTCTAGGGGTCGATAGTTTCAATAAAAAAATTTCGGGCTCGACGACAGCAAAAATAGACCCCTTACTACTGCTATTTGTTTGTTATTTCAAAATATCTATGATTCTGATAGGTACCTAATTAAGAAGTAAAATAATTTAAAAAAACACTTTTTTGATGAAAGCACATTATGTACCAAACTTGCGAACGAAAAGGTAAAATGTGTCATTAAAAGAGTCACACGTAAGAATGCATGAAAATACATGTAGCACAAACATGTCTGTGCATTGTATTATCGAACATATCAAAGCAAGTGCGGACATGAAAAACCATTGCATGTCTGCACTTGCTTGCAGTGGGACGAGATGACGGATATTCAATATTAGCAGAATCTATCAGCCTTGTACGGTCATGCTTTCATAAAACACTAGAAATTGGTTGGCTTGATGTGACATGTACTTATTTCTGATTTGAACTTTGAATATAATTATTTATTGAGGAGCAGTACTATGAAAAAGAAAATCAGAGGACACAGTTTATTTATTCAAGTTTGAACAAAAATCTTCTGTTTCAAGTAAGTACATACTTTATTGTTTGTTTTTTTTTTATCACAGGGGCTGTTGAAATTGTTTGTTAATAAAATGTTTTATTTCTTCAGATAATAATATGACTGAACCAAAAAAGAAATAAAGATAGTACAGCTTGGACTATTTGTACTTATTTTGAATTTACATATTTATTTCATAAATGTCAAAAATGTAAAAAAAACTCTGCTTGTAATTTTTTGCTTTAATTTTCGTTAGTGCAGGTTTCGGTATTAAATGTTGCACAAGATAAGGCCATATTCCGTAGTCCTTTTATCTTTTTCAATCATTAATTACAAGTAATTAAAATGAAAAGTTTGATATCTAGTGAAATATTTAATATCGAGTACTGTACAAATTTATTAATTTGAGCAAGTAAAGTAAATGACTAGGGGGTCGACGGTTTTAAACGTTTTTGGTAAAGGGTTCTGCGGCTGAAAAAAAGTTTGGGAACTCTTGCTCTAAACGTACGGCATTGCTCGTTCTATTGAGCTCGTTGCCATACATACTATTGACCACGTTAAAGCACAGTTTAAACTCATGGCAAGTCAGGTCACTAACTGAGATTAATCTATAGTCAGAGAGACAAGAAATAGTTAGAATATACCAACTTGTGAGGGTTATAAGAACCTCCCATAGACTATGCACTAATATTTAGGCAAATATTTAATATAACTTAAATAACTAGCAAATGGCGCTTACACATCCAGCCCCTAATTGTTTATGCTAAGGGCAAAAATCAGTTACTTCTACGTTACTAGTAAGAGCCTTAAACTTTCAAAAATATTGAACCTAAATGTAAACTTATACTTAAATTTTAAAGCTCAAACACAATTAGGCAAATTTAGCATGCAAAATGTAAGATTAGTCATTTCAATTGACTGCTGTTTTTTAGAGCAGGCAGTTTGTTCACGAGTCTGTCCAATGTGCTGGTCTTGGTCTGCACATAAACTCTTCTGACTGCTCCTTTTGCATTGTCTTGATGACTCATCCCATTACCCAGGAGTTATGAGGTGCTCTTTCATCTACAATGAGAATAATGTCACCTGGTTCAAAGTTTCTTCTTGGTGTGAGCCACTTTTGACATTCTTGAAGTATTGGTAGATACTCTTTACTCCATTTTTTCCAAAACATATCAGCAAGGTATTGTACTTGTTTCCAGTGTCTTGGTGTATACTGGTCATTTTCAGAAGAAAGTCCTGGGGGTATGCTGGGTTGTGTCTTGAGTAATGGCATGTGTTTGGGTGTCAGTGCCTCCAGGTCATTCGGGTCATCTGATACCTTTGTAAGGGGTCTGTTGTTGAGGATTGATTCAGCCTCACACACCATTGGAGACTTTCATCATCTAGAGTCTGTTAGTTAAGTACTGAGTTTAGGGCCTTTCTTATGCTTCTAATTTGTGTTTCCCACACACCACCTTGGTGGGAGGCCATCAATGGATTAAAAATCCATTTGATTTCTTTCTTCATCATGGCATTGCAAATTTTTTCTTGGTAAAGATGTTTAGCTGCTTCTCGTAGCTCTTTTTTCCACTCCAATAAAGTTTGTTCCATTATTTGAGCGCATGATTTTAGCTTGCCCTCTTCTGCAAATAAATCGGCGTATGGCATTGATATAAGAATCAGTGTCCAAACTATAGGCAGCTTCTGTATGTACAGGTCTTGTTGTTAGGCAAGTTAAAATTGCCTCTTAACTAGGCTTCGTCATCTTTTTACTTGGAAGAGGACAAAATAATCAACTCTGATGTTGGTAAAGGGTGGTTGGACAGGGAGTAGACGATCTTCTGGTAAACCTGGTATATTTTGCTTGCCTGTTTGTGTGTTGTATCTTCTGCATGTAGTACACTTTGAAATAATTTTTCTGATAGATGAATTGGCTTATGGGATCCAATATTTCTGGTGCAACTGTGCTAGCATGTAGTTACATCCACAATGTCCATATTCTTTATGGATGTGTTGAAGAATGAGGGCGGCAATATGTGAATTTTTGTGAAGAATTGCAGGATGTTAAGCTTTATCTGGCATAGCAGCTTTGTTGAGTCTTTCATCGTGTATGACTGGGTAAAGTTTGTAGTTTTTGCTACTTTTCTTTATATGGTGATTTTTGCGTAAGGCTTTAATCTCTTCTGGGTAAGCTTTAATTGACTCAGGCGAATAAGTTCCTTCATTGCTTTAGACAAGTCTTTCAGAGAAACTGGCTTTAATTAATTTCATATATCCCTTCATGTGTTCTGCGATTAGTGTTTTTTGTCTTTCTGGTCTGTATATTGGAATGCCTTTATCTCTTCTTTCAGGTGCAGTAGCACATTTTTGAACCTAAGGAACCTCACTACTGCTTTCTTTAAGCTTAACCATTCTGAGTAGTAGTTTATGTCCTTTTACTGTTTCAGTTTTCTCTTCCGTACTTGATGAGCTTACTACACATCCTTTGATTTCTGGGTCATCATTAATAAACAAGTCCACTTCATCTTGTGGCTGTAGCAGGAAATTTGGGCTTTGAATCCATGTCTTACTTTTAATGAAGCTTTCTATGGTCGTGCCTCCTGACTCCTGGTCTGCTGGATTTAGTGTAGATGTGATGTACCTCCATTGCGAGGGCTGTAAGTGCTCCTTCATCACTGTAACTCTGTTGGAAACAAAGGTTTTGTAGCGTGCACTTTCATTTGCAATGTACCTTAATACAGTGGTGCTGTCTGTCCAAAAGGTTGACTCTTGCAAGGGAATTTGCAGTTTATGTTTTAGCACCTTGTCTATTTTGACTGCTACCACAACTGCTGTTAGTTCTAATCTTGGTATAGTGACAGGTTTTAGTAGTGGCACTCTTGATTTCCCCATTAGAAATGGACAATGTCTCTTATGTTCTTTATCAGTTAGGAGAAGGTAAGAATCAGTGCCATACCCATCTTCAGGAGCATCTCCAAAATGATAAATTTGTGCGGACATTATGTGATTGGTTTAATGCACCTGTTTACATTGTAATTCATAAGTAGCTTCAAATCGTCCATCCATTTTTTCCATTGCTGGACGTACTTAACTTCCACTACTTTATCCCACCCATATTTCTCTTTACACAGTTCCCTTAAAACAAGTTTAGGAGGCAATATAACTGGTGCTAGAAACCCAAGTGGATCATGTATCAAGCCAAGTCGAAGTCCTTTTGATCAATAGACCTGTCTTCTTCATAAATGGACAATAAGACTGCTATTATTCACCTGTTTGGTAAGGTGGAATCCTCCCTTGAAACACAGGGCTTGAAGATCTTTGGCCAATTTTATGACTTGTTCTTCTGTAACTGACTATAAACAGACATCAAAATAGAAATTGTGAAACATAGTGTTAACTGTTTCTTCAGAAGCTATGCTTCTGGCATCCTCTGCTGTTCTTCGTAAAGCATAAGAGGCACAACTCGGTGAAGAAGTAGCACCAAAAAGATGTACTGTCATTTTGTATTACTCTAGACCATTGTTTAGATTTCCTTCAGGCCACCACAGGAAATGAAAAAGATCAGCATCTTCATCTGGAACATTCATTTGATAAAACATTGATTTGATATTGGCCATTAGAGCGATTGAATGCTCTCAGAATCTTGTAAGAACTCCAATGAGTGTATTAGTTAAATCAGGTCCTTTCAGCAACTATTCATTTAGTGAGAAGCCTCGGTAAGTGGCTGTACAGTCAAAAACCACTGTAATTTTATTTTTTTTGGATGATATATTCCATGGTGGGGGATGTACCACACTCTTTTTTGAGTGACATCTATTCTGTAGTTATCTTAATAGCATGTCCTTTATCTAAAATGAGTTTCATGAAAATTTTGTTATCCTCATGGAATGTGGGATTCCTTATAAATTTTCTCTTGAGGCTAATAGCACACTGTTCTGCAATACAACGATTGTTTGGCACTTTAAGTGTCTCATCTTTAAAGAGCCGATTAATGCAATAGTGTCCATACACTAACTTTGCAGACTCTGAAGCTATACGCATGAACTTAATGTCCTCTTGTGACATTTCCTCCTTCTCCTCACAGCTTTGCTCTGGAAAGTCTGTATTGTATTGCTGAAGTAACATTTGTTTTATCTCTATTATTGACACACGATTGACTGTATAACGTTGCAGTCTTTCGCTGTCTGCCCCCTTGGCCATTAACAATCAACCCAAGAGTTGTCTTCACAGCATAAGGACCTTCACCTCTACTGTTTATGACTTGCCATGGCTCCATGACTTTAGGGACATTTGTACCTGTTAACAAGCCTACTTCTTCCTTTATCTGGGATAGATGTACGTCTTTGAGATAAGACCATTTCACGATATCTTCTTGCATAGGGATGTTCTCTCTTTTCACTGGGATAAAGTTTAGTGAGTAAACCTCCGGGAAATTGATAAATGTTTTCTTCTACCCCATAGACTTGTAATTCCGATGAATTGGAACACTTCTCTAGTTTCTGTTTATTTACTCTTGTCCCTTTCTACTGTGCTTATATGGACTTGAGCCTTTCTTCCAGGAAGATTTAATTGCTCTTGCAAGCTTTCTGCACCAAATTTAGGTGTACTGCCAGAGTCTATTAGAGCATATTTTTCTACACATCTTTCACTCATTTTAGACTTAACTTTAACTGGGATCACAGCTAGGACACACTTATTACTGCCCCTGGTGGCAGTGCACATCTCTAATGGTTCCATAGAAACCTACAAGGAAGAAATGTTTTTCTTTTCTGACTTAGTGTGCTCATTTTTAGGAGGTGTGGCTTTATTGTCGGTACCCATTTCCTTATTCATATGCAGAATGACTGGATGTAAATGAGAGCATATATGGCATTTAATTTTTTCTGTACAGTCTTTACTAAGATGTCCTTGCTTAAGGCACTTAAAGCATAAGCCCTTAGATTTGAAAACGTCAATTCTACTTTCATATTTTAGTTTCTGGATTGCACTGCATTCAATAAGATTGTGACTCTCATTGCAAAATAGAAAGGGCTTACCACATGCATGACCAGCCACCTCCCTCTTTTTGACTGAGGTGACTGTATTCCCCTTTTCCTCAGCAACAGCAAAGGTTTTAGCAAAACTGCTTTTTCTCAGGTCACCTTTCAGAGGAAACTTCCCTTGATCAGTTTTATCCTTTTCCTTCTTGAAGGTATGGCTGTGAGAGGCAGTGGCGTACACAGGATCCAAAGCTATTGTTGCCTGTTCCTCCAGAAAGTCCACTAGGTCGACGAGTCGTGCATCTCTGTCTTCTGTACTTTCAATATTCTGAGCTACATGTTGCCACAGTCCTCCCTGATCATGTGGAAGCTGGGAGATTATAGTACAGAGGTTTTCACTACTTGTCCATCCTTTAAGCTGAACATAATGCTCGTACAGCTACCAAGAAAGGCCACATAATCCATCAGACCTTCTCCATCGTCTGGCTTTATTTGCGGCCACCTTTTGGCTTTCTTCGTGTATGCATCTGCTATCTGTAGTTGGTTTCCATAGACGTTTTCAAGCTTCTTTCTGGCCCTTTTGTAACCTTGTGCTGGTGGCAGGTATATTTAGCCCTTAACAATTTCATGGGGTGAGCCTTTGGTAAATTGTGCTAAGAAGTCCAGTTTATCTCGGGGATTCTCTATCACCTCATCAATCAAATGTTCTAATGAAGTCCACATAGTTCATTGGGTCTCCGTCAAATATAGTTACCTTTCTATATGGCACATGAGGTTCTTGTGCCTTATTTTGCTGTTCATAATGTTGTTGACGAGGCTCACATTTACTTTTGTTTCTATACAAAGAGCTACAAATACTTGCCTCATATGGCTCTTCATTCTTCTCATCTGGTTTTTCAGGAACATTGTAGGGATTTGGTTTACTTGAAATGTGGCTGTGTCCTTTAAGAGCTCTCAATTTTGCATTGTATTCAGCAAATGCAACTTCTAATGCCAGTTGATCTCTGTAAGCCTTTAGCTGTACTTCTTCAAATTCTTTTTTAGGCTCTCAACTGTCACTCCAGATTCTCTTTTGGCTCTCTACCATGCCTCTTCCATATCTAGAGCCAGTTGCCTTTTTGCAGCCTTGGAGCGGGCATGCAGTACTAAGTGCACTGCTTCTTGTGCCCTGATGGGACTAACAGAGGTAGCTGCTGAACTTTTAGTTTTTACAGAGACTTGAGAGACACTGTCAGCAGTAGTGATATCATCGAAAAATCTGTACCCCTTGAACTGCTTTGCAGAATTGGGAGGCGTGTTGGGGAGGCATTTATTTTGACATATTTCCATAACCCAGTCCAACATCTTTCCAAGGAATGAATGTAAAGTCTTCAGTTTAGCATTAAAAACTTTACGTAGCCTTTTTCGTTCATCTTCATCACTTTATGCGGAATATAATTCATCACCTAACCTTTTATATTCTGTTCTCAAGGTGTAGAAATTGGTTTCAATAATTGTGTTTATTTTTTCACAATTAGATTAATTTGTTCTTAAATCATTTACGTACTTCATCAAGCTAGATTTCCATGTGGAGCTTGTAACCCCTCGGGCTTCCATGAGGAGATGTCATGTCAATCATTCACAAGGACAGGCTCCCCTTTTAGATATTTAAGCTCCTTTATCTTAGTTTATACAGTCAGGCAAGGAGTGCAAGGAAAAAGGTTGTTACACACATAGAATAAAAGGCAAAAAATTGGAAAAAATGTCTCTTTTCTAAGCTTAGCTTTACTTGTCAAACTTGAGTTGTTTCTGTAATTAAGGATGCTTTACTTCACCTTCAGTACGTTCTAAACGTACGCCGCTGCACATGCAATAGAGCATGTTGTGTTACATAATATTGGGCACGTTAAGACCTGGTTTAAAACCTTGTGCCCTCCATGTCCTTATCACAGCAAGGCAGATAACTAACTGAGACTAATCCATAGTCAGAGAGATAAGAAATAGTTAGAATATACCAATTCAATTCAGCTTGTGCTGGTTATAAGAATCTCCCTTACACTATGCACTAATATGTAAGCAAACATTTAATATAACTTTAATAACTAACAAATAGCTCTTACAGTACCAACATTCTAAACATTGTCTCCCCTGGTATAATAAGATCTATGTCTGCTATTAACACATCTCCCTGGATGAATTGTAGCATCTGTAGTTTCAGATGCGCCTGCTGGCAGGTTGAGCGTTTATGTGGAGGTGCACCGTCTCAATCTTGAAGATCTGCTTTTTACATATAACAACATGGTGAGGGAAGCTAGAGCTTTGTATTTTTCCAATCTTATTTCTAACAGCCGCGGTGGGCTGGCGCCCTGCCCGGGCTTTGTTTCCTGTCTTGCGCCCTGTGTTGGTTGGGATTTACTCCAGCAGACCCCCGTGACCCTGTAGTTAGGATATAGCGGGTTGGATAATGGATGGATATTTCTAACAGTAAGCGCAACCCTAGAGTTTTATTTGATACAATTCCCAATATTGTTTCCTCTGCTCCATCTAATATTCTGTGTAAAAAGGCACTATAAAGGTGCCTGACCTGACACAGACTGGACACAGAGGCACACATATAAAACAACACAATCCCCAGTACAAATAAAACACCACCACACTCTTCTTTTCCTCCACCACTCCTCCGTCAAGCTTTGTCCTCCTCCTCCTGACTCTGGTCCTTGAGTGGTGGCCGCTAGCTCCTTTTATCAGGCACCTTGAAGTGCTCCAGGTGCTTAAATGGCGAAACCCGTCTGCACTTCCCGGTGTGGAGAAATAACTGCCCAGAAGGGCCCAGCAGCTCCTACTGCAGTACTTCCTGGTGGCGCCTGCGGAACCCAACAGGGCTGCACCAAACTCCAACCCCCATGAAGCCTTGCAGGAGTCCAAGGCACCACTGCAACCCAGGGAGGCTGCCATCTAGCGTCCAGGAGGAGGTATTGGGTCTTCCATCCTTGCATTACCCGGAACATATGCTGCAGGGGTGTCCCGGCCGAATGTACTAATAAAATTTTTCATTCCAACAGATGGCACATCACAAACATTAGAAGTATTTTTACAAATCCCATACCAAATGGCATATAACATATAGTGTATATAACATATTAACCTTATGGACACACAATAATAATAATAATATATTTTTTATATATAGCCTTTCCCATGTCTGTCTATGTTGCAGTTTCCATTGTTATTTTTCTTAATTATTGATGGCCATGTTTACCTGTCATCAGGCTGGTTGCCATTAAGTGACAGTTGTCAATGCAATTACATCATCCCCAATTAAATATTTAGGACAGCAACACAAGAAGCTCACTATCCATCTCTTCAAAAGGAATCAAACTCTGCTCCATGATTTTCACTTTGTTTTGGTTAGGGCTCTGGTAATGCTAGTTTGGCTTCTGAATATTTTAGAATCAGTAGACATCTGGGGCCTCATGTATAAAGGGTGCATACGTGCAAAAATGTTACGTACGAACGTTTCCACGCTCAAATAGTGATGTATAAAACCTAAACTTGGCGTAAAGCCACGCACATTTCCACGGTAGCTCATACCCTGGCGTATGCAAATTCTGTGCACGGTTTTGCAGACTGGCGGCACCCAGCATCAAATCAGTGCTACTGTTCCAGTGTGGTTTCCCTTTCTTTTTTAGATCCACATCCCTGATGCTGCTTTTTAAATACACTGAAATTAACCACATATTGTTTATTAGTTGAATGCATCTGATTGTAATTAACCTGTAACAATATAACGGTCCACAGAATGGTCAAACTATTCTAAATACAATAGCTGCATTAGCGCTATTACTCTCACTACACCTTCTTCTTCTTCTTTTGGCTGCTTTGGTTAGGGGTTGCCACAGTGGATCATATTTTTCCATATTACTCTCACTGCACCACTCAGAGTATTTATATCACTGTATCCTTGTGGGGAATCACAGCTGTACAGCAGCTGATTGGAAAGAGAATTATCGGTACACAGCATCAAGTACACGCAGCCTCAGCCATGCTGTTTATTGAACTGTTCTCATATGGCAAACGCTTCAAAACCTTTACTGTATGGTAAGGAGCCTTTCCTCGCGGTTCAGAAACAGTTTCATCCCAAGAACTATAAACGCACTCAATCAGTCCATGAAGTGCTCCTTGTAGAACTGTTTGTACTTATTAGTACAATTACCTCACTGTAAACTTGTGATACAGTTATAATATTGCACAACCTGAGCCACTTGATAAAGTGCGTATTTACATATGATGACAATGTCATTTTTAAGATGAAATGCAGCAAAATAAAACTTTAACTTCATTTAAATAATCTATATTGTTAATAAACAAACACAGGACACAGTGCCGCAGCGCTAGCGAGGAGCTGGCGCTCTGTTCAAGGTTGTTCCTGCCTCGCGCTGTATTCTTGCTGGGACTGGCGTGACACTGGATGGATAGAATAATTTAACATGTACTACGAAGATATTTCAATGTTCCTTAAAAGTTTTGAGGAATCGCCGTTCTAAGCTTACAGATGGCTTAACATCTATTACAGAGCTGATTGTGTGGCAATTGGGTATTTGAAGAAAGAAAAGTAAGGACAGGATTTGGGGGTTAGTAAATTTGAAAGAGACAGCACTGCTACAATAAAGTATTTCATCGAAGGTAGCACATGGCACAGCAAGCATCTTGAGTGAGGCATAAACAATCACTGTGTCACCGTGTTCCCATGTTTAATAACATGCTTTAGCTCCTATCATCATGAAAATGATATCACTTATACATCTCAGTATTTAAATTATTCAGAGAGCTGTAATATCACAAATGTCATGGATTCTGTGTGCTGTCAGAGGAAGAGAAAGCCGGTTTAAGAAGCACGTAGTGATTCACACACATTGAGCAGATAGAAGATCAAATACAAAACAAAGCATTTAACGTGCTACTTTAGTTACGATGGGATTTGAGAAACTAATAAATTAAACGATTTTAAGAATAAGTTTATGATGTTCTACTTTAATGACAAAATAAATTTAAAGGCTGGCTTGAGCAACCATGTTTTTCTACTTAATTTTCCTAGTATTTGAATCTTTGGCAGTATTATTTTGACTATGATTTAGGGTTTGTTTTGGTTTAATGAAAGGTCAACTTTATTTCCTGGTTTAAGAACTTAATGTGTTTCCTGACTTAAGTTTAATCTTCTGTTCCTATATTCAAATCATTTCTGCTATCTGTTAGAACAATACCATTTAATGATCTTACATTCATGGTCAGTTTGGTGTTTGTCCTATGGCTAGCAGGAAGGCTCTGGTAGCCCAGGTATGCTGTACTTAAATGAATAGCTGTTAGATTTCAGCCAGGGTCTCATCCCTGGCTCAAGTATGTTTTACTTTTATGAATTTTTTTTTTCTTGTCTTTTCAATATTATTTTATATGTTGTATTATTAATTATGTTTTTGGTTTGGTTCTTTTGATTCAATTTTATATTATGATAACATTACATGTATTCTACATGTTTTTTACATATGAAGCCCAAGAAGGCAGGGCCACTTAATCATGCATCTGGGTGACAGGCCCCAGCAAGTAATTCACTCATAAATGGCTTCTGTAGAAAACATCTTGCATTGTTCCAGTTCCAAAGAAGGCAGATGCCTGTTCACCTAAATGTCACCAGATCTGTGGTACTTACATTTGACATCATGAAGACCTTTGAGAAGGTCTGGTCCTGGACTATGCAAGTGGTCTTGTGGTACACCACATGGACTCACTGCAATTTGCTTATCAGAACAAAGATTGAAGAGGACAACAACAACATTTATTTATATAGCACATATTCATACAAACAGTAGCTCAAACTGCTTTACATAATAAAGAATAGAAAAATAAAAAAACACAATATGAAAACAAAATAAATCAGCATTAATTAACATCGAATAAGAGTAAGGTCCAATGGCCAGGGGGGACAGAAAAAACAAAATAAAAACTCCAGACGGCTGGAGAAAAAAAAATAAAATCTGTAGGGATTCCAGACCATGAGACCGCCCAGTCCCCTCTGATGATGGCGGAGTGTCTTTTGTTCTGTAAGAAAGCAAAGGAGAAAGGTTAGTTCCCCGCCACTCCCTGCCGGTGAATCCCTTCCGAAGCGTGCTAGGGTCCGTCCGCAATCTCCTACTCGCGCGTGCGTGACAATATATATATATATATGTTATATAAAGTAGGTAGTGTTTTTATTTTGCCATTCACGTAATAAATCATATAAAGTCTGTAGGGATTCCAGACCATGAGACCACCCAGTCCCCTCTGGGCATTCTACCTAACATAAATGAAACAGTCCTCTTTGGATTCAGGGTTCTCACGGAAAGGCTTGATGATGATGGTCACGTAGAATTCTGCCTTTTAGTCCATCCATCATTGTTGGAGGATGCAATTATCCATCTGCTCCACAAGGATTATTCTCACCTGGAAAAAACTGACAGCACTTTGATTATTATATTTGTTGGTTTCTCCAGTGTCTTCATAATCATCCAGCCAACCCTGTTTAAAAAGTGTCGGAAAGCTCAGCTTCCGTAATCAACTTCATGGTTCAAACTAAAAGCTTAATTGAGAGGAGACACGTTGGTGAACACCAGAAAAGGGTTAATTTACCCCTGGGTTCAAGCTCTTTAGAGTAAATGTGGCCATTAACTTTTAAGGGGTAAACACTCACATATGCAGGTAAATGAGCCTATGACGTCCTGGATAATGAACTATCTGTCGGGCAGATGACAGTTTATGAGACTCAAGGACTGTGTTCCTGATACAGATGTGAGCAACACTGAAACAAGGAACAGTCCTGTCTCCTTTCCTCTTTACTCTGTACACATTGGACTATAAATATAACACCAGTTTATGTCACTTGCAGAAATTCTCAGATGATTCTGCACTTATGGGGTATATTGATAATGGGGTTGAGACAGAGTATAGGAGTCAGGTGGAGAACTTTGTTTCTTGGTGCAGAAAGAATTGTCTGAAACTTGACTTCAGCAAAACCAATGACTAGTTATTGACTTTCTCAGCACCAAAGTGCCTCTTTGGCCACTATTCAGGGAAAGGATGTGTGTGTGGGGGTAAACTGCAACAAATACTCTGGGTTCCATGTTAATGACAGGCTGGACCAGACGAACTATATAAGGAAAGGAGAGGAGACTGTTTCTTCTCAGGAGACTGAGCACATTTAATGTGAGTAGTGGCATCCTTTGCATGTTCTACAACTCTGTCATTGTCAGTGTGATTTTCTATGCTGTGGTGTGCTGGCTGGTAACATTAAAAGTAGCCCACTGAATCAACAAGCTATTTAAAAGGGCAGATTCAGTTATGGGAGGCACTCTGGTCTACCTGAAGGTTGTAGCAAAGGACAGAATTAAAACAAAACTAAGTGCCATTATGAACAGTTCTACACATCCCTCTCTCTGTCACACTAACACTGAGTGCTTTCTGCCAATGAATTATTCCATTGAAGTGTGTCAAGAAATGCTTCTGGCTGCATAATGTTGCTTTGTGACTGTGACTGCCAGTTAAGATTTTTTCTTTTTTTTTAGTCATTCTTAGAACTGTAGCCTTCAACATTGTTTGATTCAGTGATTCCTGTCACTGAGAAAATGTTTGGAAGGCAAATTTTTCCTATGACCACTAATGGTCTTCATAAATGCAGTAAGCTGAGTTTGCACAACTTTTACACAGGTATGGAAGATCATACTAAACTTTTATATTCAGTCACAAAATGCTTTACATTTTTGGGGATGCATGTCAAATTTCCAAAGCTTAAAGCAAGATTGTACACTATGACATACTTCAGCATATGCTTTCAATAATTATATTGAGATACCACATGGTGCCTGTTTGGTGGTGCACAGGAACAAACTGGATAGGGTTTCACTCTTCTGCAGCAGATATCAGATTGGGCTTTACAGAAGGAAGCTTATTTGTTCATTAATTAAGATGGTTTTAAACTTCCTCAAAAGAGTTGGCTAAGAAACTTAGAGAGAAACCAAGAGAGAAGTCATTTGCAAAGATACACCTGTGAAGCACTATCATCCTTAGGGCTGAAGCAAAGATGTTAAATGTTAAACAATCTAGGGGAAAGGACAGACTCATAAGATCTTGGTTATACCATACTATTCATAACTTTAACTGATTTACTGTTTTGATGAATTGGACTTAAGCAGCCTTGAAAACGTATGTGTGTGTTGTTTAGATGTACAATGAGCCTTTTCATGGTCAGTTTATTTGTTGCCTGAACAAATCTTCAGTGATGACATGTCACTGCAAATTGTCCTGTCAAGTGAAAACCAACAGCACAGATTTACTTCTGCTGCACTAACGTGCACCAGAGCTGACTTGTCTATAGCAGCTGTCAAATTTGCCCTGATGGCCAAGACAGGCACTTTTTAACAATTAGGCAGTTAATTGCTTTGCTAAGTGAGGATGCAGAATAGCCGATGTTAAAATGTCACTCCCGGGTGAACTAATTAGATGTGGTTGTATTAATACAACAGTAGATGTGCTCCTTTTTCTCTAAATCCCACAGAACAGAGCTGATCAGCATAATAAAAAGAGAAGGAAATCTGCCTGCTTGCTGTTTTACTTGTTAATTATTGCTGGTTGGTGGGACTTGGTATCACTTGGTATCTTGTCATGTAAGCCTTGGGTCATTCAATTCTGTTTGGCATACCAGCAAACATACAATACCACCACACAACCTTCCTCAAGATGAAATAAAAAATGGGTTTAACTCTAACGCTAGCTCAGAAATAATGGAATGTATTAAAATGACAATCACCGTTTCACCAGGGTGAAGGACCCTTGAATATCTGCTCTGTAGCTTTGTGTTCTCCAAGGCAGCTACTGTAACTGTGGCAGGAGATCTTCTAATTAACGTTATGAGCTTGATGTTACATTCTTAAGACATCAACCAGTCAGTTGTAGTCTACTGTATGGCATTGTGCACAGACGTGTGGCCTATTCAACTTCATGGGTCAAAATAACGTCTCATGGAGGTGGGAGGAAACTACAGTTTTCTGAAAGTAAAGTCAAGGAGGTGGATTACAAAGTATTCAGCAATATGATTTAAGAGGAGATTCCACATGATGTGAAACATTGGTCAAGTAGAATCAAATCAATTTAAGCCACGTTTATTGTCACATGTACATAGTGCCATGTAATTTGTATTTACTCCTCAGGACAGTTGACAAAAATGTAATAATAAATAAAAAAAAGCATTCAATAGTTAACAAACAACAAACATATTTATATATGTTTTCATTTATACTGTATTTACAGCTAAAAAAATTAAAGGAACACTTTGAAAACACATCAGTTCTCAATGGGAAAAAATCTTGCTGGATATCTATACTGATATGGACTGTGTTAGGAACGAAAAGATGCCACATCGTTTGATGGAAATGAAAACTATCAACCTACAGAGGGCTGAATTCAAAGTCACCCCAAAAATCAAAGTGAAAAAATAATAAGGCAGGCTAGTCCATTTTGCTGAAGTTTCTTTGCAGCAACTCCAAATCCTACTCAGTAGTTTGTATGGCCTCCATGTGCTTGTATGCATGCCTGACAATGCTGGGGCATGCTCCTAATGAGACGACGATGTGTCCTGGGGGATCTCCTCCCAGATTTGGACCAGGGCATCACTGAGCTAGTGGACAGTCAGAGATGCAACCTGGTGGCATCAGATTGACTGAAACATAATGTTCCAGGGGTGTTCTATTGGATTTAGGTCAGGCGAACGTGGACACCAGTCAATGGTTTCAATCCCTTCATCCATCAAGAACTGCCTGCATACTCTTGCAACATGAGGCCAGGTATTGTCGTGCACCAGGAGGAACCCAGGACCCACTGCACCAGCGTAGGGTCTGACAATGGGTCCAAGGATTTCATCCCAATACCCAATGGCAGGCAAGGTGTTGTTGTCTAGCCTGTAGAAGTCTGTGCATCCCTATATGGATATGCCTCCCCAGACCATCACTGACCCACCACGTTCTCCACGGCTTCTCCAGACCCCTTCAAGTCTGTCACATGTGCTCAGGGTAAACCTGCTCTCATCTGTGAAAAGCACAGGGTGCCAGTGGGAGACCTGCCAATTCTGGTATTCTATGGCAAATGCCATTCGAGCTCCACTGTGCCAGGCAGTGAGCACAGGGCCCACTAGAGGACGGTGGGCCCTCAGGCCACCCTCATGAAGTCTGTTTCTGATTGTTTGGTCAGAGACATTCACATCAGTGGTCTGTTGTAGGTCATTTTGTGGAGCTCTGACAGTGCTCATCCTGTTCCTCCTTGCCCAAAGGAGCAGATACCGGTCCTGCTGATGGGTTAAGGGCCTTCTACGGCCCTGTCCAGATCTCCTAGAGTAACCGCTGGGCTCCTGGAATCTCCTCCATGCCTTTGAGACTGTGCTGGGAGACACAGCAAACCTTCTGGCAGTGGCACGTATTGATGTGCCATTCTGGAGAAGTTGGACTACCATGCAACTTCTGCAGGGTCCAGGTATTGCCTCATGCTACCAGTAGTGACACTGACCATAGCCAAATGCAAAACTAGTGAAAAAACAGTCAGAAAATATGAGGATGTAAAAATGTCAAAGTAGCTCAAACTGATTAACAACTCCTTCTACTACTTAATTAACTGACCAGATCAATATACCAGAAGTTTCATTGACTTGATGCTATACTCTGATTAAAAAGTGTTCCTTTAATTTTTTGAGCAGTATATATACATTGTCACACACGTGCGCATGGGAGGCAGCTAAAGGGCTTGAGTGAAGGCAGTTTGGAGGCATGCCGGGATGTGGCAGAGTACACTGACTCTTTTTCTCCCTTGCCTGTAGACCATTCCCGGGGGATTCCACCTGGCTCTCTTGACATCACTTCCGGGACAGAGCCAATGGAAGTCGACCTCACCAGCTCCAGCCCCTCTGATGTCACGTCCGGCTGTGATCCAATGGTTGAAGACCACGTGCTCGATCCTTATGACCTCACTTCCTGTCTCCCCCTTTAAAAACCTGCCCCTTTTCCCTCAGTCTTGTTTTGGACTCCGTTGTATGCACTTCAGTGCTGGTTATTTTGATAAAGACGACTTTTTGCAGCCAGGATACCAGATTACACTAGTGGCTGCCCCAACCCTTTATCTGTCTATGTCTCGTTTTTATGACAGTGGCGTAGTCGGCAGGATGGAGAAGTCCCAGAAGAGAAGGGGACAGGACCTGCAATACACCCAGGTGAGAGCGTACCGGGGCCGAGTATTCAGGCGGGAAGGTGCCGGGGGCGCAAACCGCTTGGAGGCAAGGAGGAATGCAGGTGGAGGGCGAGGAGGGGTTGGTGTGCTCTGGTTAATCCGTTGGCGATTCCACATACTGGCGTGGTGATCGTTAACGGACACAAGACCACCGTTTTGTTCGATTCCGGCAGCAACATTTCCATTGTTGCCCGCCGCTTTGTGCTACCGCAACAGTGGCTAAAATTTAAGACCGGTATAACCTGTGTCCACGGAGAAATCCACTGGTACAGGACCGCCGCTTGTGTCATCAGTTACGGAGGATCAGTTCGCAAACTCACCGTAGCGGTCCTTCCTGATCCTCCACACCCGGTGATACTAGGGCCGGACTGGTCTAAAATTAAAGGCGGTGAGACACATACTACTCCCGGGATTAATTTGGGCCTCGTTATGGACGGAGATGAACCGTCTCAAGCTGCACGCCGTGTAATCAGCCGGCAGAGAGAGACGAAGCGGCCGTCCTGGGTGACGTGGCAACTCCCGGGCCGTCGCGTTCTGACACGTCATCCACCAACGCCGTGGCGGAGCGGGAGGAAACCACGCCCATTGAGGTCGACGCTGACCCTCTCTGCTTGTTGCGGTTCCAATTGAAAGAGACGCCGGCTTCTTTTAGAAGGGAGCAGTGGAATGACGACTCCCTGAAGTTTGCAAAAAATGCAGTGGTCCTTGTCAATGGCCAGTGCACTGATCAATCGATGCCACAGGGCCCTCACTTTGTATTAGACAACGACCTTCTTTACCGTGTAGCAATGCATGACGGGCAGGAGAGAAATCTGCTGCTAATTCCGCGTACCTTCCGGCGGCAGGTCTGCGAGCTAGCACACGCCCACCTCCTAGGTGGCCACTTGGGCACCGAGAAAACTATGGAGCGGATTAAGCTCCGTTTCTAATGGCTGGGAATCAATGAGGAGGTTCGTCGCTTTTGCACTTCCTGCCTGGAGTGTCAACTGCGACAAATTCCTAGTAGGGACCGAGCTCCTCTCGTTCCTATTCCCCTGATTGATGTTCCCTTCCACAGAATCGGGGTCGACTTGGTTGGACCCCTAGAGCCCTCAGCCCGAGGACACAAGTACATTTTAGTCCTCATGTATTATGCTACACAATACCCCGAAGCTGTTCCGTTGCGCTCAGCTACCTCCAAGGCCATCGCACGGGAATTACTAAGGGTCTTTTCCCGCGTGGGTATTCCCAAGGAAGTCTTGATAGACCAGGGGACACCTTTTACCTCGGAAACATTCAAGGAGACTGCTAAGTTACTGAAAATAAAGCATTTAAAGACCGCGGTGTATCACCCTCAAACCGACGGGTTAGTAGAGAGGTTTAATCAGACTCTCAAACAAATGCTACGTAAGGTGGGCAGCGAGGATGGAAGGAACTGGGATCAGCTCCTCCCCCTCATCCTTTTTGCCTATCGGGAAGTCCTACAAGCCACCACGGGGTTCTCCCCTTTTGAATTACTGTATGGGCGACAACCTCGGGGCATATTAGACATTCTAAAAGAAGGATGGGAAGAAGAGGCTCTTCCCTCTACAAACATATTAGGGTATATCGCGCAGTTACGCGATAGATTTGGAAAGATTCGCCTCTCCTTAAAAGTCACATGGAAGAGGCTCAAGCAGCGCAGGCCCGTTACTATAACCGCGGCACGTCTCTTCGGGAGTTCCACCCAGGAGATCGGGTCATGGTCCTAGTGCCTACCTCCCACTCTAAGTTGCTTGCCCATTGGCAAGGCCCCTACAAAGTTAAGGAGAGGAAGGGACTGGTCGACTATTTGGTGAGTCAACCCAATCGTCGGCCGAAGGAGCGGGTTTATCATGTGAACCTGCTGAAACCGTGGAAGGACAGGGACCCTGATCCCCCCTCCGGCCAGCCCCGCTCACTCTTCGCTCACACACACAACCTTAACTTCGGTACGGATTTAAGTCCCAGACAACGGCAGGAGCTGGAAACAGTTATCCGGGCCGTTCAGGAGGTAGTCAGTGAAAACCCCAGAAGGACCTCTCTGGTTGAGCACAACATTGTGACAGAGCCCGGGGTTATTGTCCGAGAACGCCCGTATCGTCTTCCCAAGGCAAAAAAGGCTGAAGTGGAGCTTGAGATCAAGTGCATGCTGGAACTAGGTGTGATTGAGGAAAGGTTAAGTCCCTGGTCCAGCCCCATTGTGCTCGTCGGTAAGCCTGATGGGAGTTGGAGGTTTTGCAATGACTTCCGTCGGCTTAATGAAGTCTCCCAATTTGATGCCTATCCAATGCCACGCGTGGACGACCTCCTCCACAGGCTTGGACAGGCTCGATATCTGACCACACTTGACATGACAAAAGGGTACTGGCAGGTTCCTTTAACGGACTCCGCGAAGGAAAAAAACGTGTTTAGTACCCCTAGCGGACACTGGCAGTATCGTGTCCTTGCATTTGGGTTACACGGGGCTCCAGCAACCTTCCAGCGTCTGGTGGACAAAGTGCTCCGGCCTCATAACTCATACAGTGCTGCCTACCTGGATGACGTGGTCATCTATTCCAGCACATGGAGGGAACACCTACAGCATGTCCGAGCGGTATTGCGGAAACTTGGTGAGGCCGGGCTCACGAAATATTTAGGCTACCTGTGGGTCGGGGTACCGTAAGGCCACAGTGCTCCAAAGTTGATGCCATTTTGAAATGGCCCTGTCCGCGAACCAAGCGGCAGGTCCAAGCCTTTCTCGGGTTAGCCGGGTCCTACCGCCGGTTTGTACCCCGGTTCTCGGAGGGAGCGGCGCCTTTGACTGATTTAACAAAGAAGAGGGCCCCGAACATTGTGGTATAGACTGAGAAGACAGGCGCTGCATTTGGTGACTTAAAGCAGGCCCTTACATCCGCACCTATTTTGATGGCACCTAACTTTTCTTTGCCTTTCATCCTCCAGACGGACGCTTCGGACACAGGCCTGGGTGCCATGCTGAGCCAAAGTGTCGATGGTGTGGAACACCCCATCATGTTCCTGAGCGGGAAACTGTTGGACCGGGAGACCAGGTATGCAGCGGTGGAAAGAGAGGCTTTGTCGATTAAATGGGCGATTACTCAGCTTAGGTACTACCTGTTGGGCCAGGAATTCACCCTTGTCACGGACCATGCACCTCTACAGTGGATGACCTTACACAAGGAGTCGAATCCGCGGGTCACCCGGTGGTTTCTTGACCTACAGCCGTATAAGTTTTCGCTTGTTCATCGTCGGGGCGCTCTCCATGCCAACGCTGATGCTCTTTCTCAGGTTAACGACCTCTCGGTTAGGGTAGCCCGACCCGAAGGGTCTGGGCTAAGGGGGGGCGCCTTGTCACACACGTGCGCATGGGAGGCAGCTAAAGGGCTTTAGTGAAGGCAGTTTGGAGGCATGCCGGGATGTGGCAGAGTACACTGACTCTTTTTCTCCCTTGCCTGTAGACCATTCCCGGGGGATTCCACCTGGCTCTCTTGACATCACTTCCGGGACCGAGCCAATGGCGACCTCACCAGCTCCGGCCCCTCTGACGTCACGTCCGGCTGTGATCCAATGGTTGAAGACCACGTGCTCGATCCTTATGACCTCACTTCCTGTCTCCCCCTTTAAAAACCTGCCCCTTTTCCCTTTTCCCTCAGTCTTGTTTTGGACTCCGTTGTATGCACTTCAGTGCTGGTTATTTTGATAAAAATGACTTTTTGCAGCCAGGATACCAGATTACAGGGGTGGCTGCCGCAACCTTTTATCTGTCTATGTCTCGTTTTTGTGACAACATATATATATATATATATATATATATATATATATCCCATCCATATATAGCCAGCCCACCGCAGATATATATATATATATATATATATATAAAACCAAAAAAGACATTTTATAAAGAGACAGAAATAAAACAGAACAGAAGGTTCTACTTTTACTTAATTTCATTTAAGGTTAAATCAAACAACTTGCATTGTTACGGAGAGCGCCATTAATCAATAAAGCTGCCCTATCTCGTTCTGATAAAGAGCTGTTACCACAAACCTGGTTTACTTATTATTTATTATTTTTTAACCACAGACGTAGTTCAATAGAGATTGAGAAACTGTACTTTAGAGGCTAAATTCAAATGACATCAAATATGATTGGTCTTGCCTCCATGAAAATTAAAAGACAAAGGCAAAATTATCTTAGAAAAGCTATTGGAGCAGAAATCTTTTATTAGACAGATTTAAAAAGCTAAATTAATTTATTGCTTACTCTTTAAGTGAAGTGACAAGATTTGCCTAAAGGCTACAAATATTTTCAACTAGCAGCGAGAAAAGTCTAAACCAGCACATCAGTCCCAAAGCAGCATTGGAATAAATGCTTTCCAGGCAGTGAAAATTGAAATAACTTGCAAAGTAATTCAAATGTTTGCTGAAGGCAGGCCAAGCATGCTTAATGGCTGAATAACGTTCTCTTTTTTAAATAAGAAGACTGTGATTTCCTCAGGTTAAACCAATTTCCACAATTCAATACATAAACTGGTTCATTGAAGTCAATTGCCTTTTTTAATAAGGATTTCATTGGCCAACATAAGAGCAAGACAGAGCAGGCAATAGCTTTGGGCACAAAAATAAATGAACACCTTCCATTTGGTGCTCCTAAATGAACTGCTCAATGGCTTACCAGAGAAAATTATAGCAACTAACGGTGGGCAGGATAAGTCCTATCTAACAAATGTTAGTTTGTTATTTCCTCATTGTTTTGTATAAAGAGTTTATTTGACGTTCTTCACAAAGTAGATTTGCTTGTAAAATATCAAATACATGTCCTACTACAGACTGAAACTGAAGACTGTTTGCCTGAATTTTACAAATACTATCTTAACCTTGTAAATGCAAAACAACCCTAACCCTAGCCCTAATAACCTTAACCCTAATTTTAAATTTCCCATTGGGATTAATAAAGTTTATCTAATCTAAAATTGTTTTGTAATTTGTACCAAATTTGTTGAGCAAACAGTCAAGGCTGTAACATCTGCATTTCAAGTTTCTTTAGGTGTCCAAGTGAAACAGTTGCACAGAAGACTAAATCTTTATCAACTTTCTTCTTTACATGTGCAAGTGGAGAATGTTCACCCATCTTCTTTACACATGTAGAGGAGCATGTGCCCCAGAAGATATCCAGAATGTTGCAGTCAACTAGGAAAGAAGCACCTGCTCATGAATATTTTTAGAGCATTATGAAACAGGAGGTGAAAAATACAAAGGGAAAACCTAACACTGTCAAAAAACTAGCCTAAATCAGAAACTAAACAAGTCGTCAGAACTGAACAGTAACACAAACCCTGGGATGAAGTCAAAAATAAAGGGAAGCATTCATGGAACAGTAAACATCAAAAAATATCAACAGAACAATAAAAAAAATAAACAATAGCAAAAAAGTTTCACAATCATCACACAGAACACCTCTTCTTTGTACTTCTTTCTGCTTCATGTCAGGACATAGAGACATCAATAACACTATAATCTACAGGATGCTTATATCTTAGAAAAAGATAATTAGAAATGCTTATGATAAGATTGAGGCAAAGGATTTACAGTACATTGCTTTTAGGTGCTACTGAGTGACTTTTTTGACTCACTTTTATGATATACTGAATTACATTCTCTGTTAAAATATGGAATGTGATATTCCAAATACAAGTTAACTGGTGATTTTAAATAGGTTCAAAGGGCGATTACTATCATATGAAGAAATTTACTTGCATGAACTAATCAATATAAATCTCTGTACAAGTGTGGGAGAGTGAATCTTGTTTTGGACTGTGGGTCTGTCCAGGTTTTCTTGCTTACTATTTATTATTTTTTCAGCAGAGACATAGCTCAATAGATAGGGCAGACTATGATTCAGAGCCCAAATTCAAATGCTCCCAGCAGAGACTCTGGTCCCCTATGCATCTGGATGAAGCAGGTTTGAAAGTGCTATGTTCAGGCCCAGTTCTGCCGGTCGTGCAAATGGTGCATGCACGAAGATGGCCGAACATAGAGGGCGGCCATGGTCGCCCTCAACAAAACACAGGCTCGGCACGGGGCTCGTTTTTTCCTGTCGAATGTCGGTAACTTGCTTCAAAGAAAAATGGGCAAGTCACAACACATGAATTGTGGCAGCTCAAGTACACACCACATCAATCAAAAGTTTTTGTAGTGTTAATCAGAATTTTACTGCTGAATTGATTAAACTTGTCGCCAATTCGTTAAATGTGTAAGTCAAGTTTTCTTCTACCTACGAAGAAATTTTCTTTAATTTTTTTTGACATTAAGGAAATTGCGAAAATTTTTAATTTTAAATACACTGGTTTAGAAAACGAGTGAAGGTATTATAGGGTGAGGGGGCGGCTGAAATTAAATGGCACGATAGCAGCTTTGCCTCTAGAACCGGGCCTGGCTATGTGTTATATTAGATCAATAGTGTTCATTTCTCCATTTTTCTGCACATATTGTAAAAGTGGCATCATGGAAAAAGTGCCTGTCTTTATTCAAATTTTAGAAAAGACAACTGCAATCACTATGGGCAGTCAAAAATTATGACTTAGCGTGTGTCACACATGGGTGCATAAGGATCACCTTCAAGGTTCTTCAAAGGTATGCAGTACTACAGCAGAACAGGAGGGGCCGCTCTCACTAACGGTCTTGTCTCTTCCCTCTGCAGCTCCAAGAAGGTGCCCCATGAGGGCATCTGACCTGCGCTCAAAGTTCAGAGAAGGCTCAGTCCGTTCCAGTTGGAGGCCTATGACTGCGGGTGTACCCAGAATGTGATGTCTTTTTCAGACCTGGACTTTCAAAACAGTGGAGCTCCTGAACATATCTATTCAACCCAAGTGCTTTCAAAAAGAAACCAGTTAAGGCAATATATGAGGCCAATAAGCCTGACTTTTTGTTTAATGCGATGCCATTGCACACTCTGGCCCAGTTGGCCTCCCAACTATTTCTTGAGATCCTTTTGAATTATTTGGACCATGGCACACCATGGTCACTTTATTTCTTTTTGCTCCGATGATCTAGTATCCTAGGGTTGAATCTAGTGTTGTTGTTCGTGTGGAGTCTGTATGTTCTCCCCATTTCTGTGTGGATGCTCCACATATTTTGTCTCTCATATCCATAAAGAGTGGCTTTTCAGGTTGATTTGTATATCTAGATTTACCTGATGTGAGTTTTAGCAGGCCTTGAGCTGGACTAACACCCCACACAGAGTTTCTGTCTGCTAATGGTGCTTACGCCAAAGACCATGAGATAGATTAAACATATTTGTGAGTGTATGAAGGAATGAATAATGTTACAATGCAAAATCAAAAAATACATAATCACTAAGGTTTCTATTAAACTAATTTCTTCATTGGTAGTAACTGAGTGCTGCTTGTGAAATTGTTCAATTAGACAATTTAACACATCTCTCACTATGCAATCATAGAAGCTGAAAACAGCGTGTATTTTATTTCTCAATCGAAATTCAAAAAAACACATCAAGTTTTCACACCTTGTAAAGCACAGAAGTAATTTTTTGCTTCATTGTCATGAAGAAAATCTTTTAATCAAAAAATTACCCAGAAATGAGAAAAATAACACTTTAAGGATTGAGATTGTTCAGATCTACTCAGGTAGACAGAACATTTAAATCATTTTATTATGATAGTTAAAAAACAACATAGTGGAATGAATGCACGATCAGTGACTCAAATTAAATGGAAATTAACATTTACAGTAATAAGGGGTTTCTAACTTAAGAGACTCATAATAACAAAAAATGTACAATTGTAGCAATCTATGATAAAGTATGACACCATAAGTATTCAGTATCATAAGACACTGGTAAAAGCTTAATATTACAAATAATAAAAGGTAGGAAGTCATTTAATCCAACAAGCATACAGTATATGTTCAATTTATAACAATATATATTTTTGAAATATGTTATGGTTTTTCCTGTAACTACAGGATTACAGATCTGCAGTTTCATCTACATTTCCTTAAAAATTCCTCAATTCAGTACTGAATTAACATTCTCTTGATTCCTACTGACATCCTAAAGCATGTTTCACTCTTTAACTGGAAAATAAATTCTGTATCAAATTTGTGATGTCTCTGGGTGGTGCAGAGTCTTCTTGGCACAAAAAGAAGGTTTATTCAGGTCAGCCTGTGAGAACAGAACATGTCCTTCAGGCAAGGATGGCCCTTGTGAATAAGTCTCAACACACTAATGTCTCCTGACATGTACAACTTTTACAATATGATTCAACACCGTGGTTCACTTTTTTAATAGCCTCTGCACTTTGCTTTTTAAATGTATTAATAAGGTTTATTTTTCCTCACTAATACACTTTGCATGTCGTTCTCTAATTCAAACTGCATTTTTTTAAAGTCTTCACAAGTCTGAAAATTATACAAGCATTTCTACTTAATTTTTCCTAATTTCTCAATATGCTATCACCATACAAATTACTTTTTATTTAAATGAGGGTTATAAATGAATAGACATCAATATCCATCCATCCATCCATTATCCATCCCAATTAAAGGGTCACGGGGACCTGCTGTAGCCAATCCCAGCCAACACAGGGTACAAGGCAGGAAACAAACCCTGGGCATGGTGCCAGCCGACATCAATATTTCAATAGTAATATTTACATTTGACTCTTCTTCCCTGCATTTATGAAAATTATTGCAATGGCACTAAAATTACAAAGTCGAGTACTCCATGTTGCATAATTACTTAATAAATAAAGAAGAGATTTAGCCATTAATATAAATGAATTATAACATGGCCGTCCTTTATTTTCACCTATAAGTAGAGCATCCATGTACCTTCTTCAAAGCATCATGGCAGACTGAAGAACTCTAACAGAAGAGTTTTCGTTAATCAGTTAGGTAACAGGTATGTTAGGTATGGCACATTTGAATAAATTTTTATTTTTACCAATCATTTTTAGGTAAATGGTATACTGCAAAAACACACCCCTGAATTAAGCATTATTTAAAGTCCAAGACTGGGTAAACATATTAAAAGTATGCAAGCAGTTATCAGAAAACAAAACTCATATGATTTCATTTTCTAATCTTACTGGTACAACTGAAGTCAGGATATTCTAGTTTAATAGGCAGACAGTTTCAAGCACTTATTTCTTTTCTCATACATGTATAGAATTACATTTTTTGGCATCTCTGGACATAATTTGACTAGGAGCAACGCCTGTTGGTGTATTAGGATGCAAGCCTGTGGCTATGATAACTGAAAACAAATCACACAAATGAAATATGACACAAATATTAGTACTGCAAAATTGTAGACACCTAATAATTTTTGAGTAAAATCACTTCAGTAAATTTGACTCCATAAGTATAATTGTTCCACATGTTTTACTTTTGTTTAACTGTGCTTGCATGTGAATCAAAGTAGTAGGCTTGGGCCATAGGACCCAAATGTAAACGTGTGCTTGACTTATCGAATCAAACACATAGTCTATGGTTGTAGCTAGAGGCCAACTATAAAATGAAAATATAATATGACATGATATGACTTTTCGGTTTACATTGAAATAAGAAAATACTTGCTAGTGATATTTTAATACTAAAATTCCAGGTTTATGAAAGGACAGCCATGAGCTTGACAAATCATATATGACTGTATTCATTACAGCATCAGCATAAGGAAACAAGTTTTAATGTATTTTCTCCTCTTCCCACAAACCTCCAGAAGTCTAATCTCAATTTTCCACCCCAATATGAAGTAAACAAAGTTCCTACCTGGTTTCCGTCCTCCACTTCCGTCCATCCTGATGACATCACTTCTGGCCAATCTTGATGACACAACTTCCGCTTCTTTTTTCTGGTCTTCATGTCACTTCCGTTTGCCATTTTGTCTATGTTATTTCCTGTTCATTTACTATATAAACAACCGTTACTGTATCTCTCCTTGTCAACTGTATTTTTTTACAACCTGACCCAGTATCAGTCTTTTTTGAGCTCTCCATGGCAGGAGATTATACGGGGAAGCTTCCCCCAAAACTTTATGATCTTTGTTGACTGTTTGTTTCATGACAATGAAGACAGGGAGTTGTAAAGTTGTTAATGGTAAATTTCACACAAACATTGCAAAGTTTTCCTCACACAGAAAGCAATAGACATATGGAATAAATCACCAAGTAGTGTGGTGGAGAGTAGAATTTTAGAGATCATCGAAACTCAACATGATACTATTTTGTTATCAACTTTTTATTGGAAAGTAACTAAAAACTCACCTACCTTAACTATAAACTCATTGTATAGATATCCACTGTAACTTTGTGTTATTTTGGAGAAATTAGATGAATAGGAATGGACTGTTCTTGTCAAAAATTTTCCAGTGTTAAAAATAAAACCAAACCAAAACATTCTGGAATTATTCAGTCTAGTAGAAGACAATCAATCAACAACAGAGCAGCAAAATAAGAATTATGGAGCAGCAGTGTTACATCTAGATAGATAGATAGTTGAAAGACACCAGCCTTCTAAAGAAGTATAATCGGCCCTATCCTCTCTTTCACAGAGCATCAGTATTGACAGTCCAGTCCAATTTATCATCCAGCTGCACTCCCAGATATTTCTAGGTCTGTACCCTCTGCACACAGTCACCTCTGATGATCACGGGGTCTATGAGGGGCCTGGGCCTGCCGTTCCCGAGACGCACATGGTCTGTCTGCAAGATAGTCCATGATCCATGCCACCAGGTATGAATCTACTCCCATCTCTGTCAGCTTGTCCCTAAGGAGCAGAGGTTGGATGGTGTTGAAGGCACTAGAGAAGTCCAGAAACATAATTCTTACAGCACCACTGCCTCTGGCCAAGTGGGAGAGGGATCAGTGTAGCATATCTAAGAATGTTTTAGACCACAAGCACAATAGCATTTTGGCTGCTGATTGTTTCTCTTTTTTTAACTACAAGTATCACCACCATTATCAACTACTGGTATGATCTTTATACTGTAGCATTTGTAGTATTTCCCCAGACAAACTGAAGAAAGCAGTCCTGTTTACATTATTGATCAACTAGCAGAATACCCGCACTTCGCAGCGGAGAAGTAGTGTGATAAATAAATTATGAAAAAGAAAAGGAAAAATTTTAAAAATAACATAACATGATTGTTAATGTAATTGTTTTGTCATTGATATGAGTGTTGTTGTCATATCTATATATATATATATATCTATATATATATCTATATATATATATTATATATATATATAGCAAAATACCCGCGCTTCGCAGCGGAAAAGTAAAAAGAAAAGGAAACATTTTCATAATAACGTAACATGATTGACAATGTAATTGTTTTGTCATTGTCATGAGTGTTGCTGGCATATATATATACACACACATATACTATGGGGTGCCAAACAGGCAAATACATTGATTTTCTGAATATATAAAGTCGGCGTCAGAATATATAAAGCCAAAACTTGAATATATAAAGTCATTCCCGAATATATAAAGTCAAAACTTGAATATATAAAGTCACTGTCGGAATATATAAAGTCAAAAGTTGAATATATAAAGTCAGCGTCGGTATA
>JANRMT010062831.1:17768344-17779601 GCA_026402145.1 Polypterus bichir lapradei | reverse complement strand
AGATAGATAGATAGATAGATAGATAGATAGATAGATAGATAGATAGAAATGTACAGTGGTGCTTGAAAGTTTGTGAACCCTTTAGAATTTTCTATATTTCTGCATAAATATGACCTAAAACATCATCAGATTTTCACTCAAGTCCTAAAAGTAGATAAAGAGAAACCAGTTAAACAAATGAGACAAAAATATTATACTTGGTCATTTATTTATTAAGGAAAATGATTGAATATTACATATTTGTGAGTGGCGAAAGTATGTGAACCTTTGCTTTCAGTATCTGGTGTGACCCCCCCCCCTTTGCAGCAATAACTGCAACTAAACATTTCCTGTGACTTTTGATCATTCCTGCACACCAGCTTGGAGGAATTTTAGCCCATTCCTCCATACAGAACAGCAACTCTGGGATGTTGGTGGGTTTCTTCACATTAACTGCTCGCTTCTAGTCCTTCCACAACATTTCGATTGGATTAAGGTCAGGACTTTGACTTGGCCATTCCAAAACATTAACTTTATTCTTCTTTAACCATTCTTTGGTAGAACGACTTGTGTGCTTAAGGTTGTTGTCTTGCTGTATGATCCACCTTCTCTTGAGATTCAGTTCATGGACAGATGTCCTGACATTTTCCTTTAGAATTCTATGATATAATTCATAATTCATTGTTCCATCAATGAAGGCAAGCCGTCCTGGCCCAGATACAGCAAAACAGGCCCAAACCATCATACTGCCACCACCATGTTTCTCAGATGGGATAAGGTTCTTATGCAGGAATGCAGTGTTTTTCTTTCTCCAAACATAACGCTTTTCATTCAAACCAAAAAATTCTATTTTGGTCTTATCCATCCACAAAACATTCTTCCAATAGCCTTACGGTTTGTCCATGTGATCTTTAGCAAACTGCAGACAAGCAGCAATGTTTTTTGGAGAGTAGTGGCTTTCTCCTTGCAACCCTGCCATGCACACCATTGTTGTTCAGTGTTCTCCTGATGGTGGACTCATGAACATGAACATTAGCCAATGTGAGAGTCTTCAGTTGCTTAGAAGTTACCCTGAGGTCCTTTGTGACCTCCCCGACTATTACACGCCTTGATCTTGGAGTGATCTTTGTTGGTCGACCACTCCTGGGGAGGGTAACAATGGTCTTGAATTTCCTCCATTTGTACACAATCTGTCTGACTGTGGATTGGTGGAGTCCAAACTCTTTAGAGATGGTTTTGTAACCTTTTCCAGCCTGATGAGCATCAACAACTCTTTTTCTGAGGTCCTCAGAAATCTCCTTTGTTCGTGCCATGATACACTTCCACAAACATGTGTTGTGAAGAGCAGACTTTGATAGATCCCTGTTTATTAAATAACACAGGCTGCCCACTCACACCTGATTGTCATCCTATTGATTGAAAACACCTTCAAACCTTTCACCTTCAAACTAACTGCTAATCCTAGAGGTTCACATACTTTCACCACTCACAAATATGTAATATTCAATCATTTTCCTCAATAAATAAATGACCAAGTATAATATTTTTGTCTCATTTGTTTAACTAGTTTCTCTTTATCTACTTTTAGGACTTGAGTGAAAATCTGATGATGTTTTAGGTATATTTATGCAGAAATATAGAAAATTCTAAAGGGTTCACAAACTTTCAAGCACCACTGTATGATGAAAGGTTTACTAAATGCATCCCTTTAAAAAATATTTTAGCATATTTCCAAAAGTATTTTCAGGAATGCTTTATGAAAATTTTAGAGCATTATTTGATGGGACAATTCATTTCATATATTGTGCATAAAAGTGAATTATAGACTACAAGGGTGCCAGGATTAATCACTGCGATCTGTAAATTGGTCAACCACATGAAAGATAAATCAATGTGAATAAGCAATTATTAAGTCAAGCCATTCTCATTTTCAACATGGAGTTAAAGCTGATAAGATTCTTCCTCAGCAAATATATAAGAAAGATTTTTGGGAACCAATTGCAGAGATTACCATTTGTATCAGAGCTAAATTATTCAAATAGAAAAAATAACTAACAAACTTAGGAAATAATATAAGACTTTATACAAATCACAGAGTAATGAAACATAAAATAGAAATGCTACTGCTTGATTAACTGTGCACAGAGAAAATGGATAAACAATCGGAAATCCATGTGCTATAATTTCCTCAAAAAGCTCAGGTTAAATTATTATATTATTGTCTTATTTTGGCTATATTTAACGCAGCTAGAGATCAAAACATATTACCAAGAAATCCACACCATGGTTAATCATTGCATTTTCAAACAAGAATGGAGATCTCCCAGAGTGGGCACTCTATGGTCCAGTTTACCCACTGAACAGCAATGTCAAGCTCCTGTCAATAGAGAAAGTGCTTCCCTCTATCACACCACAATATTAAACTTACTCTGTGTGGTATAGCGGGTCCCACTAGAAAAGCCCAGTTTTAAATAGATAAAGGGGCGTGGTAGTGTGTTCCCCGGTGCTTTGTGATACAGGCAGTCCTCACTTAAGTGCACAGGTGAGGAGTCGTCTACATCCGTAATTGATGCCGGGAGCTGCGAATTGCCACACCTAAGCCACGTCCTCATTATAAATAATAGGAGCGCGAGTGCGGAGGGGGGAAAGAAAAAGTGAAAATGAAAGGAGGTTAAGGGAGAAGGTGGTGGAGGAAGGAGAAAGCCAGTGCGTGAGGCATGCTCACTGTCGAGAGCAGAAGGCAGCTGAGTAGAGAGCCCTAGCAGAGTGTTTGGTCGGTACCTGGGGCAGTTGGTAGTGGTCACTCCTGCTGAGCGTTTAGTGAGGATCAGGAGTGACTGGAAGGAGGATGGTTTGCCACAGAAGACAGCGGCAGTCAGCAGGCTTGGGAGGTGGATGCCCCAGTGTGAGCACCCTGGTTGCTGTGGAACCCAAGTCTCGCTCTGGGGATAGCAGAATGAAGCCAGGGATCGGAAGCCACCAAACCAGAAAGCAGAGAAGGTCAGCTGCAGGTAGGGTGACTCCCCTGGTGCATAGCCTGGATGGGAGAAGCAGGGGAGTTGCCAGTAGAAGATGGCATCAGGCTTCGTTTTTAAAAGGACTGCTTTCAGCCAGCTATATTTTAACCTCGTTGTTTTTGGAATTATTTTAACCTCCACATTTTTCACTTGGTTTTTAATGGATTATTTGTTAAAAGACTTTTTGATACACTGCACCATTTATTTGAACACTGTTTGTTTTTGTTTTTTAATAAAAGCACTGTCTGCACCTTTTTACGCCATACCCTTGCTTCGTTGTGTCCTCACTGATCAGCTCATCCGGTTACATTACCGACGGTGTCGGGTTCAAGCGCTCCCACAACGGAGATTGGAGCATGAAGTGGAACCCGCATCCTCACACTCTGTCATAGATTTCTACTATCAAACCATTGGCAAGTTTTACTGTAATATATAATTCTGCAGTATCAAAGATAATGTTATTTTGTGCATGCAGAAAAAAAACTTTTCATATAGTTGAAGAGGACATTTTTCAACTGCACTCCACAAACTTGGATGTGATAACCAGCATAAGTGTAAGGATTCATTTATTGTTCTTTAGTCCTATAATTATCAAACGTATTGCTGGAATCCTACAGGATAACTGAATTCAGGATTAACTTGACTGCTTTATTTGCAGTGGGTCACTATCCTTTGATTTTCTCAGAATAGTTTAACCATGTAGAAGTATAGTTATACAAAAAAGTAAAAAAGAAATTTAAAATTGTTCAATTTTTTGCAATCTGATCGAAAGCCTCAAACAACATGTTCCTGTTACATTAGCTGGTAGAATTAATATTGCTAAAGTAAATGTTCCTCCAAAATTTCCATATCCCATGTAACTATACATATTAACAAACATATCTTTAAACAATTCAATATAATTATTACCTTATTCAAAAAGCCTAGATTTTTAAAAAGGCAATTTTGCAAAGAGTTATAATGGAGGAGAGAATGCCATTATGTAATTTACTACTGTATTACTCAGAATAATCCTTTCATTTAGCATTTATCTGTTATATTTCAGCCAGGGTAGGTTCGAGTACTGTTTTTATGTATTTATTGTTCATTTTTGCAAGTATGCAATACATACATTAAAACTATGGAAGGAAGCAGCAAATAATGAAAGTGTGCAAACTTTATATGTTTCTTTGTACTTCTACACAACTAATTATCACCAGTTCAAAAGAAATTCACTGGTGCAACATTTTCCCAAGATATGGTACCATAATATGAAACCCTCTGAAGCTCAGGCACTGTTGTCAGTTACTTCTGTTGGTGATAATTATTAAGCCTAGACATCTTTAACTTGTACAGTGTTTAACTAGCAGAAATTACTTGGCACTCTGTCCTTTAGTAGCCCCTATATTGACAATATGTTTGCATCCTTTCATCAATAACACCTCAACTACAATTTTTTGAAACCACATAATTTTTAATGTATGAAATTTACAAACTTAAGAAAAAATTATGAAACCTTCCTAATCTCTAATCAGTGTCCATGGTTGAACTTTATGTATACAATCTGGTACTGCTGAAGATATGTGCACCACTTGCAGACTTTACCAGCTAATAACAAAATAACTGCACCTCTAGATGATCTATAGTGAACACAGAATGTTTTAATCAGAATTTCTAATTTCAACATAGATCAACTATTTCATCAGTTTCTGCAAAGCATGCTTTTATTCTTTTTACAATCATACACCACGTGGATCTAAGTTGATAACAGTTATCCAAGATATATATAGGACAAGACATGAATCACAGATAATGCGCCTTCCTCTTTATATCATGAGTTTTGGGAAAACCTTACGCTTAAATTGTACTGGGATTTTTTTTTTAATCATTTATACATTTAAGACACAGAATTACTCCTGATTGTATGAAGGCATTTTTTGGAGAGACACTGACAACACTAAGTCAAAAAATATCTGACACTTCACTTATTGTTCTTTGACTTTCATTTCTCAGCTGGGAAAAAAATCCTCCACTCTGTATAAGTCATGAGAAAATTATTTTTAACTTTAGTTAAAATTATTTTAAAAAAATCCCATGAGAGGAATGGTTGAAACTTTTTCAGAATTTAGAAAAAAATGTATCTATGTTGTATTAGGGGAACTAAACAGAGCTTCTGTGAATCCCTTTGATGCTTCAAGATAAAGGAGAGAATATGTACAGTATATTGGGCTTTTTTTCACAAATAGCTTTCTAAATCAGAGAGGTGAATGGTGTTGAAATTGATTGGAATTTGAAAAGAAAATATGGTGGAAGAGCATGAGGTACAAAATCCTAAGAGGCACTAATAGTAGTCTGAAATAACAGGTATCTGCAGAACTACATCGAGCTTCACTGATTTGAACACAGTCATCATAGCTACTTGCGTACCCTCAAAGTGAACATTAGAACATGAGAGTACTAAAAAAATAAGAAAGACCATAAGAAATATGAAAATTATTTAACTATATATGCTGGCAATGCTAAACAGCATGTATTGGGCATTGGTCTGGTCCTGAGCAAGGAAGGAGCAAAAGCGCTTTTTTGGATGTTTGCTCACCAGTGAAAGAATTATCAAAACATGATTCCAATCCATTCCTGTGAAGATAACCATCATTCAACTGATGGTTCAGTTGTAGCTGCCCAAAGATATGGTGAAGGGACTCATTCTAGAATCAGCTGAAAAATAAGAAAGCAGAAATAAGCGGTGGCCAAGATGGAATGGAGCACTTGCTTGGTCCACATAGCTCAGCCGCACAGATGATTGACAATTGTGAAAGGCTGACACTGCTATGCGGCACCATCAACCTGCGTATTGGAAACATTTTTTTTGGCATAAGATTATTCACAGGAAGATGCACTCGAAACAAGGTTGACTAAATCTACGTCAGTAAGCGATGGTGATCAGCTTTGTAAGACTTATGAGTTCAATGGGGTGAACATAATGGATTAAGCCAATATCTCTTGCAAGCCAACTATAAGCTGTCACTTAAGAAATAACAGAAGAAATGTGATATCTCTTGCCCCCTTAAGTGTCGAGAAAGTTGAACGTGAAGGCAGTGGCTCAGTGCTTCCTTCTGTTGATCAGTGTCAAAAAAGCCAAGTTAAACCAACTGTGATTTAATGTTGTATAACAATAAAATATCAAAACATCTAAGGGGGTGAATACTTTCTATAGGCACTTAAACATGAATTAATGAATAGCAAATTAATTCAGGATACATTTATTTATACAAACCTTTTAAGTTGTTTTTGTAACTAAACACGTTTCATATCAGGTTTTCCATTAAAATCACATTATCATATTTGTGACTTTTTTGTGAGATTTATTTGCATTTGTATATAAAGAATAGACGGCTATTAACACTTTCTGAAAAATAGTATGTAATGGACTAATGTCATTCAAATTTTAAATGTTGCAAACTACTAATGCTTTAATTTTCCACATCTCTCCCTTTATTTTACATTTGTAAACATTGACAAGGATTAATTTGTTGTTTCAAAACACTTTTAAAACAGCCTTTGTTCTCTTGTTTTGAAGGCACATCATATAAGTATGAGATACCATTTAGGTCTTAGTTCATTCTTAACAGTACTTACACTTTATAGTGACACACATAAACTATATATAGAGATTTTGTCTCATATAATATTTACCCAAATGCAAACATTTGCTAAGATTATACATTATATATCAATACTTTTACTAGTGAACATTTATTGACTTCACTATAACAGACTTCTTTTACCAGATATTTGCAATTAAGTAACATATGAAAAAATTGAAGAGGCCTTGAATTTGTGTGTCTTATATTGTAAGCTTCAGTGTCTAGACATTGTGGTATATGGCCGGCCATTCATCCCGGCCAATACCCCCACGCCGCCAGATTGAGCCCTCCCGGCAACATGGAGGTGCCCCGAATTCCAGCAGGGCATCATGGACAATGGAGTCTTTATTCACAGCCCTGCTGGATACCATGGGGGCCGCCAGAGGACGGCGCAGAGAGGCTCAAGGAATATTTTCCCTACAGCCCGGAAGTACGTTCCAGTCACGGGGACAGAAAAAATGACGTACTTCCGGGTTGAAGAAAAAGGAGTTTTCATCCGACCAGGAAGTGTTGCAAAGTCACATGGACAGAGATAGAGAACCACTTACGGGTCAAGGACTTTAAAAGGACTGTGGGAGATTGCAGCAGTGGGCGGAGTTGGGAGGAAGGGTGACTGAGCTGCTGGGAGGTGTGAAGGTTTATTGATTACTAGGCTGACCCGCCTTTTAAGGCGACCGACTTTTAAGTTGACCACTTCTTAAGGCAATTCAATATGTAGATCAATTTGATATTTTATACAAACTCATTAATTTGGTTATATTGCATTTGAGCGGTATTACTTTAATACTCGTAGTTTCTGTTATTTTTGTGATGAAATGTAAACTTTTTTTCTATATTGAGGTCGCCCTTTTGAACCCCCCTGATATTTACTACGCGGTGAGGCATTTGTACTCCATCAACATTAATTATTTCCCGAGACATAATTTTGTCTATTTTTCCAGCGCATCGCGCACAAAAGCAAGGGAACGATGGGAGCACCAGAACTCTGCTCACATCATGTCGCTTCGTACTGCAAGCTGCAAGTAGTAAGTCTGTGATAAGCGGAATACCGCTATGCTTTCCACTCACGGGACGGAAGGACAATCCTGACCGCTTTTATATAGTAAGAAAGAAGAAGAAGATATCGCACAGTCTGGAGTAGAAAATCACCTTTTACCTGGAAAAACAAAACTACAAATCCCATCATGCATTGCAAAATGGACGGGGCGTGTGTGAAACGCCGTGCTACTCGCACAGTCTGGAGTAGAAAATCATCTTTTTTTCCCCATTACCGTATATACTCATGTATAAGTCGGTTCTTGAAACCCGAAAAATCGATCGTAGCAATTTTTGTTTTACATCTTCTTGCCTCCTCCAATCTTGCATCAGTTTCTCAGATGCATCGAACTCTGTTGCAGTTGCACAGTTACCAATTTTTTTCGCCACTTAAACGACATTTAATTTAAAACCAACTTCATATTTTCTTCTGATTGAATGCTCCATTGTAGATAAGGGATGATATACATAAATCAGTCATTAAAATCTGAAGTAAATGCATAATTAAATAAAAGGCAGCTAATTATTATGAAATACAAATGTCATTATTTTATTTTGGTTGAATAGGGTAGCTATCTTACATTTAACTCTTTTAGGGCTGATGTCGATTTTTGTTGACAGCAGGAGTTTAGGTTGGATGTTGACATCCAGGGCAGAGGGAAATAATCAGCTGTAGATGTCAACAAAACTCACCATCACGTTACAGGTAGGCCTTCTTTGCTAGGAGGACTGTTAGGGTTAGGGTTTGACTTGACATCGAATCCCTGTGTGTGTGAGGAGCGTAGAGTAAACAACGTCTAGAATGGCATTGGCATCGGGCAAAACAGCAAAGCGAATGTGCAAAGCAAAATCCTCTGTGGGCATTATTCATTTTTTTTGCTTTTTGCTATTATTGTTGAATCAGACTCTGACTCGTCAAACTCCAATTCTGATGCAAATGATCTGGAAATCAAAAACGAAAGCTGTTTCTATTCTAGAAAGTGCCCTTCAGAATATAAATGGTTAGACAAACAGGTATGTAGTAAGTACGTAAGCAGTGTGACAGTCGATCTTAGAAAGCTAATGTTTAATGTTAAAGGCATATTGTGTTTGCTTTGTATGCTTTTTAGAAAACTGAGTTTTTGGGAAAAGTATTCAGACCTGGGAGAAAATGAAAAAAATAATTAGCCCTGAAAGAGTTAATTATTGCAGGCTTTATTTCAAAATGGCCTTTTTTTTAAATGTCATTTTTATAGAACAATGGGACTTTTCAAAATGGCAAATATCCACATCCTGGACAGGGCATAAAAGGCTGTCAGATGAGGTCACCAAGTCATTGCTTATTTCTCAAAGCCCGACAGAAGCAGCAGGAGGCCACTGCTCTACACAAGCCACAAGTACAGTATTGGTGGCCTTTTACAGGGACAGCAGCATGCCTGTCAAGGGCAGTTTGTCAAGTGCTGTTCATCTGGATGGCCAGTGAAGCAGAAGCTTTCCAAGGTCACACTTTAAAAGGATGTCTTAACCTTCAGGCAGGTAAGTTTGGAGTTGGGAGAGAAGAACAGGTGATGACTCACCTAGCAAGGGGGAGGAATGAGTGGCCAGACGTTTTGAATGAATAAAGCAAAAAGGAAGATAATTTAGTGTGTAGGCTGGCCTAAAAGTAGCTAAGTTTTGTTGTTGTTTTTTTTTTTTTTTTTGCTTGTATATTACCTTTTATCTTTTCTTTTTGTTATTTCAACCCTGAAGCTCTCTACATCTGTTAACCAACTCCTATTTAAGTTTAAACTTGGATGTCTCTGGGCATCATTCTGGTTTGGGAATCATCCAGCAGTTACTTTTTATTTTGTTTTTTTAATGTCCCCAAAGGAATGTAGAACCCAGGTTCACACCCTGGAAGGGAAGTGACTCATCACAATGGGACAACCGTACTAAACAAACCTATTAAATTGGTGATGTAAACTTACCTATTTGGCAGCATGAGGAAACAGCTCAACAGGAAGGGTAAAGTTCTGAAAGAGAAAATGTAGCACAGCCCAAGAGATGTGAATCTGTCCCAATAAGAATAACTGCAATCAATACCTCCAAAAGTCTCCAGTGGCTACCACAATGAATACATGGTTTAAGTTTCTGTCTCTGGGGCAGCAACTCATGGACTCAATTTCTAATATACAGGTTCTGCCCTGAAACTCAAAGTTGGGCTATAATGGCACCAATTACAGGGTGATAAGATAAAGTGTAAGAAGGCAATAGCTGGTGACAGTCTCACCTACAGTAGTAAGCATCTCTTTGATTTAAATATATATGGAACACTTCAAAATGCATACACCAGATTACATCAGAGATGGATTACAAGCAGCTCTGTGAAATAATTGGAGATAATGCACTTATAATCAATGGTTTTGTTCTGTAATTTGATGCAGGCACTAGACTGTGTTTTGTTAACAAAAAAGGCAACTTTGTCACCTTAATTGAAAAATTAATCCACCCTGGAGAGCTTTGTGAGCAGGCCCACTCCATTAAGAATCCAATGGCAGATTATAACACACCAGAGAATCAGGCAGCAGATTAACTGTACTGTGGCAGAAGTGAAAGAGGTTTCAGTGAAAGGCAGCATGTGGCATGATTTGTGCAGACAGGCTTAGAAGCTATCAGCAAATGTGTCAGAGATTTGAGATTGAAATCATTTTGCATCTGCAATATAAAATAAGATCGGGCAAGCACAAAACAATATACCGTCTCAGATCCTGGAGCTGTGAAAATCCCCATGGAATATTTTCAGGATAATCTTCATCAAGCACGCCTCCAACCATATTGCTCATTGACAAGGCAAGCACAGTTCTGGATAATTGAATTGTTTGAAAATAATTTTTAATCAACAATAATCGTACTGTTGGGTATAAAGTGCTGTCTGTAACTTTCAAAGCCACTGTTTTTAATGTCCTTTGGAGACACATGGCATCAAAATAAGTCATCTAAAAATTAAAAGTCACAGAGTTGTTTTACAAAGGCTACCTTTTAGCTGTCCGCAGAGAATATATATGATGCAATTGAATGTGTTATTCCATAACTTGCTGTGGCATCCTGCTTAAAACTGACAGAACAGAGATTCAACACATGAAATTTCTGTGAGGCTGTAATTACTGTGCATACAAACTTCCTTTTAGATAACTCTGGCACAGCTTTAGATGCTTGATATTTTTCTTGAAGGTCAAATCCTGCTGACTACACTTTCCAACTGTTGTGACTTGCCACTGATTTATTTCATGCTTTGCTGTTATGCTGGGGAAAAGACAAGCACAATAAAAATAGCAGTAATCCTAATGGACTTTCCCTGGGTCATGATGTGGTTGTTTGTGCATAACATTTTGCCCACAGCTCTCTTGGTCTCTTGGATGGAAAAAAATATTTTCTGATTTCTTTTCTGTTCTGCTTCTCCACAGCCAGTTTTCGTCTCTGTTGACTTCCAGTTCTCATGTTAATGAAGGCTTGGACCTGAGGTATATAAGCCAAAATGGGGCTAGTAAAAAACAGCAGAAGTCATAGAGAGCGTTTCCAAAAACTTTCTAGGCAGTATACTATATACAGTATATGCATTTATATATATATATATATATATATATA
>JANRMT010062831.1:17752683-17767944 GCA_026402145.1 Polypterus bichir lapradei | reverse complement strand
TATACACACACACACACACAGTAAAGCATCCTTTGATATTTGATTCAACCAGAAATATTGATAGTTCATTATTATATATGTTGAATTTAATGCCTCCCACAATTATTATCAAGTATTAGGAGGCGAGCGCTGTCTGCTCTTAATGTTTTGTTCAATCTCAACCCCCAGAACCTTGAGTGGATTGAAATGTGATGACTGGGAAATCGACTGCAGCAAAATGAATTCATAGTCATGCTCCTGTGATGGTGTGGGTTGGTTCCACTCTCCCAACTGCATGCAGGAGCCTCTTGAGCCTGCCCACACCAATTATTGTAATTGGATGGGCTGCGGCAAGTGAGGATACATACACAATCAACAAAGGATGGGAGAACAAGTGCAGGTGCTTTTATTAAAAACAATCAAAAGCAAAACTGTGTTCAAAGAAATGGTGCCGTGCTCAGTTCCATACATATAAATAAATAATCCATTTTAAAAGAGTGTTTCTGTGGAGGTTAAAAACAGTCAATTCAATAAATCCAAAGCTGAATCCATAAGAACAACGTTTAAACAATATGGGCATTCTCTTGTTAAAAACCGCTGAGCCTCGGTGGCCCTTTAAAACTGATGTCTCTTCAACTTGCCTTTTTTGGACCAGCAGGCATAGACATCCTTCTATTCTCTCCCAGGTCCCCATCTGTCCAGGATGTATATTTTTGAAATATTTGTTCATATGCTTCTGCTTATGGTATTACACCTAGATTATATTTGCTCAAATAAGGAGACATTAATATGGCGAAAAAGAGGTGTGTGAGGCCTCCCAAATGTTCCTCAAAGCAGGTCAGGGCTTTTATTAGCCTGCCAAGATAAGTCTCATCCCAAGTCATCCAGCCCCGCCACTCCTACCTGCAAACTGTGGCCTATATGGACCTAGTCTCATGATGCATGATGCCAGATGTGATTTTCGAATAAGAACACGTCTGGGGACAATTTGCTAAAATGTTGTAGTCTGCTGGAAAGGCTCCACCCACAGTGTTTCTTCCTAAAAACTAGCCACCAATTTCCTCCAGTCTATGCACTTTAAATGTTAGACGTTGCAGTGTTCAGTTTCTACACATGTATTCAACAAATACGTAAAGTATCTTTGGAAGGACAGGGAGCAAAATAAAGAAACAGAACAAAAAGACTTGACATTGAGAGATAAACAAGTAAAATTGCTGTTATTAATTGAAGGGCTCCATACCTGAGGCCTAAGGATTGTTTATATATCATGATGCCATTCTGATTGTTGCATCACTACCATGGTATAAAAGCAGCAAAACATGTTTAGAGGAGCATTGTGGTGTGTATATATACTCCATTATTGGTAAAGTGTTCTCTGCACACACGGAACACATTGATATACTCAATGGTGGTCTTTTTAGGAGATTTTCCAGCCACAGAATGTTTTTCCATCAAGGCCACAGACTTTTTGTCTGTCAGACCAGGTTACCATGTGCACCACTACACTTTACTGTTTAAATTGCCATCTCTACTCTAAGCTTCACATAGATTTAGAGATTTCTAACTGAGTGAACAATCTAATTGTTCCCACCCGCTATTATGCCAGATTCACTCATGGTTGTCCCCACACATTTGTTTTATTCATTTGGCTTTATGAGTCTAACACAGATGTAAAAATGGGGAGCTAACTTTAAAAGTTTAACATATACTTTAAAAATTCAAAATGCACAAGAGAGAGGAACCATCAGACCTCCTTCTCATTCCAAAATGAGAATCTTTAGGAATGAAAAATTTATTACAAAAACTAATCCAAAGGAGCACAACATTACAATGTAAGGGGAGGTCCAAAAAAAAAACTCCAAATCTACCAACCAGTCTAAGAAACAGAGCAAAACAAAATCCACAAAACCAGAGAATCGAAAGAAAACAATACCTACAGAACTGACTCCAAAGAACACTCAATGACAATTTGAGCGAGTTGTCCTATCCACCAGAACATTTAGGTTCATGGTGGTCCCTCATTTATGACATGATGGTGTCCCAGACTTGGGATTCCAACCACAAAGCACAATGAATAGAGGAACATTTAAGATATTGTACAACAATAATAATTAAACCTAAAAATATATATATATAGGGAGCTTTCCGAAAACCCAGGTAATCACCCATGAGGCCAAAGAACTAACAAAATGATATTTAATTACAATGTAACATAATTTGCAGAGTGAGTAACATAAAAATCACAACACAAAATAAATAATAATAAACAAAATTGTTGCTCTGGGCTTGCCTATATTTAAAATCGGACCTCCCTACATATTGTGTTGGTTGGTCCACTGTTTCACACACAAATCTCACAGCTCCTTTCTATCTCCCATTCTGCTGAGTACACCTCTCTTGACACTGGTCTGTCTTTCTTCCATATGTTGAGCCACTGCCATTAACTCCGCTTCCACAACTTAAGGTTACACCATGTATTGAAGATAAGCCAGGTGTAAAACACTGGCCTAAGGCCACTATTCGGGCAATCTTAGGAGCTGCTGTGTAGAAACTCCATTAATATACAAAGATGCAGCCATTGCCTGGGTAACTGATTTTCACAATATCTATCAGGTGTCAACAGATAATATAAGAGGCCCTTTACTCCCAGATGACAGTCATCCACCATTGGCATTGAGCTACTCTTGTTCTCCTGGGATAGCAAACTGTTGTCCACTGGTAGTATTACTATCTTGGTTCTGGCATGGTAGTACTCTTTCTACTGCTAGATACTGCTCTCTTTATACTATATTAAGCTTAATGCCCAATAACACTCTCTGCTGGTTTACACACAGGTCAGTACCTGGACTGGTGTTACAGGTAAAAATAAAGTGAATTTGAGTATTAATGCAGCGATTGGTATCTAGATTGCCACACGACTCCAGATACCCACTTCACTTCAGTTTCTTGCCCACGCACACTGTAAAATGTACGCACTGTCTTTTTGCTCATGGAACTTTTCTTTATGTACTCTGAGTTTCCCCTTCATCACAAAGGTGCGGTTATTAATAGAAGCGCTACACTGACCCTGTTTGAGTAAGCATGGGCTATGATGGACTGATATCTTGTCCTACAGTGTCCATTTTATGTTGTCCACCTCCCTCAAGCAAAACATCTGCCTTCCTTCCAAGGTTTCGTTGGAAAAAGAAGGATGTCTTAAAATCGATATTGTAGTATCCAAGAATAGAATTACCCAGAATAGACTTCAATTTCCTGTGACCCTTGAAGAGTGGGTTCAGATGGATAGATGTAGTTTGACTCTTGTGGGCTTATGTTGAAGAGAGATAAGAAAGTGTGGGGATTGTAGTAGTCACATAATGAATCAAAGTGGCCTCTTAAACTCTGCCAGATATCATTGCCAGAAAGTGTCTGCTGAAATATGTTACAGAAATTAAATGATTTTCTTTAGAATACTTATACTGATATATCAAATCCTTCTGTAAAGTGCAAGCTGTACTCCGCCTTACAGCTAATTAATAATTCTCAGGGGAATGGTTCTTTACATCCGGGAGGCCTTGCTTAATGATGTGAAGAGGTTTGTGCTGTTGCGTGGAATAATATTTGCTTTACCATACCCTGCATTTCTCATTGAACTGATTATTTTAGCTAGATTTGTCTTCGAAAAGCACACAGGGAACAATCACCTCCTTTCCTGAAAGCTAATTATGATTGTGTTTATTGAGCCATTTTAATTAAGGCCACGTTTTACAAATCAGAAAGACCTCCTAGTAAGTGCCACTTTTCTGCATGTCATTCTAAGCTGATTAAGCTTATGGATTTAGAAGTAGGCAAATGCAATCTCAGAATTTCAAAATTAAGTATTGGGTAGTGTGGTGTTTAGCATTGTTGCCTTACAGCTCCACAGCTTGATATGAATCCTGGGTGGCCACTGTGTGGAATCTGCATGTTCTCCCTGTGGATGTATGTGCATTTTCTCTATGTGCTCCAATTTTTATCCCAAAAGTGTTAATATGTGTCTGTCTTATAATGAGTTGACAATTTCAGCCCAAATCTACTGAGGCAAAGTTCGGCCCCTGTGACCCTGAGGTGGCTTCAGCCAGTATTATAGCAGGTAAAAAGATCATTAAAACTTTATGATACAGGTATTCAATTAATTTCAAATTATTTTTGTATCACTGATTGAATACACAGCAATGTGCCAAGTTCTCTGTGTCTGACTCCAACAAAAATGAAATGTCCAAGCTCTGGCCCACACCTTTTTGACATACTGTTGGTGTAAAATCAAATACAAATGATAAATGTCTCACCACCATAAAAAGACACATTTTACTTCAAAAAGCTAAAGGAGTAACAATAGCTTCTCAACTGCTCATCCTCCCCGGCACCACAATGAATGTGGGCAGATGAAATATCTGGAAATGCTATTGCTTGAAGTGCTGTAAATAATGATTATATTCTAAACTATTAAAGTCTGACATTTAGAGTTATACCTTCTAAACATTTTGCAAAACAGATGATAGAGTTTGTGGAAGAGCTGTAAAATGATACAATTTCAAAGATTATTTTAGATCATCCATAATGTGATATGATCAGTAGGAAGAGCTTCAGGAACATAAACCACACATTAAAACTTCCTTTACTCTTCATATTTGAGACTTTTCCTTATTTAATGTTTATTCAAGGTTCAAAATATGACCATTTGGTGGGCTTCAGACTTTTAGCTTTCCTTTCTTTTGAGCTTGTTCTGTGTCAAAGCCATCAAGTCTATTAAGCATGCATCTTGTCCTGCAACTTCTTTAGGACTTACTTGGTGTTTTTGGAGAACCTCCTTAGCGTTATTCATCTGTAGCTCTGTAGACACTGTCAGACACGTGTGCATGGGTGGCAGCTAGAAGGACCGAAAGAAAGTCATTTCATGCCAGGGCAGGGGGTGGCGGGGTGCAGTAAACCTTCCTCTTTTATCTCTGCCATCCAGACACGGGAACTTCTGTTTGATTTTGACAACATCACTACCGTTTCTGCCCCGATGACATCACTTTCAGTTCTGGCCCTGAGGACGTCACTTCTGGTTTTGGGCCAGAGGACGTCACTTCTGGCTCCAGCCCAAGAATGTCACTTTCGGTTTATTGGCCTTGATGCCATCACTTCCACCGACCTGCCTTAAAAGCAAGACAACCTCCACTTTGTATTGTTTCTGTTTTGGACTCACCTCTGTACACATCTGTGCAACTTATTTTTCCTTTTGCAGCCAGGATTCAAGTATATGGGTGGCTGCCCCAAACTTTTTTTGTGTGTCAAGGCTGTTTATTTTCATGACACATAACATCTCAAAACAATTTGGCCTGGAGACATCAGTGTTTTGTTGGTTAAGCTATAACCTTTCATTACATAGTGTATGACTTTTTTAAGGAACACATTCATAATTAAAGTAAATTCTCTCTATCTGTGGATTTACTTATTCACTATTATAAAAGTGTAACCCATTTCGCAACATTGTGCCTATTTGTGAATAAGGTCCTCACTGCAGGCCACAGGATGGGGTGGGGACAGACATTGAGGGTTGTATTAAATTCTGAGAAGTCTACTGCGCATAAGTGACTCATGTGATTGAGGATTAACATGTCCGTGATGCCCTTACATGTCTGGGGATGCATGCACATTACATTGAATGCATCAACATGTGTCTTTCCAGCACCTAGAGTTTTAGCAAAGCTATTGAACTCCATTCACGATGGAGACTGGGGCTTGCAATTGTTAACCACAAACGATGAATTCTCAGTAAGTGTGGATCATAAGCCTACACTGATCAAACCCCTGGCCTTTGTACACACTGTCTGTCACTACTACCTATTGAATTGTTTAGTAGGGTCCTTGGAACAGCCCCCGCTGCGGTTGCTTGCTGTCTCTGGTGGAGTGCCTAGAAGATGATCAAACTTGACTGTAGAGGAAGTTGAACCTGTGGAAAGATCATTACCAAGCCACAAGGAAGGAAGATTGGATGACCAATGCATCCATCCAACCTTGTTTGCGCCCACCAGTCCTTTCCCTAAGCCGACGTCTTGCCGGAACCTGACTCCATTTTTCCCACAGGATTAATGCTTCAGCATTTGCATTTTCTGTATCCACAGAATTTTTCAGAAATATGACCCCAACAGATAACAATAGGCTGTTTTTGAATAAGTAGGCTAGAAAATAGTCTGATAGATGTATACAAGGATCCAATAAAATATCCTTTACATGAAATCTGTTGAACAAAAACTTAAAATGCACTGTAGAAATTTCTGTCATGAAATTTCAGACTGATAGTATGGCTAGCTGATGCCACAACTACAGCACTACAAAGATATATGTACAATCATAAGCCTCTTTGGATGTGTGGAATCAAGAGTTGATGTTGGTGAAATACAAAATCACAGCTGTAGACATCCTTTTATATCATTTTTCCTCTTCACATTTTTGCAGGGCTGAGTATTAGAGAATACTTGTACTAGAATTTTTCATATTGTCCCAGAATTCTCTGGTATGTTCTTATCACCTCATGATATATACAAAACCTCCTCTGCATATTTCTTGAACAAGCTTATTCCAGTGTAGTTTCACTAATCTCACTATTGTTAACAGGACAATTCCACATTGGGACACTTTACAACCAAGTGTGAAGTGATAGGGATGAGGATCGGCAATTCCAAATCTAAGGCCATGGTCCTCAGTAGGAAAAAGATGAACTGTCTTCTCCAAGTTGGAGGTGAGCTGCTGCCACAAGTGGAGGAGTTTAAGCATCTTGCAGTCTTGTTCACTAGAGATGGGAAAAGTAATGATGAGATCGACAGATGGATGGGGGGGTGGGGGTGGGTGGCAAGAGCAGTTATATGGTCGCTATACTGATTTTTAGTGGAGAAGAAGGATGTGAGCCAGAAGGCAAAACTCTTAATTTACCAGTCACTCTACATCCCTGCCCTCATCTACGGTCATGAGCTTTGGGTAATGACCAAAAGAATGAGATTGCAGGTACAAACAACTGAAATAATCTTTTTTCTGAAGAGTGGCGGATCAGTAGCAAGACAGATCAGAGATAGGGTGAAAAGCACAGACATATGAGAGAGGCTTAGAGAAGAGCCAATGACCCTCTGCTTTGAATGGAGCCAATGAGGTGGCTCAGGCATCGGATATGGATGCTTCTTGGACACTTTCCTGAGGAGGTTTTACTAGCATTACAAGCTGGGCTGAGACCTCAAGGAAGACCGAGGGCTCACTGGGAGGATTATATCTTCCAGATGGCCTGGGCCTTGGGTTCCCCACAGTATCATTTGGCAAGTGCCACTGGGGAAAGGGACACTTGATCCTCATTGCTAAGACTGTTGTCCCTTTTGGACCTGGTCTTGGATAAGTGGTGGAAAATGAATGATGATTGAATTCCTTGACGGGGAACAGTCACACCAAGTTAATTCAGAGTCATCAATCAAGTTAATTGGTATGAATGTGGAATATTGGAAAAACAATTTTTATAATATTTGCAATAAATGTAATCTTAACCAAATGACATATGGTAAAATTGCAGATGGCATACACTGTGTTTATTCCCCCTAATATTATAAACACTGCTTTAATTTTATAAGTTAATTTTAGCAGCATTTCTCTAGCCCTGTATTGTTCAGATAGTCATAACAATGCCAACATCCTCTTTGCCTTTATAGTTAAAGGGAATAATCACAATATATCAAACTACATTTTCCTAAGTTTTGAAAAACTTATGACAAATAAATGCTCAGGAAACGCTTTCTAGAAGATCTTTCTGCACTCAGATTTTGAAGCAGGCTTGACATACAGCTTACTTACTTACTTACTTGTCTCACTTTCTTCTGCAAGTATTTTGTTAAATGCAGCTAAGGGAACTTGAAATTTCAGTCTGTGTAATGGAAAGGAAACAGGCTAACATGGGAGAAATTAACCAAAAATTAATACATTCTTGTAGCAAAGTTGTTTTAAGACATACACAAAATAACTGCCTTTAAATATAATATAAGTCAAAAATAGATTACATAAAAATGGATGTATTTGGAATTCCAACCTTTACAAAGGTAGATATTCACTTTTCAGAATGGCAAGCTTGACTTTATACACTGGTTTTGATACAAGGGGGCACTGTTGTTTAAGAGAACACATTTTAGATTTTAAGCTGTTTACAAAATATTTGTAATTTATTTTCTTACTTAAGATGGAAGTAGAAACAAATTGAATTGTTAAAAAAATAAATTAATATCTTGTCAGGGTGTACAAAGCTTTAGAAGCAACAGCAGCACTGAAACAGATTAATTCATTCAATAAGAAACCCAGCCAAAATCAAAAATATTTATTTTTAAGTAACTCTAAGAGGTCGTTGGGGACAAAAAGGCACCACAATAGCACAAGACAGACAAAAAAGAGAGAAACAGCTGTAACAGTGCATCTCTATACTCAATTGTGAATATATGAGGTTTTCTAGGGTGGTAAGTTGATAACCCAGAATTTTAAACTGAAAAGACAGGATGTTATCCTTGAGATGAAGCCTTGGAGTTCTGATTCTTTATGTGGAGCGCAGGGGTAGTAGAGATCACCAGCGTCTGTAGCCATATTGGACCTTCTCTAGACTAGAAGGTGATTAAGTGACCTGTCCCTGAAGTTAACACTATTTTGGTTAAAAAAATGTTCATTGTGTGTGAATTGTTATTTCTTGAGAGGAAATGAGGCAAAGATCTGATTGGAAAAGGATTAGACTAGAGAAACCACAAGAGACATGATGTGAGAAGACAGTATTTAGGAAGACTGAAAGTGAAGAGAGACATTCTGCCTAGTAAAAAGAAGATAAGCAAAATGACACCTTTTGTTGGCTAACTAGAAAGATTACAATATGCAAGCATTCGAGGCAACTCAGGCCCCTTTTTCAGGCAAGATACAATCAAAATAACTGCCTGATTACATCTTGCCTGAAGAAGGGCCCTGAGTTGCCTTTAAAGCTTACATATTGTAATCATTCTAGTTAGCCAACAAAAGGTGTTATTTTGCTTAACTGCTCACTACATCCATAATGACTAACACGGTACAACACCCTAGTACTTGCCTGGTAGAAAGAAACCTATGACAGCAGTGGGTCAGATTGGGTTTGATTTCAGTTTTGTGTGTTTTGTTTTAATGCTTTAAATATGTACTTTCATTAAATAAAGCATACTATTTTAAGCTATATTTTATTCCTTTGGCACAACTGATATATGCATGAATGAGAACAAATATAATGAGAGATGAAGAGGAAATAATGCAAAATAGTTTAATTAAAGTAATGAGAAGTGATTTTATTGGCTAACTAACCATATGGCAAGATGCAGACTTTCAAGGCAGCTCAGACCCCTTCTTCAGGCAACTTGTACATACAGAAACTGGAGTTCCCTGTGTTTATATAGACAATAGGAAAGAAACAAAACCTCTAAGTGGGTCATCTTCAATGTCAAAAATTAACAGACCCCTCTAGCCTAAGATTCATTTAGCAGGATAGGAGAACAATGTACAGTCAAGATCTTTTGATAAGAAAACTGTCCAACAAAGTCTTTTTCCTTACAATATGGATCTGTAATTAAATCGAATGGGCCATTTCAGCAGCAACAGACACTGTTAGAAGGACTTTAAAGTCACAGTACTTAGGGGCAACTTCAAGACACAGCAGGAGACAAAGGAATGGCTAAGGTAAACTGATGCTAAAATTGAATACATTAAAACATGATTTAAATGCAGACAAGAGTTTTATCTGGGCGGTCTCATGGTCTGGAATCCCTACAGATTTTATTTTTTTTTCTCCAGCCGTCTGGAGTTTTTATTTTGTTTTTTCTGTCCCCCCTGGCCATTGGACCTTACTCTTATTCGATGTTAATTAATGCTGATTTATTTTGTTTTCATATTGTGTTTATTTTTCTATTCTTTATTATGTAAAGCACTTTGAGCTACTGTTTGTATGAATATGTGCTATATAAATAAATGTTGTTGTTGTTGTTGTTGTTGTTTTATGACCAGATAGGAGCAGGGATGTGCGGTCAGGGAAGGGTCATCATGAAAAGTAGTAAAAACTAATAGTGATAACATAAAATAAATTTGTCGACTGCACTGTACTATAAATTTGTTTTCTGTATGATTCCAATAGTTTTGATAATTTTTAATCAAAATCATTGAATTGGCATGTGCCTGTTGATGTCTCTCTGTATGTCACCAATATAATATTTGCAAACACGTTTATTATACACCCTGACTTTCCACAGTCTGGCTAATATCTTTAATGAATGTGTGTGGCATATTTAGTCTTGCTGATCGGACATAAAACTGCAGTGAAAAGGCACAAGGTGAGGCAGACAGTACCATGCTGCACCGAAAGGGGTGGATGTGAGCCCAGTTGCTACTGTTCTTTTACGCAGAGGTGCCAATAAGTTAGCGGTAGTAGAAAGTTAAATGCACTGCAGTTGTCCGTTTATTTTTATTTTTTGTTCCAACTGACTGCAAAAAATGAAAGATTAAGATTTTTAAAACTAAAGGCAAATAAGGAGGACTTTTAAAAGAAAGTGACGGAGATTTTCGTGAAGAAGGATAGGCGCATGGACTTCATTTACAAATGAAGGTAAGACCATAAATGGTTTTCAATTTTACAAAAAAGTGGGATCAGACTAACAAAAAAAAAATCCCATATTTAAAAACTAAATTTTGACCTTAAATAAAATATTATTTTGTTTTTCTTGTTATCCTTGTGTTGAACAGTCTGTATTAATAATAATAATAATAATACATTTTATTTATACAAGGCGCCTTTCTGAGAACTCAAGGACACTGAACAAACGATAAATAAATCAATAAAAGACACAATTATAAACAACTAAAAACATCAGAAAATATTAAAATTAAAACCAAACAAAACCACTGTAATCATTAAGAAAAAGCTATCTTAAACAGGTGCGTTTTAAGTTTACATTTGAAGGATGAATATGATTTCATATTTCTAAGTTCAGTAGGTAATGAATTCCAGAGCTTGGGAGCAGAATGGCTAAATGCTGTGCTCCCCGTGGTGGTTAGATGGGTGAGAGGGACGGTGAGATGGATGGAGAGAAGAGGATCTAAGGTTACGGGAGGGAATGGCAACATGAAGAAGGTCAGACAGATATGGAGGGGCAAGGTTATGAATAGCCTTAAATGTTAATAGCAGAATCTTAAAATCAATTCAAAACTTAATCGGAAGCCAATGAAGCTGCTGCAAGACCGGAGTAATATGGTGAATAGATGAGGTTCGAGTAATGATGCGTGCTGCAGAATTCTGGACTAGCTGAAGCTTATGAAGAGATTTATTAGAGAGACCATAGAGGAGTGAATTGCAATAGTCCAGCCGAGAAGTAACAAGACTATGAACAAAAATGGCAGGGGTATGGGGAGTGAGGGAGGGGCGGATGCGATTAATATTACGTAAGTGGAAGTAAGCAGACCGGGTGATGTTATTAATGTGAGATTGGAAAGATAAAGTATTGTCAAGGATGACACCCGGACTCTTGACCTGAGGTGATGGGGAAACAACAGAGTTATTAATAATAAGAGAAAGATTATCGGCTTTGGATAATGATGATTTTGAACCAATGAGGAGAACCTCAGTTTTGTCGCTGTTTAATTTAAGAAAATTAAAAAAAAAAACAGGATTTAATTTTTATTAAAATTGATTAAAGCATCAGAATTAAAAGCTTTTAAAAACAAGGTCAAAATTGAAATCATTTTTGTACACCACTCAATAGTTTCATTTGTATTGAATGAGTATGAATTGTGGAATTACAATGGCAAATTTAGAACACATGGAGGGTGCAGAGCAAATGAGCTCTCTCTGCTCTCTCTCGCTATTATAAATGCAATGTTCTTCTTAGCCAAATATGTGTCTTACCTATGTGTCTGTGTAAAGAATGCTGATGAGATATGAAACATAACCTGTAGTCAATGTGCATGGTGCCAATTAAACATATTTGTAAATCTGACTCTGTAGGAGTCAGTGCCTCAACAGCCATGAACCTCACTGCACGTCACTGGATATGAGGACTATTTACATCTCTCTGGCAATCTCTTTGGCAATAATGGATACAATGAGACTATTAGAAATAAACTGGATACATTAGAATTAAAAGTCAAGACGGAGGTAAAAAGCTTAGGGGTAACTGTGGACTGTAATCTGAATTTTAAATCGCATATTAATCAGATCACTAGGACAGCACTTTTTCACCTAAGAAACATAGCAAAAGTTAGACCTCTTATATCCTTAAAAGATGCTGAGAAAATAGTTCACGCATTTGTTTTCAGTCGACTAGATTACTGTAATGCACTCCTTTTAGGACTACCCAAAAAAGACATAAATCGTTTGCAACTAGTTCAGAATGCAGCTGCTAGAATCCTAATTAGGAAAAGAAAATCCGAACACATTTCTCCAGTTTTGATGTTACTACACTGGTTACCTGTGTCTTTCAGAATTGACTTTAAAATTCTGCTTATGGTTTATAAAGCCTTAAATAATCTCGCTCCATCTTATATATCGGAATGTCTGACACCCTATATTCCAAATCGTAACCTTAGATCCTCAAATGAGTGTCTCCTTACAATTCCAAAAGCTAAACTTAAAAGAAGTGGTGAGGCGGCCTTCTGCTGCTATGCACCTAAAATCTGGAATAGCCTGCCAATAGGAATTCGCCAGGCTAATACAGTAGAGCACTTTAAAACACTGCTGAAAACACATTACTTTAACATGGCCTTTTTATAACTTTAATTTAACTTAATTTAACTTAATCCTGATACTCTGTATGTTCAATTCTTCATAATAACTATTCATGGTGGCTCTAAAATCCGTACTGACCCCTACTCTCTCTTCTGCTTCTTTTTCCGGTTTCTTTGTGGTGGTGGCCTGCGCCACCTCCACCTACTCAAAGCTTCATGATGCTCCAACAACGATGGATGGATTAAAAGGCAGAAGTCTACGTGACCATCATCATCAAGTCCTTCCGTGAGAACCCTAAATCCAAAGAGGACTGTTTCATTTATGTTAGGTAGAATGCCCAGAGGGGACTGGGCGGTCTCATGGTCTGGAATCCCTGCAGATTTTATTTTTTTCTCCAGCCGTCTAGAGTTTTTTTTTGTTTTTTCTGTCCCCCCTGGCCATTGGACCTTACTTATTCTATGTTAATTAATGTTGACTTATTTTGTTTTCTTATTGTGTCTTTTATTTTTCTATTCTTTATTATGTAAAGCACTTTGAGCTACTGTTTGTATGAAAATGTGCTATATAAATAAATGTTGTTGTTGTTGTTGTCTGACTTACCGGTCGATTTGATTAGAACTCTGGTTTCTGGGGGCCTGAGCTGTCTTGAAAGCTTGCATATTGTAATCTGTTTAGTTTGCCTATAAAAGGAGTCATTTTGCTTCACTTCTCATTACATCCATAATGGCTAACATGATACAACAGCCTACTATTAATTAAAGTAAAAAATGTACATCCACTCTGCACCGATTAAGGTTGAAGTATTTTTTAGAGACAAAAACAAGTAAGATTAATGATTTCCGAACAGATTTTGAGAAAATGGTAAAATTATTATTGTTATTTCAACCAACATTAGTTGTCCAGAGTTTGATTTCATTTATTGCCTTATTTTAGCAATCTTTGCAGAATTAACTTTTTAATTTGACTTTTTAACAAAAAATGTAATTGCATGGAATGTTCAAAGTTTTTCAGCCGTATTCAGATTTTTCAGGTTAGGCGTGTTGATTGAAAAAAGCTGCGTTAACATAATATGCATGAGGACAGATGGAAAGTGTAACAATCTTAATCAAATATTAAGCAAATGAAGCGCTGTGCTATCTAAAGTTATTAGAGGATGAAAGTCATTTAGTGTTTTATACAACACTTTTTACACATGGTCCCCCCATTTGAGGGCACCAAAATGCTTAATGGCAGGTATATTAAAGCTGTCATATTTAGTACTCTGTGTGCATATCCCTTGCATACAGGAACTGCTTGAAGTTTGTGATTCATAAACATCACCAGGTGCTGAGTATCTTCAGCTCCTGCTTAATTTAGGGGTTAGTCCCCTTAAGGTATTCTTCAGTATATGGAAGGCATTCTCAATTGGATTTAAATTGGGTGACCATTCAAGAATTTTCCATTTTTTAGATTTAAACAACTCTTGTGTTGCCTTAGCAGTATGTTTTGAGATCATCATCTTGTTGTAGGATGAAGTGCTGTCCAATATGTTTGGAGGCATTTATCTTCAGCAGATAAGTCGTTTGAATACAACTCAGAATCCATTGTGCATCTGCCATTAATAGTTTCATCACCAATGCAGATAATTGTGCCTGTACCTGTTGTAGCCATACATACCCAATCCATAAGATCCTCCCCACCATGTTTACCAGATGACGTGGTATGCTTTGGATATTGGGGAGTTCCTTTTCCTCTGCCATCACTCTGAAACAGGTTAATTTTGTCTCATTTATCCTCAAATCTTTTTTGTAGAAACGACTGAAATGTATGCAAATATCCTTAAATGAAAGTCTGCAGTGTGTACTTTAATCACATCTGAATTGTTTGATTTGTAATTTTAAACTGGAATAAGTCAAGGTAAAATGAGCCCTTGTCCCAATCAATATGGAGGACACTATATATGTTTACTTGAGCTGAATAAACAGCACTGTGTGCACCATTTGGTTTTAATTTGTGTGCAAAACAAAACATGATGTCAGAATGAAAGCTTAAGGTGGTGGGGCTTAAAGGTTGTCACACACGTGTGCTTAGGAGGCAGTCAACAAGCCCTGAGGTGAGTGAAATATCGCGAAACAAGGGGTTGATATACAGTACTAATGCCTCGCTCTCTCTTTCGCCAGACAAAAAGAAGAAATATAGCTCACCTTCCATACTTCTGGGTTCCTCAAGTGTGCTTAATGAAAAAAACATTAAAAACCAAAAAAATCCACTTTATGGCACGGCCCGATCAGAACTGTGCATGCAGTACAACTTGACATTACGGTTTATTAATTTTAGTTCCACATTAGTTGACCATAATGAAAATATTCATCCTGCAAAATAAACGAAACAGCCTTTGTGGCATAACATTGATGTCCAAGATTCGATCGCCATAAGAGGAAGCTTAGATGTGCACGATACGCCCCAATTAGGGCGAAACACATGTTGTGTACTCTTTGTAGTATTTGGCAGGTACTATATATATATATATATATATATATATATATATATATATA
>JANRMT010062831.1:17676092-17744966 GCA_026402145.1 Polypterus bichir lapradei | reverse complement strand
TCTATCTATCTATCTATCTATCTATCTATCTATCTATCTATCTATCTATCTATCTATCTATCTATCTATCTATCCAGGTATGCAAAATATTTTGAAATAAGACATACAGGTATACTAGTAAACATTTCTGCCAAAACAACATGACAGATAAAAGTTTTTGTTTTAAATTAAATTACATATTTAGGGTTGAGCAAAATATCATAATCTCATTTTGAATATAGTTCGGCAAAACTGCCTCTGAATTTTGTTTTGTGAGTGATTTGGCAATTAAGAAATGCAAAACTCACTAAAATTACGTTTTTGCCGGTTTATACATTTTTTTGGGGTGGACAAATATTGTTCATTAAGGGATATTCTGCAACTGAAATGCCATTTCCTTTCTTGGATATCCTCCAGCGATGCCTCGATTTTTCATTGCTTCTCCTATTGGGCTCACTGTCTTATCATCCTTCTTGTGCACTGCCTTTCCGCACATTTACACAGCCTCCTCTGCCTTGCACATCTCTATTGGGGTTGGAGTTAACACCATCTGTGTTCACTTTGCCTAATTCTGTAAGCCAAACCAAGACAGGATCCTTCTAAGGGGTTATTAACGGCCAAATACCCAGGCCAGTGGATTTAGCAGAGAGAACGCACCTTCAAGGTGCTTGCAGGTAAGTGCTCAATAGCTAGCCACCCTTTTCAATGCTCTAGAATAGAAAAGATTTTGCCATGCTTTTGTACTAGGACAAAAAGGTTGCAGACGACATGAAAACACATGCTAATAATGCAGACCTTCGCTTCTGGTGAAACACCATTTGATTTACTTAGTAAACTCTAAGGTTGTCTGCTATTCAGTCTTGGTGCAAATTGTTTCACTCATCACTAATTAACAGCAAAGCGTCTAATTCAAAAACAGAAACATGCAATTATTTGTTATCTGTCCCAGTTTATAAAGATCGTCGTACCAGATGAGAGGGAAGATTCGACTCACTCATGTATGCAATTTCAAGGTTATTTATTATTTCTTTTGAGAAAATCAATTATACCTCTTTGTCAGAGATATATTGTTTTGTCTCCTGTAGGCAATAGGAATTTTATCTCCTGAATTATTCTGTGACAGAGGCACAGGGGCACAACTGCTGTACAGGTTGTGCCTGACACATTTTTAAAGTTAATTCAATAATTAAATAGATAATGTTATATTTCATCATTAGGCCCTCACAGACTTTGACTGCATTGTTGAAGTTTTTACTCTCTGACATTTATGCTAAAAAATATACACAAAATACAAATGCTTTTCAAATGCTGTTTAAAATTGAAAGGAAATTAAGAAATGTGCCAAAATAGCATAGACACTCACCCATCTTTAATAATAATGAATTGATATTAGGAATTTGCCAAAGTTTCTGTGGGCCTGGATGCAGCATTGTATCAGTGCATTGGGTGATCTGTTTAAGGATTCTGGCCTTAATTCATTCCAAAATCTTCAGTCTTGCTTTGGAATTCCTTCTTTCACCTTTTTCTACTATTTGTAGTTTCATTCAGCACTTTGGACATATGGAGTGTCACTTACGTCTCAGTTATCCAATCATCCTCTTCTTTCCCCTCTCACTAGCTCCTTAATTCCACTCAGAAAGCCTATCTTAGTTCTCTTTACGTTGTTATGTAAGGTCTCCAATTAATGTCTACTCATTATCTCTCATAGGTCTTAGGATCTCACTTTGTCTTCTTTGCTGGGATGCCATTTTCAAAAATAACACATTTACACCAAGTAGCTCCAACAATCAGTTTACTCATTTTAAAGTTGTACATAAGTTAAATCCTACTCTTGTAAGTGACTGTACAATTTAATTGGCCTCAGTTCAGATGGCATTCTGCCCACATAATGCCTCAAGGACATTTATACACATTGTCAGGGATGCCAGGGGCCATGACCCGGCCGGGACGTCTTGAGGGACTGGATGTGGGTCTGTGCCCGCCCTGGATCACGTGGGGATTGCCTTCCAGGTTGCTTTGGGGGCCACGGGTACAGGGCAAGGAAGCTCCACCCTATAGGGGCCCGTGGTCACCGCCAGGAGGCGCCCCAATGCCTTGGGGACCTGTTACCCCAGCACTTCCGCCACACCAGGAAGTGCTGGGGGGAAGATTTATGACGGCGCCCGGAGAGCAGCCGGGAGGACAGCCGGCACTTCCGCCACGCTGGGGCGTGGCCAGAGGAGGATTGCCGGGAACACCTGGTGCTCATCCGGGAACCCTATAAAGGGGGCCGTCTCCATTCATTCGGGGCTGGAGTCGGGTGGAAGAGGGACGAGGCACGAGAGGAGTGTGGAGGTGGCCCGAAGACAAGGCATTGTGAGGCCAGGACTGTATTGGGGTATTTGTGCGCGTGACTGGGGTCTGAGTGACCATTGCGGGGGTCTTTGTGACCAATTATATAACTGTAAGTAGTGTAAAACGTGTGGTGGTGTTTAAACAACATGTCCGCCTGTCTGTGTCCGGGCCGGGTTCACAACATGTATTAGTTTTGTCCTGTAAAGGAAAAACTTGCTGTATGAATATGATGTGTAAGTGCTTGAAACTGTGTCAGTCTGTTAAACTAGGTCATCCTGATTTAATTTGTACCAGCATATCAAGTTAGAAATATGACATTTGTGAACGCTGAAGTCAGAAACCACGGGAGACAAACACCAATTTAAAGTAAAAAGTAATTTCTTTATTCTTGGTGGCAGAGAGGCTGCAGACCCTGTCACGTTCCAGTGTGCTACAGGCCATCAGCCTGCCAGCAGGAAGGAGAGACTTCCTTTTAATACTCAAGTTCATTGACAAGAAAGAAAAAAAAAGAAAAAAGAGGAAACGTAGCAGTTCATCTTGAGGTTATTACATGGATTGCTATAGCCCCCATCTACATCCTGAATTTGTACATACAGAAAAACACTGTTTTTTACAGATAAAGAGTTGTCAGCATTTTCACAGTTTTAGGAAATAACACTTCTGCTACAGTTAGGTCCATAAATATTTGGACAGAGACATCTTTTTTCTAATTTTGGTTCTGTACATTACCACAATGAATTTTAAATAAAAACAACTCAGATGCAGTTGAAGTGCAGACTTTCAGCTTTAATTCAGTGGGTTGAACAAAAAGACTGCATAAAAATGTGAGGCAACTAAAGTATTTTTTTTAACACAATCCCTTTATTTCAGGGGCTCAAAAGTAATTGGACAAATTAAATAACTGGAAATAAAATGTTCATTTCTAATACTTGGTTGAAAACCCTTTGCTGGCAATGACAGCCTGAAGTCTTGAACTCATGGACATCACCAGATGATGGGTTTCCTCCTTTTTAATGCTCTGCCAGGCCTTTACTGCAGCGGCTTTCAGTTGCTGTTTGTTTGTGGGCCTTTCTGTCTGAAGTTTAGTCTTCAACAAGTGAAATGCATGCTCAGTTGGGTTAAGATCAGGTGACTGACTTGGCCATTCAAGAATTTTCCACTTCTTTGCTTTAATAAACTCCTGGGTTGCTTTGGCTGTATGTTTTGGGTTATTGTCCATCTGTATCATGAAACACTGCCCAATCAATTTCACTGCATTTAGCTGGATTTGAGCAGACAGTATGTCTCTGAACATCTCAGAATTCATTCAGCTGCTTCTGTCCTGTGTCACATCATCAATAAACACTAGTGTCCCAGTGCCACTGGCAGCCATGCACACCCAAGCCATCACACTACCTCCACCGTGTTTTACAGATGATGTGCTATGCTTTGAATAACGAGCTGTTCCACGTCTTCTGCATACTCAAAATTCCTTCTTTTTCTTAATAACTGACACACAGTTATTTTTTTTTTTAATTATAACAGTTACTTTGTCACACAATTAATTTTGCAGGTCTTTCTTTTAATGGGATATGTGCTATGCTGATTGTTCCTCTGTCATGTCTTCTATATAGTTTTGGTTATCTTAACTAATCCAAGTATCTTATTCAGGTTTTTTGAAAACTGCATAGCTCTTCCAATACCTTAAGCAATGAAAAATAATATCTATCATGCTTGTAAAACACTACTCAAAATTACCCGTTGTCAAGCAAATTTTAAACATTTAAATAAAACACTGCTGTCTCAAACATTTTAATGAAAATGGATTTCCTTGAGACAAAATCTTAAAGTTTAGGAAGGACACACACTAAAGAACGATTACTGTAAATGTAGGTCAAATTATTCTTGTCGACCCTCAAAACATTGTGTACATATGGCAGATGTCTTATTTGCATAAGTAATTTTGGGTGTTTATATCACTGTTATACAGAGAAGGAATGAAAAAAAATAACTATAATAAATACCTTAAATTTGGCTGACACTCCACTGGATGAGTCCTTCACTTGAGGTGTGGGATCACCAATTAAAAGCCATAGAAAAGGATAAATGAGAAAAGGAAAACAAGTCATAACCCTGAAAGCGTAGTCGGCAAGACTTATGTTAACGTATTTCTTCACACAGCTTCACAGGGTTTAAGTCAAGTTAAGGTCAAGTTTTTTTGTCATGTACAGATGACAAAAGAACAATAAAAATAATTAAAGTATATATTAGTTAGCATAGCTCCCAACTTGTTCCTCTATGAAGCCTCCTATCTGTCCTGGCATGCCGACTTACTGTGTCTAATCTCTGCAGAAGCACTAAAAAAAATTAGAACTACCAATCATGTCTACTCTGCACTCAGTTTAATGTGTTCTTGATTATAAGTTGCTCCTGTGCCATTTAGTCCTGCTGCTAACTGCAGTCATTTACTAAAGATTTATATTCTCAACTTACTGATAATTTTAAGTAATTTTATGACGTACTGAAACATATTCATTATAATGTAATTTTTCTGTCATATATACCCTGATAAATAAATAATTGGCCATCAATTTGCTTCTCAATTGGACTGTTCCATTACAGAACTTTGCTAAATGGAGCCCCTCACATACAAGCGTAGAATAAACTCAAGTCAAGCAGCGACTAGGTGTGATCCAATCCCATGCCTCTGAAGTTGTGAGGCAGTTATATAAAACTGTGTGTCAACTCCCTGTAATAATACTGATAAATAAAATTAATTTTGCGAGAATGATAGAGATAGGACAAAACTTGCAAGATGGTGCACTATAGTCTCCAATTTTAAGTTAGATAAAAATGTATGTTAATTCTGATATCAATTTTAGGAGCTCTAGCTTGGTGATCAATTATCATCTGACAATCTTACTGAAAAAATGATAAAGATGATACACACATTCTGATTTTAACAGAGAAATAATTCTATAAGAAACTGACAGAATGGCATAGTGACTAGCATCGGACTTTAAAAAGCAAGGTTGCCCCTGCCCATTTTTGGCAAGTTATTTCACAAAGCAGTGCTGCAGTTAAAAAACATTTTCTGTAAGCTATCCACACATTACCTCATACGGCTTTCTGGCATTGTCAGTTGCACAGCTCTCCAGGCTCTGCAGCATCCTTCCATTCTGATGATGTTCATGTCTGGCATGTTACAGTGTGCATGACCTCATAATCCAAAAGAGCCTTCCAGGCCAGACTATTACCTTGTAGTTTTCATTGCAGTCAGTCTCTAACTGCTTATCTTATTAAATTTATTTATTCACGGTTTCTATTGACTTTACTCTGAGGATTCTGAATAAGTTCTACATTTGGTATGGATTTTACTACTGCATTTAACAAGTTTGAGTTCTATTCAAGAATTTGAATGAGCAGAATTATATCTGCCAGTTTAAACAATGTTAAAATAAAACAATGAAAACAAATGACATGGTTTATAGCTAGAAGGGCTAATATACAGTAATGACAGATATATTTGCAGATTTTTCAGGAACAGTAAGAAAGATATAATATTCAAAGTACAGTTGTTATACACGCTTGAAATCACAATGTGACAGTCCGTTTTGGCTGCAGCTGACATCTCACTTTTGAAAATCAATAGTCGTGTCCGAGGATGAGTTGGGCAATAAGGACACTTAACAACAGGAGAATGTGCAAAAGGGCTTCAGTGCTATTATTAACAAAATGCAATGTTCAAAAACCAACAACCCCAAAGTTCTAAAGTGCAGAGGAGATCCTCATAATAAATACTGTACATCAATAAATAATCCATAAAAACAAGTACTCTTTTGTAAATGTTAAAATCAGCAATCATTAAAACAGTACCACTCCCTGAATAAAACCGTGCAGATGTCAGGATTCTTTTCTCTCACCCTCTTGCTCTTCCAGACTAGCACATCTTCCACTATCTGTTTCTCCAGCTCACCTTTACGGTGTCTTCAGCCAGCAGAGATGCCAGCAGCTGTGATCTCATCTTCTGGCTCCGGTCTTGACTGCCTCCTTTGGAATTTGCCATGACACTCAGAGACAATCCTCTGTCTTCCTTACACCCATTTCCTGGCATTTACTGGATCACTAGGAGGGCTTCTCTTTTGTCCCCTGCTCCTTAAAAAAGTGCTCATTGGGGACAAGCCACCCTTGGGTCACTGTCAACTTGGTCCTCCACAAAGCTACCGAACACCTGCTTCCTCACACCTGCTGGCTCACATACTCTAATTCTGCCTACACCTTTCCTGGCCTTCATGGTTCTTTTTGTTCAGTTATATCTCCATGGGCACAGCATACTCATTACACCCTGTGGAAAGTCAATGAGAATCAACCACGCCTTCACATGCAAGTGTGGACCCTAACATGCATCATTACACACGGCCCAGGAGAGTGGCAAAGTTTTGCATGTTGACTAACTCATACAAGTAAGAATTTCACTACACTCTGTACATGCGATAGTAATGGTCCTGTAAACTTATATACTGTAACAGTCATTGGAATTTATCAGGAACTTTTCTTTATTACCAAGGACACCACTGTCAACTGCTCCTAAATATCATCCCTTCACCATAAATTGCAGCCAAACAAATTCCTGTGTATTACAGCTATTATCATAGTTATGTCTATTTGCAGAGGTAAAAGAGCAGTTCACTTTTTAAATATAATATTTAACAAACAGAGCACATTACATAAAAATTTGTCACAGTCTACTGTCTGTGTTTCTAATTTCCCGTAGCATACGCCATATACAATTTTTTATGATTAAATGTTACTAAAACACTCAACGAAAACAACAAACAGCAAGCAATAAATAAACCATAAATATTAACTAATAATGGAAGATTATTAAATTAAACAAATCCACTATCTGCACCCGCCACCTTCCACTCCACCCACAACCCTCCCAACCCTGTGTAGTAATGACTAAGAGCAACAGATAATGATGCCACTGCACTTCAATGAGAGCCACACAACCTACACAACATGCCCCGATTTTGAAGGCTGAGTGACTTATGGTGACTGCAAGCCATCCAACTTTGGATTAAGAAAAACAACATTGAATAAAGATGCTTGTCAACATGAAAATAGACAGTCCTGAGATTTCCAGCAAGAGGCTAGGAATATCTTAACAGCAAATATACTGAGAGAGAACAGCCCCTACTGGATGGAACTGAGAAAAAGATTAGAGAGGTCCAATAAGGGAAATATCTGAGTTAGAAGAAGCATGTAGATGGGTATAATAATAGCTAGCTATACAAATCCAAAAGGAAAATACTCTCAGAACATATATAGAAAAGTACCAAGGGTGCATTTGCAGAACAACAGTGGCAGTAAGGATCTTTAAGCAGAACCTTGGCATAACATTTGCGAGAGGTAAAATATAAACAAAGAACAAGCTTAAACTGGGTAAATTGGTGATTGGGATGGTGAATCTATACTAATAAAAGGCAAAGCCCTCACTCACTCACTCAATCACTCACTGACTGACTCATCAATATTTCTCCAACTTCCCGTGTGGGTGGAAGGCTGAAATTTGGCAGGTTCATTCCTTACAGCTTCCTTACAAAAGTTGGGCAGGTTTCATTTCGAAATTCTACGCGTAATGGTCATAACTGGAAGCTGTTTTTCTCCATTTACTGTAATGGAGATGAGCTTGAAAGCCGTGGGGGCGGAGTTTTGTGTGACATCATCACGCCTCCTACGTAATCACGCAGTACGTAGAAAACCAGGAAGAGCCCCTAAAAGCGCTGATAAAAACATGCATTATATAATTGAGAAGGCAGCGAAACAATAAGAAGCGAGCGGGACATATACAACCATATTCATGAGTTCTGCTACTTCGGAAACAAAGCACGATGTAAACCTAAACTTTAAATTAAGTTCATAGCCAGGCTGCCGCTGGCGTTTGTAATTTAGTGCCTGCCCATATAAGGCCGTCCGTCAGCGGCAATCCAATAGCAAACTGCCACTAAATATTCACGGGTGAAGGACTGTGCTTATGCAGAGGAAGATGAGATGGTCAGGGTGGTGTTTGGCACAAACTCAGCGAAACTGCGAGAGAAAGTTTTAAGTGCCGGGACTTAGGTAACATTAGATACAGCCATGGACATAGCACGACATGGCACCAGCACAGCTGGGAAACTTCAATGCATGTACACCGAGTGGCTCACGTGAACTGACGCAGTGCACAGACAAAAAGCAACAGTTCCAAAGAGCGCTGAACAAAAACCGAATTACACAATTGAAAAGGCAGCAAAAAAATATGAAGCATCTGATACATACAAGCATATTCATAAATGCAGCTACTGCGGAAACAAAGCACACGGTGGAAAAAGTCAATGTCCCGCTAAAGGAAGACAGTGTAAAAAAAAAAACCCGTGCATGCAGTGTGTCAGGTCTCAGATAAAGAAGAAGACGAGCTGTTTATTGATGCAGTAAGAAACGAATCGATGAATGAAACCTGTCATCTTTACAACAATTGACAACATGGAATGTAACTTGAACACAACACATCCTACAAATACGAACCTGATTGAAAGAAATAATGATAATCAAATCCTTGATGACAGCAACACTCAGTAACACTCACAAAACAATTACTGTATATTGACAGTCATGTTACGTTATTTTTGAAATGTTCCCTTTTCTTTTTCATAGCTTCTTTAACACACTACTTCTCCGCTGCGATACGCGGGTATATATATATGTATATATATACCCCGATCTACATACTCGAATAATGGATACTTAATTCGCCATCAATGATTGTTTTGGTAAAGCCATACTCAGTGTATTCATTAGATGAACGGTAAAAAAGTAAGAGCGAGGGGAGGATGACTTATTGAGGCATGCAGGCAAAACCACAATAGCACGCGGGCTCGATGTACTGTAGTACGCGTCAACTCTATCTGAATTGCGCGATCACATTTGAAAAAATATATCTTTTAAGTTCTATTTAGTCCATATGTGTCAAACTCAAGGTCCGCAGGCCACATCCGGCCCGGCGTGTAATTATATCCGGCCCGCGAGATCATTTTATATACTGTATTATTGTTATTAATGGCCCGGGGATATGAAGCGCTGGTAACACAATAAACTACAGATCCCATAATGCAGCGCTTCAGCTGCCTTGCCGAACACTTACCGCGTTAATCAAGTCTAGCTTGCAAGTTATTGCGAAGCTAGCCCACACGATGCTTAAGAGAAAAGTTGATTCTGAAAATAGAGCCTTTAAAAACCGATGGGAGGCTGAGTATATGTTTACTGACATTGCCGTTAAACCCGTGTGTCTCATTTGTGGAGCTAATGTGGCTGTAATTACAGAATTTAATCTAAGACGGCACTATGAGACAAAACATCAGGGTAACCTGAAAGACCTGAATGCAATGCAGAAGATACAGAAAGCAGAAGAATTAAATAAGAATCTGACACTTCAGCGGACGTTTTTACCCGTGCACAATCACAAAGTGATTTCAAGTGAAGCTGCTTTTATGGGAGACACAAATGCACCAGTGCAACTTGCCCCACTTTCCCTGTTGCCAAGTAATGTTGAACCAAGTCGTCACTACGGTGTTCCCAAATACGCACTTTGCTGATAAACTGAGCGCACTGAGTTTGCACGGCGCTTTGGTGACTTTGAAGAACAAAAAAAGTCTGTCTACATGCGGCTCGAACCTTGTGCATGTTTGGTAGCACATATCTGTGTGAGAAGCTCTTCTCAGTGATAAAGACTAACTAAACAGCACACAGGAGTCGCCTCACTGATGAGCACCTGCAGTCCATCCTGAGAATCTCCACAACACAGAACCTCACACCAAACATAAACGAACTTGTTGCCAAAAAAAGATGCCAAGCGCCCATCTCTAAAATAACATATGAGCAAAGACAACTGAATGATTTGATTTGTTATTGCTGAAAGGAACACATTTTATTTATATTTCCAGGTTTTGTTATGCAGCATGTTCATATTTGAATTTGTATAATTTTGACAGGATATATTTTTATGGAGAGCAAAATCTTTTGGGATATTTAAAATCTAAGTTTATTTTTTATATAAAATTACATAAGAGTAAAGAAATTTGAATGTTCTTTTAACATTTACTTTATTTCTAACTTGTATAATTTAGACAGGATATATTTTTATGGAGAGCAAAATATTATAAGTTGTTTAAGGTTTGAGTTGATTTATTCAGGAATAATATTCCTGTCTGTTTTTACCATTCCTACCAAAGATATTTCTGTTGACTAAATAAAAATTCCTTCTATTTAAAATTTAAATAGAACTTGAACAAATACGATAGTTCATTATATCCACGCAGACTTGCACGTAAGAGCGGGAGTTATCCGTTTTAACAAGCAGCGTCTTGCACTGATACGAAATAGCTGTGTGTGTATATATGTAGATATGTATGTATATGTATATATATGTTTATATATGTGTGTGTGTATGTATATATATATATATGTATGTGTGTATATATGTGTGTGTATGTATGTATGTATGTGTGTATGTATATGTATGTGTATATATGTAGATATATATATATATGTATGTATATATATGTGTGTGTGTATATATATGTGTATATGTATAGATATGTATATATATATATGTTTATGTGTGTGTGTGTAAATATATATATATATATATGACAGCAACACTCATCACTCACAACAGTGACAAAACAATTACATTGACAATCATGTTACGTTATTTTCAAAATGTTTCCTTTTCTTTTTCATTGCTTCTTTAACACACTACTTCTCCGCTGCGAAGCGCGAGTATTTTGCTAGTATACAATAAAGTGAGCATAAAACAATTTAAAAAATAATAAAAATGGATCAATTGGAGAGTTCATTAATTAATATAGACCAAAGGTTGAAATATTAAACAATGCACAGAATGTTCAGTCAGCATATCAGTTCCATGTGCAGAGTCTTGCATTATATATATTAAGAAAAAGATTTTAAATCAGAAAGTGGCCTGTATCTTTGAACATTTCAGTAACCTGTAGCACTGTATCTAAAGAATCAAATACTCAGTGAACATTTCTTATCATGGCTTTCTTTTCTGAGATGCAATCACACTATAATTGGGAGAGACGGACAATCTCTGGTGTCTTACAGGCCACTGACAGCTCATGCTGTCCATCAGTGTGTCTCAGAAATCAGAGGATGGAGACATGTGTCCTGTACAAGTCCATGATGTTTGAAAAAGACTCAGTGGGCCCTTCCTACTTCTAGAATAGACCTACTTAAGGCAGGAAACCATCTTGGCCAACCTTTGAACAAAAAAGTGCTTGCATTGTCTGTCTAGGAGTTTCTGAGAAGCCAAACAATTGATATATGCTTATGCCTTTTGTGATCTCTTTAATTTAAGAGTTTAATTTTAAGTTTGGTGATCTCTTTGTGCATAGCAGCAGTTTAATCGGCATCCTGAAAAACGCTGGACTGAAGAGAGTAAATCTCATTCATTCTTTGTATCTGACTTGATAGCTGGTGATGTCATGTTGTTGAAAGTATTTTTGTGATCCATGAGAAGCTCTTTCATCATTTTCTAGTAGAAGGAGTCATAACCATTGGCATCTATGGGGAGCCTCGGAGTCTGTTTCAGGTCAAGTTAAAGGATTCAAAGTCGATTCTGTGTGGTGAGTGTGACATTTTGAGCCATATGCCAGTAAAGAGAAATCCTGCCAACACTTTAAAAGAATTAGTGGGTTTAGCAGGTTCACTGGTAAAAGGGTAGTAAACATCTTAGCATCCATCCTGGTGCTGATGGGTTTTTATTTCTCTTCCTTCCCAAAACTTGGACAGATATGGCACCTGATCTTAGAACCACAAAAACTCTTTTGTTCTAAAGATCTCCCCATTTGGGTTACAGGGCAATGGCACAAATTCATTGTTTGTTTTTTCTAATTTTAAGCCCAGGCCACCTACAAATACCAAACTCCTGAATTCTATTTGCCTTTTATCTTAATGTTTAACACACCTTAATTAGTAATTTATTTATTAAGTGACCATCTGTTCTCAATGCTTTTATGGCAAAGGTGAAGTATTACTCCACAAATAAGGGGATATTCTTGTAGCTCCCCTAAACGGTGGAATAATGTAAGGAGGTGTAACACTAAGGGGGTGTCAAAGAGCCCCAAACCACAGACACAGCAATACAGCCCACAATATACAAATAAAATAAAAGTTTTTTATTCCACAAAGCACCTTCCAATAAACTCATTTTTCAACAATTGCTACAATTATACAATAAACCAACAATAAATTGCCAATTTTTCTTCCTTCTCTCCTCTGCTGAATGTGACTCTGACTCTTCCATGTTTGGCAGCAAGCTCCTTTTCAAGTCAGACCCGGGAATACTTCCAGTGTCATTCTGTCTCCTTGAGGAAGCACTTCTAGGCCATAGACAATGTAGGATGGTTCCCCCACCCAACAGAGCCCTGTATCAATCCCAAAGAACCCTGTGGGTGTACCGATGGGTTCTCATACGAGGACCACTGCCACCTTTTCAAAGTTATCTTTTCCTCCAGCCAGCCAATCCATCCGTCGTTCATCTTAGGCCTCCCATCCAGGTAATAGACCATTTATCTCCTTGGACGGGATGCCTGTTCTTACCCTACAAGAGGCCAAACAATCTAAAAAAAAGACTTATGAAACGCATAAAAATGAAGAATGGTGAATATGACCAAGGTACTACGAAAAACAAAACTAAAACCAAAGCATGCCACTGGCCACTCTGGGCCTGCCTAATCCGGACACTGTAACCTGTCTACATGGTATGGCCCACTCACCTGAATGAACTATGCCCAACATACCATGTCCAATCAATTCTTAGATTTTGGACTTTTCCTTACTTTCTTCATTCCTTCACTCCTTTCTTCGTTCATTCATTCAAGTCCTTGCCCAAGATTTAATTCCCAACTCCATACTTCAGGACTGTTGGTTGTGAGGTGGTTTTAAAGCCTAAAATTGCTTCTTGGATCACGGGTGGCCCCATATTAGCCATAGACTTACCAAGGCTGAGTTCTGCTTCCTCTGTACCCACTCTTAAAGGGCATAGTCTTAAAGGCAGCTAACCTGGGCATCAGCAATATTTAATGGTAGTTGTACCAGATACATTGTTTCCTGTGACCTTGAGAATTCTAACAGTCAAAAGGTGTGGCCACCTATGGCATTAATTCCTATCCTCATTCTCTTACATCTTGGTAACTACTAGGAGAAACAGGATACTTCTTTGATAATTGCTCTTGTGCTTTCTGTTGTTGTAAGTCTTGTTTCCCTCTTCAGTTATGGTTATTTAGCACAAGTGATGTACAAAATTAAATTCACAAAAAACTCTGGGTTTTAATTCACAGAAATATTCCCATCCACTGAAAATGAGAAGTAAGGGGTTTAGTTCCTGTCATAAAACATTTTCATTCATTAATTCCTCATGCATCTACCTGCCATTTAGTATTTAAATAAAGCTATCATCAAACATATTGCACCATCCTGACTTCATCAATTATGATGACAGACAACAATTCTATAGATACAGTACATTGGACTCAGAGTAGAATTTCCAAGCTCCTAAACACTTGCAGGGTGCGTATTACTTTGCAGAAATCCAGAAACAGGAAAGAGTTTTTGCTAGGTAGAGGTTGGGAGCAGGGGGGTTTTCCAAATTTTTCTGTCCAGAAAATAGAGTAATTTGTTCAATGATGTTTTTTGATGTAACTTTTTGTGGAAAATGTTTTTAAAAATACTGTAAATAGAATTTATTTGACAGGTATGCTACAGATTACATGCATTACGCAACAAAGTTAAACATGGAAGTGTGAACATAGGCTTTAGGGAGCAGTATTCCTTGTTTTTACCCCTCAAAATATTAAAATTCCCAATAAACCTTCTTAGTCAATTTCACAAATGAGAAAATGCACATGAAATGGATTTTACTATTTTTGTAACGGTGTGTTAATAAATACTTGCCTGTTTCACTCATTGAAGAAGAAATTACCAAGAATTCCAAGAAGCTTTTTCTAACTGCCTAATAAGGTCTGAAAATGGATATTCAGTTTATCAGACCTCTTAATTAAGGATTGCACATGTAGAAGATAAAGCAGGACACAATATTTTAGTTAATATGATGTACATTTTTACTTAACTATATTAGGGTTAATTTCTCTAACAGAATGAACAAATAGTAAAATATACATACCAGTGTTGTATAGGTATATTACATACCTTTTTGTGATTTTCTGAATTCAAATATCCTGCTTTCTAGTTTTTTTTTTTTTAATAAAGGGCTATTGTTTTACATTTTTATCAGTAGTGAATATGAGAATGTAACAATAAAAATAGTTAAGAGAAATATTTTAAAGTTTGCATTTAAAACAGTGAGATCAAATATTTATCTTCCATACACACAATAAACTTTGTGTATGGCTTCTGGGCAGGAGTAGCACCAGAAGGTTTTGAGAGAGCGGGTGATTGTGACAAAACTTTAAATGACAAATACACACTCCAGGCAAACCTTTCATTTTGAAAGCAATCATATTTATATTTAAATTATAAATTATTATACTTTCTTTTGGAGATGGGGAGAATTATGTGGTAGCCTTGGCATTTCTAGAAGTGACTGTAGCCACCATAAGCCCCCATGGTGTCACCCCATTCGTGGATTCTAAAGTATACAGTTGCAATGCTAATTTGCAATGCACAACTTTGAAAGATAGTCTTGAAAGAAAGAATCTGATGAGTAAAACTGACAGCCAGAAGACAAATATTACTTTTTAACATATCCAATGCAACTCAGAAATGTGAAACCTTATAGCAGATTTAATAGGGGATGATCCAGGAAGGTTGGCAAATAAATCAGGAAAGCTTCAGAGTCAACATTTTGGGCTTATGATAAATATTAGGATGTGCACCCTGAATAAATAGAGAAGACACCAGATGTCCCTCTCTGTTTTTAATAGTCTCCATGGCAACTGCCCGTCCTCTACTACCAAGCATTTATCACTTAGTGCCTTTTCCAGAGAAATGCATTCGCAGAGCAAACACCAGTGGCAGTGAATTAACCTCTTCAGTAGCATCAATAAGCATGTCAATGTGGCTATCACACTATGATGGCCAAATCAACAAAATTAAACATCTGGAAGTGAGGATGTTAATTTGATTTGATTTCTTCCTCACCACAGCCACTTGTCATTCTTACTTTAATTAATAAGAGCTCTTCTCATTGAACTGTCTTTGCCCAGCTGAACTACTTAATGCTTACTTCAGTTTGCCAACATATTTTAGAGCTCTTTAATTTAAGCAGTGCTCCCATCTATAATCAAGTTCTCATTTGTTAATGACAAATGGCCCTCCTGCATTCCAATGTATAGTTAGATAAAGATGCAGCCCTGTAATTTGTCTCCCTCTGATTAAGGATGTTATCTTTGTGCTGTGATGCTTCATTGCCCATTTGCACTTTTTTGTAATGGTCATGTCACTAGGAACTTCTCCTGCTGCTTGGGAAGACCTCTGTTGGCACGCTCACATAAGTATTATTTAATTATGTCAACATGGTATTTAACCACAGGGGTACAGTGACTGGTACTGCTTCTGCTTCACAGATCTACAGTCCTGAGTTCAAAACCCAGCTTGAGGATTATCAGTGTGGAGTTCTGCATGTTCTTCTCACGTTTGCTTATTATTTCTCCACTTTTATTTCCTCATTGCAAAGATGTTCTTGTTAATTGGCAAATCTAAATTAGCACAGTGCTCACGTATGCAGGGAACTACATCTAGTGAGGTGCTTGAAGTTGCTAAGGCATCAATCATTTAATGGATTAAATGAACACATTATGGATTGACAGATAGTAACAAAGCTCGGCCTTTCAGTGCTTAAAATAGAGACTCTGAGGGGTACTCTGTGTTTTGTTATACTGGTTTGTTCCAGTGAAGACTCTTTGTAAACACTGGCTAAGCAGTTACCCATTTTTTCAAAATCAGGTAGATTTTCCTTCCTGTGCCCAGAATACACTTCTGCATTTATATACAGCCTTAGGCTCAACTGATGGTTAAAAAAGTTTTGACATGGGCCATTGTTGGCTTTCAAATGGGGTGATCAATAGTATATCATTAAGAAAAGCTTTCACATTTTATATCAAGATACCTAAAAATGTGAACAATGGAATCAAGAGTACCTTGTTCATTATGTTGTACTAACTGTGCTACCAATCCAAGGTGGATTAAAATCCATGTAATTAATGTAGACCTCAACATTAATGCTTATAGTACATCATCTGCTGAAATGTATTTTGTAATGCATTACTATAAATGTTTCCGATATGTCATCTGTTGGAATGGCAAATGCAATGCATACATTTCTATTATATGCCAGTAAAAGCAGAATTAATGTTTGTGACGTGCCATCTGTTGGAATGACAAATGCATTGCATTTTACTACTAGAAATGTTTGTGATGCTCCATTTGCTGGAATAATAGAGACATAGCAACCGGATGGACACACAGACACTTTTCTTTTGTTAAAGTGACTGAGGCAGGTTGTACCATGAAATGTTCTGTGTGGATGCTAATGTATTGTATCAGGATCATTTCCCTAGTTGAGTGTACTTTAGTTATCTTGATAGGTCTGTTTTATGGATGATAAAAAAAAACAAAAAACGGACCTCCTTGCACCCTCTGTGTTAACTGAATCACTGAAAGTAGGTACTGCATTAGCATCATTCTCTTTTATATGTTATGATAGTCAGGATGTAATAACATATTTCATTGGATCCCTTTAAAGAACTATGTAACCACAACTCTCCTTCTATGCTGCTATTTAATTTTTTGGAAGTTGCCTAAGTAATCACCCAAGAATTATTAACTGGCCATAGTCATCATTTCCAACCCACTATATCCTAACACAGGGTCATGAGGGTCTGCTGGAGTCAATCCCAGCCAACACAAGGTGCAAGGCAGGAACAAACCTGGGCAGGGTGCCAGCCCACCACAGGGCACACACACACGAAACACACACTAGGGACAATTTAGGATCGCCAATGCACCAGATCTGCATGTCTTTGGACTGTGGGAGGAAACCAGAGCACCCAGAGGAAACCCACACAGACGCGGGGAGAACATGCAAACTCCACGCAGGGAGGACACAGGAAGTGATCCCAGGTCTCCTTACTGCGAGGCAGCAGCGCTGTCACAGTGCCACTGTGCCGCCCTAACTGGCCACAGTTCAACAATTAATTAATGGACAGCTATTATTGGTTTCCATTTGTGTTAAAAAGTTTCTACTTTGTTTCTGTGTGTTTTGTACATCTGTGTATTATTTCTATTCTTTTTTAAAATTTATACTTGCATTTTACCTGAGAACATGTCACAGAGCTTTACGCCTTTACTCTATCAAGAGCGTTATACAAAAATAAACCAAATTGAATTGAATCATAACCGCTTCCTCTCTATATTCCAAAGACAACCTATAAATACTATTTCCTCTGAAGTAGTTCTAATTCACTGCAGGTGAATGAGAAGGCAATAACTTTGCCTGAGAAGACACTTTTGGAACTACAAGTGGGGAAATGCTAAAAATAGGCAAGGCCTTTCCAGTGAGAAATAATGAGATGAACGTTACTTTAAAATACCCAATTTAGTGAAAAAGTCTGTAGCTGACAGAGTGTTCTGCTTCATTGTCAAGAAACTATGAAACAACCTATCAGCACATATTGAGCAAGCACGAACTACCTTGGCTTTCAGAAAGAACTGAAAACATTATTGTTAATTTTGCTATCTAACCAACTGACAACATTTCCATGATGCCACTAATATGTCAGATACAAAAGAGCAGTCAGCAGACTATTGTTGTATTGTTGGCAGTTTGTCAGAAGACTCATTAGTTCCTGTGGTGACTCTAAAGCATCGATGTATGTCTCACTCTTACACTCAAACATAGCCTGTCTTGCAGCAATAAGAAAATCTCACAAACATGCTGGATTCATAATTGCAGAGTAACAAATGGGGTGCAAGTAGCATGGGCAGCCATCAGGGACTAATGGTCAGCAGGTTAAGATTATATTTTGCCCCTTCTGGTCCTTTGTTTTTGATTATCTCTTAATCTCTTTTAAATTTTGGATCACGCTCTTTTCTTTCTATATTAAAAAAAACCTGTTGTAGGACACATTTTAATTTGAAAATAATCAAAGACATCTAATGTGAATTATAAATTACAACACATATACTCTGCTAAAGTCCATCTCCCAGTTCCTCCGTTATACATTTTTCACTGACTCCACTGTGGATACTTGCCACAGTTTGCATCATAATGATTTTGAATAAATTTAGAAAGCTGGCATGTGTCCCTCTCTATGGGGAAGCAGAAAACCTGTTGAAGTTTAAGAAAATTGTGATTACAGGTCAACTAAAGTTACTACAACTGAAAAATGGCAAAGAGAAGAAAAAATCAGATTGTAATTTTTACAAAGTGCAGCATCACTGTATTATTTTATTAGAAATCTGAAGAGTTCAGTACCTAATATTCTCCACATAAATTTGGGATTTTAGCTGTAAAACATTAGCATTCAAAATTTTCTTCTGTAGAATGAAATGGATAAATCATATCTTGACCAAAAAGTACAGCATGGGGATGTTTAACAGATATTGAAAAAGTGAAAGGCAGGGGAAGAATAACAAGAATGCACAATCTCTAAAGCAGTTTCCTTTTCCCTTCTTCAATTGAAGGAGTATCAGCAGAGAGTACACACGCGATGTAAATCGGATGGGGACTCATGACGTAAAATAAGAAGTGCAGATCAGGTGGGGTCGTTTTTTGTTTTTATGAGAGAACACCCCCAGCAGACTACTAATATCTTTTCCGCCCTGACTCCTCAAGCACTGCCTCTTCCTGCATAAAAACTGCCAAGCATTCAAAAGTCATCATTCACTTTGAGACCTGCTTCCGAAGGAGGTGGAGTTCCATAACAAGAAGCATTCCTTTCTGCCCACAAGGAACTTATGATGACTGGCAAGTCACATCAGAAGTCCTACTTCATAGCCTTTTGTCGTTTTCAATCTCTGGACTTTCAATGGGATATTCTCTGGCACACCAACCCTATTGTTTGACTTTTGATGTTTTTTTCACAATGTTCTAGATAACAGGTCACTAGTAGGCAGACCACGGTCCGGGTCCGGACCCAAATTCTGTTCTGTCCGGATCCAGACCTGGAACAGATATATCATTGAGTTTTATGTAGTTTTGGCGGAGATTACATGTTTACCTGCGACTCTTTTCTGCTAGTGTTTCTACATCGCTACTCAGTGAAAGGGACATCCTACGTGTCTCTGAATGGCCAGTACTTGTTGCCTTCGTGGGTTCGAGTTGGTTGAGTTTAAGCATGAAGCATGAAGACTGATATTGGTCAAAGTGAAGGCAAGAACGTCAGCCAATCACAGGTAGAGTAGGACGGGCCTTCACTGAATAGAGGAGCGGGAAACCTGCATTTTGAGTGAAAACAGCTGGCACTCTTGTGGCAGCAGCAGTGACATGGAGAGAAACATATACAGGAGTGAGAAGACAAGAGGGAAAAAAGCGCCGAAGTAGTCAACGTTCCATGTCTTTTGCTAAATGGCGGAAGCTTGACACTGAAAACCCGGCTTTTAATCCGGAATGGACTGAGGTGTTTATGTTCATAGCTCCCGTAGGAAGCTTGAAACCGCCGTGTCTCATCTGCTCTGAGACGGTGGCAGTGGTTAAAAGTGGGAATGTGAAACACCACTATGATACTAAGCACATAATTACATTTGAAAAAAGTTTCCCACTAAATTTGCCAGTAAGGCTACAGAAAATAAGTGATCTTAAAGCCAACTAACAATCGGTCAACGAGGATTTTAACACATTCATTTACTGGCCAACAACTCATTAATGAGTCTTCCCTCAGAGATGTGTGGATTTTGGGATGTCACAAAAAACATTCAGTGATGACAATTTTCACACATGCATGAGGATGGCACTGACACCATTCCAGCCCAGATTCGAAATCCTGGCACACCAAGCAAAAGCTCATTTCTCTCACTGAACAAGAGAAAGTAGGCAGTGGGATATGAGGAAAAGAAGGAGGGGAAGATAGGTTTATCCATCCATCCATCCATTTTCCAACCCGCTGAATCCAAACACAGGGTCACAGGGGTCTACTGGAGCCAATCCCAGCCAACACAGGGCACAAGGCAGGAACCAATCCTGGGCAGGTTGCCAACCCACCGCAGAAGATAGGTTCAGTTATTTAAAAATGTTCAGATTTACTGTGAAACTGGTTATGCCTGTTCAGTTGTGCACATATTAAAAACTCTTATATATTTTATTTTTATATGAGGCCAAGTCTTTTTTTGTTGAAACGTTAAAACTTATTATTATTATTATTATTATTATTATGAAAGTACTTATGATTTATAATTCTCAGTTGAATGTCAAAGTTACCTTGCTTTTACTTTCTTTTACTGTTATTTTTTTTTTTTATTTTATTGTATGTAGCCCTCCAGTGTCCAGAGTTGCACTGAAAATAAATATTGTTGAAATGGCATTGAACTTTCTTCGTTTGATTTGAGTCATTGATTTCACACAGTGCAGATGTTGATACAATGTCAATGCTACTTCAAAATATGTAAATTAATTTTAATGTAAAAATTATAATGCAACTTAAACATGATGCTGTGGACCTGGTTTACAAAGCCTTAAATAATCTTGCTCCATCTTATATATCGGAATGTCTGACACCTTATATTCCAAATCGTAACCTTAGATCCTTAAAATGAGTGTCTGCTTAGAATTCCAAGAGCAAAACTTAAATGAAGTGGTGAGGCGGCCTTCTGCTGTTATGCACCTAAAATCTGGAATAGCCTGCCAATAGGAATTCACCAGGCTGATACCGTGGAGCACTTTAAAAAACTGCTAAAAACACATTACTTTAACATGGCTTTCTGATAACTTCACCTTCACTTAATCCTGATACTCTGTATATTTAATTCATTATAATACCTATTCATGGTGGCTCTAAAATCCGTACTGACCCCTACTCTCTCTTCTGTTTCTTTTCCTGGTTTTCTGTGGTGGTGATCTGCGCCATCACCACCTAATCAAAGCACCGTGATGTTCTACATTGATGGATTAAAAGCCAGAAGTCTACATGACCATCATCATCAAGTCCTTCTAAGAGAACCCTAAATACAAAGAGGACTGATTGAGGTCATTTATGTTAGGCAGAATGCCCAGAGGGGACTGGGCGGTCTCGTGGCTTGGAACCCCTGCAGATTTTATTTTTTCTCTCCAGGAGTTTTTTTTTTGTTTTTTCTGTCCTCCCTGGCCATTGGACCTTACTCTTATTCTATGTTAATTAGTGTTGTCTTATTCTAATTATTTCTCTTTTCTTCATCATGTAAAGCACTATGAGCTACATTAATTGTATGAAAATGTGCTACATAAATAAATGTTGTTGTTGTTGTTGTACATTAAGAAATTTTCTCTATTCGGATCTCCTTAAATCATAATTGACTACCCCTGTTCTAGATAGTCATGTGAGCTACAGATGCAGCCCAAATGTGTGAAAACAAAGAACAATCATTATCTCCACACCGTATAATGTACTCAAAAGGTTTTGTATTAAGTCAGCAGACTTCAAGCATTTTACATTCCTACTTTTGGACACTGCCTCCCCCAAGACGCTAGAGGGCAGCTCCCCTGGAGTGTAGAGGTGCCCCGAATTCCCACAGGGCATCCTGAGACTTGGAGTTTGGTATCTTAGCCTTGTTGGGTGCTTTGGGTGCCGCCAGGGGGTGCTGTGGAAGCACCTGGGGGGTCATGCTTCTAGGAAGTCATGAGGACAGAAGCCCCAAAGTACTTCCGGGCTGATCAAAAACTTGAATTCTCCATCTGAACCGGAAGTGCTGGCAGGTCACATGGACGTAATAGGAATATACGTCGGGGAATATATAAAGGACTGCGGAACACCCAGCAGGTGAGCCACAGTTTGGTGGAAGTGGACAAAACTTGCTGGGAGGTGTGGAGGATAAAGAGAAAGAGGGTTGTGATTATTGTATTATTTGCTTGTGTTATTGTGGCTGTGGTGCTTGAAGGGCACTGTAAAAAGGAAAGAAAAAAGAATGAATCAACTTCTTGGTGCTTTTACCCTGTGTCCTGCGTGTCTCTCTGTTGGGTTAAAGGGGCAACAGTAACCCTTAGCGTCCACAACTATTATATTGTAATGAGGATTACTTATGTTCTGTTCTGTGTACTGTATTGTATTTACTCCCTTTATTTGACACCCACTGTACACCCAACCTGCCTGGAAAAGAGTCTCTCTTTGAACTGCCTTTCCCAAGGTTTCTTCCATTTTTTTCCTACAAGGGTTTTTTTTTGGGGGGGGGGGGGGTTTTTCCTTGTCTTCTTAGAGAGTCAAGGCTGGGGGGAGGCTGTGAAAAGGCAGGGCCTGTTAAAGCCCATTGCGGCACTTCTTGTGTGTGATTTTGGGCTATACAAAAATAAATTGTATTGTATTGGATTGTACACAGTTTCACATCTTTATATTCACATAGAAAGACATAATTCTGAAAGCAATCAAATCAAATTTAGAAACTGCCTAAAATTTGCAAATGTGTTGAAAACAGATTAAGTTAAAAATTTTCAATGAAATTTGTCAAACTATTTAAATCTCTCTGTACTGGACTGAGTAATGTCTGATGGACCAATACCTGGGAACTGTGTAGGCTAGGGCTGTCAAATCAGCCAAATAATAAGGTTGGAATACTCAAATTTAAAATAAGTAAAATATTTGAATGTATTCAAACTTTAGATGTACTTTTTTAAACATTATTATTAAAGTGTTTGTAGCAAGAGCAAACACAAACAGCAAAAAAAAAAAATCCTAGAAGTACTCTGCAAATTTTTTTAAAATTTAAGAGCCATCAAAATCTGAGCATCCACACCGTTGTCTTTTTTTTCACTGACAATTTGGGTGTGTAAGTCCCTCTTTGTACAGCAAGCCATAAAAGCAGCCACAAAAAGGCTGCTAAAATCCTTATAGACCACACATGTTAGCTAAGTTAGGCCAACCAGGGACTATAAATCATATATTTTTGTGCGTAATTGGTTTACATGTGAACACAATTGGTTTATGAGTATTTACAATCGGTTTGCATGGATACTTCATTGATTTGTGTACATACAATACTGGTTTCATTCATATGAACTACATTGGTTTGTGTCAGTATTGTGAGACTTTTGAGCCCCTTTGAGACGCTTCTTAACTATGCTGCATGCTGAAACATGGATGACGCATCTGTCAAGAATTGCCTGTATGTCACCAAGGCAAACGCAGGTTTGCAGCATCACCAAGCCAACTGCAATTTCACAGCCTCCCTATGTAATACGTCTGTCGTCCGATAGTTAAGACAGGGAACATTCTAACCCAGGCACTGAACTGGCCCCGTCACTACATGTTTGCTGTGTCTGTGTGTATTGAAGTGGTAGCTCACGTTTGAATAAACACACTGATTGTGGCTGTTTTGATGAGAATAAAGTTAGTTTTCTTGACGCCTTTGGACTCATTGTCTTCTCTCAGGTGCAAGACAGTGACTCACACATCACACTATATTATTTGTTTGTGTGTGAACTATATTGGCGTGTATATGCATACTACTGGCTAGCATAAAAACTGTACTGAGAGGAGCAAGAAACAGGAACTCATGGGCCGGTAAAGTATTTCAAGAGTGTGAACAGATGCAGGCAGAGTTATGCATTAAAACAGCACAATATTTTCTTTTTGCACAATAAGTTTGCAAAACAGTTTGTGTTAATTACTTTTAACAGTAATTTCCCCTGAATCTGAAAAGAGTACAAGGGTACTTATTAACTCCTAGCAATCTTTACTTGCAACCAGTGACTGTAGTTATTCACAAAGCTTTTGCAAACCAGTTACTTATTGTAAGTTAACAACAAGGCAAAACATTCTACATTACAACTGACACCTTTATCCAACATGCAACATTTAGATACAACTGGTTACGATATAGCACACACATACAACCAGCATGGTATGCTTGTGAAACTAGCCTGGCAGGCACATAAACAATTCTGGTACAATTCTAACATGTAATCGATAAAGCACATATATAAAACCAATTGAGTTCATATGTGAGACCAATATACTGTATTACCCATATGAAACCAGTGCATGAAACCAATATAGTGCATAAACAAAATATTGCTAGAACAGCAGACCAGTAGTAAATGAACACAGCCAATGTAGTTCAAACACAAACTGATAGCATACAAGTGCAAACCGATGCAGTTCACTCATGAGCCAATAACAAATGCGCCTAAACCAGTGATATACAAGTGCAAATCAATATAGTTCATATTATGCAAGCCAGTAGTATACATTGTGGTGAGCGGCTGGGGGCGGTACCCAGCCGGGATGCCTGGAAGGACCGGGAGAGGGACTACGCCTCCTCTGGACCACGAGAGAGCAGCCACCCTGGTGGGTATGAGGAACAAGGGAACAGAGCACGGAAGCTCAACCCTATAGGGGCCTGTGGTCACCGTCAGGGGACGCCCGAACACCTGAAAAGCCCTGGACGTCAGCACTTCTGTCACACCCGTGTTATAATACATTTTGCTATAATATTAAGGTTAATGTCACTGTCTCTGTAAAACACTTTTAAAGGATTCATTCACATGTGCAAGCTAAGTTTGGCACACAGGGGCTAGTCTAAATGCATTTAGAAAACTATTACTTTAGCAGTTAAAAGACTGAACAAACTGCAGTGTAAGCATTGTGCTATTCTTGTTGGAGGTGGGGTTGAGTCTTTACTGTCCTTGTTTGGAGACCAGAGAGGACCAGCACGTGGAGAAGACAGTATATAAGGCTTGGACTGCTGCCAAAACCCTTTGAAGCTGACGGCCGGATGATATCGTCATTCGTCCCAAAAATCCTTTCAGCGTAGTGACGAAAACATGGCAGACTCTATAGATCAAGATCCAACCTTGGTAGTGTCTGCTATAAGTTTCCTTTCGTCTGTTGTACTGCGTAAAATCGTCATTAAAGAAAGCTAAGTATAATTCTCTTATGTGATTTTTTTTTTTTTTGTACTGCCGTAATCACTATGGGAGGGATATCGCCTTTTAATATCATATCTCTATATTTTCGGTTACTTAAAATGCTGCAATTTAAGCGAACTTATTCCAACAAGGGAGCTTTTGCTTCTAAAGGAAACAACCTGGAAGTGCTAGGGGAAGGAAAATCAGGGACACCTGGAGTAAATCCAAGTGCTCGTGTGGCACTTCCTCCACACCAGGAAGTGCCAATGGAAGCTCATCAGGAGGCACCTGGAGCATGGCCGGTGAACATAAAAGGGGCTGCCTCCCTCCATTCAGTTGCTGGAGTCGGGTGGAAGAGGACAGAGCTCGGAGGAGCAGAGTGGTGGCGGTGAAGAGAGAGGCATTGAAAGAGGCCCGGACTTGAGGGTGTGTGGTGCAGGGGAACTGGGTTGTGCGTGGTAATTGTAAATAGTTTGTAAATATGAATAAATGTGTGTTGGTGTATAAACCATTGGTGCCCGCCTGTCTGTGTCCGGGCTGGTTCCCATAACATATACAAAGCTATATAGTTCACAAACAAGCCAATATAGTTCATATGAATGAACCGAGTATTGTACACACACAAACCAATAATGTATGAATGCAGTAAATACAGTAAATATTCATAAACGAATAGTGTTCACATGTAAACCAATAGATTACACACAACTATATATATATATACAGTATATATATATATATATACTGTATATATGTTTGGCCCCTCATAGCTAGCACAGAACTTTGCTACACAAGTATTCATAATTTAACTTTGTTTTACTCATGTGTTTGCAAATCATGAAGCGCCTATAACACTTTTGCTTTAGTCCCACTCCACTTGCAACATTCAGCTGGAGTCGTAAGACGCTAACATATTGTGACATACCTTAGTGCCAAACAGGCAGAGGCAGAGTGTTTTAAGATCAAGAGGGGTTTGGGTCAATTAGTAAGACAGCGAAAGTTTGAGAATAGTGAGTGAAGTAAATGAACAGGCTAGAGTAAGGCAGGTCGAAGGCAGACTTCTTATATTATTTTGGAAGAATCCAAAGGGCATGGCTGGGTATTGTTTCAATAAAATCAAGTGGACTCACCCGGAATAGTGGGATTGTCATATTATCAAGTCAGAGTGTACTTTTTTCTTTGTTATAGATGCAGCAATACCTTAATAAAGATGTCCTGAATATTTTTAATTATACCTGATTGTTTTAGTCATTATGTGTCAAGCCAGCAGCCATGTAAGACATGGTGTGTTTGCTGATAAAGCTTGTGAAAGTTGGTGTTTTAAAGCACTGTAATAACAGAAAAATCAAAATTATGAGTTATTTTGCATCTGAGTTAAAAAGAAGGTCTTGTATTACACAGCAGTCAGGGATGTCAAATTTAAGAGTGGGGCAGAATTAGATGCAAACTGGTTACTTTTAGGGTACAGGAAAAACATTTAGAAAAACTGCTCTGAGCACACTTTAAGATCAAACTTCAGTGAGAAAGGAAAAGAAAAAAAGGCACAGTGTTGTGAAGTTTTACAAATGAAGATAACAAGCTAACCCTTCAAAAAAGGCTGATTGTGGAAGTGAAGTACCAAAACAGATCAGTAAAATACTGCAGATTTTCATAGCACGTCTGAAGTAAATGAATACCAAAATTAGTGCAGATAAAACAAATAAGTGTTCTTTGATGGTCAAAAGGCAGCTTCACCCTTCAAAGAATACATTTTTTTAATAAATTCAAATTATGTTTGAATAGTGACGTTCAATCTGACATCCCTAGTGCAGGCCATTGGAGTAAGCTGAAGTTAATGTCATGTTCACTGAACTAGCTTGAGATGATTCATACCTTGTCACATGATGAAATATCCTGATGGAAGTAACCCTTTGAAAAAGATTAGACTGTGGCTATAAAGCAAGCATAGAGCCAGCAACAATGCCTAATCATTTGTGCCAACCAGGCAGAATTGATCCATAAATTCAATCTGCTTGTGCCAAATTCTGAATCTAACAGACCACAAATGGAGATTTGTCAAATCAGTTCATATGTTCCCAGTCTTCAATTCAGTTTTAATAATAACATTCCCTTTAGACTAATCTTATTTCTCAACTGACAGGAGTAGAACTTGGGGTGGTCTTCTGCTATTGTATCCACTTCAAGAACCAATGCATTGTGCACTCAGATATACCTTTCTGGATGACAGTGTTGTAAAGAGCTGGAATTAGAGTTCCTTTGGCACTTCTGTTAGCATGAATGATCTAACCATTCTGCTCTGACCTACAGGACCTTCTTAAAAAACTGCCACACACTGTGTGTCTGTTTCGTCCACCTTTCTTCTCAACTGTAGAAACTGTAGTATATGAAAATGCCAGAAAGTAAGCCATTACTGAATTGCTGAAACCGACAACAATCATACAAGTATCAAAGTGAAATGAATTTTAACTTCATTCGTGATCACACATTCTGGATATTGCCTTTTGCAAATTAATAACCACTCTATTCTCTCCCTTTTAGGCAAAACAATACGTCACACAAAAGTGAGAAGAATTCCAATCACCCAGGAGGAAGTCACAAGCCATGTAAGATACCTGTGTTTTCTCTCTTCTAACAGCAAAACCCTTAAAATGCAACCATAGACTGAAGCAACTGATGAAACCAGCCATCTATATTCCTTTTCATGCAAAATACATTTATTTACTTTTTGAAGTCAATTCCAGCACCATATAATTTCTTTTTTATTGCTCACCGTCAAGGCCCATGGTTTTGCACAGGTCTCTTGAGAATCAAAATGCTACCTCACACTTTGATGGCTCCAATCTCCAAACGAAGATCGCAACAGAAGGTATCTGAGCTTTGGAGATGCTCACTGCCTGACTCAGCCTCTCTATTTGTAGATTTCAGCAAAACTACAACAACTTGTTAGAAAATAGAATTGCTACTAACAAGATTTCTAATAGGAGGGATGCAAAATCTTTTAGTAACTGATTCATCACTGACTAACTGACTAATTAGTTTTCATACCTTTAATTTAACAGACTAAAAGTAATAAAACAATTTAAAAATAATTAAAAGCTAAATAAACCTGGTAGTAAAAACTTTAAAAAAAAATATTATTTTTCTAACTACATGCCCTGGCGGCATACAGATGTATGCCATTTGAAAACATAATAACAAAATAACACCTATAGAGATTAAAAATACATCTCTTTATAATGTGCCGCTGTAGGGCAGTGTTTGTCATTTCATTACACCTGCTGCTACTTCAGTCAATGGGAAGTTTCCAGTTTGCTAAGATGAAGTGGAAAGCTCATACAGATTTTTGGCTTTCCACAGCAAAGGAAAAGAGATCTCAGTTCAATGTAAACTATGCAGTGCGCTGTTCACAAATCAGCACCAGTAATAATTGTAACTTTGCAGGCTTCGCTGTCTTGAGGGATAGAAGATGAATGAAGCCAGGTGCTCAAAATTTTCATGTCTAACAAAAGCCTACCTGTTGGTAACTGCAGCCTTCATCCCAGCAGGAAAGGATTTTTCAAAGGTGAGTATAATAGTTGCAGGTGTCTTCTTCAAAGTAGTGTCAATACTCAGCTGTGAGCAGAAATGCTCTTTATTTTTATGCACAGTGTGAATATTGTGTCACTATTATCATCATTATTATCATGCATATTTGGCAGATGCCTTTACCCAAGGCAATGTACAATAATATCAAGATAAATTTCAGGTGTTTGAATGTATTGTTCTAAGAATGGAGCACTGATAGATTAAGAGGCTTGCTAAGAGTCACACAGTAGGATGGAAGGAAAACCCTAGAAACTACACCACAATGCCTGTCTTTTGTAAACAACATTTTAGGAAGTGGCCAATGCCACTTAATTCTTTCCAAAAGTAACTGATGTATACTACTTTCATAACAGCGTTTTCTTTTCATTACCTGGGATTTATTTAAGTCACAAATATCTAAATGTCCTCTGTGTTGGCTTTGGCTATTGATGCAACATCAGAGCATATGGGCCAAATTTTAATTGAAGGCTAGATCAGAGCATTACACATGGTTAGTTGTGGGTATCTGCAAAAAAAAAATCCAGTGATTTTAGGACATATTTCTTTCAGGTTCAGTTGTGAATCAAAATGTTTAAAATGCCATCTTGGCAAATATAATACAATGATGATGTACTGTTCTCTGTGATATATTATTTTTCTTTCTTTATTCTCTGATAATGTACCAACCAACCCAGCCACAGGGGATGCACAAACCAGTGTGTTTTTTCGTGCCGGTCCCAAGCCGGATAAATGGGGAGGGTTTAGTCAGGAAGGGCATCTGGTGTAAACTTTTGCCAGATCAAGATGCGGACAACAATGCACATTTCCATACAGGATCGGTTGAGGCCTGGGTTAACAACAGTACAGTTAGTCAACAGGGTGATGGTGGAAATTGGGCTACTGTTGGCCAAAGCAGGAGAAAAAGAAAGGGAACACGTCTCCAGAGGCAGGAGGAGAGGATGGAAGGTAAAAAGAGTGGAACTGAGGGTAATAACTTTGAATGTTGGCAGAATTACTGGTAAGGGGAGAGAGTTAGTTGATGTGATGAAGATAAGGAAGGTTGATATATTGTGTGTGCAAGAGACTAAATGGAAGTGAAGTAAGGCCAGGTGGATTCAAATTGCTCTGTCATGGTGTGGATGGGAGGAGAAATAGGGTAGGGGTTATTCTGAAGGAACAGTATATAAAGAGTGTTTTGGAGGTGAAAAGAGTGTCAGACAGAGTAATGATTATGAAGCTGGAAATTGGAGGTGTGATGATGAATGTTGTTAGTGCATGTGCCCCACAAGTTGGGTGTGTGATGCATAAGAAAAATGTGTATGGACAGTGTACTCAAAGGAGAGAGAGTGGTGATTTGAGCCGATTTCAATGGGCATGTTGGTGAAGTTAACAGAGGGGATGAGGAGGTGATGTACAACAGTGGAGGAAGATGAGCACAGAATTTATCCTATGCAGGAGGCTCAATCTGAAGGAAGATTGAAGTGGTGGCAGGGGAAAGTGTAGTTAGGCAGCATAGGATGGTGGTCTGTAGGATGACGTTGGAGATCAAGAAAAGGAGGAGATAGGGGGCAGAGCCAAGGATCAAATGATTAAGTTGAAAAAGGAAAGTTGTAAGGTTGAGTTCAGGGAGGAGGTAAGACAGGCACTGGGTGGCAGTGAACAGTTACCAGATTGCTGGGCATCTACAGCAGAAGTAGTAAAGGTTACAGCAAGAAGGGTGCTTGGCATGACATCTGGACAGAGGAAGGAGGAAAAGGAAACCTGGTGGTGGAATGGGGAAGTACAGGAGAGTATACAGAGGAAGAGGTTGGCGAAGAAGAAATGGGGTAGTCAGAGAGATGCAGAAAGTAGACATGACTACAAGGCGATAAGGGATAAGGTGAAGAGAGAAATAGCAAAGGTTAAAGAAAAGGCGTATGATGAGTTGTATGAGAAGTTGGACACTAAAAAGGGAGAAAAAGACCTGTAATGACTGGCTAGAGGGACTGAGCTGGGAAAGATGTGCAGCAGGTTAGGGTGATAAAGGATAAAGATGGAAACATACTCACAAGCGAGGAAAGTGTGCTGAGCAGATAGTAAGAGTACTTTGAGAGGCTGATGAATGAAGAGAATGAGAGAGTAGATTGGAAGATGTGGCGATAGTGAATCAGGAAGTGCAACAGATTAGCAAGGAGGAAGTGAGGACAGCTATGAAGAGGATGAAAAATGGAAAGGCCATTGGTCCAGATGACATACCTGTGGAAGCATGGAGGTGTTTAGGAGAGATGACAGTGGAGCTTTTAACCAGATTGTTTAATGGAAACTTGGAAAGTGAGAGGATACCTGAGGAATGGAGAAGCAGTGTACTTGTACTGATTTCTAAGAATAAGGGGGATGTGCAGAGCTGCAGTAACTACAGGGGATAAAATTGATGAGCCACAGAATAAAGTTATGGAAAAGAGTAGTGGAAACTAGGTTAAGAAGGGAGGTGATGATTAGTGAGCAGCAATGTGGTTTCATGCCAGGAAAGAGCACCACAGATGCGATGTTTGTTCTGAAGGTGTTGATGGAGAAGTATGGAGAAGGCCAGAAGGACTTGCATTGTGTCTTTGTGGACCTGGAGAAAGCATAAGACAGGGTGCATGGACAGGAGCTGTGGTATTGTATGAAGAAGTCGGGAGTGGCAAAGAAGTATGTAAGAGTTGTACAGGATATGTATGAGGGAAGTGTAACAGTGGTGAGTGAACAGTAGGAGTGAAGGAAGCATTCATTGTGGAGGTTGGATTACATCAGGGATTGGCTCTGAGCCCTTTCTTATTTGCAGTAGTGAAGGACAGGACGAGATTGGACAGGAGTCCCCGTGGACCATGATGTTTTATGATGACATTGTGATCTGTAGCGAGAGTACGGAGCAGGTTGAGGAGATCATGGAGAGGAGGGAGAGGAATATGCCCTAGAGAGGAGAGGAATGAAGGTCAGTAGGAACAAGACAGAATACATGTGTGTAAATGAGAGGGAGGTCAGTGGAATGGTGAGGATGCAGGGAGTAGAGTTGGTGAAGATGGATAAGTTTAAATACTTGGGATCAACAGTACAGAGTAATGGGGATTGTGGAAGGGAGGTGAAAAAGAGAGTGCAGGCAGGGTGGAATTGGTGGAGAAGTGTGTCAGAAGTAATTTGTGACAGACAATAATCAGCAAGAATGAAAGAGGAGGTCTACAGGACAGTAGTGAGACCAGCTATGTTTTATGGGTTGGAGACAGTGGTACTGGCCAAAAAACAGAAGAGAAAGCTTGAGGTGACAGAGTTAAAGATGTTAAGATTTCCTCTGGGTGTGATGAGGATGGACAGGATTAGAAATTAGTACATTAGAATGTCAGCCCAGGTTTTACTGTTTGGAGACCAAGCTAGAGAGGTGAGATTGTGTTGGTCTGGGCACGTGCAGAGGAGAGATGTTGGGTATATTGGGAAAAGAATGCTAAGGATAGAGCTGCCAGGTAAGAGAAAAAGAGGAAGTCCTAAGAAAAGGTTTATGGATGTGGTGAGTGATGGCATGAAGGTGGTGGGTGTATCAGAGCAAGATGCAGAAGACAGGAAGAGATGGAAAAAGATAATCCACTGTTGCAACCCCTAACAGGAGCAGCCGAAAGAAGAAGAAGACTGCACCAACCAAATTTAAGTCAAAGATAAAAGGTTATTCATCGCTTCTAACAATTGGAGAGGGATAAAACACCCATCCCACTGTTTTCCAAGAAGGACTCGTGACAAGGCCATGTCACAAGGCATTCATTTTAGGTATTTAGGAAGCTGTTTATAAGGTTATGTGCATTGATTAAACAGTTCCTTTTAAGTTACCTGGTTATTTAAAGCAATGTGTGTTAGAACGCACATAAGAGATTCCAGGTTGCCACCACAAAGTGATCTCTGAAACGTAGCATGAATGGACAGACAGTCAGGAGTTTGGACAGATGCTGAGCTTTGTGCGTGTATGTATGTGGTGGAAGCTGTTAGTGCGGAGTTGACACATAGCTGGGGGGAGAAAGCCAATGTGAGTGACTGGCAGAGAGAGAAACTGAAGCTCTGAGTAAGCTCTGGGATACCTGTACCAGGTTCAGGAAGCTGCCTGGATGGGAGGAATGTGTGAATGTGTAGGCATGCAGTGCGTAAGCATGATTAAAGTATCTAAAATGGGAGTGTGCCTGCTTGAAATACACAGCATTGCGATTGTTGTAGCATTCACTCTGATTGGTGAGGATTAATGGGAAATCTGCTGGGACTGGTGGCAGTTTTCTCACGGATGTTTACCAACCTTAGTGTCATGTTTACCCCAAAGAAAAACAAGCCAAGATTTCAAGACAATATATCTTCAAGACAAAAACATGTTTTTCTGTTTAACAGAAACATGTTAATACCAAAAAGTTAACAAAATAACACTAGAAAAAGTATGACTAGTGTTAACTGCTGTACTGAAGCAGAGTTAGTGTTTTGAGTGATATGTTTCGAAACAGTAATTAACACTAAGCACAACACTGAAATTGGGACATTAAAAGTGTATTTCTTTGTGCACTTGTTTAATAATATTTTTTCTGTTTCTTGCACATGACAAGGTAGAATGTCAATGCTTGATCTTCACAAGCAATGCGCCCATTGTGTTATTGTAGTCTACCGCATCAGAAGGCTTAGTGACTTCCATATTTTCCCTGTCACAAACATTGACAGTTGCCTCATTGTGAACAGTGCTCAGCAGACTAACATCTTTCTTGTCCTTCCATTTGATCGCAGTCATTTTGCCTTTTAGGCACACAGCAGCTTCGTGCAACCAGGTATATCACAGCGATTCAGTCATATTATGCAGTATGCATCAGTTGCACTATCTGTGTCAACATCTAATGAGCAATTCACATTTCCATCATTATTGCTTGATTCAACTAATGTTTCATTTTCAGTTTGTTCTAAAACTGATTTTACAACCTTTTATTTACATGCCATTGTGTTTTTTGTTTTAAGGCTCCACCCCACTCATGAATATTGATAAGTTACAATAGTGTTGCAGAATACATAGAAAAAATTAATGATTTTTTTGCAGGATGATGTTATTTCATCTTTAAGATTGCAACAGAATACTGCCCCAAGTGTGTTTTCAGGCTTAACACTTCATATGCAATCAAAAAACAAAACCACAAGGGTTTCTCGGGTTTAACCAGAAAATTAACACCAAGGATCTTAAAATAGTATCAGACACTAGGTGTGTATCTTTCTCAGTGGGTGCTTTGGTGTCTGTGCAGAAGTGTCAAACAGAACAGTTGGTGTGATAGGAGTGCTGTGGAGTTGTGGTGTGAGTTCATCAGACTGTATGTGGTGGCTGAACTTCTGACTTTCTGAAAACTGAGAAAGTAGTGCAGTGCTCAGAGCCAAGAAGCCTTCTAATTTAACTGTAAAGCTGAGATCAGTCTTCTGATTAATCCTTTTGGGAGAAGGTGGTGACATGTGATTTACCCTAAGAGTGTAGGTGGAGAAGTTGGATAAAGTGTGGCAGGTTGGTGAGCTGCAAACCAGTGTGCACTTGAATGTGAGACTAAGCATACTGCAGATACACACACATGTACCAAGTACATCTAAGAAGTCCTGGCAATGACAATAGACTGTGTGATTTTTGCATTATTTTTAATGAATAGATTTTTGCATTTTAGCCTCATCTGGTGTCTGTGTTCTTCTCTACCACCTTGGTTTATCCTCAGTCTTAAAAACTACAGATTATGGCATAAGAATGTGTGTGTGCACTCAGAGAAAGGAAGGAAAAAGGGAAAAAGTAGTGAAGGACAGGAAGACAGATAAACCACATAGAAAGCAAAGGATAATGGATCTTTGAGCAAACTACCTATCTGAGCTGATACTTTTATGGATCTGGAAAATTCTCTAGAGCAAGTGAATGGAAAAAGCATGTAATACTGCATAGACAAAATCTTAAGTTTAGATAGAAACAGTGATCATGTAGTGCAACAAGGCAAACTTAATTGAAAACAGTTGGAGCTGAGCAGATGGTGAATGAGATCAAGTTCAAGACGTCAGTAAGGGAGACAGTGTGACGGCAAAAACCTGGTTACAGGAAGCACAAAAAGCTTAAATAATAATGGCTGAATATTATAATGGAACTAAAATGACTATAATATACTATATTATTTATACATTTTCAGTTAAAAAAATGTGTCAAGGTATATAAAAACAGTTCACATTTTCGCTATATCTTTGGAAAAGGTGAAGTTTATTATACTGCGTACATTGTACAGTACAATGAAGTTCTTACCTACATGTTTCCTACAGTCTAGTGACAGTAAAAAAATAACAATTAACAAAAAAGTAATATATGCATTACTTTTACACATTTCATTATGTTCATCCTGATATGGAGGCAGTTTATAGTCTTCTCCTCCTATGTGGCAAATGATTCAGAATGATTGTTATCTTCACAGTATCTGTAGCTACACACCTTTACATATGGTGCTTATGTTCATTTTGTTCTTTTATTATAAATTAAGCACAGTATAATTGTACAAATGTGATATTTGCTCATTTCTACTTTATAGTAAAACTACTTCTACTTTATAAATCTACTTTATAATAAAACTATGTGAGTTCACAGAGTGTCGCAGTTCTTAAAGCATCCAGTTAGTTTCGCTCGAAGAATCAATCAACATTTATTTGTAGACTGGGCACATCTTTGTTGCAGGTAGGGTGTGGTCCTTAAAAACGAGACCCATGAAGGGCTCTACGCTAGGATGCTCTCTGTATTGAGTTCATATGCTCCTTGTCTATTCTGATGAGTTTTCTTCCATAGGCCAGAGATTTGTTTTCAGGAGGATAGACATCGCTAAACCAATCTACTGTGCTCCCTCTGACAGACAAGGATTATTCCAATTTTTGCCAGTATAGGCTCCAGTGTCTTAAGACAGTGCTTTTGAGAAAACAGGTTCATAAAACACAATGGTAGGTCAATAATTATCTGAACTTTTGTAATAATTTCCTTTGGGTTGGCTGTATAGTCTTTCTGTCTCATATGTGGAAATTTGGTGAGTCTGTGGTCAAAATGGTGCTGTTTCAACCTTGATCAGTTAGTTTCTCTTGTTTTTATCTTGGAGTAAACAAGGTTGCTCCATCCTCCATTTACACCAAAGAAGTGCAGTGAGCCATGATCAGTTTTTTATGGACTGAAGGTGTACCAGGAGCCAAAATCAATAGACAGCTTTCTGCACAATATGCAGACAGTGTTTTACCATGGTGGAGTTTTCACGAATGGACTGAGAAGTTCAAAAATGGTTGGGCAGTTGTTAAGCACAAAAGAAGAAGGACGCCCGTTCAAGTCAACTACAGATATCTACATTGAGTGTGTCAATGCCATGATTTTATTGAACTGACAAGGATTTTGGCCTCTTTAGATGCATGCTGGCATTTACAATAAAATAAAAAGATTGTGGGTTTAGGAAATAGATGGCATCTACATTATATTTTCTGCATTGAATTATTTAACTCAATTATTGGAACACACACCCAATAAAGTTAGAAAAGAGGTCCAGGAATATATTAATCATCCACAGCAAATGTCAATGAATAAACCGAGAGAAGCTTGTATCAGGTCCATCCTTCATCCCTATAATAACCTATAATTTGTCTGGACCCATTGACCTATCTAAATACTTTAGTCATCCTTTCACTTATGAATGCTGAGCAAACACAACAGCTACGATATATTTAAATCCTTATGTATGTCCACAATGTATGTAACATCTCTAAAATCTGACTCCACCACAACACTTTGAGAGGGACCATACAGTAACTTTCCAGGCCTTCCAAGCTTTATGTTTGTTTTCTGGCAGTACACTTCACCTGGCAGAATGGTGTCACAATGTCTTATCACAGGGCAAGCTTCATGGTTAAATATGCCATGTCGATCAGCCCTGAAATCAAGGTCTAGTAGATCCTCAGCATTAGCATTCAAAATAAATAGGGTTTTTATTTTTATATTTAGACTGTTCTGTCAATTGAATGCTGCATTTGAGTAAAACTTTGAATGTAAAAGACAACTGTGTTTTTAAAACATGCTATATATCACTGTCAAGATATTAAAAAGGTTTGATAGGAAATCTGATAAATATTTACACAGAAAGAAATTGCACATGAAAATGAGAAGAAAGAGTAAAATGCTGTAATTTATGTTTAAGGGTAATTACACATTAAAATGCTCATGATAAATGCAACCATCATTCCATGGATCTTCTAACCTACTTATCCAATTGAGGGACACGGGGAGGCAGTGCCTATCATGCCAACAGTGGATGCAAGGTGGAAAACAGTGCCACTCTGCCCTCTCCCAAAACATAACAGTAAAGGTTAGAAATATATGAATCTCTGAAATAACTTGAGACCTTGCATTAAAACTTCTGTTTATGTCCAGTTGAGATCTTCCTTTCCTTCTCTCAGATTTTGACAGATTTGGAAATACTGGCATGTACCATGCTCTCCACTTGGTATTGTCAGAGACAGTGAAGAGAACACAGAATTTTGAAAGGTATTTCATTCTTTTTCCCTTATATTTTAGACACAGCAAACAGAGAGCACATCTTTATAGCTGTGCTGTAGCCACATCTTTTCTACACTGTATTACCTTCATTATGACTTGCAATTATTTAATTTCTATTCTTAATGCTTTTGAAAAATACTTTACATTTCTTATTCCTTACTATGAAAGGCACTATTTTGAAATATAAATTAATTATTAATTGATACAGTGCTTGGATTTTATTATTAACTGAGACAGCTTCTGGTGAAATACGGATTCCTTTCAAGAATCCAGTTTTAATGCAAAAGACAAAAACATAAAGAAGTGAATACTTGTTGTAACTGGCAATAAATATAGCAGAAAAAAAATTTATTCTCTCAGGATAAACCCATCTGCTGCCTTTTCTTTTTTCGACAATGCAATGTTTTCCATTCTTATTTACAAAATTGCCTATGCAGTGTCAAGTTGAATGGAGACCAAAAATGAACAGTAATTTTAAATTCATTGTTCACATTTTGGCTTGACTGATGCTTGGCCTTTTAAGAATTCATCCCAGAATCTTGTCTTTTTTGTTTATACGTGTTTTCAGTGTGTCTGGCTGTATAACTTAAGAAAATAATGAGTGTTGTTCCCTATATTTTTGTTGGTTTTATGTGCATATTTCCTTAGATGTTTTTTCAATCTCTTTTCCATAGAACAACTTCCATGATTTTTTTAGTCACATTATTCAGTGTAAACCTAGTGTTTACACTGTCACACACATGCAAGTAGGAGTCAACTAATGGCAATTCCATGTCCAACCAGGGGGAGGCGGGGTGTACTAACTGCCCATCTCAATTCCTTGCAGACCATTCTTGGGAAATCCCACAGAGTTCTGGCGCCTTTGATGACGTCACTTCCGTTTCCAGCACATTTGATGATGCAACTTCCGGTCCCCACCTCTGATGATGTCACTTCTGGACCCACATCTGATGATGTCACTTCCACTTTTGACCCCCCAGTGACATCATTTCCTACAGTGACCTTTAAAGCTGCCATTTTGTCTATATACTACATTTCTGTTTTAGACTCAGTTGTGTGAACAACTCGCTATCTTCAAAAATACCTTTTTGCAGCCAAGGATTATTATGCTGGCGGCTGCCCCAAACCTTTATGATGTCTTATTGTCGTTCTTGTGACAACACGATAATGTACAACTTAAGACCTGTGGTAAGCACAGCTTTGGGCTGAGTGCAAAAAGTTCAATTTGGTTCTAGTCAGACCATAGAACTGAAGTAAATTAGAAAGCACATTATTTGTTAAATCGTCTAGGACTGTTTTGATTAATAATTATGTATCAATAAAGAACACATGTTCAGGAGGGGGAAATTGGGCGGCAAAAATGCACCTTGCCTCATACGTCGTTACTTAATGTGCTGCACTTCTCCTTGCGCAATGTTCAAATTACTGGTGTTTCCTGCCACAGCAAGCATATCTTTTGAAAATTTGAGGTATTTGGTTGTTTTTGTCTGCGGTGGGCTGACGCCCTGCCCGGGGTTTGTTTCCTGCCTTACGCCCTGTGTTGGCTGGGATTGGCTCCAGCAGACCCCCGTGACCCTGTAGTTAGGATATAGCGGGTTGGATAATGGGTGGATGGATGGTTGTTTCTCTCTTTTCTTCTTAAATCTGTCTTTTTCTCAGCATGATGGCTTGGATTGTTCCTTCTTCACATAACACCATAAGATTTGTCTGTTGATTCTTTCCAACTGTTGTATAAGACTACATGAATTTTTGAGTGTCCAATCTGATATCACCTGCATTTTCTAAGACAAGAGTTGGTAAAGAATTCAAATTACCAAACTGTCTCTAATATTTGCACTCTTCAAAATGCTGAACATGCAAGTCTGCTCCATATGTATTCTTCCTGATTCTCTCCATGTTTCTGAGTGTACTTGTAGTAGTGTTGCCCTCTCATGTATTATATTAACTTTTGGCATGAAATATCTGTTCTGTTTATTAAATTTAACATTGTGAATGTGAATGTTTTATTTATTTAATTTGCCTCAACAGCTCACTTGTACCTTGCCTGGCTGTTTCTCTAATTTAGTCGCTACCTGTGGAATCACTGCCGCTATTCAGGCAAGAGTTTAGGGTGACTGAAATTGAAGTTGTCTTGTAGAATAAACCTTTCTAATTCAGCACTTCTGACACTACAGGACTCTTGTATAAACGATGCATAAGCACAAAAATTCTGTGTACACCCGTTTCCATGCTGACTTCAAGATGTATAAAAACTAAACTTGGTGTAAAGCTACGCATATTTTTATGGCAGCCTCAAACCATGCATATGCACTTTGATAATGATTGGTTTCTAAGCTGATTTAGATTTTAAAGAGCTATCCTCTTGGAGTTATGTGCTGTTAGAATACTAGGATGTATACTTGATATCATTTTAATGATGAAATGCATTAAAGTATGTATACATTTTACAGATAAATTGTTAACTTCATTTAAATATTGTATACTGTTAATAATTAAACATGTGGGGCCACAGTGGCGCAGTGGTAGCGATGAACTGGTGCCCCGTGCAGGGATTGTTCCTTCCTTGTGCTATGTGCTTGCTGGGATTGCGGCAACCCTGGATGGAAAGATGGATGGATGGATAGAATGATTAAACAGTGTGATGTATGGCCGGCTGTTCATCCCGGCCAATACCCCCACGCCGCCAGGTGGAGCCCTCCCTGCAGTATGGAGGTGCCCCGAAGACCAGCAGGGCATTATGGACATTGGAGTCTTTATTCACAGCCCTGCTGGATACCGTGGGGGCCAATAGGAGATGCTGCAGGGAGGAACAGTGTTTATTTTCCCTATGCCCTGGAAGTACGTCCGAGTCACATGGACAAGGGGAATGACGTGCTTCCGGGATGAAGAAAAGGACTTTTTATCTGACCCGGAAGTGATAGGAGATCACATGGACTGGGGATTAGAACACTTCCGGGTCAGGGAATATAAAAGGATTATGGGAGCTCCCAGACGGAGAGCTGAGTTGGAAGGCAGGGTGGCTAAGCGTCTGGGAGAGGAGGATTGTGTATTGTGATTGTTTTAATTTATTGGAGAATTGTGGAGAGGAGCGTGCTTTGTGCACTTTATTATTATAATAAATCCTATTATTGGACTTTTATCTGGTGTCTGACGTGGTGTCTGAGGGTACAAGGGTGCGAGAAAACCCTAATCTGTCACAACAGATATAATGAAGATTTTTCAATGTTCCTTAAACTTTCTGAACTTGAACTTTTGAGTGCCGCTCCATCAATTTAATTCTGTTGCTCATACTACTGCCTAAGCCACATTTTCCTTACCTCCACTTCACTGAGTAGGATCCCCACTTTGCATTCATTAATATTCTGCTTTTTCACATGTGCTTTTATCATTGTCTTTTAACAAAACACTGAAGAGAAGGGGCTCTTTATATGAATTTGCATATTCAAATACACAAACTTCTGGGAGCAGTCAGGGCAGGGCTATAGGCACATGCATGTACTGTACGTTAAAATTCACATTGACTGTGATTTAAATAAAGAACTTTGCTTATGCACAGTTTCATGCATTTGAATTTTTTGTGCATATGCACATTTCTATTTTTGTCCGTACGCCATGTTTTACTTTGAATTCTACATATAGCGTTATACAGTACATCAGGTCCTATGTGATGTTCTATAAAAACCCTAAAAGCAAGTAGGTGTTTTTCTTTGTTTACTAGCAAACATACAGTTATTATACATTGGAACATTTGGATCAGTGGAAGAATATGTTCTAATTTTAGACTCTGTCACAATTTGTCCGATAATGTATAAGTAAAATTTCACTTGAGAATTTAATTAATAAAGTTTTTTGTTGTGTTGTGCTACTATCTCCAAGGGTGCACTATCCTGTGCCACCAAGTTCTTCAGATATGGAATTTTGTTTGAGGTGTAATATGCTTCTTTATAATCACCTTACTGAATGATGCATTCCTCATGCAGACATTTCATTTTGGGGACACCACTTTAGTTGCACCAAAACCCTTCGTAAAATTATTCGTTTTTTTATATTAATTTAGAAGTATCAGTTCAACTTGTTCTTTTTTTGTCTTAATTAAAACTCATATGCTAGTAAAATATATTAAGACTACATGCTCTATAGTTTTTGTCTTAAGCATGATGCAATATGTCATAGAAGAATGGTATCTAATGATAGCACTAGGTAGATGAACATATGGAGATTGGCAACAAAGGCATTTCAAATTAAAGAAGAGAAAATCTGCCACTTAAATATTGACACAGTTTGGTTAATTGGAAAAGAAGTGTACACTTCATAATATTTCTTTCAATATATCATTATAAAAATGTATGTTCAAATCCTGTGCCCTGTCTTTATCAGTGTAAAGTTTACTAATTTCCCTTTGTCTGTATTGCTTCTCTTGGGAGTCCAAAGACATTTGCTAGGTAAAGTGGTGATGCTGAAATAGTACTAAGTGACTATGACTGTGGGTCCTGCCATCCTATCGTGTGTTGATTTCTGCCTTGTGCCCAGTACTGCTGGGATAGCCCATAGTACCCAGCAATACTGAACCAGATTCAATGGAAATGAGATGCATGTTGTATGTTAGTGTTCACCCTGCAATAGACCGGGAGCCTGCTAGGGACTGATCCTGATTGTGCTTGGTGGGATAGGCTCCAGCCCCCCGTGACCTTGATTAGGATTGAACGAGCTTTAAAAATAGTATAATATGGTACATGTGTGTGTATCTGCAGTATGCTTAGTCTCACATTCATAGCTACAAGCATAAGACTACTGTAGCCATAATTATTAGGAAGCCTACACATTTTCTGTTCCAGCCTTTGTTATTCTACTTCTCATCTGACAAGCTTTGTTCAAGTCATTGATTCCACACTCTCATTAATATTCCCTGTCATATCATTACCATAAGCACCTGTATAACATACAAATTAAAGCTTCTGCATTAAGGCTGCCATGTTCTATGCTCATGTTTTAATCTCAAGTGCATTCTAAATAGAGACATTTAATTATCAGTTTTCATTTTCATATTGTTAACAATGCCAGGAGTTTTTCAAAATGCCTAGGCAGCCCCACTGCATTTTAACAGTTTTCTCCTGTAGCTGTCCCTATGGACAGTCTGTATTCTGCAGTCACTGGATAATCAATACAGGCATAAGACTAACGGTAAAATATAATTACAAGGTACGTAACTCAGTGCTATGAACTTTCAATGCTCATTTTAGTGACCCTTGGCAATTAATATAAGGGCTAATTGTTTAGCACTAAAACTCAAATAGTAAGGTAAGGGATCACCAACACACCAAATTAATGAATATCATTTACATCAGAACTCACTTTTTATATGAATTTGTAAACAGTTCTACAATATATGGATACAACACTACCAAAATATTTTCAGCAGAACACTGTAATGCACCTATGGCAGACACTAGAGAAAGCAATAGGTGGGGTGAAAAACAAAAAAGGAAGGGAGTCTTTAACAAGTCACAAGCCATGTTACTGAAATGATTTCCACACTACCTGGGGTGGGAAAAAATGTCTGAACAAAATTATATGGAGTGCAAGACTATTGTGTCATCATAAAAACTGTCTGACTATCATTGAGTTGACTGGACATCATGAAACTGTGAAAAATAACCAGCAGGAAACTTAACATCTGGATCAGATTTTAGGAACACATCCTGAGTATTGGGTTTCCTGAGGATTTTGAAAGATAAAACTAATCTAAAGCACCATGAGATTATCAATAATTTAATCTTGATTCAATACTATTGGTTTTTTGAATGTCAGTATTGGAATATTATTTGTGGAATCGAAGAAAATATACATTATGTCAAATTTTATGTTATTAGATATTCTTTTAAATATATTATTTGGCAGATTGACAATTAATGGCATTTTTCTCAAATATGTATAAATATTTTAAAATAACTTTCCACTGGAAAGATAAGATCTTGAAGCCAGTGCATGCTGCACAGGACACATACAGTATGAGACACCCACATTCTCAGATTTGAAGGCCACATTTATTGATTTTTAAGACAGAGATCTTATTAGAGCAAGGCCATTGGTCATTAAAAGTGGGAACTGAATTTTAGCAATTACTGTCAGTATCAGTCCAAGTACTCTTTCTGCCTAAAAAACTAAAAAAGTAAAAAAAATGGCAATAGTATTGATTTACCTCAATGTTACATACTGTAACACTGCACACTTCATGTATTTTTATATACAATTCTATACACTGTAACATTACATAGTTAAAGTTATAGCAGGGTAACATACTACAACAGCACCTGGTGGGCTCAGGACCACAAATTATTACAGAAAGTGGTGGAGAAAATTGGAACAGGCAGCTACTTTCTGTTCTGGATACACATGTATTTAAAATATGCTGCCTTGGAATGGCAACCACATTACTGAATACCTTAGCTATCCTGTACACATCTTTTTCACTCATACTAATATATTCAAGTATTAGTCACAGAACATAACATTACTCAGCAGCCTGACATGCTGTCAAATGGATAAGCGTTTCTTCTACATATTGTGATGGATGGCCAGAGCCCTTATGTGGCCAGGACTCCTTCTTAAAGGAAGGACTGGGGGAGCAGAAAAAAGCAGAGAAAGAAAGTGCTGTGTGCTTTGTTTACTTGTGCTTTATGACTGTGCTGAGCAGGTGGGAAACAATTACCCAAAAAAAAAAACGTGTGTTGCAGAGACTTGTGCCTGTGTCTGCTTGTGTTGGGTTTGGGAAGTTGATTTGCCCCGTGGTGGCCACAATTCATAACGAATGAATTATTTAGCAGTGTGTCAAGAAACACTATTGGGGCTCCTTTATATCAACGGCAATATGCCAGTATAATGTGACTTTTATATTATTATTATGAATTTCCTCTTGGGATTAATAAAGTATCTATCTATCTATCTATCTATCTATCTATCTATCTATCTATCTATCTATCTATCTATCTATCTATCTATCTATCTATCTATCTGTCTATTAATGCATAATCTTGGCATTGTGACTGTCAAATCAGAAGCTTTCTTTGTTTTTAATAGATAAAAAAAAACAGGCAATTTGTTCAACCAGCTGCCAGGCATTATTTATGTCTGGCCTTAGCCAGCATCCGGTCTTTCCCCATAGGCTGAATGCCTGCAAGTGGGATGGTCAAATTTCCACCTTAGTAATTGCCTTGCCTGCTGGCCTCGGACTCCCCAACTTTTCTCAACCTTTGTGAGGTTCTGGTGGGTGGTCTTCTCCTTCTAGAGACCATTATAAACCTCTCATGGTTTCCCCTTCAACCACGGCATTATTCTGTTAGCCCCTCCCGCACACTCACAGTGGGTTATATTTTTTACCAACACTTGGGACGGAGCTTGTGCCTAGTCCTTCTGAACTGCAACACACGCATCACATGTCTCACACTCAGCCACTCAGGTATGGTAATCTCCCACCTGGACCCTTAATGGCTGGAGCTCTGATAGGTAGGACTTTAAGGTGTCTCTCAGGTCCTGCTCCTGCGTCATTATGGAGCCAATCACCCTGCCAACTACACCGCTGTCAAATGACGCAAAGACACTACAAAAAGGTTTGGGGTAGCCACCTTGTATACTTGAAAGTTGGCAGAAGAAAAGGCAAAAATAACAAATAGGTCTTTACAGACTCGAGTCCAAAACAGAACTGATTTTAATACACAAAATGGGATTTTATAAGGTGGTTACCAGAAGTGATGTCATTGGGACATTAACCGGAAGTGCCATCATCAGGCCCAGGCTGTATTTCCCGTCGTTGCTCTGCAGAAGACCACCCCTGGTCCTGCATGGAATTACCCTCTTTCGAACCCTTTACCCGCTTTCCATATACACATGTGTGACAATAACTAACAAAAGACATGATTAAGTTAACTAAAGAAAATAAAACAAGCCAGTTAACAATAATGAGCAAAACTAAACTTTTGAAAAAACAAAAATTGAGCTGGAATGCTTTTATTAATAAAACGTGTCATTTTGCTTGACTTTTCACTACATCAAAGGACAAGGAAATTCACCAGGAAATATAGATTTCAAAAGGTGATTAGCAGAAGAGAGGTCACTTTACAGGTAATAGTCAGCAGCAGACAGACAAAATTAAACCAAATTAGAATCCAAAATCAGTGCACAATGAAATGCGAGTCCAATTAACTTGTCACCACTAGATTGTAATCTTTACCATAACCATTAGCAATTTCATTTATATTAGTGTTTATACACATACTTTGATTGCAACATTACCAAGGTCTTCTGGTCATGTGGTGACAACTGGGAATGATTTCTGACAACAAAAGGCCTGAGAAAACACCACAAAAATTTTCCCAGTTAGTCTAAGAACAATGTGTTAATAGCTTTTTCTCCATGTTCATAATAAGAGTGATAAGGCCTATAAACTGGTTGTTCAAATTCTCTTGTGGTCAAAATATCAAATTATCTTTCTAAATATGTTTTTACAGAGCATGTTATTATGTGAACTTGAATATTTTTAGCTGGTTTTAGAAATCTCAGTAATTAGTTCACGTAAACTGTAATTTATTTTTTTATGGAAGATGTATCAGATTTTTTGTCCCCTCAGATACACTGCACTCCCAACGTGCTGCCACAAATATCCTTGGAGATGTAATATTCTCTATGAAAATACAAATTTGAGCCCAATTAGTTTTCATCTGCTAATATTAATTGATTTCATTCCCATTTGTGGGCTGTATTATAGGGGACAATGACTTAAATTCCAGAATAAGAGGAGCACGGTCGGATATAATAAAAGCAGCATATTTAAAAGATTGAAGTAAAGTTGTTATTAATACAGAAAAAAATGTGAATAACCAGGATTTCTTAAAAATAACTAGAAAAATCTCCATGTGTCTGGAAAAGTATGATCCTTGATAAAAAGTGAAATTGTGGATTCAGTTTACATGTGGTAGTTGCAACCTATGATGACCAATTTAAGGTGAAGTTTAATACACAAATAAAATCTCCTGTCATCATAAGTTTATGACAACTTATATTGGGAAATAATAAGTGCCACCCCTAGCCAAACTGGGGCTCTAAGCCAACTCTCATGCCAACCTACCCAAAATCCACTATATTTGAATTTCTTAATTTGAACTATAAATAGATAAATAAATAATACATAGGCACACATCACAAACTTAACTATAACTTTTAACGTCAAATACAAGTACAAATACTTTTTTTAAAAATAATCAAAACTTGAAAGTGAATGTTCAGGGCTGTCTTCAGTCTTTTTGTTACATATCACAACAGTACATGTCTACATTTTCTGAAGGCAAAGTCATCTATGAGGTCATCACATGACAGCATCTGTGTGAGGTCTGAGTTGATGCTGATGATAGCCAGGCTGCTCATATATTCTTATGGATGACCTCAAGTATGTCTTGACGAGTTTAAAAAACAAGTTTTGAAAAACTTGTAAGAGGAAAGGTTGCTGCAATCTGAATAGCAACCCATAGTTTTGGACATCAATGGTAGTTATTGGCAATGATTTACCAATTGATTTGTTTACTTCATAAATGAAGGCCTAAGTAGTAGTCCAAATAGGACTACTAAATGTGATTTTATAAATTTACTTAGTGCAGTAAATCCAGGGTGAAAATGAAGCTCATTATTTAGATATTTAAAAAATATGTGAATACATCATCAACACTTACGAATTTATGTAAATTTCATTTAGTCCTTACAATGACAGTAGATAGCAATGAGTTACTAACTAAATCAGTAATGTTAGCTACCACTAAAAATGACCAATAATCAAAGTTAATCTGAGCTCATTGCTGTTTTTGTACAGTATGTCAAAAATGCTTGTGTGGTACATTTCCACAACTCAGCCAAAAACGAACTAGTAAGTAAGAGGGGCTGTGTGTGTTGGTGAAATTTACAAACATGTCCTCAATACAACAACACTCAGAGCACTTCATATGTCGACTAATGTTAGCCTTTAACAATGTGTAGAGGTCTATATGCTGGTAATACATCATCCTCAGCCATATGTCAGATAGCTACTGTAACATCAGATGATATCTGTTAAACAATTGATAACAAAACTACTACACATAATGCTATTGTAAGTACATTGTTACCCCAGCAAACTGTTAGCTTTAGTGTAGTAGCAGCTGATGTAATATTAGCTAGCTTACTGGAAGTTAGACAAATTTAGATTTCTAAACATACCTGCAATTAATGCAACACAAGCTGTTTCTTCATGTTTCTGTTTTTTATCTTTTCTGTGCCCCTGACTGGGTTGGACTTGAAACCATCTCCCTGATCACTGAGGGAAATTTTTCACAACAGGTTATTGTCAACAATGTTAATATGACGATTCATGAAACAGAAATAACCCGAATATTGTCAACAGAGTGCATTATACATCAGTGGTACAATATGCCTGGTTGCATTATAACACTTTATCCCAGGCTATCCCAGGCAATCCCAGGCAATCACCACGTTTTTGGTGATTTATTTGATATGGAGAGCAAGTCAACCCTAAACCGTGCTCAGACCCCTTTCTGCATTTTTGACAGATAAAATAAGATAATTACATTTATATAAGGAAAATAGCCCAGCTCAACAGATAATGTGGAGATCAAATATAATAAAACAATTATATACAAATCACAAAAACAAAATGGCAGAAATAGGATCCATAATCACACACCCCACCACTCCAACACATACAGTATACAAATAACTGACAACAGACAACACACAATATCCACGAAGTTCTGTCGCTTCTTAAATGAAATTGTAGTTTTTTTTACTTTCTTTTGAGCAGAGTCTCCAGAACGTGGTATCTCAGCTCACCTAATCTCGATCCTTTTAACTGTCCCATCCATTTCTTTTTGTAACACATTGGCTCAAGAAGAACTGTGCTGAGAACATCTTTGAGATGGATGCCTCCGAACAGGAAAAGGCCTCAAACTCTTAAGTAAGGCAATCTCCTGCCTGGCCTTAGATAGTCCACACCTGTATCCTACAGCATAAGGCTTGTGTTCAATAGTTTTATTTTTTTCCTGCCTTTTTGTTCTTGGTTTTCACTGTAGATTAACATTCATTACCATGGCAGCCTCCCAAAAATCATTGCAACTGACCATACTTCACAAAGGTCCTCCCTATTGCCATCTTCCCAACGTGCCTATTTTATTCCTTCCACTTTTATATATGACAGGGTTTACATTGAGGATGACACAGAGAGACAAAACTTAAACCAGAAATAAATTATGTAACAGTGCTACATAATGCCCAACCTCAGCCTCTGTCAAAGGGGATAAAAGTAAGGCTTAAGGTTGACCACATTTATAGTATCTATATCAATACCTGGTTCCCTGCTCTTAAAGATCTAAATAATTCAACTAACATAAATACATCATCTGTTTATATTTTTCCCTGTTCTCCCACTCCATCCAGCTCCTTCTCTAAGTTCTCACCAGTCACTTCTGCTTTTGTTAATGACCTGCTTTGTAAGATGAGGCCGACTACTTGTGTACTGGACCCCATCCCCACCACACTACTTAAATCCTGCCTTCATGCAATAATCCCGACCATTACAACAATAATAAACTCATCCCTCGACACTGGCTTTGTGCCACTCACTTTTAAAATTGCTTCTGTAACCCCCATGTTAAAAAAGACTGGTCTTGATGCTGACAATCTTAACAATTTTCGGCCTATTTCCCACTTACCTGTTTTGTCAAAAGTTCCTGAGCGTGTTGTAGCTTCCCAACTCACCAACTACTTAACTTCTAATCAATAACCAATGATATGCTTATGGCAGCAGACTCTGGACAAACCAGCATATTAATTCCTGTTAGACCTCAGTGCAGTATTTGACACTGTCAGACATGACATTCTACTGTCCAGAATGGAGAACATGCTGGGTATCTCTGGCACTCAAGTTCAAGTCCTATCTGACTGATAGACAAGAGTTTGTTAGTCTTGGCAACAGCAGATCCAGCTCAGAGCCAGTCACACAAGGGCTCTGTCCTCGGTACTCTGCTTTTCTGTATTTATATGCTTCCCCTTGGCCATATTATTCATAGCTTTGGACTGGGTTATCATTTTTATGCAGACAATACTCAGCTCTATTTCAATGTTAAAAGTGGAACATCATCAGAGCTTTCTCAGCTCACAACTTTCCTCAGTAAAATTAAAACCTGGATGGAGCAGAACTCTTGAAATTTAAATTGCAACAAAACTGAACTCCTGCAAATTGGGACTAAAGTGCAACTTAATAAAATGAGCTCCTTCCCAGTCCATCTTGGCGGTGATGTCATCAGACCTGCCTCTACTGGAAAGAATCTTGGTGTCATTTTTGATTACTCCTTTTCTTATTCCACCCACATAAATCACATTAAGAAACTTTCTTACTTTCACCTTCTTAACATATCACGTGTTTGCTCCTTCCTCTCCTTTTCTATCACTGAGAAACTTGTCCATGCTTTTATCACATCCCGCATCGATTATTGTAATTCCCTACTGGCAGGTGCCCCTTCTAATCTTATATCACAGCTCCAGCTTATTCCAAACTTGGCTGCAAGAGTCTTTGCTCAAATCAGCAGCAGTGAGCACATAACACCCATCTTGTTCCACCTTCACTGGCTCCCTGTGTCCTACAGAATTGAATATAAAATTCTACTAATAACCTACAAAGCCTTACTACCAAACTACATTAGTGACTTTCTCCATCACTATGCGCCTGTCCATCCACTAAGGTCCTCTGATTCTGTCATCTTGTTGTATCCCACATTAATCTTGTGGTATAGCGGGTCCACAGCTTGCTTGGTAAAGGCCATTTTTTAAATAAATAATCACCGCTCTCGCGGTGGCTTAGTGACGGGGCGTTGGGCCATAGCAAGCCACGGGGCGATCAGCGGTGTGGGTGTTTCTCACCGAGTGCACAGGTGAGGGACTGCCCACATCTGTGATTGTTCCGTGGCTAATTTGCTGCAGCTGCTATGGTCCTTCGTTGCTTAAATAGAAGCGCGAGTCGGTTGGCAGAGGAAAAAGAAGAGAGAACGAAGAAAATGAACAAGAGAAAGGAAAGAGAGAACGGAGGTTACAGGAAGCGAGGAAGCAAGGTGGTGCAAGAGAGGGACAGACACGTGGAGCGTGTGAGCGAGCAAACGAGCGCTCGCAGGCAGCTGCGAGGGCCCGGGTGTTAGGCCTACACACAGGGGTTGGAGTTGTTGTTGTTGCTCCCGCTGAGCGACCAGGTAGCGGGAGTAACCAGAGAAAGATGGCTGGTCGCGTAAGGCTGAGAAGGCTGCGGGAATCGGGAGGCTTGGGCGGTAAACTCCCTGGCATGAGCGTCCTGGTTGTCAGGGAAGCCAAGTCTCCGAGGCTGGGATGAGTGCCAGACCAAAGCCAGGTATCGGGAGGTCTCTAGTCTCGTTGAAGGAGTTGAAGAGGGCAGCTGCAGAGAGAATCTCGCCTGCTGCAAAGCCTAACTGGGAGAAGCAGGTGAGACGCTAACAGAAAAGATGCACCAGGCTTGTCATTGTTGTGTTTTTAAAGACTGCTTCCATAAGAACGTTAAAACCTAATTTTAAAAGGATTGTTTTTTTCTATTTTAACCTCCATTTTCTTAATGGATTATTTATTTATTTATTTATTCATTGAACTTTGAGAAGCACTGCACTTTATTTATTGAACACTTTTTTTGTTGACTGATTTTAAATAAAAGCACTTTTCACTTTTTACCATCCCCTTGCTCAAATGTTGTCTCACTGTTTAGCTCACTCGGTAACATTATCGACGGTGTTGGGGTAAGGCTCCCAAACAGCAATGGGAGTGTTGAGCCAGAACCCGCATCGTCACAAATCTACACTCCATGGGTGACAGGGCCTTCAGTTGAATTGCGCCCAGACTCTGGAATGACCTACTAAAATTAATTAGATCAGCTGACTCCATGAATTCTTTTAAAAAACAACTCAAAACTCATCTGTTAAGGAAGGCTTTTAACTCTACCTGACTTTACTACCCTTCTTTCAGTTTACTTCTATGTCAAGATGCTCATGTAACCTGTGTGTGTGTGCTAGACCATCAATTATGTTGTCTGTTAGGCTTTTGTTTCTCTGAATTTACTATCTTACTGTTCTTTATTTATTTATCTGGTTTAGTGCAATGCTATATACTGTATACACTGCTGTTCTTTCTTAAACTCTGTGAAGTACCTTGAGCATGGGAAAGGCACTATATAAATAAAATGTATTATTATTATTATTTGTATAGTGTAGCTGTTTGGTCATTGTTGCTTTAGAATTAAGCATGGTCCTGTCCATTTAAGCAAAAACTTTGAGGAATACCTTTTAGTTGCATCAGAGAAATGGTGAGTCCTAACCCAGACCAGGTCACCCGCCAAGTAGTGCACTTTACTATGCCAGGCATTGTAATATCTGGGATGTCTAGCTGTCGCAGTCATTGATCTCTTTGGAACATTCCTCCTAAATTGTTCCTAGGTGGCGAGTGTATGGTATAGTGGTGTGTCTGGTAAGGGAGCTGCTGTTAACAAACAGTCAAGTGGGCCCTTTACTTGTCACCCTAGCGCTAGTATCCTTATGTATTGCCGTTCTGAAGGCAAATCGCAGCTGAGGGAGCCACTTGTTTCAGTCTTGATGGTAGTCACCCTCATATGAGGCCAATATAGTCTTTAAGGTCCAGTTCACTTTTTTCATCAGAATTGCCATGGGATGGTAGGCAGTGGTCAGTTTCCTCTTTACACTCCAGGTAGCATATAGCTCTTCCACTAAGTCACTAGTGAACTGGGGACCTCTGTCAGACATGATGTACTTTAGTAACCCCCAGCAGGTGAATATTACATTCTTCAAGGTGGAGAAGATCTTCTGGGATTTGGCATCCATTAGGGAAAATATCTCCACCTACTTTGAAAAATAATTCATGACAACCATCTAGACTGTCTTCTTTGTGGAAGTAGAAGGCAAGGGTCCCATCAAGTCCACTCCCATAATCTCTCCTGATTCGAACACCATAGTCGATTGTAGCTCTCTCAGTGGTTTCCAGGTGGGACTTTCACCATCTGACATGTCTGGCAACTCTTCATATGATCCGATACATCCTATTGAACAGAGGGCCACCATGCCACTTCTACTACTCTCAAAAGGGTCTGCAGCCTAACAAGGTGTACCGCAAAAGGGGTGTCATGATAGTATTGGAATAACTCAGGGACATATCTCTGAAGGACCACTATCTTGAGTATAAATCCCACAAGTTTTGCTGGTACTGGTCTGGTATAGTGCAGCCTCCAGTTTTTCAAAGTCTATCTGGCCAGGCTGTTATTTACCCAAGTCCTCCCTACCTTTTTGTTACACAGGATGTGCATGTTGGGCTTCAGCCAAGTCATCCAGGCCCAGGGGCAAATGAGTCCACTGGCTTCAAACCATAGGCATATATACCATGTATGTATGGATCTGTGAAAATGCATCTAGGACCATGTTGCCACACCCTTTCCAGCAGAACACCTTGAAGGAGAAGCCCTGGATTTGCAGCACCTACCTGGCCAATCGCAAAGACATTATGGGATAGTTACATATCCAGATCAGGGTACTGTGGTCAGTGTATACCTCAAACTCAACTCTCTCCAGCAAATAATGCCATTTTTCCACCACCCACCCACTGCCAAGTGATCCTTCTCAGAGGTGGAGTAGTTCATCTCAGCTCTATGCAGACTTTCTGACACAAAACTGATCTCTCTCTCCAATCCATCCTTCCACTGAGATACAACAGCACCAACATCGAGGTTGCCTTCAACAGTGTGGGATCTAGCTGAGCCAGGTTGGGTGGGGATAGAAGAGTCACCTTAAGTTGGCCGACAGCATCTTGGCACTAAGAAGTTCATATCCAGCGCATATCCTTTCTCTTTACGTGGTTAAGAAGGGCAGTTAGGTCAGCTAGGTGAGAAATGAACTTGTGATTCCACTCCAACAATCCAAGAACCTGCTGCAGGCTCTTCAGGTCTAAAGGTGTAGGGTAGTTCTTTATGGCACAAGTCTTTTCTGGATCCACCTAAACTCCCTTTGCTAACATTTTGTGCCCCAAGAAGATAATCTGGGACATAGCAAGGTGATAATTCTTCATGTTCAGTATAAGGTGAGCCTGTTGGATCCTCTGGAAGACAATGTCCAAGTCCTATAGGTTTTGTTCCAGAGTGGGGGAGTAAATAATGATGCCATCATTGTACACAAAACAAAGTTTTCCTGACAACCCCCTCAGAATTTTTCAGGCCAAAGGACATGACCCAGAAATGGAACAAGCCTTCAGGGGTAGCAACTGCTGTCTTGTGCTTAAGGACTTCTCCCATGCGGACCTGGCAATATCCACTGGTCATGATGCTGTAGATGGTAGTGCTGTGCAGGAAATCCAATATTTTGTGCACCTGGTGCATGGGATAAGCATCTAGGTGGGTCTTAGAATTTAGCCCTCTAAAATCCACACTAAAACAGAAGGATCCATTGGGCTTTTTTTAACTAAGACCACTTTGGCAGCCCAAAGGAATGTTGAGGGCTCTATAGTCTCTTCAGCAAATATCTGGTTGATGCGCTTCTTTATAATCGGTTTCCTTTGTAGAGAAACACGGGGTGTACAGTCACCTAGTCAATAGTGTGGATGTTGTGGATTATTACTGCAGTCTGTCCTAGGTTTTTCGTCCGTACCTCTGGCCACTGACACAGCAAAGGTCTTACCTCCTCAGGTTGCTCCTAAGTGCTTGTTGCCTCAATTTCCATTCCGGTCATGATTTCCACAACATAGAATCCCAGGTATGCCCCTCAAAGCTCTTCACGGGCCTTTGACCAGAAAGAATGCTCCCCATCTCCAGGCACCACATAAATCTAAGGCTGAAAATACATGACCATGGCACAGAGAGGCAAAAGATAAACGAGAAAATACATTATGTCTCAGTGCTACAGCACTATGGTTTAAGATAAGGGTTGTGAGAGAGTTATGTGACTCAAGTCAAGTAAATTAAGCAACAAAAATGTGAAATACAATTTGCTGTCCAGTGTAACTCCTGAATTGTGGATATAATTATTACTATTATATAACCACAATTATTTTAGTTGCATTTAGTTTTTCTGCCACCATGATATAGCACATCTCAATGCCCAATATTATTTCAGAAGCCACAAAGAAGGCTGGTTTGTAAATCAGAATTCCCACTGCTTGTGTCTTATTACTAGAGCTAGAAATGAATCATGTGACAGCCATTTGAACACAGGACCCTTGAGGCATTCTAAAACTTGATCAGAGTTTTCAAGCCCTCTAAATGCTAATGTAAATATACACACCTTTTCTAAATGGCATTACCAAACTAATGCAATATTGTGTATGGGATTGTATTTTCATATTTGATGTAATGAAAAGTCAAGAAAAATAAAACAAAATTATCTTTTTAGTTAGCCAATAAAAGGTTTCATTTTGCTTGACTTCTCATTTCATCCATAATGGCTAACATAGTACAACACCCTACTAATGTATTTGATGTTGAAACAGGTAGAAATCAAATATTATCTATGTCATAATGGCAAAGAGGAAATACATTCCTCAAACATAATATCTGCTTCAGATTTTTTTGGTTACAGAGAGAATACAAGTTTTAAATAAAATTACTTGGTTTCACAAATCTACTGTATACCAATTTATACACTCAATATATTTTGTAATGTCTACATTTGTGGGGCAGGTATCCTGTTGAGATTTGGACACCGTCTTGTACATGTCAATCCCAAGTTTAGCCCTACTCCCTGTGATCATGTAATAAGTAAGTAGATTTAAAAAACGCAAGTAAAGTTGGTGTCACACGGCTTCTCCTATGAGTTCCAGCCTTCATTTACAGCTGTGGTGTAGTGTGACAACAGTAGTGCAACAGCTCCTAAACTTACTGTACCTGTGACTCGCTATGACAAAAGTAAAATGAGGGAATTAAGAGTGTTAGGTTTAGGCTCTTATGTCTGCAAGCTGGTAATAAAATGCATTTGATGCCCACAAACCATGAAGAAAATGGCAAATGCAAGGAAGTGAGTAAAGTGACTGTGCAAACTGTGCACACTATTCCGAGGCTCTTCAAAGTTTGGAGCCAACAGAGGTGTCTATTTTATATTTTGTGTTTAATTTTGTTCAGTTCTTCTTTTCTTATTCTGGTTTATACTACACTGAAAATGCTTTGTGGTACATTCTCATCACAACACAATATTTGTAAAAGTGATGAAAAGTCATGGAGGAACTGTGTAATCATTCGTACCCTGTGATTCCTAATTATATAATTTGACTCACTAAGAGTTTCAGCCACTGCAGTTGTTAAATTTAACATAGTCTCCAGTTAGAAGTCATGTAAAGTCCTTTATTTTGATTCTCACATAATGATGTAAAAGGCCAAGTTCCAAGAGAGCATCAGAATATTTGAGAGGCTAGATTTTTAAATAGAAATATTCTAAAATTGTCTACAAATAAGATTAACTTAAGCACTAAGGTAAATTATGAAAAAATCCACAGTAATAGTACTTCCATTGCGAGTCAAGTTCAGTGCTGTTTGTTAATGCCTGTCCTTCTCCTCTGTCTACAGATCAACATGACAGTTGTCAGAGAACACACATATAGATTCCTGAGCAAAAATGAGAAGAAGTGAAGCTTGAGATAAAGTGAATGCTAGACCTTGGTGTTATTGAGGAAAATTTTAGTCCCAGATCTAATCCAATTGTTTTAGTTCCAAGCCTGATGGCAGTTGTCTCTCTTGCAATGACTTGCTTCGGCTTAATCAAATTTGATGCCTACTCGATGATGAGAGTGGATAAACTCCTTGAGTGACTCGGAAAAACACTTTATCTGACTACTCTTGACATGATGAAAGGGTACTGGCAAATTCCTTTAATGCAATCCGCCACGGAAAAAATCGTGTTTAGTACCCCTAGTGGACATTGGCACCACCGTGTCCTTCCATTTGGATTGCATGGGGCACCAGCCACCCTCCAAAATCTGGCGGATGAAGTGCTATAACCCCACAATTTGCCGTCATCTATTCTGACACTTGGTAAAACACATATGGCATGTTCGATACATCCAAAAAAATGCTATTTTGGACTTACTGAGGCCAAGTACTTGGCCTACATGGTGGATGGAATGATAGTTTGACCCCAACATTCCAAGGTTCATACCATTGGTCCCGTTCATGAACCAAGTTGCAAGTCCAGGCCTTCTTGGGGTTAGACAGGTTCTACCACTGGATTGTCCCCCATTTCTCCCAAAGGGCTACTGCTTTGATTAATTTAGTCAAATTCTACTAACGATTTGTCCCTCACTTCTCTCAAAGGGCTACTCCCTTGATTAATTTGACAGAAAAGCAGGCACCAAACACGGTGGCACAGGATGACAAGGTAGAGGCTGCATTCAGTAAACTGAAGCAGTCCCCCACATCAGCACTTGTTTAAACGTTTCCTGATTTTTCCTTCCTTTATCCTCTAGACCAACACTTCAGACACAGGGACTTGGAGGGCACTGAAAATTATTGGACCAGGAAACAAGGTATGCTGCCAGGAACAGGAAGATCTGGCAATTAAATGGGCCATCCAGCAGCTGAGCTAGTACCTCTTCAGCCATGAATTTACTGTTGTCACTGATTATGCTCCTCTGCAGTGGATGACTTTCCACAAGAGTCAAACCTATGCATCACAAAATGTTTAAAATGAAGACGGTCTCCTCAGTGCCAAAGATGATGCACTTTCCCGGGTATTTGACCTCTTGGTTTGGTCATAGACCCCTTTAAGAATCTGATGAAAGCTATGGACCTCCTTCCCTAAAATATTCACATAAACACAACTTTGCATGAAATGAATATAATGTATTTATTTATTGAGATTTGATTGTCTCATACATATATGACATACACAAAGTATTATTAAACTTTATAAAGTAACCAATCTAAAAAAACAGTTCTTTTTTATGCAAAAAGTAATGGCCATTATAATTCTGCAATACAATCCTCTTGTGTAAATTAAAACAGATCTACTACTATGTTTTCTACTAACATTAGAACTATTACTACTAAATCTTCTCTAAATCAACAGTACCAGGCTGTATAGTGAATATAAATATTAATTTTTAACTGACCCTCACAGACCCCCTGAATCTCATCCAAGAACTTCTGTTTCAATGCCTCTCTTCTTCTTCTATTCATAAAGCAGAAGACTGATATCCCAAAGATCTGTGATGCTACTTCTGGTTTCTGATCACCTGGACCCATCTCTTCCTGCGTTCCTGATTTATAGTCACGTCCTCTGGAAAGCCGTTATCATTTTTGATGTTAAATCACTTTAATTATGTTGTCAACAATTATACGGTGATCACCAGCTGGTGCCCCAACTCTTTATAATCTTTTTGTCTTTTAATTCAAAGTCTGTTTCATAAGTATGTGACAAAAATACAAGATTTAAAATATTTTAGTTACTACCTTAGTGATTTTTTTCTCTCCTGCTTTCATGTAAACATATCTTTGTATGGTGTTCAGTCATGTGACAATGTGCAGTTTTAAAGCATATGCATCATGCTTAGTTTGAGATTCAGCAGTTTATTTACATACACAAGATCCCAATTCATATGAACTCATTGTGCGATTTTTGTAGACAGGTGATTTTGAAGTATAAAAAAGGCAATATCCACATACAGTGAATAAATGATACTGTATGCCATTTTGTCCTGTGTTCATAGTGCTTTCATAGTGATGGATGCCTTATATTATCTGTCTCACTAGGATTGTTTCCTTTGTCATGCTGTCAAAATTATCACTAACAAGCATTTTATCCTGCAGAAGGTACTTTCTCCTTTTCTAGCCTGCTCCTGTTTTCACCAGTGAAAACTGAAAGGATTATCTATTTTTGCAGTTGTCATTATTTGAGAAGCACCTAGGTGAGTAACCCAGGCGACTAATGTCTCTTTTGATCTTTTCTTTTCTTTTGATTACTGTGTTCCTCTCTCAACCGCATAGACAGACATTAATAATTCATTGTGCACCTTTGCGTATTTTGCCTTTCGGTCACATCCATTTGACTAACAAATAGGCTTATAGAGCTCCTTATTACATTACATACAACTCAGCACAAAGAGATTTTTTATCAGAGGCCAATGAACTGAAATGGAAGTGGCAGCAAGGAATCTGTTCTCCAACAACTTGGTAGAAAGAGAGACATACAGTTTGTGTGTCATTCTCCAACAGGGTGCTGGCATGTAGAATCATATACACTCAAAGGCAGGCAACTTCTTTACCAGTGAGAATAGGCTTTTTCTTCATTTACAAATCAGCCTCAAAATGCTGGCTGCCTTTCTTTAACACATTTTAAATAGTGTTTTAAGGGCATGGCATAAAGAAGTCAAGTACACAGATACACATAAAAAAAATGTTGCAAGGTCATGAGTTATGGCTTGTGGAATTATCCTTTTTATCTGGCATGGCATGTGAGAATTTTCACTGCTCCTCTCAGACCTGAGCAGTAATCTTTGATGGCTCCTTAGGATTAAACTCCTACTTCAATCATAATGAAATTTCTTAGTTGAACTGAGTGGGTCTCTCTAATATGCAGCATTTGCATCTCTCCATCTGATAAAATGGAATTAATCACGTCTGAACAACATTCTTGCAAAAATATTCCAGACCACAAAGCATCTGGTCTTGAATAATTTCACTGCCTTTTTCTGAAAAAAAGCTGCATTTCTGTTGACCCTATACACTTTGTAAACAAAAATTGTAAAAGGCAGACATAACATAAATAACATCCAATAACCAGGTACCATAATCAAATTAAACAATATACGATGGCCAGAACAGGCTATATCCCTGTTATCCACAACCACAGCCATTTATGCTCCCTGCTGACTAAGTAGATTCCAGACAAAAAGCACTAGCATGTTCACCTTATCTGGTTTATGGCAACATCTCACTTGGGTCACAATGTTGCCAGCCATACTAGAAGTTCTCTCAGAAGCAGTGCCTAATGTTGAAATGCCCATGTACACTTTTGGTCAAAATTTTTTTTAGTCATCAAAAGGAACCTTGCTTTCTTTTCACACCACCACATCAGAGTGTTCCAGTGTGCCTTGTAACAAATGTTGGGCAGTGAAATGTGCAGTTTTTCATACAAAAGAAGAAAAAGTAACACAGTGTTTGTAATGTATTATTTAGTTGCTTATTATAAAGAGTAACATTTAGTTATTTTTTTGTAAGTAACCAGTAATGTAAATAAGTTACTTTTAATAGTAACAAACCCCAACACTTACCTTCATTAAATGAATCCCTGTCAAATATTACATGATGATTGGTCTCATCCGTCTTGGGAGATGGATGTCTGAAGTGGAACTCTGTTTGCAGCACTGTTATTTTACTTTTTTTACTGTAAACCCAAGGTATCCTGTATTTACTGAACACAAGATACTTTAATTAAAGTAAAAGCAAGTACATACAAGCATGAATAGCAGAAAAAGGGCTCAGAAAGAAACAGAAAAGACAGCTAATACTTCATCTAAGTCTAAACAGGCCTCAAAGTTCAAGTTTAAGGTACAGCCTGCCAAAGACTGACCTGGAAGAGATAGGCGAAAGAATAGAACTCCCGGGACCTGATGCTGCAGCATCGTCTCCAGCCGAGAGTGAAAGTGCAAGTGAGTAGGGCCAGGAGAACTCGTTGAGTTCAGAAGGTTAATTGAAACTGAAAATGGACTTACTATCTGCGGTGTCAACAATCCCTTGCAAGCCAGTGGCACCAACTCCAACCCGGTTTGCTACTCAACCTGCGGAGCACGAAGAAGACCAAAATGAGTAGTTCAAGCTGAAGGTAATGATTACCACAATAACTACTACACTTGGGGGGGGGGGGGGCACATAAAGGAGCTAAACAGTAATATAAAGAAGGCTACAAATTATGAAAGGCAAGATATAAAGAACATAAACAAGACAAATGAGAAGCTGCTTCTGGATATTAAAGATCAGGAGAAACATTTAAGTAATTGCTTTGAGGCAACCTTTAAAGGTATGCTAGAAAAAAATTGAGGAGAAAATACAGGAAAATACAAGTAAGTTTGAGAATAAATTCAGAGCACATGGTGCTCAGCTTGAAGACATTAAACAAACATTCACAACTCGTATTTAAATAGTTGAACAACTGGCATCTACTGATGACGGAAAAGCAATGGCTGCAAATTAGACTATAAAGACTAGCTGCACTGCATGATGGACACAGGAGGAATAATATCATAATTGAAGGTCTCCCTGAAAACCACAAAAGTCCAAACCCAATGAAATGCATAGCTGAATTATTCTCTAAAATAATAGGAGAGGATTTCAAATTAGACACAGAGATATTCACAGCTTACCGCATACATGGATTGAATGCCTCAAAACCTAGAATCCTCATTGTGCATTTCAATAAATTACAATTTAAATTAAATATGATGTCACTTCTCAGACTGAAACAAGAGATTATATTTGAAAATAACTGCATTCATATTTTCCCTGATGTCTCACCTTCAACAGCTGCTAAACGTGACACATTTTATGGCATTAAACAGTGCTTATGGAAATCCAAAATCAGATACAGCCTGTTGTATGCTGCTAAATTGAAAGTGCGTATTAAAAGCAAGTTCTACATTTTTAGTTCTCTGGAGGAAGCAGAAAAAGAGCTAAGAAAATTGATCGCAACACTTTTTGAAATATGAGCATGAGTTAAATCATGTCCTGGCAAGGCACAGAAGATCTTACCTGCTATTTGGTCACTTTGTAATGAGACTTTTACAGTAATTATACATTCTATTTCCTTCTCTGCTATTTTTATGTTTTATGTTTTAATTACAATTATAATGTATTTTTTTCTCCCTAAAGGGGACTGTTTAACATAAAATCCTTGATTTATTGTATTAGTACTGTACTATCATACATTATCTGCTTATCCATGCCTACTGTTTAACATCATTCCCTGGATTTACTCTTTCGGGACTATTTAAGATTATATTTTAGATTTATAGTATTTAGACTGTATTGTCAATAGGTATCTCTACTTTACTCCTTCTATACCGCTGCTGAGGGCCTTGTTTTGCTTTGGATGTGTTCTGAAAGAAAAAGAACAAGCTATTTCTAATCTATCCATTTAACCCTTGCAATTGTAGGTGCCAATACAGCGACTTCATAGCAATAACTCCTGGCAAAATTGAAAAATTAACGTTAAAGTTATCTTATGTAATAATGTACAGTGGATCCTCGGTTCACAACCATAATTCGTTCCAAAACTCTGGTCATAAACCGATTTGGTTGTGAACCGAAGTAATTTCCCCCATAGGACTGGATGTAAATACAATTAATCCGTTCCAGACCGTACAAACTGTATGTAAATATATTTTTTAAAGATTTTTAAGCAGAAATATAGTTAATTATACCACAAAATGCACAGAGTAATAGTATACTAAATATAAAAACATTGAATAACACTAAGGAAACCTTGAACAACAGAGAAAACTAACACTGTAAGAGTTCGCACTATAGCGCTACAAAACGCTCGCTAAAACCCACTTTTTTAATGAATTTTAAGCACAGAGGAAAAAAATGATCATTTGAAAAATCCGTAATTTAATAAACCACCAAGAAAAGTAACATTGCAACAATGCACACTACGAACCAATCGCTGTAAACAGAAGTGAAGTGGAGGTTAAAATCCAATAGAAAAAAGTCTTCATTAAATACAATGAGGTTAAAACAATGCTTGGATCTGTCTCTTTAAAAACAAGCCTAGGGCATTCTTTAACTGCCTTCTCGGCCTTATGCATCCAGCCGTCTCTTTCACGCGCGCGTGTGTGTGTGTCTCTCTCTGTCTGTCTCTCTCGCGCGTGCATGCGTCTGTGTGTGTGTCTCTCTCGTGCACTCGTATGTGTGTGTGTGTCTCTCTCTCTCTCTCTCTCTGCACAGGGAATGCAATGGGAGAGACTGAACATGTGTGAAAATCATCGGCTCTTACAAACCAAAAGGGAAACTGGCTTGTTCATATACCGAGTCTGTGGTCGTGAACAGATGCAAAAGTTTGGTGAACTTTTTGGTCGTAAACCGATTTGTACATGTTCTGAGACGTTCGTGAACTGAGGTTCCACTGTAGTACCTTAATTTAAGACTAGAAAAAAATGTCAACAAAAGTTCAGAAGCAATATTTTTATGACCAAACAGTGAACTTTGTGAGCTGGAATGTCAAAGGTCAAATCACAAATTAAAAAGAAAGTATTCTCTCACTTAACATGTCTAAACACCAATATAGTATTTTTACAGAAGATCCACTTATTAAGCAAGGATGAACTTCAGTTACAAAGAGATTGGACTGACCAAATATTCCACTCCAGCTCTACAAAGAAAACTAGAAGTGTGGAAATTTTAATACATAGGACAATTTTATTTGTAGTATCAGATGTACTGTAGTATCTGATTCTGAAGGGCGATATGTGATCCTCACGGTTAATTTATTTCATTGTAAAGTGATTTCGATAAATATCTACGCACCCAATGTGGATGACAGACTTTTCACATCCATTTGTAATGTGAACACTCAGAAATTTATGACGGCCAGAGACTTTGTTTTAAATCCAGACCTGGATAGGTCTTCTGCCACAGTGGCGATAACATCTAACACTGCAAAAACAATTATACAGTTTGTAATTGATCACAACTTATCAGACCTTTGGAAATTTCTAAATCCAAACTCAAGCGCATATTCCTTCTTCTCTCCAGTATATCATAGTTACTCAAGAATTGATAATTTCTTTATAGATAACAAATTTTTGCCCACAATCAAATCTTCCAAGTACAACACTATTGACCCACTTTTATTAGCTGATGAGAACTGTACAGAGTTTGTATCCAAGCAATTTTTTTAGAGACAAATACATTCTCAGAGGTCTCTGCAAGAATACTCTGGGAAACTCTGAAATAATTTTTAAGAGGACATTTTATTTCATATCTCTCCCACAAAAATAAATCGTAACCCAAGAAGGCATCAGAGTTAATCAGTGAAATTACCAGAACAAATCAATAACACGCCAGGTTCCTATTTGAGGCACTTATAGCAAAATACAGGCTTTGCATTCAGACCTCAACCTCTTGACAACAAATCAACAGAACAACTCATTTTTAAATTGCGACATCAGTACTATGAACATGGAGAGAAGACTAATAAGTTCTTTGCTCAACAAATCCACAAGCAGGAAGTTTGCAATGCAATACCAGTAATTACCAACACAGACAGAGACAAAATCATTGACCATAAAAATGTAATGCACACATTTAGAGACTAATATAAGCTCTTATATTCTGTACAGTTTAAAGAAGTCAAGACATGATCTAATGCATGTTTGATGTATTACAAATACCACAGCTAGATACTCTCAATGCAGAGGAACTGGATAAACCTCTGACATTCTCAGAATTACTAGACGCTATAAACTCACTTTAGAATGGGAAAGCAGCAGGCCCTGATGGCTACCCTGCTGAATTTTATAAAAAAATTTCAATTCATTTAGCTCCCCTTTTATTAGCAACATTTATAAAAGCCGGAAACAATAAAATTCTAACTCAAACTTTTCACCAAGCATTAATTACCATCTTTCCTAAGAAAAATAAGGACTTATTACAATGTGCATCATACAGACCAATCTCATTTCTGAATAATGATGTTAAGATACTCTTTAAAGTTCTAAACAGAAGAATTAAGAAAGTGTTTCCTTTGGTAATATCACAAGACCAAACTGGATTTATTAAAGGCAGGCACTTAAACAGGCATTGAAGATTGGAAGCTAACATTAGAATCCCTGAAGCCTATGAAAAAAAGTCATAATGCCGGGCCACCTTAAACTCCTTTGCACCTCTTAATCAGTGGCTTTGTTTTGCAAATATGTCAATCAGCACAATCAGAAAGCAGCCTGCTATCCCACCCCCCACCGACAGAGCTGAAGTTCTCCCAGCATATTTTTCTTGGAGTTAGGTGTCTGGAATGGGTAAATAATATATTGTTATTTGGAATATACAGTATGCATTTCATGTGTGTTCCGTGTCTACTGTACAATGATCTGGGTAAAAACCTGGCACGATCTAATTAATAACATTTTAGAATAAGCATTTATATTGCGGAAAATGATTCTTTCCCCTGTTTTCTACTCTTAAAGTTTTACTCTGGCTGTTGGACTTTCTCTCATTCTCATGAGGGGGTTGAATTGAATTTAGTTTTGTCAAGTTTAACTTTTTGTATAGAATCTTACTTGCTATTAATAAATTAAAAAATATATATACATGGTGGAAAATGACATGGAAATAGTGAAATGTGGCACTGCTGTTTCATCCACCTATTTTTATACAGATGAATGGAAACGATTCTAACGATTATGCAAAATAATTGTGATCTGCATCAAAGAAGAGCCCCATTCTTCTTTAAAATAAGGATTATTTGTTTGTGTAGAAAAATTGCAAACCTAGTCCCATCATGAATGGGGTTCAATGGCTTCCCCATGTTTCTCGGTGCCAGCTAGACACACATTCAGAGTACTGTGCGTGTGGCCTTGCATATCTAAGGGTATCACAGACCTATTATTGCTCTATCTCATATGATGCTCATCCGTGACAGGTCTCTTGAAATTTGTTTTTCACTACTGCACATGGCCGTGAATACAACCCCCTCAATGTCCATCCCTGCCCATGCTTATGACCTGCAGTGATTACCTTAGATGCAAATAAGTAGGATTAGAATGCAGGAGTCACAAAAAGGGTTACAATTTTATAACAGAAGATAAGTGAATCTGCGAGAACGGAATATATGAATAGCAAGGATTTACAGTACACATCTGTCCTTTAAAATAAGAGTTATAATTATAGATGCTGTACTTCAGTTTTAGGATTATGAATTGGAACTGTGTTGACTAGAGGTGTGCAAATCTGAAGTAGTATTCTAATAATGCTGTGCTATCAAAAATTAAAAAGTTTGTTAAAGACAGTATATTGGATTAGAAAACATATACACCTTATCTTTGTGGATTGTGTTTCACAGCACATATTTTAATTAAATAAATAAATGAATTAAAGTAAAGTAGAGGAGAGATAGGGATGTCAAGACTTCTAGACTTTAATGCTCAATTCATTTAATAATTCTTAAACTAAAGTCTATTGTTGTGCAGCTCTCCAGAGGATTATTTAAAAATCACTAAATGTAAAAATTTTCTTGTGTGACAACTGGAAATGAAAAGAAATGTATATCCTTTGTCAGATTGCACTCAGGAAAATACCATTTCAAAAACAGAACAACTGTTGTCCAGTGGGTCAATCCCTGGAGCAGCAAACATTTCAAATTAAGAACTGCCACCCCTGCTTCAGAACCATAACTCCACATTTATGGAAATGTGGTGTGACTGTGTTTTCATGCTGTAAGATAAAGTGAAGCTAAAATTAATTACTTTTCTCTGACCCTTCACATGCGTTGCTGTTGTATCAATCACCCTACTATTCAAGCCCTGGATATGCACCTAGAAACAAAAAAAATTATTAGGAATGAAGATGTTTGCTGAATGAGAAAATGAAAAAAGTCCACTGAGAGCGGAGAGCAAGGAAAATTTAAATCAGTTCCCTCATGCCCTAAACTCAAGGGCAAAACAGGAAAACCAAAAGCTAGAGATCTCTCCAACAGGGGTTTGCCTAGTATTGCTATGATCTACAAGATGTGGCATAGTCAAAGAAAAAAACATCAAAAGGTAAAATTATGAAAATGTCCATGAGTAATAAGTTTAGTCTATGCCATGCAGCCCTATAAGCAGCCCAGGCACAGAATAACAAAAACATACTCCTGAACATGAACAGAGCTGTGTCTCGTGGGTTGCATGGAACATGGATCTATGCAAGAAAAAACTTGGCTAGGCACCTGTCTACCAAATAAATTTAAAAAAATTTTAGTGGCCTTTACTAATAAACTCTGTGAAAACTATGTGTGACCCCAGAGTAACATATTAGCAATGCCTTCTACCACACTACAGACATACAGACCGAGAAGTGTGTGACCTCAGCAGCTGGTGTTGTGACAAATTCATTTGACCTTTTTATTTTCATCTGTTCCCCTCCTTTTATCTTGATAATGCAGTTCACACCACCTACAAAACCTCCCCAGAGTAGCCATTTTCTCTCTGTCTTCCTGAAATCTAACTCCACTTGCCGGTCTGCTCATATGTGGCCTCTATTAGTGACATACAGTTATGTCCATAAGTATTTGGACAGTGAAAAAATTGTCATAGTTTTGGCTCTGTATGCCACCACAATAGATTTAAAATCAAGAAATCATTTTTATACACCCCCCCCCCCCATATTTACAGGGGCTCAAAAGGTTATGGACAATTGACTGTCAAGCTGTTCCATAGCCATGTGTGAGCAAATCTCTCATTATTTCATTATCTGTTAAATAGGTAAAAGGTCTGCAGTTGATTCCATGTGTGAAATTTGCATTTTAATGTTGTCTCTGTGAACTTGTAATATGATGTCCAAAGAACTGTCTATGTAAGTAAAAACAAGCCACCATTAGGGAGAGAAGACAAAACAAACCCATAAGAGACAGAGTAGAAACACCAGGGGCCTCATGTATAAACGGCCTGTTTCCCAGCTCACATCACGATGTATAAAACCTAAACTTGGCGTAAAGCCATGCACATTTTCACGTTAGCTGAAAACCTTGAAGTTCTCCGCTCGGTTTTGCAAACTTCCGGCACTTAGCGTCAAAGTAGTGCTTTTGTTCCAGCGTGGTTTCCCTTTCTTTTTTATATCCACATCCCTGACGCGGCTTTATGAAATACACTGAAATTAACCGCATATTGTTTATTAGTTTAAGACATCTGATTGTAATTAACCTGTAACAATATAATGGTCCACAGAATGGCCAAACTATTTCAAATACCATAGCTGCTTTAGCATTGTTACTCTCACTGCACCTTCTTCTTCTTCTTTCAGCTGCTCCTGTTAGGGGTTGCCACAGCGGATCATATTTTTCCATATTACTCTTACTGCACCACTTGAAGTATTTATATCACTGTATCTGAGTGTGGAATCACAGCTGTACAACAGCTGATTAGAAAGAGAATTATTGGTATATAGCATCAAGCACCTGCTGCCTCAGCCATGCTGTCTATTGAACTGCTCTCATGTGACAAACGTTTCAGAGCCTTTCCTGTACGGACCTCGCGGTTCAGAAACAGTTTCATCCCAAGAACTATAAACGCTATCAATCAGTCCATCAAGTGCTCCTTGTAGAACTGTTTGTACAATTACCTCAATGTAAACTTGCGATACAGTTATAATATTGCATAACCTGCGCCACTTTATAAAGCGCATATTTACATATGATGACAATATCATTTTTAAAAGGAAATGCAGCAAAATATGTGTATTACATTATACAGATAAAATGTTAACATCATTTAAATAATCTGTATTTTTAATAATTAAACATGTGAGGACACGGTGTCGCAGCGCTAGCAAGGAGCTGGCACCTCATTCAGGGATTGTTCCTGCCTCGCGCTGTATTCTTGCTGGGGCTGGTGCGACACAGGATGGATAAATGGATGGAATAATTAAACATGTACTATGAAGATATTTCAATGTTCCTTAAAAGTTTTCAAGAATCGGAGTTCTAAGCTTACAGATGGCTTAACATCTGTTACTGATCTGATTGTGTGGCGATTGGGTACTTGGAGAAAGAAAACGAAGGGCAGGAATTGGGCGTTAGTACGTTTGAAAGAGACAGTACTGCTGCAATAAATGATTTCATTGAAGGTCACACACAGCGCAGCAAGCATCTTGCGTGAGGCAGGAACAATCTCTGGATGGGGCGCCAGTTCGTCACTATCATGGCGTCACTGTGTTCCCATGTTTAAAACATGCTTTAATTGATATGATATGAATACTGAAATGATATCAAGTATACATCTCAGTATTTAAATTATTCAGAGAACTGTAATATCACAAATATAATATGATTCTGTGTCCTGTTGGAGGAAGAGAAAGCCCATTTAAGAAGCATGTACTGATTCACACACATACAAGAATACATACAAAACAAAGCATTTAACGTGCTACTTTAGTTACGATGGGATTTGAGAAACTAGTAAATTAAACGATTTTAAAATGAAGTTTGTGATGTTCTACTTTAATGACAAAATAAACTACGTGATTAAAGTGGAAATTTCAAGATTAAAGTTGACATTTCGAGCTTTTTTCCCCACTGTGTCGCTATTTTTTTTTTTT
>JANRMT010062831.1:17644775-17671092 GCA_026402145.1 Polypterus bichir lapradei | reverse complement strand
GATATAACTGTTGGCAGAAGTAGCAAGATGATTTCTGAAGTGTAAAGGGCTATGCTGTCTACACAGATTTAGACAAATGCTGCAAAACTGATAGGATGACACTTCACAGTACAGATAGACAATGAGCCAAACCAGACTGTGAAAGCAAACCAAGTGCTCTTCCAGGCAAAAAAGTGGAATATTCTTCAAAGGCCAAGTCAATAAACTGATCTCAACCCACTGGACATGCATTTTGCTTGCTGAAGACAAAACTGAGGGTAGAAAGTCCAATGAACAAGCAGCACATGAAGACAGCTGCAGTAAAGCCCCAGCAATGGAACAGTAAGGTAGAAACCCAGCTCTTGGAGAAGGCCATGGGTTGCAGACTTCAGGCACTCAGTGACTGGAAAGGACCTTCAATCAAGTATTGAAAAAAATCATTATACTCATGATTATATTAGTTTTTCCAAATACTTTTAATACCTGAAAATGGGGGGACCATGTATAAAAATGGCTGTCTTTTCTAAATGGCTCATGCAATATTTTTGTTAAACCCCTTGAATTAAACCTGCAAATCTATACTTCAATCACATCTTGATTGCTTCATTTCAAATCCATTGTGGTGGTGCACAGAGCCAAAATTATGAAAAGTGTATCATTGTCCATATAATTATGGAACTAACTGCATATGATACTAAGGCCTGATTTACCAATTATGCTAAAATACCTAAAGGTTCAATTTGCTGTGGTGTACAGCTGAACACTTCCGCAATTGCAACCTATTTAAATATACATATCAACATGAACAGCTAGTGGTCTTCATGAAATACATTTTAAATTATATGGGGTGAATCTGGTTACAGCATGATCCCCTCAGTGTTCCTGGCAATGCCAGTCTGGAAGTGGAACCAAATTTAATACTATATAGACATACTACTCCTTTGTAGTATACAATACAAGTATCCCTAGTAATATGTCCTTTACACTTCTAAATAAAAAATGTACCCCACCAAACATCATATTCACTGTGTTTCATTATGAATGCTTTCCTGAATCTCTGAGTATTATATATGACAATATAACTGCTTAGCAGCTACTAGTTTTCTTTAACGATTTTGTTCAGTAGTATAGTAGAACTAATTATCTAAGAAAATAGATATAAGATGATGTAACAAACATAACAATCAATTCAAACAACTATCCAAATATGAATAATAAAAATAATACAAAAAAGGACAAACATCTTATACAGACTGAACATGCTTTCTGAAGTCTTCAAACATGATAATGTGGATAACCTTCTAATTAAGGGGTGCTTTCCTCTAGACATCAGGGATCATGTAAACAGTTTAATTCCTGATAACTCCAAAATGGGTTACTTCTACATGCTTCCTAAAATCCACAAAGAAGGGAACCCAGGAAGGCCTATCATCTCAGGAATTGGCTCCCTTACAGAAAAGGTTTCAGGCTGGGTGGAACACATTCCTAAACCCCTCACCCGCAACACAACCAGCTACATCCAGGACACCACTGACTTCTTAAAAAAACTGTCTGCTTTAGGCCCCTTACCTGAGGGAACCTTACTGGCCACAATGGATGTTGAGGCTCTGTACACAAACATCCCCCATGATGGTGGCATATTGGCATGTGAAACGTAACTCAGACAACATGATTTACCCACAAAGTCAGTAATAGAACTGATAAAATTCACTCTGACACATAATCTATTCTCTTTTGGACAAGATTGTTACTTGCAACAAATGGGGACTGCAATGGGCTGTTGGTTTGCACCTCACTATGCAAACCTATTTATGGCAAAATTGGAGGAAGATTTCATGTCAATGTGCATCTTAAAACCAATGTTATATCTCCGTTACATAGATGACATCTTCATAATCTGGACTGCCAGTGAGAAGGGCCTCCTCCATTTTCATAATGAATATAATTCTTTTCACCCCAACATAAAGCTGAAGCTGAATTACTCAAAAACAGAAGTCAGCTTCCTTGACACCACTGTTCAACTAAAAAACAACACCCTTGTAACTTCTGTTTTTCACAAACCAACAGACAGACGGACCTACCTAAGAAGTGACAGCTTCCGCCCCAAGCATATAAGGCGCTCCATTATTTTTAGCCAAGCAATTCGATACAATCGTATTTGCTCAGACCCGACAGACCGTGATCAACAACTGCAGGAGCTCAGACAAGATTTCATCAAACAAGGTTATACCCCCAAAACAACAGACACTCAAATAAGAAGAGCCCCTTGGTTCCAGTGCAGTGCACATCATGTGACCTTCATAATAAGGCAGTTAGAGTTTTTAAGAAGAAATAAAAAAATGTAAATATAGTTAAAGACTTAAAATAAGATCTACTGTATCCATTCATTGGCCGAACTAGTTAGCTCTAGTCTGGGATCATGGAGAGCTCAGAATTTATCCTGGCTTAAGGCTTTACTCAAATAATGCCCATAAATTTAAATACACAATGCCAAATTCAGCAAAACACACCATAACTGTTACACTTTTTTTATTCCTACCATGATACATATCCACAAGAAGACAAATAAAATGCTTAAAGATAATTTATGTTTTAAGCATTAAAATATCAAATGAAATAATTGCAATAATCAACATACAAAGAAGCACTTGCCATTAGTTAAAGATCAGGAAATGTTCCTTAACGTGCCATTTAGGACATAATGTATTCTTAATGGTACAAACTCTACATACTGAGATGATGCGCTTTCATTTTTTTACCTGGTATTTGATTACCAAAAATAGGGAAATTAAGTATTTTTAAGTAAACAAGTCTGTGACATTCAATCCAATAAAAGTTCCCTTTTAAAAGTGTATGAGACAAAATCTCAGTGATGTGGTACACATGAGTAATGATGCGGGACTAGTGAAAACTGATGAATAATACATGATACAGTGCATGACACAGAGAGCTTCTAATGCATAATAATGAGAGAAATAAAAAATTACAATTTTTTAAAATGCAGTTGTAAGTGTAGGTCTTTCAGTATATCATTTACAAAACAAATCTGAATATCTCATGTAACCATTTTACAATAAAGTCTATATAGATTTAAGAATCAATTCAGCCGAACACATGGCATACTAAATGGCACTTCAAACAATGATTAACAATAATTAGTCACATACCTTGATAAAAGTAAATGGAACACTTGTCTAATACCACTAAAATTAAAAGTTCATGCTGTCATGCTAGATATTTGAAGTGCTGATCAGCTGAAATATTAAGTAAAGCAGAATGGGAATGGGCCAATGGCATAATGAATTCAGCATGATCTGATACAGTAAGAATGGTATCACCCTTTACAGTGACAAGATGCATAGACCTCAAGTGGAGAAGAATAAAAGATGGATTATTGCAAATACGCAACCTCATTTTCACAAGTTATTCATTGCACATTTGATGGGGATAATTTTACACCAGACAACAAGATCTCTTATGTGATCCTTTCATAGCATCTTTCAACTTATTTGTCAGTTTAACTTTTTAAATGTAAGCTATGTGATTGCTTCTCTACGATTACATGACACTCCCTTCTTTGATTGCCACTGAGGGACTCCTAGGAGTTCATCTAAGGTCTGCATTCACCACAGAGTCCGAAAGCAATCAATTTAGTCAGTCAAGCCAAAGAAAAGCATGCACAGAGCATGTGACAAATTAGGGTTCTGATTGTGAAGGCATCACTTCGTCTTAGTGAGTTGAGTGTCACAAGATATAAACTATATAACGTATTAAAATGTCATTACTTGATGTACTAGTAATTCTTTCTTTTTCATTTTTCAAATGTGCACATTTATTTTGTGGCAAGTCTACAGTTAAGCCTTCATTTTCCCTGTACTGGGTTTTAATTAAGACAAAAGAAAGAAAGAAATTGACAAGAAATAAAAAATTTCTTTTTGAAATAATAATACATAATAATAATAAAAATTATATTTAGTTTAAATATTTTATATAAACATGTTATAAAAAATTATATATAAAAATATAAAAATTATAAATACAAATTCCTCATACATTGTTTTTCTCTCTCTTGTTAAATTAATCTTAGCCTGAGTGAACCTATTAATTTTTTACATTTAAGATTTTTCCTTTAAAGATTTACCATTATTGTTTCTTGTCCTAGTGTGTGGATATAAACACAGGAAACTTCAGTTTCTGTATTACATCTTGCCTGAAGAAGGGGCCTGAGTTGCCTCAAAAGCTTGCATATTGTAATCTTTTTAGTTAGCCAATAAAAGGTGTCATTTTGCTTGGCTCTTCTCTACATTCATAACAGTTGTAAGAAGACACTATATAGTGCCCGACCTGACACAGACTGGGCATGGGAGGCACGTGTAAAATAAACAGACTTTTATTTTTCTTCGTCTGTGGGCTACGCCTTCCCCGTACCCACAGAGACAACACAGTCCCAAGCACACAAGTAACAAAGCACAAAAGCACTTTTCTCTTCCTCTCGGTACCACCACTCCTCTCAGGCAACCTTGTCCTCCTCCACCTGTCTCTGGCTGCTGAGTGGTGGTTGCTGGCTCCTTTTATAGTTCACCCAGAAGTGTTCCAGGTACTTGATCACCGGGTTCCGGCTGCACTTCCGAGTGTGATGAATATGCTGCCCACACAGGCTCAGGAGTCCCAAACACAGCACCCTCTGGCGGTGCCTGCAGGACCCAACAGGGCTGCACCCAACTCCAATTCCCAGGGAGCCCTGTGGGAAACTGAGGCACTGCTCCACCCCAGGGGTGTCCAGTGTCTAGTGTCCGGGAGGGGTATTGCACTGTCCAGGGCTGCTTCCCCTGAATATAGTGTGCAGGGGCGTCCCGGCTGGGCATGGACGCCAGCTGCCTGCCACATTGCCCCTCTCTTAGCTGAGCCTGTCGGGATCAGTGGCATGTCCCGCAAGGGCTGGTCTCCAAGATGGGGAGACGGTGTCATCCGGTTTGCGGACCTGTTTTGTGGAGACAAAATTGGAAAATCGGTATGAGTTGTCCCGACGTCCGTCTTCTTTTCCCAGGTCCTCCTCCTACTCTGGGGTGCACCGATGGTCTGGGTACCCTTATGGGAAGAACAGGGACCCTGTGCTGTCTGCACCCATTTGAACACCCGCGAGACTGACGCCGGCAGTTGCGGCAAGGCCATTTGGCAGCCGATGTCACTCAGCTGCCTCCCTGCATGCCCCTCTGCCGCGCTGTCACTCATCACAGCTGCGTCTCTTGTAGAAGTTAGTGTTGCCTGGCAAGCAGTACTGATCACTGCTGCTGTTGCACTCCGCCCCCCTCTTTCATCTACGGCATCATTGTTGCCATACCAGTGGAGAAAGCCACCTCTGTGCAACCTTATGATTCACCCTATACTTGCTAATTCTGCTTGGTTGACTCAATGAAGCTGCGACATCCTGAGTTAAGTCCATCCCCTCGCTGGATGAATTAGCATGTATAGCACAATTGTTTTTCTACTCTGAACCGAAGTAAAATGTTCATTAGTGCAAAAACTATAATTAGAGGAGTTTGGCATTGTTTTCACAAAAACAGAATTAATTTTACAGAATCTTTACTCATTTATGAATACATATTCAGTTACATTCCCAGAGCAAGAATACACATTTTACACCCTTATACAGTTCTATAAATTAATGGAATTTTTGAATATTTTTGCTGAAATTTGTACTGAAATAATTAGCATTTAACATTAGCATTTAACTGGTACACTGGGGACCTTTAAATCATGACATGATTTTTTTTTTTGGAAGCTGGAGGAGAATAACAATTGATATACTATGTTATGCTAAGTCTAGTTGTCATCAGAGTTTTGCTAATGTTCTAACTAATATTATTCAAGTTTTCTATTCTTTATGTTGGTCCATTGTCACATCCTATCTTGGATTCTGTCATATTCAATGGGATATGCAATGAACTGGAATCAATAATTTTGAAAATGCATTAATACGCATTAAGTTAAGCGCATACTATAACAGAATAACATAAAGCAATCATGATGCTGTAAAGTTCTGATTAACATAATGGTTGTTGTATGGTCAGTTGACGACAAAGGAGAGGGAAACAAAAACTCCGGTCAACAAATTCCAGGAAAAATACTGTATACCACTTTGGAGTCCATAATCAGATATATAATTACAGTTCTAAAACACTTTTCTGTCTATACACTAAGCACTCTCTTTGGAATATGTTGAATCCCACAAATTGACAAACTGAAGTTTAAAACGAACGGATTGAATTTGGTTGAATCCCAGTTTATATATACTGTGACGATTGTCATCAACACTCTATTTGGAGTATTTGCTTTCATTCAAGCATCACAGGCGAATGCAAAGGACTTTGATCAGGTGGTCCAGAACTATAGCATTGAATCTCAGAACTGCAATCGCCACACCTAACAAAGAATTTTTTACCTGTTAAATAAGCAACTGCTTGAGAGGTCCACGCATTGACTAACATGATTTATAAAATACTGTACTCTGTGATGTTAAACACTGCACTCAGGTCCACAAGAACTAAAACAGATATGGGGTTTCTGTCTGTACTAACCTGCATGTCATTTACTACTTTAAGCAGTGCAGTTTCTGTACTATGATTTGTTCTAAAACCTGACTGAAACTTATCAAGGATAAAATGTTTGTTTAAATTGTCATTTTTTTTTTTATTTCTAGAATTTTACTGAAAAAAGGCAGGTTAGATATAGGTATAATTTTATCAAGTACAGAGGAGTTGAGATTATTTTTCTTAAGCAGGAGTTTAATGGCTGTGGCCTTTAGACAATCTGGGAAGTTCACTATCTGGGAACAGACAAACTAGACGATTTAGACAATGTGGGAGTTCACTGTGTCAAGTACCCTATCAATTAGCACATCCAAGATTTCTTTTAAAAATCCTGTTGGGACTGGGTCAAGGACATAAGTGGAAAGTTTCAGGAAAGCCCATTTCAGCAAAGAAATAAAATTCTCTAAAAAGAGCATTCTGGAGTTCAACAGGATTAATTTTGGAGGGACGTATTTATATTACTTCTAATATATATTTTGATTTTAAAAAATGTGGCAAAAGCCTCACGAGTTTTGCTGCAAGTTTTCTGGGAAGCATTCCATTGAATGAGCTGGGTTTAGAAGATGATCGATAGTTGAAAATAGAACTCTTGGGTTTCCAGCATTATCACTTATAACTTTAGAAAAATAGGACTACATTGTTATATTCAGCTATATGTGTCTTTAATATTTCGTAGTGTAGTCTTAATTAAGTTTATGTCCATTAATGCTCAGTTCTGATACATTTTCTAATAAGATCAGACACTCTATGAGTTTTCCAAGGTATTTTAATGTTGGAGGATTTCTCTTTTCAGGGGTCACTAAATCAGCTGCAGCTCTTACATTAGAAGAAAAATATTTCACCTTACTGGTAACATTTCTGGGTATGCCAGGACAGAATGATCATTGAGACTAGTAGCAAATAGAGGTGCTACAGAAGTACCAAATAAAGTTTAATAATTTTCTGGTCTTTAGTTTTAGTTACCAAGATTTCTAGGTTAAACAGAACACAGAAATGGTCAGATATACAAATATCCATGACCTGCATCATGTCAGCTTTCAGTCCTTACTAAATCCAGTGTGTGTCCTCCCTAATGTGCAGGCTGGCTGACAAGCTTACTAAGATCAAATGAGTACAAGTTAATAAATTCTCTTGTTTTAGGGTCACAATGAATATCTAGATAAAAAACGAATTTTTCTATAATTAGGAACCTATCGTAATTGGTTATTATTAAAGACAATCAGTCTGAGAATTCCCCAATAATGGACACATTACATTTTGGGATCTATGAACAGTCAATATGAGAGACACTTCTTGCACAACTATAGCCAGATACCCAAAAGACACAAAAGTGCCAAAATTAATATCTTTACAGTTTAATCGGCAAAAGAAAATATTAACTAAACCATTGCCTCTTTTTCCTTGGTGAAATGATTGAACAAAATTGTAATTGTTGGTACTACGACACAGGGACAGGTGGTAGGCTTTATTCTTTATTTTAGAAATTCAAGCTATACTTTCTTGTTCTCTTATTAAATTAAAATAACTACACTAAAATTAAACTAAAATAAAAGAGATGTTGTGAACAAGGGAAGACAGGGTTTAACACTACAATATTAATTTTATGAGATGACATTGAAATCTAGGATCTTATGATATCAAAATTATTAATAAAGGTGTAGCAGTGCTACTTAGATTTGTGCTTCATCTCCCAGCATTTCCGGTAGTACAGTACAATTGGACAGCTTCAAAGGGCACAGGGGCTGCTGGGAAGAAGATTGAGTGGGCAGGCTCTTTAAAAAGTGAGATTCCTGTTCCAGTCTGGATGTATGGTCTGTCTTGTGCCTCCCTGTTCGTGTGAGCATGTACAGATTGAAATAAGTCTTCATCAGAGGGAGGGCTCCCAATCACCTCATCCCAAACTACATCAAGAAACTAGTAGGACAAACTTTACATTCCTTACAGTGAACTGTTCACAGGATTTTTCATTTGCCCTTGTTTATTGTTTGTTGTGTTGTCTTTGGATTTGTTATCCCCATTGGGGGAACGGGTGAAGGTTGTTGCATACGTGTTTTGGGTAAATTTCATGTTCTTTTTGCTTTGTTTGATTAATATATTTCATTGTTATTTATAGATGGATTGGGCTTCTAACTGTGTCTCTGTGATTGATTATGTGCATGCCGTGTCAAGGCTGGGTGTGTTCCTGTAGTCCATCCATCCATCCATTATCCAACCCGCTATATCCTAATTACAGGGTCATGGGGGTCTGCTGGAGCCAATCCCAGCCAACACAGGGCGCAAGGCAGGAAACAAACCCCGGGCAGGGTGCCAGCCCAACACAGGATGCGCACACACACACACACACACACCCACACACCAAGCACACACCAGGGACAATTTAGAATCCCCAGTGCACCTAACCTGCATGTCTTTGGACTGTGGGAGGAAACCGGAGCACCCAGAGGAAACCCACGCAGACACGGGGAGAATGTGCAAACTCCACACAGGGTGTTCCTGTAGTCCCCACCATAAAATAAATAAATCACTTGTCTTTCTGACAGTGTGAATCTTACCATGACTGCTACAAAGTGGTTCCTAAAATCTCCACTAATATTGTTTGCAGGTCTTTGCATGGAAACTCAGAATAATTTCCATTACCAGAACAACTGTTCTAAACAGTACAGGATTATTAATATTTTCTTCACTACGAGGTGCGATCCAAAAGTTCCCGGAATGCATTTATTCTGCAGCCAGAAGGGTTTTGTTATATCAATCGCCACTAGATAGCAGTTCAAGTTGTCCTTGAGAGCCGTTATCACGCGTTATAACATCAGCGCAATTGTTTTTCAAGTCCCAGTTCTCGTTTAAAGTTCGGTTGTGTCTGTGAAGGGATGTTCGTGAAAATGAGTGATTCGAAAGACCCAAAAAAGCTTGACAAGTTCACAGCAACACCAAGTCAATGCTCATTTTCTTTTTTGATGTCAGGAGTGTTATCCACAAGGAATTTGTGCCACAAGGACAGATGGTGAATGGAGCATTCTACAGGGATGTTCTAAGATGTTTTGCGAAATCGAATTCGCCGAACATGTCCTCAGATGTGGGCTGACAAGTCATTTCTTTTGCATCATGACAATGCACAAGCTTACACATCTCTGATTGTGTGCAAATTTTTGGCTTCTACAAAGTTTACTGCCATTCTCCACCCTCCGTACTCCCCTGATTTAGCGCCTTCTGATTTTTTTTTATTTCCTAAGATGAAGATGAGGCTCAAGAGATACAGATTTGAGACGGTGTAGGAGATTCAAGCGGTAATAACTGACATCTTGAACACACTGACAAAAAACGACTTCCACAGGTGCTTTGAAAGGTTAAAATCTTGCTGGGATTGGTGTATCAACTCAGTGGGTGACTATTTTGAAGGAACTGTTCACCATTAATTGTTATTTGGTGTGTATGCTTTTAAATAACTGCATTCCTGGAACTTTTGGATCGCACTTCGTATATGGCCAAATGTTTATATACACTTGTCTATCACACCTATATGAGCTTGTTGGACATCCTATTCCAATCCCATGGGTGTTAATATGGAGTTAACCCCCCAAGCCCTCAATCCCTTTGTGGATATAACAGCCTCCACTCTTGGTGTCCATTCAGCTAAAAGAGCATTTGCGAGGACAGCTTCTGATAAAGGATGAAAAGATCTGACTCACAATCGGTGTTGTAATTCATTCCAAAGGTGTTCAGTAGGGTTGAGGTTAGGGCTCTGTGCAGTACATTCAAGTTCCTCCATGTCTTTATTGACCTGGCTTTGGGCACAGTGGCACTGCCATGCTGGAACATAACTGTTGCCATAATGTTGAAAGCACACAATTGTCTAAAATCTCTTTGGACATCTTATCATTAATGGAACCCTGCACTGGAACCAAGGGGCCCAGCCAAAACCCTGATAAATATCCCCAGACCTTTAACCCTCTTTGACCAAACTTTACAGTAGGCACTGTGCAGCCTGGAAGGTAACATTCTCTTGGCATCTGTCAATCACAGATTGATCAGAATACCAGATAATGAAGTGTGATTCTTCACTGCACAGAACAAGTCTCCACTGCTCCAAAGTCCAATGGTAGAATGCTTTATAGCACTCCAGCCATCCCTTGGTATTGTGCACAGTAATCTTAGGCTAGTGTGTAGCATCACGGCCGTGGGAACTAATTTCATGAAACTGCCTATGCACAGTTTATGTGCTGATGTTGCTGATAGAGGTAGTTTGGAACTCCACTTTGAGTAATAAAACAAAGCATAGGTAATTTTTTTATTTGTTACTCTCTTCAGGAATCAGTGGTCCTACTCTGTGGGTTTGAGTGGTCTACAACTTTGTGGCTTAGCAATTGCTACTTCTAAATGCTTCTACTTCACAATAATAGATCTTACAGTTGTCCAGGACAGATCTAGCAAATCAGAAATTTCATGTACTGACTCGAGGCAAAGGTGTCATCCGAAGACATTGCTATGTTTAAAGTTGGATCCATTCTACTGCCAATGTTTGTCAATGGTGACTGCATGATTTTATGCACCTGTTAACAACTGGGGCAGCTGATACACCTGAACTCAATAATTTGGAGGGATGTTCACATACTTTTGATGATATAGTGTATTGATCTGGAATAACAGATGCAATGAACGAGAAAAATAACAGAACACAAGGGATGTCTGCACATTTAAAGAGACAACATACAAATGAAAAATAATAAACAATAGAAAGGACATAAAAACATGAAAAATAATTATTCCAAAATGTCAATAAAGCAACAAATAAATTAAAGCCTGGAAAAGATCACTCTGGCTGTAACACACCATCTACAGCTACATGATCATAAGTCATATAAAAGGCTTCCAAATTCAGTCATGAAAATGAATATGGCCAAGGTTGTCTGCAAATCAGAGCTGTGATTGTGCTGGATTCTGTCTTAATACCCAATATAAGTGGCTCAAAGAATGTAAACTAATTGATTAACAATGTACCATTGAACTAAAATGCGTATTTCAGGTACTATAAGATATTATGAATGATGGATAGACCAGAGTAAAACTAACATTTACACCATACGTTATCCTTATATGGTTGGATTCCTAGTTCCTGGTCTAAGAGATGGTTAACCTTAACCATAAAATTTGCAGTCTACAAGTGAAAGGTAAAAACAATGCAGGCTGACACCAAAATTTGCATTCTTTGTTTTGAGATATAGTATTTACAGAGAAAATGAAAACAACGATTCAATTTCTTCATCACAACAGAAAGAAAATATTCAGAATTACCATTGATATTGAGATAGTTATTTGAAATGAGAGAGCACATGATGTACACGAGCTGAGGGATTGGTGAAAGTGAAGATCAGGAAATTAAAGTTCAGCAGCCTCATGCATAAAACCATACTTGGATTCCATACGAACATTTTGCTTATACTAGAAAGGCAAATGCACAGTATGCTAAAAAAACATTCTTTTTGCTGGTCATTCAGAAGAAGTCAAAAATAAAAGAAAAAAACAAAGAGTGTCAAGAACTGCTGTGTGGAGAAAGCAAAAAAAAAAAAAAAAGAAAATCATTTAGCCAAGTAAATATTGGTGTTGCACTACATACAAGCCTCTTTACATTCAGCATTCAATAAACATCCAAACAGCTTTGAGTTGCCATTGTTTTGATGTCCTGTGGGACAGGGTCTGAGACATCTGAAAGCTCATCTTGACATATCTTAGGTGTAAGAGGCAGTCCATGTTCCTGAGCTATGTTGAGAAGTACTACACAAGCCATCACCATGCAGCTAACCTTTGTGGTGCTGTACAGAAGTGAGCAGGCTATGCAAGGTGCAAGTTTCCAGGAACAGTGATGATTTTTTGACTCATGATAATGACTGACTTATAAGCCGATTCAGACTCCCTAGAACCTTCCTTTTTGGAGTTGTGTCTGAATTGAAGCCTACATTACAGAGCCCATCATGCATAAATCATGCAATCCTTGTTCAATTACAGGGTATTTGGCAGCTGCCACTTTTCAGCATGAACTGGCTGACCAATCAGGAATCTCCCAGTCACTGCTGAACTGCGTCATGCCATCTGTATGAGATGGTGTAATCAGTGCTTACAGTGGAATTAAATAACTGCCAGTGTAGCCCCCTTTAGCTTCTGCTTCCTGTAATTCTATGCAAGGTGTCATAAAATACATATAATTGCTCACAGGTGTAACTACATATGAGTAACTATATATAAGTAACAGGAGTTACTATTATTGTGTTTAAATACTTCCAAAATTAGATCACAATGTGCCGGTATGCATGCTCTGTCTGCCTCAAAAGCATTGATGCACCAACACTTCATGCCTTGGGTATACTTAAGATGCTACCAAGATACATTCCTAATAGTCAGGGTGAGAAAGCCAAGATCAAAAGGCTAGCCAAACTTACAATTAATTTTTTTGAATAAGTAATAGTCTGGGAAGCAAACCTCAGGGTCGTGTTGTATGAGATGGTAATGCTGCCATTGGCACTTATGTTGCATAGCACACTCCATTTTTATAGATAAAATAGACAGGGTACACACTAAGGCAATTACCACCTAATGCACATCCTTGATGTTATTACCAACATTGAAGACAGCTTTATTGAGAAAAACATGTCAGTTAATTGTGATAGAATTAGTTCAAGAACATCAAAATGTGACTAACACCTCAATGAAATGTGCTCAGATACAAGATTTTCTGTTCACTTCATTGTTCTACAGTCTGGAGTTGCCAAAATGTCAACAACAAAAAAGTTTTTGTTGGACTTACAGATTGTCAAAACTTTATGCAACTTTAAGACTACTTTCACTCCAAATTCCTAGTTTTTAAATCCCAACGTTTTTGTAAGAAATGGCTTATGCACATTACCGAATGAATGCAAGTTTTATACATGTGACCCCTTGGTCATTTCTGCAGCAAATTTCTTTATTACAAATAATGTATAAAATACTCTGTGTTAAGATCAGCTACTTTATTTTCTGCACTTTACTTGGGCTTTCATCAAAAGTTTCACATACAGAATTAGGTTTTGAAACCCACTGAATCTGTTTTTGACAGCTGTTTTTTGTTTACACTAGTTTATACAATGTTAAAATTATTAATAATAATAATAATAATAGTATATTTTATTTAGATAGTGACTTTCCCATGTTTAAGGTGCTCCACAGAGTTTCAGAAAGAGACAGCAGGTGAATGTTACATTGGATACAAATGTTTCCACTGTAGTACAGTATTAAGGTGTTGTACCGTGTTAGCCATTATGGATGTAATGAGAAGTCAAACAAAATGACACCTTTTATTGGCTAACTAAAAAGATAACAATATGCAGGGTTTCGAGGCTACTAATGCCCCTTCTTCAGGCAAGATGTAATCAAATTAAAAATCAATTTGTAATGATCAAACAGAATGTACAAAGGATTAAATAGAATAAAAGACAATAAACCAGAGTAAAATACTAAATTCAAAACTAAAAGAAAAGCCTAACAAATAACATCATTTGCGATATAACATACAAATTATCCTGAACATCTGGACAGAGAGGCAAACTGAAAGAATGGGCAGAATGTTAGGTTAAGTTAAAAGCCTTCCTGAACAAGAATGAATGGAGTCAGCTGATTTAATTAATTTCAGGAGGTCATTCCAAAGTCTGGGTGCTATACAGCTGAAAGCCCTGTCACCCATGCGAACAGGAGCATAGCAATGGAGAAGGTCACTGATGTAGTTCAGTGTGAGGCCATTTAAAGATTTGAAGGTTAATAATAGAATTTTATATTCAGTCCTGTAAGACACAGGGAGCCAGTGTTATGTGCTCGCTGTTGCTAGTCCGTGTTAGGACTCTTGCAGCAGAATTTTGAATTAACTGGAGATGTGATATACTATTAGAAGTGGCACCTGCCACTAGCGAGTTATAATAATTGATGCAGATGTGATAAAAGCATGGACAAGATTCTCAGTATTAGAAAAGGAGAGGAACGAGAGAACATGGGATATGTTTCTTAATGTGGTGTATGTGAGAGTAATAAGAAAGGGAGGAATCAAAAATGACACCAAGATTCCTTGCATCAGAAGAAGGTCTGATGAGATTACCATGAAGAGTGACTGAGAAGGAGCACATTTTCTTAAATTGTGCTTTATTGTGCTTTATTGCCAATTTGCAGGAGTTCAGTTTTGTTATAGTTTAATTTTAAAGAGTTCTGTTCCATCCAGGTTTTAATTTCACTAAGGCAAGTTGTGTGCTGAGAAAGCCCTAATGAAGTTTCATTTTTAATCCTGAAATAGAGTTAAGTATCATCTGCATAAACATATAGTCAATAGCTATGAATGATATAGCTTAGGAGAATCATATAGATACAGAAGAGCAGTGGGCCTAGGACAGAGCCCACAGGAATTCCTTGTGTGACTGGCACTGAGCTGGATCTGCTGTTGCTAAGACTAACAAACACTTGCCTATCAGTCAGATAGGACTTGAACCACTGGAGGGCAGTGCCAGAGATACCCAGCATGTTTGGGACAGTAGGATGTCATGTCTAACAGCGTCAAAAGCTGCACTGAATTCTAACAGAATGAATATGCTGGTTTGTTCAAGAGTTTCACAGCTGACTGAAAGGATTTCATCAAATTATTAGAAGTTAAGTAATTACTGAGTTGGGAAGCTACAAGAACTTTTGACAGAAAAGGTAACTGAGAAATAGGTCGAAAATTGTTAAAATTGTCATTAGGAAAAGAAAATCCAAGCACATTTCTCCAGTTTTGATGTCACTACACTGGTTACCTGTGTCTTTCAGAATTGACTCTGCTTATGGTTTATAAAGCCTTAAATAATCTCGCTCCATCTTATATATCGGAATGTCTGACACCCTATATTCCAAATCGTAACCTTAGATCCTCAAATGAGTGTCTCCTTACAATTCCAAAAGCTAAACTTAAAAGAAGTGGTGAGGTGGCCTTCTGCTGGTATGCACCTAAAATCTGGAATAGCCTGCCAATAAGAATTTGCCAGGCTAATACAGTAGAGCACTTTAAAACACTGCTGAAAACACATTACTTTAACATGGCCTTCTCATAACTTCACTTTAACTTAATCCGATACTCTGTATGTTCAATTCATCATTATAACTATTCATGGTGGCTCTAAAATACGTACTGACCCCTACTCTCTCTTCTGTTTCTTTGTGGTGGCGGCCTGTGCCACCACAACATACTCAAAGCATCATGATGCTCCAACATTGATGGACTGAAAGCCAGAAGTCTACATGACCATCATCATCAAGTCCTTCCGTGAGAACCCTAAATACAAAGAAGACTGTTTCATTTATGTTAGGTAGAATGCGCAGAGGGGACTGGGCGGTCTCATGGTCTGGAATCCCTGCAGATTTTATTTTTTTTTCTCCAGCCGTCTGGAGTTTTTTTTTTTTTGTTTTTTCTGTCCACCCTGGCCATCGGACCTTACTCTTATTCTATGTTAATTAATGTTGACTTATTTTATTTTCTTACTGTGTCTTTTATTTTTCTATTCTTCATTATGTAAAGCACTTTGAGCTACATTTTTTTATATGAAAATGTGCTATATAAATAAACATTGTTGTTGTTGTTGTTATTATCAAGTGTCACACATGTGCACATGGGAGGCAGCTAAAGGGATGTGGCAGAGTGCACTGACTCTTTTTCTCCCTTACCTGCAGACCGTTCACAGGAGATTCCACCTGGCCCTCTTGACGTCACTTATGGAAGCCTATGGAAGAAGTCCTTGCCGGCTCAGGCCCCTGTGATGTCACGTTCAGGCTCGAACTTATGGCTGAAGACCTTCACGAGGCCGACCCCTTTGATCTCACTTCCTGTCTTCCCCTTTAAAAGCCTCCACATTTTCCCTATTCCCTCAGTTCTGTTTTGGACTCGGTTTTGTGCACAGCAGTGATATCATTTAAGACTACAATTTGCAGCCAGGAAACCAAATATATGGGTGGCTGCCCCAAACCTTTTTATGACTCTGAGTCGAGTTTGTGACACAAGACAGGACTTTTTTAACATTGGGTTTACAGAAGTGATTTTAAAAGTGGTTGACATAAAGCCAGTATCAAGGAATGTATTGATTATTGTTGTAACAGTTGAGATTATGGCATGAAGGCAGGATTTAAGAAGTGTGGTGGGGATGGGGTCTAGTACACAGGTAGTTGGCCTCATCTTAGAAAGCAGGGCTTTAACAAATGCAGATGTGACTGGTGAGAATGTAGAAAAGAAGCTGGATAGAGTGGGAAGACATTGAAAGATATAAATGGATGATGGATTTATGTTATTTGAATTATTTAGATCTTTAATTTTATTGTGGAAAAAGTGGAGGAATTTTTCATAGACTTTGGTAGAGGAGGTAATTGGGCCAGATACAAATTGAAGTAGTTTATTAACTACAGAGTACCAAACCCTCATGGACACTTTCTATTACTCTGCCATAATGCATATTCTTGGCTGCAATTAGTGCATCCCTGTAAGCCCTTTGATGGCAAAATTATTTGTGTTCTACTGTAATGGCATATTGTTTTCCCATGGGCATAACCATTTATGGGAAATTCTGTTGACAGTTACTATGTCGTAGTGAACTGGTCAAAAGCATAAAGGTCAGCATCTTTCATTTCCTGGGTGTGGGAGGTTGCAGATATAATTTAAAGGACCTGTCAATGCAAATTTACTTTACTTTTTTTCTGCAGACTTGTAAATGATTCTCTCCATGGCTTTTCCTGAATAAAACTTTTTTGGTTAATGATTTATTGACTTGTTATTTTCAGCCTTGGCCTGGCTCTTTGATTAGGTTTCTTTAACCAATCTTTTATTCAAAAAATACATCTTCAGGTGTCAGAACAGTAAGTTTGGCAGCTTTGCATTTTTTTCCTTTTAGTATAGATATTTTATGGTAAGGTTTTAGAATAGTGGCTTAAATGATTTGCTACATTGCATCTTTCTGTCACTTTTTGCTTTAACCTACTGGTACTGTCTTGTTATATAGATGGAATATAGATAGTGCTCATTTTAGTGTTTTCATGGACGCATCTTTAAATCTTATTCAAACCAAACAAAGCATCTGTTAGCATGTGGTTACATAGCAATAACTGATTATTAGATGCATTTAGGTACGCCATTTTGTCAGGTGTAGAAGAGTGCCAGGTCAGGGACAGAGATTTCAAGATAAGGGAACTACCACAAAACAGTGTCAGGATCTTACAAAGGCTTCACATTATAAAAAGAATCAGCGCTGGCAATGGTGATGATTGTCACCATGGCAGAATTAGATCTAAAATGCAGGTTTTTAATGGGTGTGCTGAGAATATTTACTCAAGGTAAAATAACAGAAGAGACTAACAGTGAGACAATGAATGTTAACCTGGATGAAGTTTCTGAGGCTGATAGGTGGCAAAAGGAAGGCCAGCTAGGTTATCTGTCAAAATATTCACCTGTGCATAAGTAAATTAAAAAGCTGTCCATTCTTAGTTAATGTCAAAGAGGGGAAAAACATTAAAAATAAACTTAAAATTTCAAACTTAAGGGTAAGCTGTTGCTGCAGACCTGCTCATGTGGACTAAACACCCTCAGTGCCCTTTGTATATGCATCCAGTCAAGCTATTCAAACTTGATTAAGATTTAATATTTCATTTATAAAATTGTATTTCTGTCCACCTTAATAAAAGGATAAGTGTCTGTCTGTCTGTTTGTCCATCCGGGTGATGTGTCTCTGTCATTTCAAAAGATGGCACATCTCAAACATTTTTAGTAAATGGATTACATTTATCATTCCAATAGGTGGTACATCAAAAATATTAACACTGCTTTTACGAATCCCATACCAAATGGTATATAACAAAGATATATTCATTGCATGATGCACTGCAAATGTTAATGCTGAGGTCTGCATGATTACTTAGATTTCAACCCATCTTAGACATGTAGCACAGCTGGTATAAATATAAAATGATAAAACGTCTAGCGTCAATGCCCGAGCTTAATATCTTCCGGCATCCATAACAGGGCAGCAGTGTCTGATGAGCAAAGGAAATAAGAATCACAAAGAAAGATAGATGTAAAGGACTAGCATTTCTGTTGAACAGAGGTTTGTAAAGGCACGATGTGATTGAAGCAGACAGACTTATCATTGTACCACTTAGCCTGTGTTACTAAAACAGGCATTTTGCTATGCTAGTATAACTATAATGAAATAACTAATTTGCACCAATAAATCATACAATTAACCTATCGCATTAGAAGGAAGTCAAATACTTCTAGATGCATTTTAACAGAAAATTACCATGCTCCTCCAACTACACACTTTGTGGTGTTTCAGTAAACATGGATGTGAATCCATATTCCAGTTGTGTCACAAATTTAAATTTCCATCAATGTCATTGCTTTCTTTAGTAAATTTTGGGTGATACATGTGTTCATATATTCCAGTTCCTGTTTCAGAACTCCAATTTTGTGAGTTTCATGTCAGAACGCTGTTTAGCTATTTAAGTTGACTGTATGTGGCTTCTCTTCCAGCACCCCATCTTTATTCCTACAATTCAATTTCTGTGATATTATACTTACACAAGCCCAGTCCTAATAAAATCATTTCAGTTGATCATATCTTGACATTTCCAATTATCTTTGGACCAGAGCTTTTCATTTGTTTAATTAAAGCCTTTAACAATCTCTCTGATATATCTGCGATGGCTCTTTGCAATTCTCTTTCCTGGATTAAATAGCTCCTTAAGACTCTACTTATTTAACGGATCCCTGAGCTCCAATATCATTTTACAACTGGGATGCTGCACTGAATCCTAAACTCCACCTCACTAACACTTCAGCATTATTTTACTCTACTGCTTTTCTGTCTAGGAACAATGGAGACTCCGATCAGCTTCAGTCATTTTTGTGCATGTGACTATTTTTTGTTTGTTGTTCTCATTAACTTAAAATAAAAAGACTCAAATCACATACAGATATTGCCATGGACTTATTTCTTTAGTAGATATCGATCAAGCCTTCTCTCTCTTAACGGAAAACACATTTGACAACATCAAACAATCACCTAAATCAGTTGCACTCGGGCAAAACAAAAATGAAAATCTTTTTATCATTGATCAGGAGAAAATGATTTCATTCTTTTTTGTTCAATGAGATGAATATTTTATTAGCACTATACAACAATGTATTTTAAATGCAGCACTCTTCTTAGATAACTATCTCTGAGCAATGTATCACAAAATCATTGTAGAAAACAGATTAAATCAACTACCAAATTAGCAAATAAGAAACATGTACTACATGACAGCAGAGAAAATGAAATCCCAACCAGTGCATGAAACCTAGTGAGAAACAAAACTCTCGAGACTCGAAACCCTGACTTAAATTAAATAACCCTAAGCTCAATGTCAACTGACCACCCAGACCATCTATAAAACATAAAAATGTGTTTTCCTGGCTGGTGTCTAACATCGCTGCAGTGGCACTGAAAGTGACAGAGTAGGGACAACCCTATGATCAAATGACAAAGGCTTCTCTAGCAGAAACTACCATGTCACCAAGGACTGGTGCCTATGCCAACTTGTTAATACCTTTGCCCGGCAACCTCTTGCCAGCTGGGGTTCCCTATACAATGTATGTATGTGTATCTTGACAGAGCTATTTAGAGAAGGAAAGAAAAAAAATAGACTAAATTTTTATTTAATCAATTTCTTATATATGAAATACAAAATAAAGCCAAAAAAATATAAAACCTTTCCTTATCTCTGAGTTGACCTATTACCAAATCTATTATGGCAGGTTGACTCCATGCTAAACTGAATGTACCCATCACAAACACTCTCCCAATTAACCCCTGGGGTACCTCTGGCTTCTCTTCCTCTGATAACCATTTGCCCTTCCTCTCCTCCAAACTACACACAAGGCTATGAGGCTTTAAACCCTTTGCTAAATTCCTTTTTCAACAAAGCTCTGGAATCAGTTTTAATATCAGAAAGAGCTACAGAAATGCACCCAAAACCAGTACAGAGCTGCCACTAACAGCTCCTCGTACCTTTGCACCCGAGTAATCTGAATACCTAAATGGAGTGTGTATATGTGGCAGCTTATTGGTTGCCCATGCTAGCAAATGGACAGCATGGCCACATATATTTCCTCTTTAGACCAAATGATGCTTAGTAGCTATGAGGTATTGTCACCTCTGATGTTTCCTTCCAGTATAGCTGGTGTTAAAATCTGTAGACCTTCAAGTGTATCCTATAATACTAGAACATTAGAACAATCTAGACAAGAACATGCCATTCAGCCCAACAAAGCTCGCCAGTCCTATCCAGTTATTTCTTCCAAAAAAACATCAAGTCGAGTTTTGAAAGACCCTAAAGTCTTATTGTCTACCACACTACTTGGTAGCTTATTCCAAGTGTCTATCGTTCTTTGTGTAAAGAAAACCTTCCCAATGTTTGTGCGAAATTTACCCTTAACAAGTTTCCAACTGTGTCCACGTGTTCTTGATGAACTCATTTTAAAATATCAGTCTCGATCCACTGTACTAATTCCCTTCATAATTTTAAACACTTCAATCATGTCACCTCTTAATCTTCCTTTGCTTAAACTGTATAGGCTCAGCTCTTTTAATCTTTCCTCATAATTAAACCCCTGTAGCCCTGGAATCAGCCTAGTTGCTCTTCTCTGGAAATTTTCTAGTGCTGCTATGTACTTTTTGTATCCTGGAGACCAAAACTGCACATAGTACTCCAGATGCATTATAAAGGTTGAGCATAACCTCCTTGGACTTGTACTCCACATATCGTGCTATATAACCTAACATTCTGTTTGCCTTCTTAGTGGCTTCTGAACACTGTCTGGAAGTCGATAGCTTAGAGTCCACTATGACTCCTAAATCCTTCTCAGAAGGTGTACTCTCGATTTTACGACCTCCCATTTTTACGGAGACGTGACCACGGGGGGGGGGAGGGCTGAGGTGGGCACTGCCTCCCCAGAGACATGCTGTGCCCACCCTGCGAAATGCTCTGTCTGCCCAATGAAAACTCTGGAGAAGAATAACATTTGATTTTCAAAACTAAGTTGCTTTCCAATTAGACAGGCATCGTGCTGCTCACAGTTCACATTTTGCAGCACGTTTTGAACCTGTTGACAGCATTCTTTAATTAAAACAGCGTATACATTCCAATCTTCTTTTATTTTCTGGTTGGTAACACCAAAGGCTATCATACGTGGATTATTAAAAAGCAGACATCTTCAACCTCTGTCCCTCCGCAAGCTGCTGGCTCCACGGTTGAGCTCAACACTGCCGCTACCAACACAGAGCACAGCGCACCCACGTCGGAAACTGAAACTCCAAAAGATGTAGGTAAGCCTATACAATCCTCCAGCTCGGCGCCTGTGTTGGGTACTTCAAACCTCTGCCTTCAACAAAAGATTTCTTACCGGACAAGTATCTAAGGAACAGTAAATATTTCACTTTGGCAAAATCAGATTTGAGAACCAGTTTAGTCCAAATCTTTTTCATACAGTTATTATCTGTGTGGAATTTCACACATTCTGCCTTATGTTTGGTTCCATTTTTCTCTGCATTTTCCTGTTGTCTCTTATCCTAACCAATCGTAAAAATACTCAGGTTTAACTGACAATTTTATATTTTATTTTCATGTGAGGTATTATGAACATGAGTCCCATACATGGCAAAAGGGTGTGAGGTCTCAAAATGCTTCACAAAAGGCTTTATGGGTCAGAACAGGCCTTCTCTGCCTGCCTGGAAAAGGCTTCACCCTAGTGGGTCTTAATCTCAGCTGCAATAGCTGTCCTCAGGCCAAAAGAGGATTTTAGCATCAAAAATCAATGTAAATGCTTCAAAATCTTGTCAAGAATCCCAAAAGAAGAAGGATGGCCATCAACCTTCCTCTTGTTCACAAAAAAGGCAACAGAATCTTTAGAAATAAATGATTTGTTAGAGAGAATAGAACAATACAAGCAAAATGTTCAAGAGAGCAAAAATAGGCAAAAAAAGTCACCTTAAAGTCACAGTACAGAAGCCAAAAGAGTAATCCAATAACAGATCAAAAGAAATGAAAGGAAAAAGAGAAAATCTGGTGAAAAAAATAATACTTACAGTAAGACTACCACACTAATACTTGACTGTGCTCTCTCACTTCTGACTGGAATAAATAGCCAGAAATGGGATCAACAGTCATGACATATATTGACCCCATCTACTGGGGCTCTACCCACAAAACTCAGGGAATGGAGACACATTTAAGGTGGCACAACACAAATAACAAATAACTGAAACCAGCAGAAATACCATAAATACATGAATAATACAGTCTAGTACTCAGTACTGCCAGGGTAGACTCTTGAGCTCCATGATTCTAAAATGGATTAATTCTTCAGACCCAAACTCCTAAAGGTGCCACCTGGACATTTTTTAGTGGTTTTTTAGGGAAACCAGTGATATTTTTTGAACAAGTGCACAAATTCAGCTTTCCTTTCATTTTTAATGTCAGTTATGAACAGTACTGTGTAACATAATAGATGAAAACAGTGTGGAAAAAAGAAAAAAGGTTGACTCATTACTGGTTCTTAACACTCACTTTTTCCTATCTTGATGCTTAAAAACACTTTCTCTGCCTGCTTGTCTTAGCCTTTCCCTGGGGTTACCTCTGTTTCCTTTCTTCTTCTTTTTCAAACTGGCAGCTTGCCCACCTGAATTGACTTCAGACCTTAATAAGCCAGATTGCTATTGTGCCTCCAGTACTTGGCAATTAAAAGACTAATTAGCGTCCTTTATACAATTATAGCATTCTGAACTCAGGGTTTTGAACTTCTTGCTAGAGCATGCAGCAGTTTTCAAATTATTCAACTGGGAAAAAATGCTAAGTAAAATAGATTCAATTAAATAAAATGGTTAAGAACAAGTTAGTTACATTTCTGGAATATGTTATGAATGTAATGGATGAGGGAATAGTTTAATGTCTTGAAGCCTAATGGTATGATTATTCCACCCATTCTGTGAGTAGATGACAATAAAACATAAGTAATTCTTGTGAGAGCCTCCAACACATCTTAAGAAATTTAATTCTTTCTGATTGAATTTATAATTTGTAATTGAATTTATGTTTTAGAGTATACCTCACAATATATTGGCCCATAACATTGTACAGATTATTCAAATTCAAAATAAAATAAAAGGGACAAATCACATCCATTCATTTTTTTGTAAAACTATTTATCTATTACATATTCACAGGGAACGTGTGACAATCCTGACAGCATCAAACTCAAGGTATGAACAACAGGATACACTTACTCATGCACTCCCATTTGGCCAGTTTTAAATTCTTACTTAGTCTCACCTGCATGACTTAGGGAGGTGTGAGAATCCTAGAGGAATTGGTGAAAACCTAAGCTTAGAGAGTAATGCTGGTATTACACTAGATTAGCCAAGTCAAATCAAGTTGGGGAGCAAACACTGGTTCAGTGTGTCGCCGCACCCACTACATGACAAAACAACTTGGGATCCCGGTTGACAACCCCCCAGGCAGACACGCGGTCCAGCCCTACCCTCCAGAAATGACCCTCTATCTGCCGTAGCCAGGTGTTATGTGGGCGACCCCTTGGCCTGGTCCAGCCACTTGGATCCCCAACAATGAGGATCTTATGAGCTGGATCACCCTCAGGGAAACGTGCCACATGGCCGTAGTGCCGTAACTGACAATCCCTCACAATGCAGGTAATGTGCCTCATTTGGGACTCCATGAGTTCATTTGACACAAAGATTAGCCAAACACCAGTGCTAACAACATCACCACAACAATGCCATTTTAATTGTGAATTAGATAATGCTAAGAACAACATGATAACAAATTATACTGCTTGAAAGTTAAAACTTGTAGAACTACTCCAGCTGGCTGGCCATATTTCACCTATGCAGTCTTTCTCCTTTATGTTGTGTTTGTAGATAACTTTCAAGGTCAGGAAACGTTCAAAGTGTTTACATATATTGCTTTTATGACTGGAGTACTGACAAATTATTCACTTGCTCAGAGCCTCACAGTGAGTCTAAAGAGGGAATTGAACTAGAAACTTCATTAAAAAGTCTAAAGCCTTAACTGGCTACAATACACTGCTTCTTTGTCATATATTGCTTGTAAAGACACTTTTTTTATTGCATACTAGCCGTACCCTGTGGCTCCGCCTGCATAGCAGTGAAACAGGACAGTTATGAGGGCCCTGCCTGGCTCCCTACACCTGATGTCACGCTTCCCTGTCCCCTCGGCCAACAGCCTCTGTCTTGGATTTGCGCAAATATATCACGCCTGGAAGCAAACTATGATTCTTAGCACAATGAGAAAAGTCGCAAATTCAACCGGAATGTTCAACCAAATTATAGAAAAAAAAAATTATCTAAATCCGTTAAGTAGTTCTCTCGTTCGTAGCTAAGCAGCGAGACTGGCGCATGAGTGAGGAGATCCCCGACCCATCCACTCGGCCCACTGTGTGTCTTTCGGATTCGCGCAAATAAATCGGTACTGCAAGTTAACTATGATACATAGCGCAATGACAGAAGTCACAAAATCAACCGGAATGTTCAAGCAAATTATAGAAAAAAAAAACAAAAAAAAAAAAAATCTAAAGCCGTTAACAACTACAACATTTATTTATATAGCACATTTTCATACAAAAAATGTAGCTCAAAGTGCTTTACATAATGAAGAATAGAAAAATAAAAGACACAGTAACTAAACTAACAGAAACTAAAATAAGTCAACAATAATTAACATAGAATAAGAGTAAGGTCCGATGGCCAGGGAGGACAGAAAAAACAAAACAAAAAAAAAACTCCAGACGGCTGGAGAAAAAAATAAAATCTGCAGGGATTCCAGACCATGAGACCGCCCAGTCCCCTCTGGGCATTCTACCTCACATAAATGAAACAGTCCTCTTTGTATTTTGGGTTCTCACGGAAGGACTTGATGATAATGGTCATGTAGACTTTTAGCTTTTAGTCCATCAATGTTGGAGCATCATGATGCTTTGAGTAGATGGTGGTGGCGCAGGCCGCCACCACAAAGAAACCAGAAAAAGAAACGGAAGAGAGAATAGGAGTCAGTATGGATTTTAAAGCCACCATGAATAGTTATTATGATGAACTGAACATACAGAGTATCAGGATTAAATTAAAGTGCGGTTATGAGAAGGCCATGTTAAAGTAATGTGTTTTCAGCAGTGTTTTAAAGTGCTCTACTGTATTGGCCTGGCCTGACCTAGATTTTAGGTGCATAACAGCAGAAGGCCGCCTCACCACTTCTTTTAATTTTTGCTTTTGGAATTCTAAGGAGACACTCATTTGAGGATCTAAGGTTACGCTTTGGAATATAGGGTATCAGACATTCAGATATATAAGATGGAGCGAGATTATTTAAGGCTTTATAAACCATAAGCAGAATTTTAAAGTCAGTTCTGAATGGCACAGGTAACCAGTGTAGTGACATCAAAACTGGAGAAATATGTTTGGATTTTCTTTTTCTAGTTAGGATTCTAGCAGCTGCATTCTGCACTTGTTGCAAACGATTTATGTCTTTTTTGGGTAGTCCTGAGAGGAGTGCGTTACAGTAATCTAGTCGACTGAAAACAAAAGCATGAATTAACTCTCAGCATCTTTGAATGATATAAGAGGTCTAACTTTTGCTATGTTTCTTAAGTGAAAAAA
>JANRMT010062831.1:17628676-17639775 GCA_026402145.1 Polypterus bichir lapradei | reverse complement strand
CCATATGATCTCACTTCCTGTCTTCCCCTTTAAAAACCTGCACCTTTTCCCTAGTCCCTCAGTTCTGTTTTGGACTCGGTTTTGTGCACATCAGTGCTGTATTTGCTAAAATATTACTTTTGCAGCCAGGATACCAGATTATATGGGTGGCTGCCCCAAACCTTTATATGACTCTGTCTCATATTTATGGCACTTATCAGACTCCTTCTTTCCTTCTTCATTCGGCTGCTCCCATTAGGGGTTGCTACAGCGGATCATTTTGTTCCACATCTTCCTGTCCTCTGTACCTTGCTCTCCATCACCTGCATGTCCTCTCCCACCACATTCATAAATCTTAGCTTAGGCCTTCCTCTTTTCCTCTTGCTTGGCAGCTATATTCTTAGCATTCTTTTCCCAATATACCCACCATCTCTCCTCTGCACATGTCCAAACCAACACAATCTTGCCTCTTTGACTTTGTCTCCCAACCATCCAACCTGAGCTAACCCTCTAATGTCCTCATTTCTAATCCTGTCCATCCTTGTCACACCTAATGCAAATCTTAGCATCTTTAACTCCGCCACCTCCAGCTCTGTCTCCTGCTTTTTGGTCAGTGCCACAGTCTCCAACCCATATAACATAGCTGGTCTCACTACCGTCCCATAGCCCTTCCTTTTCACTCTTTCTGATAACTGTTTGTCACAAATCACTCCTGACACTCCTCTCCACCCATTCCACCCTGTCTGCACTCTCTTTTTCACCTCTCTTCCACAGTCCCCATTACTCTGTACTGTTGATCCCAAGTATTTAAACACATTCACCTTTGCCAGCTCTACTCCCTGCATCCTCACCATTCCACTGACCTCCCTCTCATTTACACACATGTATTCTGTCTTGTTCCTACTGACCTTCATTACTCACCTCTCCAGAGCATATCTCCAGCTGTCCAGGGGTCTCCTCAACCTGCTCCCTACTATTGCTACAGATCACAATGTCATCAGCAAATAATTCATAGTCCAAGGTGACTCCTGTCTAATGTTATCTGTCAACCTGTCCTTCACCATTGCAAATAAGAAAGGGCTCAGAGCTGATCCCTAATGTAATCCCACCTCCACGTTGAATGCATCCGTTGCTCCTACGACAGACCTCACCACTGTCACACTTCCCTCGTACATATCCTATACAACTCTTACATACTTCTCTGACACTCCCGACTTACAATAGCACAACTCCTCTCAAGGCACCCTTTACTTTCACATGTATTCATTTAATAGATGATTTTTCTAAAGCAACATGCAAATGAGGTCAACATAATTGACTTGAAAACAGTTAGGGGTCTGTTTTGAAACAAGTGCTACACAAGACTACACTACAAAAAATGAAATCTAAGCAAGTGAAAAGTACTTACATCTTGACATTAAATCTTGTTTTCCTTATTGTAAGAATTATTGACTTACCAAAAAATTGTATATACAATTATTTAGCTTACTTTAAGATATTTTGTCAAGTACATTTTTTTACCCTGTTTTTTTTGCTAAATTAAAGAAAAAAAACTACCATTTAATGTTTTTTGTCTAGTTTTTGTGTATACATTTTCTGCAGTGCAGGTCCAATGTTCAACTGGCCATTATCCTGGTATTCTCAGATCATATTATTGCTGGTTCACTTTACAAGAATTTTATATCTGCCTAACTTTAATTTAAGTTGCCGTCTAAGCAGTAAATATTGTACCAAAAATCTAGTGATGTTAGGGAAGAATCAGCATTATGCAATATTGTTGTAAAATGATAGCACAAAATGATAAAATGGGGTGAAGAGGCTTTAAAATAATTGAAAACCAGAGCAGGACTTTACTGGCCTGCATAGCAAAAAGCCTCAATCCAAGCAGATGGGTCCCAAAGTCAAAAGGAAGGCTTCAAGGCTGAAGGGGCCCAAAATGGAGCTTAGGTTTTCAAAAGTTCAAAACTCTGAAAATACTAAAAAATTTATTTCAAATGTGAAAAGACAAAATTATGCATTTCATTGAAATAAATAAAAAATGTATTACATTTATTAAAATAAATAATATATATAATACTTTTTAAAAACCACACTTATATAAAGTTAAAAAGTGTACTAAAAAGTAAAAGTAAGTTTCTCATACATCACTCGTAAAATAAAAAGTGGATGCTTTTGCTAAGATTTTAAGAAGTGTTTTTTGAATGTTGATTGATGAAAAGCGCCCACACATTTATTTTACGAGTGATGTATGAGAGACTTATTTTTTTACTTTTTAGTACACTTTTTAGCTTAATATAAGTGTGGCTTTTAAAAAGTACTTTTTTATATATATATTATTTTCAACTTTTTTGTCTTGGGTTTGTTTTACTATAATTTTGTAATCGATATTTTAACACTTCCTTTAATATTTCTATCCATTACTATCGCCATCTTTGGTGAAATCTTGAACTATTCTTCATATGAAAATTTCATTTCTTAATTAACATGGATTAATTGATCAATTAGAGAAGCTGATTATTGATTTGTGCATTGTCATTGGAAGTGAGTAAGTGTGCAAAATTTCATGTCATTTGGACAATAGGAAGTGGGTTAAATATTGATTACAAGATTTGTACCAGACAACAAACAGGTGAAGTTAAAAGAAGCGTGGTAATAATATGCGTGGTAATAATAACAAAAAGAAGCACAAACGAGAGCCAAACGAAGAAAAAAAACCAAATATGTCAAAAGCTATCCAGTAATCAGAGAAGCAAAAATCCACTAAGCCATAAAAAGCCAGACAGTACTTACAATAGTGATCTCCATGCTACAACAGCCAATGACATTTTGTCAGATTTAGCCGTCAGTCAGAATATAAAGGCTAAGGGAGGTCCTAAACAATGATGTCACAGTGGACCCGCCTCTTCAGAATCCACACAGAGTGCAAAAGGAACATAGGCAAACATAACTGCACAATTAATAAATACTAAATAATTAACAAACATAACAATATTAACAAAAATTATATAATATCAAAAACACACAAAATAATAATTCAAAAACATTATTAATGACGATTAAAGGGAAAATATACTTAAGCAAAGGAAAAAAACAGGGTTTTCCAGTTGCTAATTTTTACTGCATGGCAGACATCCTAGTGGACACCTAGAGCTGTTTCCTAGGAACTGGGGAAATAATGATGACTGGAATTTTATTATAAACATGTAGCCTCTACTGATAGTCAATTCTGTGTGAAAGTTACTTTGGAAGGCTGTTTACTTTGAAAACTCTTACATAAGAAATGATTAACTGGCCCACACTCAAAATGTATAAATATTCATCTCTGTAAACTGTGGTGTATATGTGCTGTAGAAAACATTGGAATAGTGTGCACAAAGAAAGACATCTTAGACAATGCAAACTGGATGAGTCATGTTCAGTACCTGGCTAGAGTCAAAATGTTCAAAACTGGGGGCGGAGGTGGGGGGTGGGGGATTATTTTGCAATTGTCTTCTCTGTAATTGGCTAGTATAAAATGAAGACAAATCCACCTATTGATTGGCTGACTGCAATAATTCAGAATTTGAAATGTTAAATTTTACATAATGAATGCTTCTTATCCTGTCACTAAGAAGTAGAAGACAGAAAGAAAGAAACTGCAGCTATCAGGCAGTGACGAGGACTGAATATAAAATTCTGTACATTGAAATATATTTCTAAAGATTAATAGTAAACTCTGCAGTTCATGTGGCACATTACTCCATTATAGCTTCTTAGCCTTCAATACACTTTAGTTGTCAGTTTAACAAAACAAATCCTTGTATTATCCCTGTCTATATAATTTAGTCCAAGTATGACTTTTATTCATTAAAATAGGCAAAACAGGATTGATTACTTTCATACTGCATATTTATACAATAGACTATGGAGACCTGAAAAGACTTTTGTGTCTCGACTGCTACAGTATGTCCTATGCTCTAGCTCATTTTCCATTACAGAAAGTTTGGTGAGATCAGGAGCGGCTTTCAAATTGCTGTAGATTGTGTCGTGAGTTGTGAATCTCGCATTTGAAATGAGCAGAAGTCATGCTCTACGAGTTACAAATGACAACTTGTCAAGTGGAATCTTTTTACAAGTAGCTTATATAGAACAGCATATATCAAAAAGGAAAAAAAGAAGTGAGGGAGCTTGTGCAGCATGAATGATTTTTTTTTGTTTTTTTTGTGACCCAGGTCTGAGTGTATTTAAATATGCAAATGGTTCACTACTGACTAAATATATTGCATTCAGTGTTGCCATGTCCAGTGCTTTATTAAAAGAGAAATACAGTGATCAAACACTTAAGCATCAAAGACTACTATGTGTCCAGAATGGTGAGGTAATATGAGATGGTGTTGCATATAATAATAATGTTCACCTATACCTAAGTCAGCTTTTTAAGGGTGTGTCTCCCATGCAGGTTTATCAGGGTAAGCCAGCATAAAAGCAAGGTCACTGTAGATCCTGTGACTATCCATTATGGAGTGCTGCTTCATGATGTCCCTAACAAGTCATGAAGGCATTTTTTTTTAATATGCAGCAAAGAACTCTACTAACTAATGTTGAAAGAGTAGAATTTGAACCCTGGGTCAATGTGCACATAGCATTTGATGCAGATGCACTGTTAAAAGGAAAGGAGTCTCATATTTTTTCGAGCTTACGCTTAAAGGCTGAATGTGTTATTTTGATATTTGCTAAAGGTTTGAATTATTAAGAAAAGTCATTTTGAGTGACTTTATAGCAAAAAAAATGCAAGTCTTAGTATAAGAAAATAGTCATCTTTTAAAGTGTGCTGGCTGCTCTATTGTTATACTCAGACTAGGTTTCCTGTTGACAGACTAAGAAGGAAAAGAAGGAAACACGGTCACGCAAATGTTTCAGAATAAAACTAAGTGAAAGCTAAACTAATGAAAATAAGGGCACTTTTAAAAACACCTCAGAAGTTACGTGCTCCTATGTTAGAAGGACTGTCAAGTAGCCTAGTGGACCGGGTTAATTGTAATCATTTAAGGTATCAATGTTTTATCATGTTAGCAACTGGATGTAACCAATCATGTTAAAGGTGTTTTAATTATGTAATGAATTCCTTGGAATTATGAATTAATCAGTGAAGTATAAATATAGCACAGCAGGCACCCCTCCCTTGTAACACTTGTTAATAAGGTGCTTGTGCTCCTATATCTCTTGTAACACTTAAATTATAAAGAAGACTGGTTGACGCTTTTCCCTGCCTGTGTTTTATTGCCTGAGCAAGCCACCCAGTGGGGGGTGCAGTAAATTTCTTCCACTATACAGTGGTGTGAAAAACTATTTGCCCCCTTCCTGATTTCTTATTCTTTTGCATGTTTGTCACACAAAATGTTTCTGATCATCAAACACATTTAACCATTAGTCAAATATAACACATGTAAACACAAAATGCAGTTTTTAAATGATGGTTTTTATTATTTAGGGAGAAAAAAAAATCCAAACCTACATGGCCCTGTGTGAAAAAGTAATTGCCCCCTGAACCAAATAACTGGTTGGGCCACCCTTAGCAGCAATAACTGCAATCAAGCGTTTCCAATAACTTGCAATGAGTCTTTTACAGCGCTCTGGAGGAATTTTGGCCCACTCATCTTTGCAGAATTGTTGTAATTCAGCTTTATTTGAGGGTTTTCTAGCATGAACCACCTTTTTAAGGTCATGCCATAGCATTGGATTCAGGTCAGGACTTTGACTAGGCCACTCCAAAGTCTTCATTTTGTTTTTCTTCAGCCATTCAGAGGTGGATTTGCTGGTGTGTTTTGGGTCATTGTCCTGTTGCAGCACCAAGATCGCTTCAGCTTGAGTTGATGAACAGATGGCCGGACATTCTCCTTCAGGATTTTTTGGTAGACAGTAGAATTCATGGTTCCATCTATCACAGCAAACATGCAAAAGAATAAGAAATCAGGAAGGGGGCAAATAGTTTTTCACACCACTGTATATGTATGATAAACCTCAGTTTTAGGGAATAAATGTCCTTTTTATGAATTGTGGCAGATGTGCCTTTAATATTTACAAAGGCTAGTTTAGAGTCACTAATAATTTTGAGCACTTCACACCACAGCATCAATGAGATCATGGAAAAGAAGTGAACAATATAGTATTACATAATATATTATTAGTTATATTTTTTCCCATGCATATACTGGCAACCTTGGAATCAAAGTTTAATTTCTGGGTTGTATGTTTTACTAAAATCTTCAAAATATGGCAAATCATTGAAAGGTCAAATCAGACTGTGTTGACTTCTGTAGTCACACTGAAGTTATTATTTTTACACATTAAGAAGACTCACTAGAGAAGGCAGTGATAAATATAGCAAAAGTTAGATCATTTATAACTTTGCAAGATACTGAAAAGTTAGTTTACGTTTTTTGTTTTTAGTTGACTAGATTCCTCTCAGGACTACCCAAGAAAGACATCAATCGATTGCAACTAGTGGAGAATGCAGCTGATAGAATCTTAACTAGGAAAAGAAAATCTGAGCACATCTCTTCAGTTTTGATGTCACTACATTGGTTACCCATGCCATTCAGAATTGTCTTTAAAATACTGCTAATGGTTTACAAAGCCTTGAACAGAATGCCTTTCAGCTTACACTCCAAGTCGTAACCTTAAATCTTCAAATGACTGTCTGCTTATAATTCCAAGAGCTAAATTTAAAAGAAGTGGTAAGGCAGCCTTCTGTTGTTATGCACCTAAAATCTGGAATAGGTTACGATGGAAATTTGCCTGGCTAATACAGTGGAGCACTTTAAAAATCTACTAAAAGCCCATTATTTTAACATGGCTTTCTCATAGCTACATTTTAGTATATCCCTGTTAAGCTGTATGTGCATTGAATTATCATTTTCATCAAGGCTCCTCAATCCATACTAATCCCTACTATTCTCTGCTGTTCTTTTCTGTGATGACAATCTGCACCACCATCACCTGATCAGGGCACCATGCAGTCCCTACGTTGATGGATTGAAGGCCAGATATCCACATGACCATCATCATCTAATTTCTCCATGTGAAGCCTGAAAACCATAAGTACTGATGCCCAGTGCAGATTTTGATTTTATTCCTCTGGTCCATCTGGAGCTTTTTTTGGTTTTTTTTTTTTGGTTTTTTTTTGTCCTCCTGGCCATCTGACCTTACTTTATTCTTTGTTACTTATTTGTTACATCTTATAAAGAACTTTGAGCTGCACCATTTGTATGAAAATGTGCTATATAAATTAATTTTGTTCTTGTTAAATTAAAATAAAAGTGAAGACATAAACAAAGTAGTAGGGAGATTACAAATGAGGAGATAACAATAAGAGAAGATGATAAAATACCAGTTCAACAAATTAAATAGACTGAATGGCTGTGCTCATATGGCCTGTGACTTCAGCTATTGCATTGACTTTCCCAGGACACTTGATTTCAGACCAAAAGAGCATTATGGGGGAAGTGAAGTGGAGCTAATTTGAAACAACCTCAGGAGTTACTGGAGGTGACATGGGGTAACATCTCTGTGCTGCACTTTAACAAATTGTTGTGTCCATGCTTAATAGTTATAGGATATTCCAAAAATAAATAGAACCAATTTACTTTTGTGTTAGTTAGCCAGATAAAGTATTCACTCACTCTAAATGATTAAAATAATGAAGAAAAACAACATTGAGCTTTCATGCTTTGCAGACAAAAATGTATATTTGTGTGAAAAAACACAGAAACAGATATAAGTCCAAAATAATTGCCACTGTTTCATTAACATCATGGCATTAAAAGTTGAACACAAATGTATTTATTGTTTCTTTGGTGTCAGAAATGTCTCATTCAGATATATTAGGTTAGGGTTAGGGAAGGTTAGGTAGACTTTTATTATCCCATAGGGAAATTTGTTTGCAGTAGGAAAGTACAAAAGATAAGGCATTGTTACACAGATACAAGAAAATAAGCAAAGACACAACAACTGACAATCATTGCTACTATAAGTACACACACTCAAGATTAGTACAAAGAAGAATAATGACCTTAAACCCTTATGCAATACAGAGTTTTTGACGTAATTGTACCTAAATTACTCAACCAAAAATAAACATATTACATGTTTTCCATATGTAATAAAGGAACTTCAAATGACTGAAGAGTACTGGGTATATAACACTTTAATTTTTTAAAAAGAAAGTCTTTGTATGAAAAACCCTTTGTTTTACAACAAAATGAACTAAATAAAACACAAAATCATTAGGTGTTTTTGGAATTTTATGATACAAAGCCCTGAAGTTAATTTTCTTTTGTGCCCTAATCTGTCAGTTATCATTTTGACAAGATTAGATGCCATATCCCTTAACATTACAAAGTTGTACTGTTTGGCACAAGGTTTCCACCTTTTGGAAACATTTAGTATCTTGAACTTAAACAATCACTTAAAACAAGTTTTGTAGTTGCATTTATATTTTTATTTGTTTTAGAAAAAAATGTATGTACACACACATTTTATATATAACTCCGAAGGAACAAGTAAACAATTTGAACTATGTATGTATAATTATGTACTCATCCAAACCTTCACATATAAAATTATTTTTCATGCCAGTCCTTAAAACATTTTCTGTTTACCACTAGACACAGAGAAACTTTATGTTTTGTACAATACTTTGGGTTTTTTGTGCTGCAATTCACCCAACTTCATCTGCTTTCTATTGCAGTAAATTCACAAAGGTGTTTTTTTTTTTTTTTTTTTATTTTTTTTTTTTCCACGTCAGATCTGAAATAAGCTAAGTACCTACATACATGTCAATACCAACTTATTCCAGTGCTGGGGATAATGCCTTTTCTTCCAGTCCTGGGCACAGGACAGGAAAGAGCCAGGGACTTGGCGCACACATACAGTACACACAGTGTCCAATCAACCTAAAGAGTACATTTTTGGCACGCAAGTTGGAAACTGGCATACTCAGTAATAGTAGAGTGGAACAGTGACATTCGATCGAAAGATGGTGGATTTCCCACGTGAAACTGTGAGGTGGTGTGACAAGGTGCGATGTGCTGCAGTCTGATTCAGTGACATTCAATCAAAGAGTGATCCGCCATGAAATTTTTTGTGGTGTGATTCAGTGACATTCGATTGAGTAGGGGTTGGACTGAGGAGGTCCACATGTGAAACTGGAAGTCACAACGTAATACAAATACATTAGATCAAAAAGTGATCAATCTTAAAAGTTCACACGGTGTAAATCAATGATATTGGATTAATTTAGGGGATGATGGGATCTCGCATGAAACTGGGAAGGTGGCCTGGTGTGATGCAATACAAATACATTTGATTGAAGAGTAGTCCCCTGTGAAAGATTTCATAGCCAGTGACATTCATTCAAAAGGAGAAAGGTTCCCCATATGACACTTACTGCAAGTAGTGAGTAAAAGTACTTCACTAGCATGGTAAGAAGTAGAAACTGGAAGCTCACCGCTCAGAAAATTAACATAGGCAGAACATGCAGCAGACAAAGTCTGGATAAGGCAGTTGAACCTATGGCGCTTGAACTGTAAAACTGCACCCAGCAACGCTTCATTGGAAAGGTCTGAACCTCAACTCTCTTGCAGTAATGAGTCACTGTATGTTTCACTCTGGCTCAATGTGGATCAGACCTTTACAGATTGACTCATCTGTGACTTGCTGCTCACCTCAGCCTTTATGTGTGTAACTGCATGTTTTACTGATGGAAGAGAGCAGACTGTCATGTCTCAGCCAGGGTTCCTTCCATAACTGGGGTTCAAATTCACATTTGATGACTCTTTTGTTCATTTTAGATTATTTTTGTGTTGATAATGTGCATCTTCCTTATTTTTGGTTTTGTCTATACATACAATCTGCCTGTGTTATATTCCAAGTATTTTGTGGGTAGCCCCCCAAGAGATGGGGCTACTTGCCAATCACTATCAGGAACTGCCCTTTGCTCTCTAAATCCAGAGGGCGCCCACAGTTCCTGGCGGTTCATTTTGAATATGCTGTACTTATGTGTTTACAGGATTTTTGAACCTGTGCTGTGTTTTTTGACTTCATTTTGGATAGTTGTATTGGGACTTTGTTTGACTTTGATTGCCTTGCTAGCAACTCCTTTATGCCCTTTTTAATCTCCGGAGCTTCAGTGTGATAGAGAGCATTTTTTGTGAAAACATACTATTTTTTAATGATTTGATACTTGCCTTTATTACTAGTTGGGATTTGATGGTGACATCCCACTCATGTGGGAAGTTTTGGAAGGGAATTTTGAACTTTTTGGGAATTACAGTATGTTCTTTGGGATTCCTTGTCCTTGACACAGACAGCATGAGAACTGTTTGATTATTTGAAAGAAGAAACACTTGATTATGTAAAATTACAATTACAGTGGAGCCTCGGTTTGCGAGCATAATTTGTTCCGGAAACGTGCTCACAATCCAAAGCACTCGTATATCAAAGCGAATTTCCCCATAAGAAATAATGGAAACTCAGATGTTTCGTTCCACAACCCAAAACTATTCATATAAAAATGATTAATACAAAATATAAAGTAAAATACATAATACAAATTAACCTGCACTTTAACTTTAAAAAGAATCATTGCTGGTGTGAGTTTCTAAACTCATATGGGATTCCACCCAACGGGACGATACGCGGAAGAGCGTCCCAAAGCAATCGCAGTCTCCCAGCACTGTAGCAGTTCGCCGTATAAGCGCATCCAAAAAGATCGCAGACATGCTATAAGCGCCTGTCGTCAATGGGTCATACAAGGAACATTATAACGATCCCGCAACAATAAATAACAGCGCTGTTGCTGTTTCAAGCTGAATAAAGCTGGTGTTAAAGTACTGAGACTCAGCTTCGTGTTTTGGGGAGCAAGATGGGGACTCGCACTTCACAGCGCACACACACACAGTCACAATGCTGTAGTAAACAGTATACGCTCGTACGGATGTGGACTATATGAGTGAGGCACACAGACTCAGACAGAGAATAGGAGACGATTGCCAGAGAGAAAGAGAGAGAGAGAGATAGAAACGCGCTGGGCGAGCGAGCGAGATAAGGAGAGAGAGAGAGACGCGCTGGGCGAGCGAGAT
>JANRMT010062831.1:17588744-17622379 GCA_026402145.1 Polypterus bichir lapradei | reverse complement strand
AGCCACAAAGTCCGCTTTCTGTAATGCATCTAATTTTGCTTGCTTTTCAGTGTGCACAAAACCATGGTTTTATTAAGGCTTCGGTCGGGTAGTCTCTTGAAATGAAATTTTCCTCCGATCAGTCGTAGCAACGCGCTTTATTCCGACTCTAACATTTTTGTAGCTCTGATGTGTGTATCAATGTAATCGATGTACCAGGAAATCATGCATTGACAAAAGTTCCTCTTTGCTTGGATTTGAAAGTGTGATTAAATGCGTTATGTTTTTAACGCGTTATGGAGTACATGCATCAAAGCTTCTCAGCTGTGCTTGTGCTAATAAAAGGAAACATTTAAAAAAAAAACGTAACATGATTCTGCGTTAACCGCATATTTTTTCATACGTCTCAAACCAAGGGGATGCAAGGGTAAAATGAATCGTGAAGCGCGCGTACATACTCAGTACATCCCCTCTCGGGAATCGAATCTCGGCACTAGAGGCGAAGCCTCTACAATTGCGCCACGGCGTGTAGCTTGTCTATTTGAGAGTATGTAGATCGGGGTATATATATACATATATATATATACCCGCATTTCGCAGCGGAGAAGTAGTGTTTTAAAGAAGTTATGAAAAAGAAAAGGGAATATTTTAAAAATAACGTAACATGATTGTCAATATACAGTAATTGTTTTGTGAGTGTTATTGAGTGTTGCTGTCATCAAGGATTTGATTATCATTATTTCTTGCAATCAGGTTCGTATTTGTACAATGTGTTGTGTTCAAGTTACATTCCCTGTTTGTCAATCGTTGTAAAGATAAGAGGTTTCATTCATCGATTCGTTTCTTACTGCATCAATAAACAGCTCGTCTTCCTCTTTATCTGAGATGTGACACACTGCATGCACAGGTTTTTTTTTACACTGTCTTCCTTTAGCGGGACATTGACTTTTTCCACCGTGTGCTTTGTTTCCGCAGTAGCTGCACTTATGAATATGCTTGTATGTATCAGACGCTTCATATTTTTTTGCTGCCTTCTCAATTGTGTAATTCGGTTTTTGTTCAGCTCTCTTTGGAACTGTTGCTTTTTGTCTGTGCACTGCGTCAGTTTACGTGAGCCACTTGGTGTTCATGCATCGAAGGTTCCCAGCTGTGCTGGTGCCATCTCGTGCGATGTTCATGGCTGTATATAATGTTAGCTAAGACCCGGCACTTAAAAGTTTCTCTCGCAGTTTCGCTGAGTTTGTGCCAAACACCACCCTGACCATCTCATCTTCCTCTGCATAAGCACAGTCCTTCCCTGGTGAATATTTAGCGGCAGTGTTTCTATTGGATTGCCGCTGACGGATGGCCTTATATGGGCAGGCACTAAATTACAAACGCCAGCGGCAGCCTGTCTATGAACTAAATTTAAACTTTAGATTTACACCGTGCTTTGTTTCCAAAGTAGCAGCACTCATGAATATGGTTGTATATGTCACTTGCTCGCTTCTTATTGTTTCGCTGCCTTCTCAATTATATAATGCATGCTTTCTTCAGTGCTTTTTTGAGCTCTTCCTGGTTTTCTACATACTGCATTGATAGTCAGTTCACGTGATTACGTGGGAGGCGTGATGATGTCACACGAAACTCCGCCCCCCACGGCCATCCAGCTCAACTCCATTACAGTATATGGAGAAAAATAGCTTCCAGTTATTACCATTACGCGTAGAATTTCGAAATGAAACCTGCCCAACTTTTGTAAGTAAGCTGTAAGGAATGAGGCTGCCAAATTTCAGCCTTCTACCTACACGGGAACTTGGAGAATTAGTGATGAGTCAGTGAGTGAGTGAGTCAGTGAGGGCTTTGCCTTTTATTAGTATAGATAAGAACAGCTCACTACTCAAAATGCTTATTTTTGGAGACGTTAAGACTCGAACGCAGAACCTTCTGAATTGGAGTCAGCAGCTCTAACCAGTATACTACCCGAGAAGTCAGGGCAACAAGCAACACTAACCTAATTTCTTTTTCTTTGGTTATAGTCTTGGAAAAAAGTGCATTTGTTCTATTTGTATTTTTTGTGAAAGTGTTTCTTTTACATTTGGAATTCAGGCTTCACACATTATACACTTCATGCCTACATTTTGTCAATTAATACTAAAACATGAAAAACGTTTCTGTTTTAACGATGTGTTTACTGTGAATAGATCGTTGTAGACATGGAACACACATGAAATGCAAGTGTTCCAAATAATGATATAGTATTTATAAATGGTGTCATTTTGCTTGACTTCTCACTCTGTACAACTCTAAGCAACTGACACGCAGGTAAACAGACTTGAGCTGAGAAAACTGTGCGGGGTGGAGCATGTGATAGCAGACTGCTTGCTGTTTGCTGCTTATCAACACATTTAAAGGACAAAAGACGCTGACGGAGAGGTACAAAGAGTTTTAAGGTGGGACGGATCTACGAGTTTTTTCGTAGGCTCTGGTAATTCTAGTGTTAAATAAGCGTGTTGTCTTACATGTTAATTTACACACTCAAAAGGCCCATAGGCACGGTTTTAAACCATGTGCCCTCTACACTTTACACATGGCAAGGCTGGTCACTAACTGAGAATAATGTTTAGTCAGAGCTGTTAAAAATGGCTAGAATATACCAATTCAGTTCCACTTATGGGGGTTATAGGAACCTCCCATAGATTATGCATTGTCATTTAGTAAAACATTTATGAATCTTATGTAACTAGGAAATGGCTCTTACAGCTACTGTCAGCAACATACTGTCAAACACCATTTTCATAGGTGGCCACTTTATCGGCACAACTCCTCCAGCTGCAGGTTAGTGCAAGGAAAAATGCAAAATAAGGATGGAAAGAAAAGGTGGCACACCTTCACACTTAACAGGCAGTACAAAAAAGAGGCATGAAGAGCAGTTAAAAATAAATGTAGTAATATTTGAATCTGATATTTAAAGACTAGTTAGAAATAAACAGATGGTCACACAGATGCAGGTAAAAATCAGTAATTAAAAAGGCACAAGAATTTACATAATGTTTTGTGAAACCAATAGCAACATTTGGCATTGTCATTTTTAAGTTTTTTTTTTTTTTGTGGTTGAATGCAAGGAATTCTCCCTAAGCCTCGTTCACACTTCTGTGTCTTCTCTCCTTCCCTCTGTAGATGCAAAAAGCAGCACATGACTGGCTCATGACATCACTTCAGGTTTCTGGGGTCCTGGACCTGCCCATTCCACCTCACTGGCTGTCAACATCTTTCTCCGTTCTGATCAGAGACTCATGTTTAGAAAGATGTGTCAACATGTTAATTTGTGCTTACTGTTTTTGACACCATAATATACAGTGTTTGCATGATTGGTGCCCTAACCCTTTATCTGTGTCTTTTTGCTTTGTTTACACTATGTTCTTTTCTGAAGATTGCTAATACATGTACGTTCAGTTCTGTTAATGAATCTCATTCATATCACCATGGAGGAGGGCAATGTGTTTTTTTTAAATGTGACATGCATAATATTTTCAACATAACAACACACTAAAATGCATCATTATAAATTCAGATCCGATCTGATGCTGTTCATTTTCAAATAATATTGCATTATTGCAATGATGTTTTCTGATTGGTACTATTCAGGTCATAAAATTATTTCCTCAAAATGTCACATATATTGTCTCTTTCTTTCAGGTGTTTAATAGGAACCGGAGCAAAGAGAGAAGTGTGTACATTGCAACAGGTACACATGTCGTAAATGTAGGAAGGACAGTCCTTGCATGTGTGTGAACTGTTAACATTTGAATTTGATGATTGGATATAGCACTGAAATGACCTCTCTGTACTATTCTTTCCTCTGCATGTCCTGGAGTACAAAAGAAATGCCACCATACAGCAACGTGGAGACTGGCAAGATCGGGAAAAAAAAAAAACACACGGGCACCAATTACAACCACAAGATGTTATGCGAATGAATATGAATAATATGAATAATATTGCATCCGTGTAACAATGTTTTCCGAAATGTACTATACAGGTCATAAAATGAATAATTCCAAATATCATATATACCTATGTCTCTGTGTTTTTTTTTTGTCAGTGCGGCTTTGACATCATGGACCATAAGGTGCATACTAATTCAGAGTGAGCAGGAACACTCAATAAAACTGAATAAAAAAAATAAAGTGACAGTGAGATACGAAGAAGGCAGATTCACTAGCGTTTGCGTGTCAGCTTTTATCCCTCCAGATCAGAGAATGTCCAGTTCCATTGCCTCAAAACACTACTCACATCTACAGTTATTCCTAGTTTCAAATAAAAACTAACAGCGTCAGATCCATGTTGGGCAGTAGTATGTATCATGATCGTGACTGAGAGAATAAAAGTGAAAAAAAAATGCTAACTTTTACAAGTACTATAAATGTACACCGGCTGTTACAGACGCAAACCAAATGTATGTGTTTATTGTGTAATATTGACAATAACAGCAGCTCACTACTCAAGGAGGAAGTCAGGATCGAACCGGGGACTCTTGATTACAAGTCAGCAATTCTTACTACTATACCATGGAAGCTGATGCATGATTCTTGAACCTTTTGTGAAAGTGTTTATTTGATCTTTTGACTTCAGGCTTCACACATTATATAGTTTATGCCTACATTTTGTCATTTATTAGTAAAATATGAAAAAGTTTCTTTTTTAACAATGTATTTACACAGATTATTGTAGAAATGGAACATACATTAAATGCATGTGTTCCAAATAACAATCTATTATTTCCATTCTAAAACTCCAGCACTTCACTCCCAGATAATCAAGGCATGAGCTCAGAGAACTTTGTGCACGTTCTGCGGCAGTGGGGGGATGGAATAGCAGGCTGCTTGCTGCTTGTCTTTATCGGCACATTTACAGGACAAAAGATGCTGACGGAGAGGTTTGAAGGGATTTAGGGTGGGCCGGATTTGCGAGTTTTTTCGTAGGCTTTGGTAATTCTGGTGTTAAATACTATAACCACATCGCCTTGGCAAAAAAAGAAAAGTATAATGCTATGAAAATTTGTACTTAGCTAGCTTTAATGCTGATGGTAAATAAACACAACAATGAAAGAAGCCCATTTAGAAAAATTCTCATCAGTTCAGCAATAGGTGGTTCAGCAGCACGTGTTACATTTCATTATCAAAAGGATTTCCATTAGCAGGCTTCTACTATCTTTCAGAAGTTTTTTCTGTTTTATAGGTTAGAGTCCCTTATGCAATAATCAGTTAAATAGGTAAAGAACACTAAATTAAAATACTTTTTTTTTTGCTTTGTTCAGAACTTTAAGTTTTTACTTCTCCTATTGCTTTAAAAGCCCATACAACCTTTCAGAATTCTGCAGATGTTACTAGAAGCATCTAACCTGTCCCAGTCTGTTAGAATTCCAGTTGCTATTTCCAACAAAATCTACACAATTAACTAAGTGCATCTATATAAACATGTTTATTAGTGCAGGCTATAGCAACTCACCAAACATTGCACAAACTGACACAAAAAGGCAGGCAGTAACAGAACACTGAATACTACAAATGCAAACTTCTGCATTCAAGGAAAACTATTTGAAAGACAAAATTAGTTTCTTCAGCAGATGAATTAAACTCTGAAACTGATATTTGGCACTTACATTATTAGTATGTAGACATCTCAGAAAGCTAAGTTGTCCTGATAATGGCATTGATGCCTTGCAAGTGTAGGCTCCCTGTGCCCCACTTCAGTCTGTTTAGGAATTATTGGTCATACATTGACTATGATATCTTTAAAAATGAAAGAAGTCACATATTCGGGTTGGAAGTCAAATGTTAAGTGATAAAAAGTCATAAATTAGGAAGAATGTACAAAACTGTAGCAAATTATTTGAATCTCCCTTCAAGCACTCTTCTTTCTGTGCAGTGAACCATTTTGCAGCTCATCACCTGACTCTATACTTAATGGTCAGCTGGCATGGGGTGTCCTATTAACCCCATACTAAAACCCCCATGTCCTGTAATTACTTCTGATGTTGGGGCAGGTCTACTGTACAATATAAGAAGACTGCCTAGAAAGGGACACCAACAGAATTTAGCATCTGAACAGGAAGAAGACTTGTGAATTAAGACTAGAGTTGAAAACCAATAATCACCTTGACTTGAATAGTTCCAAGACTTAGAATGGAGTGATGGTGCATCAGGAATTCATATCAAGGACACTGCAAAGCAGTAGCCTGTATTAAACCATTAAGAAGCACCTTAAGACCTATCTGGAGACTGAGAGAAACAATTAATTACCAGCTAGTGTCACACATGTGCGAATAGGGGGTAGCCAACGGACTCGTAACAGCATGAACACCACAACCGAGGGGATTTCACATAGAACGCTAATACCTCTCTTATTTAGCAGGAAAATGGAAGACATTTGAAGCACTTACCTTTTGGAACTCAGTTCTATTCCCACGTAAATAATAAGCCTCTTCCAGGTTCCAGTGATCAGACGCCCCAAGATGACTTCATATCTGGTCCACTCCAGATGACCTTACTTCTGCCTTCCCTCCATTTCATCACCTCTGTTTCATCATTTGCTGTATATGTCATTTCCTGTCCACCCGCTATAAATTCCCCTGTGTTTGCAGTTATCATTTGTCTTTGATTGATGTCTGTTATGCCACTAATTTTACTGTCATCGGCGACCTACAGTATACAGGACAATGTCCCAAACCTTTATGATTGTTCCAGTGTTTGTATCTTCACATTAGTTAATCAGAAATGTTCAGAGGCCAAGACTGAAATTTTTTACTTCAAATGTAACTTTCTCTAATGTGGTTCAAACCTAACACTTTACCTACTCCAAGAAAAACTACTTTTCTGCAGTAGGAAGAGCCAATCTCACGCCTCCATACCTAGAACGTCAAAAAGGTACAATGTTTACAAAGGTATGATTAGCACATGTGATGGGAAAAATTTATAAAGAACAGAAAAGCTGAAAACAACAGCCACATTTAATTTTTGAGGCTATCTAATGAGTCTAGAAGGTGAAGAGGTTTTTCCACTTCTCTAACTTCTCCAATAAAGATTTTTTGCTTTACCTAGTATCTCTATCACTTTTGCTTACTCTATCTAGCCTGGCCTGTCTTCCACCTTTGCAGTGATCCATTATTTTGCTCATCACTTGAATCTATACTCAATAGTCAGCTGGTAAGGGGTAGCCTATTACCCTCTACCAAAATCACTTCTGGGTTATGTCATGTAATTATTTCTGGGGTTGGGTTAGGTCTGCTATGTGCTACAGCCTCTACATTTCAGAAGATAAATTAAATCTTGAGTTTTATGTAGCCTTTAAATGGCTAACTCTATCAGGTTGATTCGGGGTTGCAACCTTCTGTTTCCTGCAATGTAATGGTCTTTGTTCCCCTATATTGCCATTAGGCAAGATATCTCTGACCCTCTATCTACATAAACAGTAAGGTCATAGAAGTCATTCAAGAGTTTACAAGACCTTCTACCCAGCAGTTGTTAGTACTTTGAAATTAGCCAGAGCAAGGTGTTCCATTCAAAGGTTAATCCAGGGAAGACAGGTAAAAGCCAGCACTCTCCATTGTAGCTGCTAGAGGGCAGCACATGTTTCCTAACATAGAAGAGAGAAAATATGCAACTATTTGTGAGTCTTATCCAGATGAGGAGAGAGGCTTCAAATTTAACCTGTTCACTTCCTATGTACCTTCCTTCATTTCTTCCTTCCTTTGCACATTTTCTTTGAGTTTGTGTAGGTTGGTTGTAAATATGCCATTCTCCTCTTATACCTAACTGTGAAACGTTAATAAATTAGAGACCCTAATGGGCATTTACATGGTGTGCCATGCAATGGTAATTTGTTTAGTGTTTTTTGAAACAGTATAATCCCCGGCCACAAATGCCCTAATTTGAAGTTGAAGGGGAATAGATGGAAGCTGGTTAGCATTCAATTTTTCATAATTATAATTAAATTAAATTAAATATAATTATATCTGAGGTTTACACTAATTCAAAATGAAAGTACAATGTAACCGGTTTTTACTGCAGTGGGAATTCCTTTCAATAGTGTTTGGCTATGATGCTCAATGTGAAAAGTACTCTGTTAGATAAAGTGATTGGCTGATAATACTACATCTACATGGCTACTACAAGTACAGGGCAGACAGTGTGTTGTAGTGGTTAAGACTTTTTACCTCAGACTTTGGGGTTGTGGGTTCAAATCCTGCTGCTGACACATGCGTGACAATGAGCAAATCACTTCACCTGCCTGTGCTCCAATTGGAAAAACAAAGGAAATGTAACTAATTGTATCTCAAAAGCTGCAAGTCACCACTAAATAAAGGAGTCAGTCAAATAATAACACAAGTAATGTACTTCCTAATCCAACTAACCAGTAAATGATTCTGTACCCGATAAAAAATAATAAAATGCAAACACTACTTAAATCGCAATTGATAATTGAGAGAGAAATTCAGATTTTTTGCCTGATTCTTATTCTCTGATATATCATCATGTTAAATATTTTAATCTCAAGAACATATTCAGTATATTGTAAAACTCAAGATAAAAATGAAGCATCAAAGTTGACACCTCTGCAAAAATCATCTTTTTTATTATTTCATTTTGAATGTACAGTATATACACACATTGCAATGCTTCCAGGCCTCCTGGCACCTCAGGGATTTCAGATGAACCCAGATTACTTGCAAAAAAACACAAAGCCAAGAGATCTGATGTGTGAAATGCATCCTGCAATTTATCGATCAGAGACGAGATTAAGGGATTCTTATTGGCAAAGCCTGCTCTCCTATTTCAGTTTGCTGAAGACAAGGTAACACATCATCAAGTGACAAGCAATGATTTCTAACAGACAAATATATTGTGCTCTGCTTAGTACACAGAATTTTTTTTCAGAATATTTATGGTTCTTTAAAAAATATAAAGCACAGAGTAGCAATGCCTCTTCACATCGGTCAGATCCTGAAGATGCTGCCATTTTTTGAAGTCTGTGTATTCTGTCAGCGTACATATGTATGGGTTTGCACCGGACATTCACGTTTTTGTCTTAATGTTGAAAGCCATGCTGTTAGGCTGACTTATACTAGGGCAATGTGGGTACACTTGGGAGTTAGTCTTGAAATGTATAAGTTTGGTTCTTGCAGTATGACAGCCACTGCTGGAAATGCGATAACCTGAAGCAACCCTTAGGAGGACAAAAAGGCTTACAATGTGAATGGATGGATAGATATTATGATTTACTGTTGTAAGCACTGTGCCAAAAAATACACACAGGCTAAAAATCACAAAATAACAGGGGCTTAAATAACACAATGGAAGGTTTGAAAACGTAGCCTCACAACATATAAAGAACAGAGAACCTTGCTGCCTCCATAGACCTGCCTGCCCCTATTCCATTTTTTTTTTGTCAAATGGGATGGGTCATCCACTTACCAATAAAAGTGGCACTCTCTTTTCCCTGTTTCTCTTAAATCTGGCCAATCCTCCTGTTAATAGAGTAGTTGCCAAAGCCTTCCACCCAATTGCACATTCAAAGATTCTCTTTGGATTAGGGGTTATTATTCTGTCTCACTGGACCCTGAACCACTTCCATATTTGAGGTTGATTCTAAATTTGCTATAGGAACTCCAGGCTGAAGCTCCCTTTCATGGTCCATGTGTTCAGGTCCTCCACACCTGTGTTTTGCATCATTATTCATGACAGCTTGAGTCTCTTTCTGTAAATGTGTGTCCTACAAAATCTTAGGGGAATATTGTTATATTCAACCTCATTTGTCATTCATTGTTATAGGCACCCCAACCATCAGTGGCACATAGCACATCCCCAGGGTATATTGACCCCAGACGGTGCCATTTTATCTGGCAGAGTAAGATATGCTTTCCCAACCAGGGCCAGTTAGGTAGATGAATCACTTTGTATTGGTAATAGTTTGTCTACACATTTGTCTCCATTAATTCTCCTATGACAAAGCTTAAAAAACAATAAGGAACTACTTAAGTACATTTATTTAAAGTAGAATACCCAGTTGATCCTGAGTGGCCTTTTGGCCTTGGAACCCCTGCAAATGTTGTTTTTTCTCCAGCATCTTGCCCCTGGAGTTTTTTTTTAATCTTTTCTGTCCTCCCCAGCCATCTGACCTTACCATCAGACTTACCTTCAGAGACTTGTGATGGTCCAGGTCGGCTCAGCATTCCCTTCCTGCATCCTGGAGCCTCTTGAACAAGAAACCGTTAATAGTCATGAACCGAGCCGGGAAAATGAGGATATGCACTTACTGCAAGGGGTAGATGTAAAGGTGACATAGAGCTTTTATTAAAATCCAAACAGAAAAGTGTTCATCAGTACATCAGTACATCAATCAATCTTCAATGAAAACTCCAATAAAAACAAGTGAACATGATGGTCAAAACAAATAATCCAGTAAAATGAGGTTAAAATCACAAGGCAGGAAGCAATTCTAAAACTCAGTCCTTCGTGCATCCTTTCAAATATCCTCGCTCCTTTGTCTTCTGCAGCCACAAGTCGGCTTTATGCAGGATCCTCTTTCAAGCATTGGGTCACTCCAACTACCCCAAGAAATGCTCAACTGAAGTGACCCTCTTCAGCACCCAAGCATTGGCCCTACGTTCATCTTTGAGGTTCTCCTCCAGGTTGCCTGCCTCCTCTCCTGCACACTCTGGCATCTCCCGATCCTGCCTTCAATCACCCTTCTTTTCATTTAACCTCCATCTTCTATTATTCTCTCTCTTTCTTCTTGGTCTTTCATTAATCTCTCTCTTTCATTCTGTTTCTCTCCCCTCTGCCATATAGGCTCCTCTTATAACGTCCTATATAATTGGGCGCAGGTGTGACCATTATTTCCAAGGTATGAAAGAGGGACCTGACTGATCCGTTCAGTTTTGCATGTACGTGCGTGATTAGCCAAGTACCCCAGTTATCCCCAGAGCAAAGCACACTTGCACACACCCACATTCGATTGGAGCCTACACTTCCTAGTATGTGATTATTTATTTAAAACCTGCACAGCACCACAGACCACTTATCACAAGACTTAAAAAAATCTCTATATAAGAACACTAATTTTTCTATTATTTGTACAGTATATCTATATTATATACAGTAAGTGTGTATTGACTTATTCTTGTCTATTACATGCCACATGCACTTAAGAACAGGTAATCATCCTGAAGCTAAGCATGTTTGGGCCTGGCCAGTACTTGGATGGGAGACCAACAAGGAAATGCTCTGGTTGCCGCCTGAAGAGGTGTTGGCATGGCCATCAGGAGGCACTTGCCCTGAGGTCTGAATGTGGATCCCAATGTCCCAGTGCAGTACTGTAAAAATGGCTCCATCCTGTGAATGAGATGTAAAACTGAGGTCCTGACTCTCAGTTGTCACAAAAGATTCCTGGGCATTCTTTGTAAAGAGTAGGGTGTACCCCGATGTTCTTGCTAAATCGCCCACAACAACCTGGTCATTCTGACCTCCTGTCTCTACTTGGTAAACTATTTCTCAACCCTTCACCACCTAACAGTTAATGTGTGGTGCACTCACGGGCATAAAAATTGGCTGCTGTCATATCATTCAGGTGGATGTTGCATATTAGTGTGGTTGAAGTGGCTCCCCACTCACTGTGTAAAGCGCTTTGAGTAGAGAGAAAAGTACTATATAAATGTAAAGAATTATTATTATATTATTATTATTATTATTACTAATTATTCTTTTAAGTATGTTTCTATTTTTATTCTTGTAAAGAACTTTGAAATACATCCAGTGTATGAAAATGTGTTTTGGAAATAAATGTTGTTGTTGTTGTTAGACACACACCCTGTAAGAGAGGTTTTAAATAATGATAATAGAATATCTGTGACTGGTCAAATATTTTTCAGTTTACTTTTTACATTTGATAGTGTGGATATTGTTCAATTCACTTCAATGTCTTTATTAATACAATGCATTATTGATTGAACCCAGAAATAATATGACTTGTAGGTGTTAATAACTAGGTTCCCAGATACGTAATGAGTGCAGTGTGGGACAAAGAAAACATTGTTCAACAATCAATCATCTTCCTTTTTCTTTCATTTAGCATTTAACCACAAAGTACAGTAAGTGAACGCAAATAGCAAAAAATTAATTGTAAGGCTGGAGACTTTGACAATCTGCTCTATTAAAAAGAAATAGGAAGACATTTCAATGAAAAACATACATATTTCTGCCTGAAAAGAGCTAATTACTTAGCAGGGATGTTAATATTAAGTATTGTATGTGTTCTTTTTCCAAAACTCCAGCGCCTGAACACTCTCCCAAGACAGCTTCCTGCCCTGTGCATGGTGTTTATAACTAAAAAACCATCACAATAAACAAAACTACTCTTCTGAAATTCAGTAACTCAGACATTAAAGTATTTTTTGGCTCCCTCTAACCTCCAAAAAAAATGAATGTAAAAAATCAATAATATTAAAAGTAAAATCAATTAGGTCTATAAAATATATAGTAACTAGCTGCGTGCGGTCTTCAGGACAAAAAAACAACCTGAAGATGCCCTAGCAATTTTACTATATTTGCTAACTTGGAGAGGCATTGGCTAACTCTTAAGAATTACCCAGATTAGAAGCTGTGGACCCACCTTGTGCTTGCTGCCCCACTGGCTTTTGTAAGAAAACACTGGCGATACCATATTTTAGCCTTATCACTAGCATATGGGCCCTATTAATCTTTGTCTTGAGAAAATACCTCCAGATAAACAATGTTTTTAATGAAAAACTGAAGCCTAGCCCTCTGTTGCTGATGTGTTCCACTTGCCTTTTGTTGAGCTGTTGTGATTGCTTCGTTTTGATGTTGTGTCTCTTAATTTGTGTCATTAGCACAACATTGTTGTTGAGCAGTGGCATTTGCTGTACACAGGTCTTTTGTAGCAAACACTGAAAAAATGTAAAAGTGCCTTCATGCGTCATCTAGTGGCTATGGTTCAGTGTGTGCAGAGCGGACTGCTCCATACACACACACACACACACACACAGGTCTTTCAATTATATATGTCTAATTTGTAATTAATACACACTGATGAGGCACGACATTAAAACCAGCTGTCTAATATTGTATAGGTCCCCCTTGTGCCGCCAAAACAGCTCTGACACTTTAAGTCATGGACTCCACAAGACCTCTGAAGATGTCCTGTGGAATCCGGCACCAAGACATTAACAGCACAACCTTTCTGTAAGTTGTAAGGTACGACCTTCCATGAATTGGACTTCTTTTTTCCGCACATTCCACAGATGCTTGATTGGATTGAGATTTGGGGTATTTGGAGGATGAGTCAACACCTTGAACTCTTTTTCATGTTCTTTAAACCATTTCTGAAGAGCTTTTGCAGTATTTCAAGATGCATCATATTGGTAAAACAGACAAGCAATACATGTTGTCATGTATGTGGTCTGCAACAATCTTTAGGTAGTTGCTAGGTGTCAAAATAACATCCACATGAATGCCAGGATCCAAGGTTTCCTAGCAGAACATTTTCCAGAGCATCACACTGCCTCCACCAGCTTGCCCTCTTCCTATAACTCATCTGCTTCTATTTCTTTCCTAGGTAAATGATGCACATGCATCCAAACGTCCATATGATACGAAATAAAATATAATTCATCAGATATATAATTCCATATCATTGGCAAGCCCATGTTGTATGACCAGTTCAGTAAACGCTTATCCCCAAAGACTGTAAGTTGTTGGAATCCCAGTTGATTCTGGGGTTATGTCACTTCAATGACAAAAGCCTCAAAATAACTTTTGGGCTTTCAGAATTGACCTCCTTCCATTGCTCCATATTCTAGTTCTGACACTCACATGCTCATTGTAGTGCTTCTGACAATGGATAGGTAGTCACAATGGGCACACTGACTGGGCTGCAGTTTTGCAGTCCCACACACAGCAAGCTACAGTGCAGTATGTGTTCTGACATCTTTCTCTCATGGCAAACATTACAGTTTTTCAGCAATTTGTGGTACAGTAGTTTCTCTGTGGGATCAGACCAGACAGGCCAGTTTTTGCTCCCTGTAAACAGCAATGAACCTTGGGTGCCCAGGACCCTGTCGCTGGTTCAGCGGTTGTCCTTTCCTGGACAATTTATGGAAGGTACTAGCCACTGTATACTGGGAACACCCCACAAAACTAGCTATTTTGGAGATGCTCTGATCCACGTGTCTCCAAGATCCTTATGCTTGCACATTTTTCCTGTTTCCAACATATCAGAAGTAGAACTGACTGTTCATTTGCTGCCTAATATGTCACACCTCATAAGAGGTGCCACTGTAACAAGATAACCAATGTTATTCACTTCACCAGTCAGTGACTTTAATGCTGTGACTGGTCGGTGTATAGTAGTATATGGTAACATTCACATCCCTCACCCTGTGTTAGAAAAAGAAAATTAGGGAAATTAATTACTGAATCAAAATAAACTGATGCGTTGTCCAGAGGTTCATTCTGTAAACTCTACAAAAGCTCAGATCTGGGTGTTTTGAACAGTTCCAGATTACATTATAAAGTATTCTTTTGTGATTTTAACAACTTCTCTGAATATACCGGCCTCCAATTATTTTCAACACGAGTTTGCCTTTGTCTTTATTATTTTACAAAATACAGTATGTGAAGGGGGGTGCAGCAGTTAGAGTTGCTGCTTCACAGCTTTAAGAGCTTGAATCCTAATATTAGCCTGTTAACTGTCTGTCAGAGTTTACACATGATTTTTTTCTTAACCAGGAGAAATAGCCTATTACATGTGCAATGTACCTTCCAGAATCTGGTGTAAAGATAGGAATATCATCAATCTAAACTAATATACACACTTCTAAAATATCTCTGAAAATTAAATTGACAAATGACCAGAAAAATTCCATATCATTGGCAAGCCCATGTTGTATGACCAGTTCAGTAAACGCTTATCCCCAAAGACTGTAAGTTGTTGGAATCCCAGTTGATTCTGGGGTTATGTCACTTCAATGACAAAAGCCTCAAAATAACTTTTGGGCTTTCAGAATTGACCACCAAAAAATAAATAATCTCTTGATACACTAAACGTTTGTTGTTTGCAGTGGCACTGTGAGATGATACTAAAACCAGACCCCAATAGGACCATTATAATTTGTTTGAATTTTTACTTTGTAGAGAATGAAACCGCCGGGCAAGAGGAAAAAAGGAAGGCCAAAGAGGAGGTTTATGGATGTGGAGAGGGAGGACATGAAGTCAGTCGGTGTGGCCAAAAATGATGTGAAAGTCAATGATAGATGGAAACGGATGATCTGGTGGTGACCCCAAAATGGGAGCAGCTGAAAGAAAAAAAAAGAAGAAGTGACTAAATGGTATTGACATACTAAGCTATAACTAATACAATTTTCTATAGAAAGAACTTTGAAAGTTTATTTTCATCTCAGTAGAGTAGAGTAGAGTATGGCAGTTTGGCTTTACAGTTTGAGACAAGTATTCTCCCTAACAGGCCTGGTATAAGGTAAGCATACCAGGAGCTTATGCCATGAGCTTTTCAAGTAACTATTGTCAAAATTATTACAGTATAAGATCTGCAGTAATTGGCAGTATTTAAGGTTTTAAGAGCAACAGAAATACCCAAACCTAAGGACTGAATGAAGGACTGGAAAACAAGGCAACTGTGGAAGCCCTGCATTCAGAATATGCCTTAGGTTAAAACCAAACGTTTAAGAATGTTTGTTTTTATAACTAAAATGCTAAACATCAATCATTTGAAAAAAACAATATGATTCTCTTGGTTACCTTATATTGCTTTCCCTAAATAACTAGATTCCTTTAAAAATCTTTTTGAATTGAGTTTTGTCCAAGTCTTGGATATGGACTGCAACGTAGTGACCACTTAAAAAGTCAGCCAGAGATGATGTCCCATACTTAAGCACCGTCAATCAAATTGCAAGCAGCCAGCGCTTTTACCAACAGCAACAGGTGCTTCATGTAGAGATAGGAAACAAAACCATGCTATGATAATGTCAAAAACAGAAAAATCTTCTATATAATAAAATGCCGAGGTCTATGTGCCTAGTCCGTCCAAATAATCTGATTGGTCAGTTGGGCTTTCGTGATGCAATCCAAAGAGGAAGTGCATTTGGGAAACACACAAGGAGGAATAGGAGCCACAATATGAGTCTCCTTCAAAGATGGGAACTAAAAAAGTCTGAAAAGCAGGCTTTACTGGATCACACTCGGCAGAAGGTGTACCAGTCGTGAGGGGTTCAGACACACACAGATTTTGAAGGCATCCGTAAGGAAATATATAGCAAATATTTTAAAATTTATTCTATTAAATTTCTTTGACTGGTAACATGGCTAGTAAAAAATAATAAAATTGTTACTGTTTTAAAACAAACCATAATACACTAGTATTAATTGTGAACAAAAAATAAATAAAAAGCTCAGAATCAGCAAAGAACCTCTTTAATTTTTGAATCCGTAGATTCGTTTTTGTAAATTTTTTATGAATTTATATACATTTTTCGAGTACCTATTTATTTTTATTGTTATTATAATGATGTTGTTCTTGCATCCATTTTATAATCAATGTTTTTCTTCAATTTCTCAGTCAATTTATTGGCTCCGGCCATATTGTTGATATCAGCTGCACCTGTTGCTAATCACATGATCATCAATGTCACAGTGTGTTGTATCATTACATAAAATGTATTTAAGATGGCAGTGCAGTTACAATGATAACTCAGCTTTGGCATGATTCTAAAAAACCTGTGATTTTCTCTAAAACCTTTTGGTTAGACATATTTAAATTCTAAGATACAATGATACATTCTGACATCTGATTTTTGTCAGTTAGATTTTTGTCCTTCCAATATTCTGACCACAGTTTTCTCTTTTCCAATTTAAGCAGTTTTTCTTTTCTGGTTAATTTATTCCTTTGCCAACTTTGTGAGAAACCATTTCCTCAAGGTGAATGACAACACCCATGTGGAACAACATCTGTTTTACTTGAATGCTGTTTCAGTTACACCTTAAGCCTTTATGGTATCAAAAGTCAATATAATGTAACATCAACACATATTTTACATTTTGCTATTTAATTGTGTTGTAATTCCAATTCAGTTTTCTGATTTGTATATAAGAATTAATTTTCTTTCTTTCTTAGCCCTTCATTCTTTTCCACATTTTTATAATAAAAAAGAAAGTCCAATGTGTGGCAATGACCATTCCGAATGCATTTTGTAGAGCAGCCTAGAGTTATTCCATGTTTTGCTGGCGAAGAAATGAGGCGATAAGGGTTGCTCTCACTGTTTATAGACAAGCAGCCCCCTTGGGGCAGCTTACAGAGAATAGGAATTTGTGCCTCATTAGTGATGCTCCTAGTGTGACATCCAATGCATCACAAGTGGGACAGTGACCTGACAGAAAAATACTGGTCTCATTATTCTGAGTATTACAAATAAAGCAAGAAATGAGTATTGCCATGTAAGCAGCAGCAACCTATATTTATACTATATTAAAACTGTTAATCCTGATAGTCAGAAATGCTTTAGTACATCTAAATTTCATTTGATTGTTTATTTAAATTGCTGCTTTAGAATTGATATACTTGAAAACTCTAATTTTACACAAATAAAACTGGAAATTAAGCAAAACAAAGCAATTCCAAATTAAATATCATAAATTAATCATAACAATTGTGACCAATAGGTGGCGTTGCAGCACCCCAAACACAACAACAACAACACAAGTCCTGGTACAATAAAAAAAAGTTTATTAACCAAAAATGTTACAAAAAGGTTTCTTATATGTTGTGCAACCATAAATGTTCTCTACTCCTCCTTTTTATTCCGCCACTACAGGAATAAAACACACGACAGGTGAATGTTGTCCAGCTCCTCTCCCAGCACTGACTCGCTTGGATTATGTCAAGCAATTTCTTTTATCTGTGATCTAGTAGCACTTCCAGTGTTAGGGTGTAGCCTGCTGGAAGCACTTCCAGGGCAAATGGAGGTCCCTGAAAGTAGGGATTACTAATCCTGGTAGCTCAGCATGGTGGCCCCCACAGAACCCAACAAGGATGCCCCACGAGACTACAGGTCCCAGCATGCCCTGTGGGTTTTTCTGTGGAAATCCCTATCCACAGATGCTAACATCTAGTGAATCAAGAAATAAAGGATGCAAATGTTGTTTTCTCCCCTGGTCCTTCCATTAAATTAGCCTCCTGGCTGGTTAATGGTCCCTGTTCCCTTCCAGCTGGAAAGCCCATCTGCCTATTTTCATTTGTTACGGTGGGCAAGGAATCATCCTCCATCTCCTTTGGGGCACCTGTCCTTCCACTATGATACTCACACAATATACAGTGGAACCTCGGTTCACGACCATAATTCGTTCCAGAACTTTGGTCGTAAACCGAGTTGGTTGTGAACCGAAGCAGTTTCACCCATAGGATTGTATGTAAATACAATTAATCCATTCCAGACCGTACAAACTGTATGTAAATATGTAAAAATATGTAAAGATTAAGCACAAATATAGTTAATTACACCATAGAATGCACAGTGTAATAGTAAACTAATGTAAAAACATTGAATAACACTGACACAAAACACCCAGGCTCCCTGCTCAGCTACACGAGCTGGCTCGCTCGCGCTCTCTCTCTCTCTCTCTCTGTAGCACACACACCATCAAAGCCCCTCCCTCAGCTACAGGAGCAGGCTGGGTCACACGCTCTCTCTCTCTCTGTAGTGCGAGCGCACAAACACACACACACACACACCACCCACCCCATCCCTTCCCTGTCAGCTGCCCGTGCTCTCATCTCTCTCTCTCTCTCTCTCGCTGCGCTTGCTCGCTCGCGCTCTCTAATCTCTCTGTAGCACGTGCTCGCGCAGCATTTTTTTTAAAATGAGTTTTAAGCACAGCAGAAAAAAAGGAACACGAACAAATCCGAAGTGCATGCAAAAACCAACTCACAAGCAACCAAAAAAGTAAGATTGCAGGAGATCACGCTCTTAAACTTAAAGCCTGATCGCTGTAAACAATGTTTTTAAAATGAGTTTTAAGCACAGCAGAAAAAAGGAACATTTGAAAAAAAGAGAAAGGTAACATTGCAACAAATCACACGATGAAGTCCTCCATGTAAACAATTTTTTTTATGAGTTTTAAGCACAGGGAAAAAAATGAACATTTGAAAAAAGAGAAAAGTAACATTGCAAAAAATCGCGTTATGAACTGAAAAATTACCTTTTGAAAAATCCGTAATACAAAAACCACCAAGAAAACTAACCTTGCATGACTCGAGTTCTGGCATGAAGTGTTTTCCTTCAGGTGTTTTCTCTCTTGTGATTTCTTGAGTTTCTGGTGCTTTTAGCTGGTGGGAGTGAAAGCCTCATGCAGCCATTCCAAAAACAAAGTTCTTGTAAAACAACCCTTCATGTTTGCCCTCCACATTACTGGCAGTTTGGCTTTGTTTACATTGTGCTGCTTGAAAGCACGAGGGTTCTCAGATTGGTAAATGAGTAAACAGGTAAACAGTTTTTCCACCTCTTGTAATTTCTTTCTTTACTTCGATTTCAATTTTCTTCAAAACTTTCTTCTCACAACTCTTCACTTGCTTAGAAGCCAATGGAAGGAGAACAATGAACAGAGCTCTTGCAGCCACGCGGCAGCCTGCCTGTGGTGGGGGGATGGTGCGTTTGCACGTAGGCAGGCAAACACGTGCTGAAATCTCCTCCTCCTCCTCCTCCCCCCTCCCCAGCAGGCACATGGAACTGGGGGGAGTGCAAGCCAACACGTGCAGCAATCTCCTCCTCCCCCTCCCCAGCAGGCTCGCTCTTGCTCTCTCTCTCTGTCTCTCTCTCTCTCTCTCTCTCTCTCCCTCTCTCTCTCAGCTCAGCTCAGGCAGGCAAGGAAAACTGGCTTGTTCGGCAAACACATGCAGCAATCTCCTCCTCCCCCTCCCCAGCAGGCACGTGCTCGCTCGCTCTTGCTCTCTCTCTCTCTCTCTCTCTCTCTCTCTCTCTCTCTCAGCTCAGCTCAGGCAGGCAAGGAAAACTGGCTTGTTCGGCAAACACGTGCAGCAATCTCCTCCTCCCCCTCCCCAGCAGGCACGTGCTTGCTCGCGCTTGCTCTCTCTCTCTCTCAGCTCAGCTCAGGCAGGCGAGGGAAACTGGCTTGTTTGTATACCGAGTGTGTGGTTGTGAACCGAGGCAAAAGTTTGACGAGCTTTTTGGTCGTGAACCGAGTTGTACGTGAACCGAGACGTTCGTGAACCGAGGTTCCACTGTATGTCCATTAATGTCGCTGAGATATGGCAAGCTGAGAATAGAAGAAAGCATAACAAAAATGCTCCAATGGGCCACATCCCTGGAGAAAATTAATCTGTTGGTTATAAAAGACAAAGTTCGCCGTTATCACAGTTTTGGACACCTAGGCCAACTGACCACTCACCCCCTCCAGGGCCACTCTATAGCATTATACAAGTTAGTGTAATACAATTCAATTAGAAGGCTGACTACTTTTATCCTTAGATTCACACTTGGATTCCATGTCTCCCATGCATTTCTGGTGTTTTTCACAAGGGCAGTATAATAATGACACTACGTCACAGTAGGACTATAAGAATAGCAGTATAGTGCAAATTTGTGATGTGCAATAGCTTTGCCATTCATTTTGTAAAGATAATAGTTTCAAGAGTGTCCTTGACTGATAAACAGAAGAGAAGTTCAATGAAGCAGTGATTAGTTCTGCATCCTCATATCTTCAGGAGACTGACCACTAATCCTGGCCCAGTTGCTCCCTATCAGAAGTTTATATGTTTCTCCCTACAGCTGCAGAGACGTTTCTCCTCTCATAAACCAAAGATGTGCCTGACTGGTTGATTACCAATTATAAATACACTGTGCCCAGCAATGGGCTGGCACTCTGTTCAGGATTGCTTCCTTCCATTGATCCTATAATAGCTTTAGTTAATGGATGGATGGATTAGTTATAAATTGAGTGACACTTCTTTCTTTCAATCTATTATCAGAAAATGCCATGTTTGCATTTAAAATCAATACCGGCTACATTTTTATTTATTCTCCAAATTTACAGATGCATTAACAAAAAGTAATTCAACACAACCCTGTCATTGAAATTGCAGTAATCTGTGCCATGGCAAATAAAGAAGAGGACAGATATGTGGCAAGCACACAGTTTCCAAGGATGTATGCCATACAGTGTGTTAAATACATAATGTGCTTATATGAAGTTTGTTAGTCTCTGCTGCGCAAACACATCCATTTGGATGACTGATGTTTGCTTCTCCCAAAAAAAAAGATTCATAAATCCCATGTAGCTTTGTGTAAACACGCATGAGAGTGGCTTGTGGGTTATGAAAAGAAATGACAAGAGTCCATCATTCCTGAGTGGAAAGTTTCACTTCCATTTTTCAAAGCAAAGCTATTTGCATGACTGGGATGTTTTAAAAGTGGTAGAAGTGAATAATAGAGGAGGCTGATATCTGATTTTAAAAAACTAATATCATACAAAACAAATTTAATTTTGAAGAGTCAAACATATACAGGTCCAGGGGTGCAAATGTGTAGCGAAGGAAAGACACTGCATGTATTTAACTAAATAAATATACTGCAAATATGAAACAATGTAATACAGTATGTTTGATAGACAGACCAAAATATTTTAGAATGTCTATCTCCTTCAGGGAGACTATGGCAGATGTAGAGGTTAGTGCTGGTGCTTCATAAATGTAATGTCCTGGGTTTGAAGTTGCTCATGTGCAGTTTACAGTTCAGTACCTGTGTAGGGTTTCCATTGTCAGAGTTTAAGTTTATCATTGTCAATTACTTTATGTCTAAAAAAGGAAACCTTTGCATTAATTTCTTCCTTTTTCTCTCATGTGGAGGATTTATTTGGATGGTATGGGACAGCTGGTGGGCTCATTAAAGGCTAAAGAGATTGTGAGGAATCTACACAAGTAAATGCAAACCATTACAGGTGGGTAGGAGCTTTCAAATGTATTTAAGGCCTTGCCATAACAGGTTGTAATTCAGGAGTAAATACTCGTAAATACTCCGAAAGTACAAAATTAACATCAGCAGGTAAATAAGTCTACTTCATCCTAAAGGAATCTCACAACACTTCTGTGGGCCTTACAGGGCGATCTTAACGCATGGGCATGCAGGGCAGTTGCCCGGGGGCCCCAGGAGCATAGGGACCCCAGGCTAATCTATGTATGCTGTGACTTGCTGTCAAAAAATAAATACTATACTATACTAAACTATCACAGTCACCCCTACAACCTCACATGCATGTATGTGTATGGATCTCACGCACTAAGTAACGTAAAAGCGTATATGTTAACGTCATTTCAACTCAGTTCTCTGCACTGGATTAATAGTAAATAATTAATAGTGATTTCAGACTGTGCCATCTCCGTCTGTATGGTTTACCAATTGAGTATCATTTATATGTTGAAATATTCGTTTTTTTCAAGGCTTATGTTATATTGTTTAAATGTTTGTGTTGATAAGTCTTTGCTGAACAGCATGTTTTTTAATGTTTAAACACTGATTTTGTTGGAAGTACCAATACAATAAATATATGTTGAATCTTATTAACCAATTACATTGTTATTCCTGTGAGTGGTTGTGTAGGTAGGGGCCCCAGTTCACTGCTTTGCCAAGGGGACCTATAATGCTGTTAAGACAGCCCTAGGGCCTTAAGGGGTCAAACAACCCAGACTACGCTAATGGTGTTTAACACTTTAGTTAGAAAAATTACGTAATGGAGGACTGGTGCCAGTCATGCACAAGTTTTACCGGCTGACTAGCAATAAGGCCATCATAAAGAAGACCTTGCTTTATGACACAGAAGCAAGTCTGACCTTTTACCAAGCTTACATATGGTTCATTGATGTTATTCCCTCAGAGGATGCTTGATGTCACTTTTAGTTTAAAAAAATCCACCAGAATTGTAGGAAGTGTGTTAAGCAAAGTGTCACTGCTGGCAGGCATAGACGTCAGAGTTAAAAGACAGAGAGAGAGAGAGTTAAAACGAGACAGTGGGCGTCTGGGTTTGGTTTTTTAGAGGTTGACAAGTGCAGAAAATGACTCCACTTGGCCGGCAGTGTAATAATGTAAAGTAAATCTACGAGAGAGCACATATTCCTTTGTAATAAATTAATTTCCTTGTTACTTAGTGTTCTTAGTGCCTTAACATTTACCAAACACTTGAAAGAAACTAGGAGGTACTAATTCAATTAATCAATCTGAAAAAAATAAAATAAAAATATTTGATTTTCTCAAGAATATACAGTACATAACCCACAGACTGCACAGAAAGGTGTATATTAAATTGTTTTTAAAAAGCTGACTCACATGTCCAAGCTGGCTGTTTCCATTTGTAAATCTTGGGCTGATCTGAGAAGTTGCAGGGATAGATAATTAGCTGACTACTCCCTGAAGCTTTGATCATAAAAGTATGTGCAGAACAATTTATCTTGTCAACAGTGTTTATCTGTATGGTATCCAGATCCCTTGGGAACAGACATTCCTATTTGGCATTTGAGTTATAGACTAAGCGATCATATAAAGGTGCACTGGAATCATACAGTAGAAGGGTCCTTTCATCAAATTGGCTGTCCCAGCACCGACTCAGCTGTAGAATGCCCAATGGTGGTAACTTGTTGGCCAAGGTCTCCAGGGGCCTCATGTATAAATTGTGCGAACACACAGAAATGTTGCGTACGAACGTTTCCATGTTGAAATCGCGATGTATAAAACCTAAACTTAGCATAAAACCATGTACATTTCCACGGTACCTCATTACCCTGTCGTACGCAAGTTCTCCGTTTGGTTTTGCAGACTGGCGGCACCCAGCGTCAAAGCAATGCTACTGTTCCTGTGTGGTTTATCTTTCTTTTTCAGATCCACATCCCTGATGTGGCTTTATAAATACACTGAAATAAACCACATATTGTTTATTAGTTTAATTCATCTGATTATAATTAACCTGTAACAATATAATGGTACACAGAATGGTCAAATTATTCTAAATACCATAGCTGCTTTAGCGTTGTTACTCTCACTGCATCTTCTTCTCTTCTTTCAGCTGCTCCCGTTAGGGGTTGCCACATCGGATCATCTTTTTCCATATTTCTGTCACTGCACCACTCAGAGCAGTTGATCGGAAAGAGAATTATCGGTATACAGCATTAAGCACACGCTGCCTCAGCCATGCTTTCTATTTGAACTGCTTCTCACATGGCAAATGCTTCAAAACCTTTACTGTACAGACCTCGCGGTTCAGAAATAATTTAATCCCAAGAGCTCTAAGCGCAATCAATCACTCCATCAACAGCTCCTTGTAGAACTGTTTGTACTTATTAGTACAATCACCTCACTGTAAACTTCTGATACAGTTATAATATTGCACAACCTGACCCACTATATATAGTGCGTATTTACTTATGATGACGATATTATTTTTAAGATGAAACGCAGCAAAATATGTTTATTATTTTATACAGATAAAACTTTAATTTTATTTAAATAATCTATATTGTTAATAATTAAAGGACAAGGTGTCGCTACGCTAGCAAGGATCTGGTGCTCCGTTCACGGATTATTCCTGCTTCGCACTGTATGCTTCACTGGGACTGGCATGAAGGATAGAATAATTAAACATGTACTACGAAGATATTTCAATGTTCCTTAATAGTTTTGAAGAATCAGCGTTATAAGCTTACAGATGGCTTAATGTCTATTACAGAGCTGATTGTGTGGCAATTGGATATTTGGAGAAAGAAAAGGAAGGACAGGAATTGGAGGTTAGTATGTTTGAAAGAGACAGTACTGCTGCAATAAATTATTTTATTGAAGGTCGCGCACAATCACTGCGCAACCATGTTCCCATGTTTAATAACATGCTTTAACTCCTATCATCATGAAAATGATATTACATATACATCTCAGTATTTTTGTTATTCAGAGAGCTGTAATATCATGAATGTAATGGATTCTGTGTCCTGTCGGAGGTAGAGAAAGCCGGTTTAAGAAGCACGTAGTGATTCACACACATAGAGCACATAGAAGAACACATACAAAACAAAGTATTTAACGTGCTACTTTAGTTACGATGGGATTTCAGAAACTAGTAAATTAAACGATTTTAAGATTAAGTTTATGATGTTCTACTTTAATGACAAAATAAACTACGTGATTAAAGTGGAAATTTCGAGATTAAAGTTGACATTTCGAGCTTTTTCCCCACTGTGTGCCTTTTTTTTTTTCTCTGTACCCTAATAAGCTTTCATATGACACTCAGACGGTAGTCTACGACTCGCCTTTTCATGGCAACTTTGATATGCGACTTCTTTTTTATTTCGGGCACTGTGCGACTTTGTGAACTTGAGCTTTCGAGTTTCTCCGACACGCTATATCACTCGATCAGCTTCCTTTTCTTGTTTGTACCACTGTTTAAACCAACAAATAGTATGTTTTGCCTTGCCTCCACTTGGTATTTGCTGAAATTGTTCTATTTTCCCGCGTGGTTTTGTCATTGTCTTTTCACAGAACGCTGAGCTTAAGGGCTATTTATATTGATTTACATATTCAAAGAGGCGTAATTCTGGGAGGAGTTGGGGCGGGACAGCAGGCACTTGCGTTACTTTTCATGCTGATCGGGATTTATGTAGCGGAAGAACGTGAAGGTTTGCGTACGCACAGATTCCTGCATCTGGATTTTTCTGTGCATGCGCACATTCCCGCTTTTGTGCTTATGCCATGTTATAGTGTAAGTTCTGTGCACGGCGTTATACATGAGGTCCCAGAACGCTGACTGTTCCTGGCATGTCTGCCTCCTGTTCTACATTCTACAATTAACCAATGGGCAAAAGTTGTTTTTCATTTATGTTAGTTAGTTTCTACTTTGTTTTGATGTATTTGAACAAATCTGTATCCTCATATGTGATAGTTCTGTATTTAGTGAGTGGTATAATCTATTGTTGCATTTTGCCTTGAGTGTTGCTGTTCTTACTGAGGAGCAAAGTGCAAGAACAAAGTAGTTTGTACTAATGTATTGTATTTCTGAGGTGGCAATGATAGATTGATCATATAGTTCTGTGAAGAAAATTACTTGTGTTCTGTTTTGTGCATTGTATTTACCCCTATTGCACACCCAGCCTACCTGGCAGGGGATCTCTCTTTTATTTTTAGTTTTTTTCTTGTTTTCTTAGGGAGTCAAGGCTGAGGTGGCTGTCAATAAACTCATTGAAGAACTCCTTGTGTGATTGTGGGCTATACAAGAAATAAATTGTTGTTTTGGCTTTGCTCAGTCTAGTATTGATTTACGCTGGGGTATAAATGAACCCATTTCCATGTCAATAAACATGAAAATAATAACAATAATGATACTTCTGCTACTACTACTAATAAAAATACCAATAACAACAGCTCCCCTAAGGTCTATCTTCCTTATGATCCTTAGAGCAATGCCAGTGGGAGCTTTATTCCACCAGTGCCAGAAATGTCAAGGAGAATTAGCCAGATTAAAGAGAGAACAATACCTGCTCCAGCAGAGATATTAAATTTATTAAATAAAAAATGGTTATAACTAGTAAAGGAATTCATACTGACTTGGTCATCATCCAGGATAAAGACAACTACGTTCATAAATGAGGTATGTCCAAAAAATTTGCTACAATCTCCCTTGGCTACTGGTGGCGAAAGCAGTATTGACCCAAGCGTGGTTACTGCAATGGCCACTCCATGATGTCATGAGCCAGATCACCAGAACCAAACTGCTATGGCCGGTTCGAGGGCTCCCAAGCCCCTGATCACCAACAAAGGTAATATCCATCAGCTCATTAAATAGACAAAAGATATTAACAAGTTCATCATGTGTACAGTACATATTCGACAATTATAGGATTAGAAACAGATGCAACACTTTACACAGGGCTAAAACTATTACTAAAATAATTGTAAAAGTGACAGAAATTATAACTTCTGGTTAAAATTGTAAAGTTAAAGTGACTGACACCACAGCTTTCTTTTTCTATGTTGATATTTGGTCATACTTTATCTGCTGTTACTTAACTACTTTGTCAACCCATTAAACAGCATCACCATACATTGCTAGATGTATGCACAGAGTTAACTCATCATTAATATGTAGGTACAGTATATGTCATCACACCTGACTGTACTTGTAATGGCATAAAGAACAGCTGCTTTATCAGTTGATCAAGTTGATAGGTGGATATTTAAACAGCATTTGCAGGCATAGGGACTATAAAGTTTATCATGTAGTAGTAGCAGTGAGATCAATTATATTTCTAGTGATACAGAAGCATGCAAAGCACTCAAAAGTGACAATAGTGTCCAACATGTAGGCGTATAGTACTACGTCTGAATCTGCCTAGAGGCATGACTTTCAAGCTTGAGATAGAGTGAGTAAGAGAGATAAGGAGCAAGTGCTGGGTGCTTCACATTTGTGCAAATTTGTGATGCTTGTCAGATGAGAAGAGTATATTTTTTCATAAGGATGAATAATAATTTTTAAAAAGAATACAAATTCTTTTTGAACAAATATTGTTTTTCCTGGTGCTTCAATATATACTTTTAAATATATATTTAGGGAAACAGTGCAACTAGTTGTTACTCTGAAGATCCAGCAGATTCTCACCTACTAGGAAAATGAGGCTGGACCTGGCCAGACTCCAAGATCAGGCTGTTTCTAACGAGTTTGCATGCAGTTTGGGTGTGACTGCTGATCCTAATGTGATGTAGGAGACCTTCCGTAAGAAGACCCTGAAGGTTGCTGAGGGATGTGTTGATGTTCCCAATGCTCCCAGAAGGAGGTGTTTCATCTTGCAGGGCACTCTGGATATCACCGATAGGGGTTGCAGCATATGGATTGATGGCAACTCTGGTCTGTACCCGGAACTGAGAAGGATAGCTGCAAGGGCTCTGAGGGCAGATAAAGAGGCATTTGTTAGATGAACCTATGAGCAGGTGACATACCATCTATGGTCTAGTGACTCATGTCCTGCTTACAAAGGAATTGAAGCATTAAGCAAATACGAATCTGTTCCTTGAAGAAAAGCAGTCAGGACGGTTGATAGAACAGTCTTTATGGATAACACTGCAGTTGTGACCTGCTAGACTGGCTACTTTGAGCAGCTGTTTAAAGTTGATCATCCAGCCAGGATGTTGGATATCTCTGGGTGTATGGTTCTTGAGGCTGATCCTTAAATTAGCTGTGAACCACCCAGACTCACTGAGATTGCACAGGTGGTGAACCAGCTGAGGGTAGGGGAGGCTGCAGAGATCTGTGGTGAACTTCTCCAGGCTGGTGGTAAAGCTGTCATCCTGGCATTGCAAGCAAACTTTGCTTCCATTTGGGAGACGGGCGTCATCGCAAATGACCGGAAAACGGGACTTGTCGTCCCTATCTGGAAAGGGAAGGGTGATCGCCTGGATTGCGGCAACTGCAGGGGGATATCACTGTAAACTCGGTATCACTCGGTAAAGTCCATGCTAGGGTCATTTTCAATAGGATCCGTGATCACTTGCTCACCTACAGTACCAGCAACTGGAACAGTCTAGTTTTACACCATATATGTCTACCATCCTGGCACTGAAGGTTCTCATGGAGTGCAAACATGAATATCGGCTTCTTCGTGTGGTAAGTGTAGCAACATGCTGTACCACTGCATGCTCCCCATCATCGTGACCTGACTTGATAATGATGAGCCTGCAAAGTCTTCACTCAATTGATTTCTTTAGTTGGTAAATAAATGCCTACATACTAATCATTAGAAATATATTAGAGTTATACATATTCTTCCTTTTTTCACATATTTCACTTTTTTATATATATATTTTCGATCCACTTAAGACGGTGGTTTACTGAAGCCACCTTTGGCGCAGCACCACTCTCTATTGCCACTCTTTCATCTGCTCTTGCTTAGAGGTGAGGCACATAGCACTACAATAGATAGATAGATAGATAGATAGATAGATAGGTTTTATGTATACCAAGGGGAAAATTTAGCTGTTACATAGGTTCAATAAATTTAAAAATATTATAACAAACACCAACAGTTCCCTCAAATAAAGAAAATAATTGCAGAAAGGAAGAAACTTCTGACTTGGCTAAAGGTAAGAGAGCAGTCATAGTGAGGCATTATAGGCTGTAGGTATGAAGGATACTCTATATTGGTTCTTAACACACATCCGTTGAATAACATGTTGACTGAAAATACAGACAGACTGAATCTACAGAATTTATTAATGTGGAATTAATTCCCTAATAAATGCTACGCCACCACCACACTGTCTGTGGCCTTCTTTTCCTGTGTGTGGAAATAACTCTTTCCTTGTTGATGCAGTTCTTTACTAACCCCAGAGGAATAATAAGTAATTTCACATATGTTTTACTTTTGTATTATTTGTGAAATTACTTTGGAGTTCCTGATGTGTTGCATTGTCATTTGGATAATTCAAAGTAAATATGTAATATTAAAGAAACAGCTTAATCACTTGTCCTGAATAATGTCAGTCTATTTTTTTTTCTCATCCTCTTACTTGACCTCACTTTTCAGCTTTTAATAGACAGATTTTTGATGTCTAGCATTGTTCCAGTTACTTTCCAGTTTTATTTTATTTACTTATTTTTTTGCAAAGAAGAGTCATATGAAAGAAAATCACTGATTCAAGTTAAACAGTGTTATTTTAGAAATATCAACTCTAGTAACACTGGTCACAATGTTGAAAAATTTTCCACTGGAAAAAAACTGGTCTTGTACAGAAATGGTGCCAAAAATACAAATTAAGCCTGGCTAACCCGTGACATGTTTGTCATTTAAACATGTTTACAGCTTGCCCCTTCCTAACTCAGGGAAGATCGGTTTTGTTGTGTGTGCCAAATGATAACACTTTCTAATGACGTTTTTGTACAAGGAAGGCATTCAGGGCAGCCATTATTTGTCTCAAGCAATCCATAGAGAAGATGAAAGACTTGACATATCCACTATACAGCCATCACCTTTCCTTCTAAGTTAGCACAGTGCTTCAAAGAAGGAAAGACAGCAGGGCTCTGCCCTGTTTTCCCTTGCTTTGTGACTTTACAGCAGCTGCATTATTTTTTTTCACATTGCTTTTGCTTTTGATGCTCAGTGAACTTAAATGAAATGCTACTCACTTGTGCATAATTCCCCATACACACTGCAGAAACAGGCTGCTCTTACAGTAAAGTTGGTGTTTCACCTCATTTTCTAACTCAAAGGATGTTTCTGATTTAGGAAACCTCACCCTCCTATGTCCATCAGAAAAGAAACAATAGAATTCTGAAGTCTTTCCAATCAAATTTTAGCTTAAGCCTTTTTTCATCTCAGCAGATTTTTGATGGGTTTTTGAAAATGAAAGCCTGTTTCACTCTGTTATTTGTCATTTTTTTTGCTTCATTCGGAAAAATAAAATGTCTCTATAACAACCTAAATTTGATTCAGCTGGAAATACAGAAAATTGGTCTTTTGTTGCTTACAAAACCCCTTCCTATATAGCTAATAGCTAAGACAGTAAGACTGAAATTAGAGGTGCATACAAAGTCTGAGAGAAGCTTGTTACTACACAAGGTAAGTATTGTCATTGTTAAGTGAACAAATCTGCAGATATCACACAGACATTTCCTTGATCACAGTGTTAGAGATAGTGGCTTGAAATCCTAAAACCTGAGGTGGCATCCCATCTCAGCCGTCCTAGGGACGTTAGCTCAAAAGTACTGGATGGCACCCTGAGTGATCCCTCACTGGTTACAAAGCGACCACCACTCATTACACAAAAATAATGCTATAATAAAGCATATAGACACATGACAACACATCATGTCTGTGTAATTCAGAAGGAAAATGAGCAAGAGTAAAGATATAAGTGATTTAAATGTCACATGTTGGTGGTGGCCAACATTCTGGCATGTGAGCACTGGAACCAGTAATACTGCTGGTCTTTTAATGTTTATAAAATGTGAACAACCATCTTTACAAATCCAGCCCTCCTGTCAGAAGATACCATTGATGAAACTAGAAAATGAAGCCTAAACAACTTTTGGAAATTATGAAACAGATTTCAGGCAGTGAAATAAAAAGGACAACAGCAGTATAAGCATGTAACTGTGCTAGACAATAATTCCAGTAATGTCTATCGTTGGGATCCCCAACTCTGGTCCTGGTGGCAGCACATTTTCATTCTAATCCTTTTCATAAATAGTGGCATATTTTGGTGATAATTAACTTCTTTTGAATTAATTTTAATTGGCTTGCTCTTGAAGACTCAAACCTCTTAATTATTATTTTTTTTTTCTTAATTAGCAGCCAAACAATAATGAGATACAAAATGAGCCGAAATATGACCAGCAAACTGTATCCATCATACCATATCTGAAAATAAAGAAAGATGAAGGTCTCAGGAATGTTGATCTGCTAAGGTCCACAAAACATTTTACCATTGCTCTTAAAAAAGAGAAAATCAGCACTTATGGAAATGCATGGCATTGCACAATGAGAGCATTAAGAATCCATGGAATTAAAGAGCAGGTTTAATCAGCAACAAGCATACGCACCAAATTAAGCAACTGGTTGGAGTTTGAGGCACTGACTTAGTTGGTCTTCTGTTGGCTCACTCAGTTCTCTTTTCATTTGTTTGGATGCCATTTAAGGAAATAAATGAAGCAGGAAGTCTGAAAAAATTCAGGGAAACAAATCTTAAAATTCAAGTCAATTAAAATGAAATGAAAAGGAGTTCTTAAGCAGCAAAAACAGGTCACTACTTAAGAAAAGGGTTAGAGTGAAAACGAGCAGCCACTGTGGCCCTCCAGGACTGGAGTTGGGGACCCCAGGTCTACTAGTAGCAAATACAAGAAGAGGCGATTGCAGGTTACTAAGAAGCCTAAAACACAGATACTTTAAGAATGGAAAAAAGAAATAGCTATATTTTACATGATTCATGATGATGGCGGCAAAACCCACAAATCCATCCAGCTGGGTAAATGTAAAATGAGATGCATTTTTATGGTACACATTTGGGTGGTATGCCAAAGGTGTGAGGGACAAAAGGGGGCAGAGAAAAGAGCGTGGTGATTAATGTGTGCAGAAAACACAAATGCAGCTAGTAATCACCCACTTGGGTAAGTTTTATTTACTAATAAGGTATATATATTTTTAATAATATAAATTAAATACTGAGTATATGTAATATAACATAAGTAGAAACATTATATACATAATACAAATGAATATACATCACAAACCCATGTATTAAAAGGTTACCTCTACTGTGCGATCCATTGCAACATGTCTAAAAATGGCACCCTTTCATATATCAATATTAAAGATTACAGGTGGTGATTAAGCTGGATATATACTGATCTGGACATAGCAGTGGGTAGTATGGCCAACAATTCAGGTCAGACTTTAATCAAGAATTTGGATACTTTTGACATATGTTCAGTTTATTATCATTTAATAAATGCACCCATTCCTTGATGCAGTTACAATATTTAAACCATCCTTATAAATTTCGTTTGCAGAACTAACTATTGTGACTCTTAATGCTTCAATGTTTTGCCAGTTTGAATGTGAGAAAAGTACAAGTAGTGCTAAAAGATATTTTGTAGCCTACCTCCTATACCAGACAAAAGCAATTGACAGTAGAGATTAGCCAGTTGGAAAAGGTTCAACCCTTAGGTCTTGATTGTCAAGTGACGAAGCCATCATGAAAAGAAACATTGCAAAATAAATGGTACTGACATTAAAAGAGACATTTGGAAATGTGTCATTCAAAAATGTTGCATTGTGAAATTAAAAAGGTCTTTAAAAATAAGGCCAATCTATACTAATAAAAGGCAAAGCCCTCACTGACTCACTCACTCACTCACTGACTGACTGACTGACTGACTGACTGACTCATCACTAATTCTCCAACTTCCCGTGTAGGTAGAAGGCTGAAATTTGGCAGGCTCATTCCTTACAGCTTCCTTACAAAAGTTGGGCAGGTTTCATTTCGAAATTCTACGCGTAATGGTCATAACTGGAAGGTATTTTTCTCCATTTACTGTAATGGAGTTGAGCTTGACCGCCGTGGGGGCGGAGTTTCGTGTGACATCATCACGCCGCCCACGTAATCACGTGAACTGACTGTCATCGCACTATGTAGAAAACCAGGAAGAGCTCCAAAATACGCTGAAGAAAACATGCATTATATAATTGAGAAGGCAGCGAAACAATAAGAAGCGAGCGACTGACATATACTACCATATTCATCATTGCAGCTACTTCGGAAACAAAGCAAGGTATAAACCTAAACTTTAAATTAAGTTAATAGACAGGCTGCCGCTGGCGTTTTCCATGCCCACGGGTAATGCGGGATACAAGTTTAATGAGAGAACACAGGATATAAACGAGAGTTTTGATCACTTTGTAACTAAGTTAAAATTGCAGGTGAAGGGGTGTGCTTATGCAAATTCCGAGAGACTGTGTTTGTGGGGGATTGACAGTTAAGGCGGGTGGAGGAGTCACGTCATCATATCCCCTCCCATTTACCTCATTTCGCTCTGAGCTGAGCTCCGCGGCTA
>JANRMT010062831.1:17554237-17583744 GCA_026402145.1 Polypterus bichir lapradei | reverse complement strand
AGAGGCAGAAATTTGGACTTTCACATAGAAAATGTAATTTCTATACCACAGCCGTCGTGTAGCGCCTTTCAAAAGGGATCTACTACCGAGAGATGATCCATATACATTTTAGCTGCTGTTAGTACTACTTACGTGTTCTGTTACACCGTCTTTAAAATGTAGTTTACCCGCAACCACTCCAGTAGTGCTCAATGTACCTTTACTTCTTAAAACGTTAATGTTTTACTGTTTAATAACTTATAGACTACATTTTATTATTTTTCCCTTGCACTCAGTGATCAAAGCTATACACACACATATAGACACATACATATATATATACACATATATTTATATATACCTGTGTGTATGTTTGTATGTATGTGTATACACACACACACACACACACATACATACATACATACATACACACACACAAATTATATATATGTGTGTGTCTGTGTATGTATGTATGTATATGTGTGTGTATATATGATGTAGATAGGTATGCATATATATATACTCAGCAAAAAAAGAAACGTCCCTTTTTCAGGACTGTGTATTTCAACAATAATGTTTTAAAAATCCAAGTAACTTTACAGATCTTCATTGTAAATTGTTTAAACAATGTTTTCCATGCATGTTCAATTAACCATAATCAATTAATTAACATGCACCTGTGGAATGGTCGTTAAGACCTTAACAGCTTACAGAAAGTAGGCATTTAAGGTCACAGTTCTAAAAACGCAGGACACTAAAGAGACTTGTCTACCGACTGTGAAAAACACCCAAAGAAAGATGCCCAGGGTCCCTGCTCATCTGCGTGAACGTGCATTAGGCATGCTGCAGGGAGGCATGAGGACTGCTGATGTGGCTAGGGCAATAAATTGCCATGTCCACACTGTGAGACGCCTAAGACAGCGCTACAGGGAGACAGGAAGGACAGCTGATCATCCTCGCAGTGGAAGACCACGTGTAACAACACCTGCACAGGATCGGTACATCCGAATATCACACCTGCGTGACAGGTACAGGATGGCCACAACAACTGTTCGAGTCACACCAGGAACACACAATCCCTCCATCAGTGCTCAGACTGTCCGCAATAGGCTGAGAGAGGCTGGACTGAGGGCTTGCAGGCCTGTTGTAAGGCAGGTCCTTACCAGACATCACCAGCAACAACGCCGCCTATGGGCACAAACCCACCTTCGCTGGACCAGACAGGAGTGGCAAAAAGTGCGTGAGTTTCTGCATGACAGCAATGTCAGTGTTCTGCCATGGCCAGCGAAGAGCCCAGATCTCAATCCCATTGAGCACGTCTGGGACCTGTTGGATCGCAGGGTGAGGGCTAGGGCCATTCCCCCCAGAAATGTCCAGGAACTTGCAGATGCCTTGGTGGAAGAGTGGGGTAACATCTCACAGCAAGAACTGACAAATCTGGTCCAGTCCATGAGGAGGAGATGCACTGCAGTACTTCAAGCAGCTGGTGGCCACACCAGATACTGACTGGTACTTTTGATTTTGAGCCTCCCTTCATTCAGGGACACATTGTGAAACATTTTTAGTTTATGTCTTATGGTGTTGACTCTTTTAGTGTTCATACAAATATTTACACATTAAGTCTACTGAAAGTAAAAACAGTTGAAAGTCAGGGGACGTTTCTTTTTTTGCTGAGTATATATGTGTATATGTAGATATGTATATAGATATGTATTTTGCTATATATATATATATATATATATATAACAATTACATTAACAATCATGTTACGTTATTTTTAAAATTTTTCCTTTTTTTCTTCATACCTTCTTTAACACACTACTTCTCCGCTGCGAAGCGCGGGTATTCTGCTAGTATATATATATATAGATATGTGTATATGTAGATCTGTATATATGTATATGTTTATATGCGTGTATGTCTGTGTGTGTGTGTATATTTATATATATGACAGCAACACTCATAACAGTGACAAAACAATTACATTGACAATCATGTTACGTTATTTTCAAAATGTTTCCTTTTCTTTTTCATTACTTCTTTAACACACTACTTCTCCGCTGCGAAGCGCGGGTATGTTGCTAGTATGAAATAAAACCTGTAATAATAATAAAATAATGAATTGTATTTCATAATAGTTAGATGACTTTAATTTTCAGGGTTTTTTACAATTTATTGACTCATTTATATATATTGCTGTACTTTTACATGAGATTATTTATTTCATAAATGACATTTTATTTATTTCATTTCGGCACAAATGGCATTCCATATACCTGAGATGAAAAGAGCAATCCATCAGCAGTGCTTATGTGTCGCTGTACACATTCTTCCTGTATGCATTTGTCACAGCACTATTTTGCCTACATTGGGTCCCTTAACATGAGTAATGTTTGACTGGATTATCCAAACACCCTTTACTGTCAGATGCATGGCAGTAGTTTGCAAATCGGCACAGGGAATTTCATACCAGAAAACTGGCAAAATCCTATAATGGTTCTAACTAATGTTACAGTATATTCCCCTTAACATGGCAGCCACCCTCATCACACTGTCACAATCTATTTGAAGAGACAGAAGAAAGTATTTTGAGTTGAGATTACACCAGTTAACAATTTGCAACAAGTAGGGAAAGAAGAGCAGTCAAGACAGGCTTTAATTCCTGTGGTGCATCGTTGGCAGCTTGCTAAGTCCAGGTTCTGATGATATCAAGCTCTTCTGACAGTTTTACCATTAGGAATGTGGACGAATTAAACATTTCACACAGTGCATCAATGAAAATATATCTGAATAACTCTAATCCACACTCTAAAATAGAAAAGTATTTTCCAGCTCTTTCCAAAATCTGGAAAAATCATTCAGATGAAGAACAATAAAATGAAGCACTGCTACATTTTCAATTTACATCTGACTGTATTCCCTACAACAAATTTAAAATTGCTTCTCTGAGGCTGTAAAGGGCAAAAGCAACACTGCAAAAATGCTTTTTCTTAAATGATAAAGGACAGCTGAGCCCTTTCTGGCAATAATTTATGAGGCTAACACAGAAGATGAGGTGTGATATGGATATTGACAGGTTCAGAGGCATATAATATAGCAGATGCTTGGCAGCCAAGGCCCTAGTGACTTACTTCATTAAAGATGCTGCATCATGATGGAAATAATGTGAAAGGAGACCAACGCATCTAAGATAGTCCAAAGGGCCCATTCACTCAGTTCATGAGCCAAGCAATATGAAATTGAAGATGCTTATGCACCTAGGCTTTTAACAAGAAAACTACTTGTGTGATCTGACTAGTAAGTATGAGTGCTGAAATCTGCATTATTCAGATGAATTGAAATCCTGTTTTATATTCCTGCAAGCTATTATTACAAAACAAACTTGGATACCGTTGGAGATGCAACAAATGGTACAAGTCTCTTTCATTGTGTGGGGAGGCAATATTAAAAGTAAGAATAGTGATAGCAAAAGACTAGTTTCACTTCTGCTTCCTGTGCAAGAGACCTGGGAGTTAAATTCTAGTCAGGCCACAGTCTGCATGGGCATTTTCTTGCTGTTCTCTTGCATGCTAAAGAAAAGCAGGTTAAGCCAGTTGACCATTCTTTGAGACTGTGTGAGAAGAAGTGTGCCTTGTGTTTGCTATGGCGTCTTTTGTGGATTAGGAAAATTAATGCTTAAATAAAAGGTTTGGAATTAGAGATACAAAGGATATACAGAGCCTAACACAGGAAATATTTAACTTGCAGCTTTAAGTTCAAATCCATTATTGTAGACATATCATATCATGCATTCTGTTTTTGTACAAAAAGACATTTTTGTACATTTCTTTGAAGTCTGGGTTAATGCAAATTCTTCTTCTACTTTCTGTGCGGTGTGCTGTTGAGCCTTTCCCAGGTGTGGTGCCAGTATTGGGCCAAGGTAGGCCTAAGACAACCCACTTTACTCTTTGACATATCTTGTTTTATATATTTTTTTTAAGTTAAAACAAGCCCATATTATATAGAAGTATTGTAAAATACTCCTGCAGTTGAAATATTGTAATGTGCACTGAGATGGAATGATGACAGAGAGAGAGAGAGAGAGACCATGCTGAGCAAGCAGGTTTGAGGGTCTCAGCTGAGTGTATTTATTATTTTGGTAACATTTTAGTTTAGGTACTGCAAAAATGCATCTATTTCCCATTTAATGTTATGTAACAAGACCTTAACATACAATTCTTTGGGTCTTCATTACACTTACAAAGCATCAGTAAACTGTTTATTCATCTCTGCAATGTGACCTACTAAAAAGACTTTACTTTGCTTACCAATATTTTGGTTACTATACTTTTCTTCACAAAAAAGTACCAGTTGCTGTAAACAGTACTTCCATTTCTGCATATATCTAATGTCACCCACGTGGGGATCCTCCTCATTCAGGATGCTCCTAGATTTCACCTTCTGCAACAGGTAGCACTGCACTGTTAGATCACCAGCTAACAAACAAAATTTCAAAACATTCCAGACTTTGATGTCAGCACTGAAAATTTCATTGATGGCCTAATTGCTAGTAAAAATACCAAATGCTTTGAACTACAGAGTAGGCTGAAAGATCGACGGCATATGTCGAACAATCGGCAAGGGTCATGGATTTGTCAAATATGGATGATCCACCAAATCAACACCTTGAACTTTCCAACTTCCCTTATAGCCAGGTCAGTGGATAAGGTGCATGGCTGGAATACAGTATATCGAACAATGCCTTTTTTTAAATTTTTGGCAAAACATGCAAGCATAGATAATTGATTGTTAAATTTTAGTAAGTGCATTCTCATTTTTTGCAGAAAGCCTTTCTCTTCCTCAACAGGCTAATAATGGCTACGAGTATTTCTGTTTGGTTTTAGCCATTTCACTTTATTTCAATTTCTAAAAAATGAACTGTGATTAATTTTATTAAACTACATAAGACCTACTTGCACAACAAAGAGCATGCCAGTTCTTAGTTTATGCACACGTGTCCTCATCTTCCATTACAGCAAACCCCAAAGCAGTTTAGGGGATAACTTAATTAATTAAAGGAGAGATTCACTCACAGTTTCAGAAGCTGGAAACACATGGCACACTTGAAGCTCATCAGTTTCTTTTCAAGTAAATAGATTTAAATCATAGTGAACAAAAATGCATTTAAAGTCCATTTACATTATTATATTATTATAATATTGCTAGGGGGTTCCCCCCTGCTCGCTTCACTCGCCAACCTCCCCGGCCTGTGCTACACACCAGCCACTTCGCATTATGCTGCTCGCATTGTGATGAGTGGGGCTGAATGCAATTCACTCTTAAATGGTGGTACAATGGGTGACAATTTACCTCCTCTTTGCTCAATCAGCTGCTGGCTTGCTGCTGCTGCCGTGCTGCATGATCTGCAACTCGCATGGCGCTTTGAACATTTAAAAGTCTGTACAGCAGCTATCCTACTCTTTGTCTTTTATTTCCGGCCCCGAGCGTGGTAAATCTTTTGTCTCGTGGGATGTGAGTTCTTGATATTTTTTAGTTTATAATTTAAAACGGAATAAGAATCTGAAAATCTAACAACATCACATTAAAGTTCGATAAATTCCGAAAAGAATGATACCAAACATATATACAGTATGTAGGTTTTAAAATAAGCCCAATTTAAAGCGTGACAAAAAAGTGACATAAAAATGTCACATTCAATCATTGCACAATATCATTGCACTTTTAGGCTTAGGATTTTATATATATATAGAGTAGATATTTTAAAAATAGTATATTTTAAAATATAATGCAAATTTTGCTGAATCTGTGTTGTGTGGGGTGTGCTTACACATCTCTTTAGCTATTTTTTGTGATCAAATTATACATTTTATTTTTTGACCAATAAACATAAACAATCAAAAAGTTTCAAATAAAAAAGTAACAGCACTTTGAACAAATCCATTGCCAACCAGTAAATATTTATGTAAAATATGTTCACTAAAAAATGCTTAATTTAGAAAATTTCATAGTTCAGAATGTAACACACTGGCATTATAGTATGTTTAAATAAAATGGCAGAATAGTGTTGACCCACTGTCAAAGTGGAGCAAACATAGGCAGAATAATACTTCAATCCACTTTACCTACTTACTTAATTCAATTCTGGATCATGGGAAGTCAGTAAATTACCTGGCAGCATGAATGAACACTGGAATCAGGCTTGGATGGTATGCATGATAACAGAACGTGTTGATTGCTGAATGCAAAAGCAATTGAAACAAGTTTGCAGTATATTAAAAACATATAATTTATCTTGAATACTTATCTTCCAGATCTGCTCTGACCACTGCACTTTTATGCAATGTAACAAATAAGAAGGAACAATTCAGATCTGACAAAATTGATGTATAAGCAGATATTTAAAAAGTCCCTTGAAGGACCAATTATTAACAGCCATCTCACCTTACCTTGAAAGCTGAATTAAATTTGGGTCTTTCAGTCTATGAATGATTATTGTTACCGAGTGAGTTATCACTTATCAGGAACTGACTGATTATAGTGGCTTGGGATCAACACAAGCGAAAGTGCAGATCATTTGCAGCAGCGTTGATCGATTTGTATGCAACACCACAGCAATCAATTATTAAACTACTCTGTTATACTGTATGTATAATAATCATTAGTAATGTCTTTTTGATAGTGTACACGCCACTATTATTTATACTTTTGTTTATGTGAGGAATCTGACAATTCTTTAACTAATGAGGCTAACACAAACAAATTAAGGAAATAGAAATGTCAGTCCAAGAGATGTGTTACAATGATGAGAACTTAGTAAAAGATAACAATTATTTAACTCATTATTTTAGAATAGCTTACTCTTGTCAGAACTGCTGCTTAGGCTGTTTATATAAGTTCTTCATATTACTTGTTAATTAATTGTATTTTTTTGGTGGTCCCTATTTTCTTTCTTTTCTCAGCCTCTTGGTGGCACTTGCTCTGCCTTGACTTTGATACGTCTTCTCAACAGTTGAATGATTTTGAGAGGTCTGATATTGAAATTAAACTGTAGTGATTCTTTTCAGAATACAAACAGTTTCAAAATACACTGTATACTGCATATGTACATGTATTTTTATAATTTTTTGTAATAACAAAGCAGTCATTTGTGCAGCAGTTACAGTGATGCAATATCTGTTTAACACATTTCCTTAACTTTTTATTTTCAATAAATAATCAAAGATAATATTTAATTGTTTTATATGTGGATTGAGCATTCAGTCCATGGTTACCTCCCATTTCCTGAATGAAATGGGAAGATGAGATGTCACAAATTGTGACTGTGAAAAGAATTTCACCAAAGAGAGATAAAAAATAATTACACTGGCAAAGCTGTTGGCAAAGTAAGAGAGAGGACTTAGATAATGGGTTACTGAGTGGGCAGAGTTTCCACTAGCCATGAGAGGGCAGTTAAGGGCTTTTACATTGATGGAGGAGAGGTGGTGTCAGATATGCAAAAGACTATTGCTGAAAGACTACTGGTTTTGTAACTGTATATTAGTGCTCAAGGATGCAAAGATACCTGCAGACACTTAAAAGTTTTTGAGAGACATCACCAGGACTTACCTGACAAGATTCCACCAGAACAATCTCCAGGATGGTATTCAAAGACTACTCACTGACAGAGGCTTGTTGAAGTTAGGAGGAGAGTTAGCACAAAGCAGGAATGACAGGAAGGTGATGTGGCCAGAATATGGACATAGGAGGAGATCAGAAGATGTCTGATGTTAATGGGGCTTTTATTTTTGGGGTGTGGGAAAAGTGGATGAACCAATCTCCCTAATGTAAGGGAACTCAAATGTGTTTGGTTAGTCCCAGACATCAAACAGGATTTGTTTTATGTATATTTATTTGATACCTTTGCACTCTTGCTTTGACATCCCTCCCTTGTATGTTTGTTATTAGTGTATTACTATTTTTGATAAAGTTTTAAATTTTTTCACTTTTAATTCAACACAGGATAGCGTACTGAAGGGTTCCTTCTCATTATGACCATAATGTATCTGTGTTCAGCATTGTAATTTCATTACTCTATGATTTTATTTATTCTAATTTTTCTTTTTCATTTCCACTTTATTTTTAAAAAATGTTAACACTCTGTTTTGACTTTTGTACATGCCTTGGCATCAGCTTGTTCTTTCACTTTTATTTAAGATGAGTAACTTAATTAACTATTTCTTCAGCTCTTAAAAACTGGACTAATCCTTACCTAAATTTCCTTAAAGGTACGTGCAGCTGACTTAATAGGACAACATTTTGTTCTGCATTCTCACACTGAGCAGACAACTGCCTCCATAGAAGCTGCTGACATTATAAACTCTAAGCTAGGTTAAAGATCAAGTGCAAACACCTTAACTGAAGCGTTGCTAGAGCAACAAGTGCATTGGAAAGTCAGCCTTCAATAGATTAACGTTAAATCTATTTAAATTACCAAGTTCATGCCAGGTGATTTTAAATAGTCTAATTGGAAAAAACAAAAATTAAAACATTTCAGTCTCCTTCTCTTGGATTAATAACTTGTAAGTCTTTGCATGCTATCTGCATTACACTATAATAAAATGTGCCATGGGATTCTCATTTCATTCAAAGAAAGGGGTTCATATTTTTTTTACTTCACCCAGACATGAAGTGATTAAATATAATTTGTATTTAAAATTTAATTGAAGTAATTCACCAAGTAGTCCTAGAATTGTTGTCAATATATTACATGCCTTCTCTCAGTTTTCAAAGTACAGTGCTGATTTACTGAAGCTACTTAGTAGGAGGTTGTTGGAAATTCAGCCATTTCAACTGAGTGCTAGTACAGAAGAGCACAAGGAGCAGAAAAACTGGAGTGACGGAGTACCTTTTACTCAATTAGGTTAAGTGGATGAAGAGAAAAAATCCTCCTGTTATTATAAGGTTGAAATAATTTGTAACTGTTAGAAAAGCATCAATTAAGTAAGCAAAAAGAAAAGTAGTATTAGTAATATTAGCATCAATAGTGGTAGGACTGTCATGTGTACAGAGGATATTGAATCTCTTACATGAATGTCTGACCATCATGCAAATAGTGACACTCTCTGGTACCAGGATAAACAGGAATGTATTGCATTACAGGACCTCAAATTTGTATTTGGACTGTGACAAAAATGAATATATTACTCAGCTTTGCATAATTAACTGTTTTAACTCTGTTTCTTTCATGTGCACAGACTGTTAAATTCAAGTAATTTGAATTACTAGTAGATGTAACCTGCATTTGTTTAGAGTTGTGGTGGAAAAAAACAAAGGATCCACAAAAAAAAACAAAAAACAAAACAAAAATGAACACTCGGAGAATCAAAAAGCCTGTAGAAATCATTATCAAACCAAAATTCAAATTCACGAGTAGTAGTAGCCATTATGCTATTGTGCTGTTCACTTTAAACCTTCTGGTTACTGATGAAAAGTCTGGGCCCATTGAGAGCTGACAATTAATCTAACAAACACATACTTGGAATGTGGGAAAAAACCATGCAGACAGGAGAGAGTGTATGAACTCCATGTAAATCAGCAATTGAGCCCAGATCCCTGGAATTGTGAGGCAGCAATTGCAACTACACTGCCTCTGTGCCACTTTAAAGGAAGTGCTATGAATACATTCTTTCTTCATTTGAAGCTGCTTATCTCAGTACAGGGAGCTAACCCTGGTAGAGTTATCAGTCCATTATAGGATACACTCATTTATATAACCATACTTACTTATACTAAGCTGCCCTAAACATCTTAGAAATGTGGATGAAAATATGATTTCTCTAGAAAAACACAGAGCGAACACAGGGAGACCATGCAATAGGACACCACAATTTCAGTAGCACTGGGTGCAAACTGGAAAACAACTATGAATAGGTGCACAGTCTATCATCGGGTTTTGCTCCCTATACTCACCAGAAATCTGATTGCTTATACTCTTAATAAAATGAAATAGTGTCAAAAATGTATGCTTGCTGCAGAGAATCATAGGGCAAAAGGATAAGACAAGAGTAGTGTGGAACTTCTCCTAAAGAAGCAAATTACCCAGTGAGAGTAACCCGTGGACAACTGTACCAAATGCCTCCAGGATAGTTTGATTTAAATATTGAGTAGATTCATGAGGATATGTAAACTGCTTCTGTATAAGTCTTCATTTAATGTGTGATAGAAGTTAGAATTAATTTGTTCTATAGATGCTAATCAAAATTGTTCAGCCTTAAATGTATGTTGCATTTATTGAGCTTTTACCATGTAAAGATCCGTCTAAAATGTTGCTTTTAACAGACATTCTTTAAATGAATAAATAAATTCATAAATAGACAAATAAATATATATATACAGACACACTATGGTCTGAACATATGCCAAAATAACTAGAAAGAAAGAAAATATAAAAAGAAAGAAAAATTCTGAATTGGCAGTCATAGTCACAGCAAGGCATTATGCAGGTGTTTTGCTGTGGTATAAAGGAGCCCCAGTAGTGCTTCTTGACACACTTCTGCTGAATAATTTGTTGGCTGAAAGTCCTCAGTGTTAGTGTGTCAGATAGAGAATGTGCAGCATTGTTCATAATGGCACTCAGTTTTGTTTAAATTCTTTCTTCCGCTACTTCCTCCGGGGGTCCAGAGGGTATCCCATAACTGAACCTGGCCTTTTAATTAGCTCAGTTGGCCTCTCTTGATGTGATGTTACCATCCCAGCACATCACAGTGTAGAAAATCAGACTGGCCATCACAAAACTATAGAAGATGCGAAGGATGTCACTACTCAAATTTAAAGAATGCAGTCTCTTAAGAAAAAAAAAGCCTTCTCTGACCTTTCTTCTGGTAGCTACAGTATATTTACAAACTGACATATTACATATGTATTTTTCTTTTGAAGCAGGTATTGTTAATTGCTGTTATACTTTTCGTTATTTACTGATGCTGACAGCATCACAACAGTGAATCTTCAATCCATCTGTCCATCCACCCATCCATTTTTTCCAGCCTCAAAATTGCATTTATATGCGTGGAATTGTTACTGTTTCTTTTAAAAACTGTTAAAGTGAAAACATGTCCTGTTGTATGTTAATAAAATAGACTAAAATTGTTTCCGTATATATGTTGTGAACCACTGTACATTTATACACAAATATTTAGCTTTATCTACCATATTCTGACATTCAATTAGTGAACGATAGGTGATTCATAGGCATGTGAAGAGATCATTGTCCATCTGTTCAAAACTGATACAGTAAAGTACATATTGTTTCAAAATATTCCTACATTTTTTTGTTTGTTTGGGTTCAAGGTTCAAGATTTTTAATTACCCCTTTTTACAGAAGAAAAACACAAAATTTTCTTTCTCAGTTGCATCCAATAACAGACAGAAATTAAGTAAAAAACAGGTAAGACAGGTTAAAACTTGTACGAGAAATTCTAAAATGTTTACATCATTTGAAAAACAGATTTTTTTGTTAAAACTACTTCTAGCATTTTGATAGTATATATAAACTTAAATCGTTACATGGCACAAATGAATTTATTTTTATCTTTGGCATCCTTCATTAAAATTACATATGGCACTGGGGAGTAAGGAATTTCTTGAGTGATTTGCGTGGATTTTCTGAGCGAGTAATCTCCCTGATTTACTGAAGTCAAATTCAGTGCGTAATGGATGTCTGTCATCAATTTTGATGTGACACACACTTGCCACATCATCAGCCCCGATAACCTTATCTGGATGTTTGGTAATCTGCTGGAGCTTTTTAAAGTTTTAGTTTGTGAGACTATTAAACCCGGCAATGAAGCTGAAAGTGGTGACTGAATCACACGAGACCCTTGTCCACTTTGAAAAGTCCAAGTTTATGGAGGAGGAATTACCACCAATTGCATTTAGATGATATGTTTTTTGTATTTGTATTCCAATTAAGGTTATTATCTAGGACAGATCCTAAGTATTTATATTCAGTCATTATTTCTACCTCTTCCCTCAGAACAATGATGGGTGAACAGACAGATTTCTGTCTCTTAACGTCAAACATTATTTCTTTGGTTTTTTTGACATTCAGAGTAAGATAGTTGTTATTGCACCAGTTTGCCAAACAGTCCACCTGATTTAAGCAATGGCTTTCATCCTCTGCAGATATGTGTCCTTTCAGCATGGTGGTGTCATTAGCATACTTGATAAAAGGACAGTGGTCATTGTTCTGTCTCAGGTCACATGCTTACAGAATAAAAAGAAATGGTGGTAAAACACATCCTTGGGGCTTCCTGTGTTTGAATGAATGATCTTTGAAAAAGTGTCCTGTACTTTGATTGTCTGTGAACAATTTATCCATGAAAGTAATAAATGGGTTAACGACCATACTGTTCAGTTTCTCACTCAGTATGTGAGGCTGAATAGTATTGAGAAAGAAAAGTCAGAAACAGTGCTCCGATATATGGACCAGACTTATCAGGAAAAGTATAGATTTGATAAGATAACCAACAGAACATCTTCCACACTCTCTGTTTGCACCACAAGTACATTGGTAGTTATCCTGAAATGACTTTGTCTCTGTCATTAAAATGTTTTTCACAAAGTGTTCAAAGTATTTCATTGGAATGGAGGTGAGTGCCACGGTCTGTAGTCATGCAGTCTACCTTGCCTGAAGACCTTAATAGTAGGATGATGACTACATCTTGCCTGAAGAAGGGGCCGGAGCTGCCTCGAAAGCTTGCATATTGAAATCTGTTTAGTTAACCAATGAAAGGAGTCATTTTGCTTGACTTCTCATTGCATCCTGGAGACCTTAGGAATTGGGATAATGACCAACTTTTTAGCTCAGGCATAAAATCACAGGTCAAGGACCAGTTAAAAAGTAAATGAAAAACTTGAGAGGACTTTAGGAGCCAACCTGATATGCCATCTGGTTCCATTGCCCTGATGGTTTTTACCTGCCGCAAACCTTTTCCATTTCAGTTCAACTGAACTCCACCCCAGTAGCATTTCTAGTATTTTTACAAAGCATCTTCCTTACTTGTACATTTTGGGTACTGAAATCATTGGTTTCAAATCCTTTAAAGAAGTCATTAAGTTCTTCCGCAAAAAGCTTGTTGTCCTTGTTTATTGTGAAGTTCGCAGTTTTTTTAGATTGCTTTCAGGCCTTTCCAATCTTGCTTCGGATTGTTATCATTAAATATAATGCATCTTTTTATGTTGTTTAGTTAACCTATTAATCCTTTGCTTAACAACTCACTTATCTTCTGCCTTATTTTCCTGGTGAGCATGTTGTTTATCCAATAGTTGTGCTTTCATCTCTTTAGGGATCCATGGTTTACTGTCTGGGTACACCTTGACAGTCCCTACCTTCATTATCATAGACTCAAAGAATTTCATATATTCACTGCTTTTCTCTTTGTAGTAAGTAAGCTTGAATGACCCAAGTGGTATAGTTTCCATTTTCTGAACAGTTTCAAAAATGCTACATCAGAATGAGGTGGTGCACAGACTACTGTCACAAATATATCATTAAGTTCAATATGCACTCTCTTTCAGTGATATCATTACAACACATTTTGTTAATGTATAGGCAGACCCAACTGAGTTGCTTACCGGATGAGTTTCTGTTCTGCCGTTCATAAACAAATCAACCAAATTCAATATCTGTGTCTGAGTTGGACCTCATTAATGCACATCAGACACCTTTCCCGGTACTTGTGGAGATATACACATACTAATTAAATATGGGTAGGCTGGTACTGGGGAGTAAACCTGAGTCCTGAGGCAAACTTAATAATTTTTCAAGGCTAATTTTATTTATTTGGGTATTTCCCTGTGAGGTACAACATGGATGCATGGATAATCCTTTAGTGGAGTTGATATCTCTTGCTGAATTCTGTCTCTCTGACTAGATTGGGCAAAATACATTCTTTTATGTAACAGTTATACTGGAAAAGTAAGCAAGTATGTCAGGTATCTCAAATATCAAATATTATGTACAGTATGTAATTTGTGGTATCTAGAGAGTGCTATTGAGTGAAACTCAAATGTTACCAGTGAAGCATAACTAAGTTAAAAGAAAAATGTATTTCCTTATGTGAGAGTTTTACTGCGTCAGTACCTCTGTATGAATCAGATACGTCGTATGTTCTACATGCTAGCTTGCAATTGCTTTGTTTGCATTATTTACGCTGCATCTTGCATCATTCCTCAATGTACGTATTCATGTAGAGTGAACTCTGTTCCAGAAAATACATTATACATGTGCTAGCATTGGAATGAATGTCTGCAGAGAAAAATTCATTTGCATTACATCAGCCTTGCTGCTGCCGGCAATAAACACAGCTCACAAAAGTCAATCAGTAGTGAGAAGTAATCACACCACAACCAATAAATCCTGGTAGAAGCAACAGCTTTTCCAAAATAACACCTCCACTACTTTGGGTCTGTTTTGGGTAATTTTTTGGTATTAGCTGACTCCTCTACCTCAAGAATCAGCAGGCTTTATGCATAATAAGGGCTTGACAGCCATCTGACCATACTATATAACTTGCCTTTAGACACGTAAAAATTAATCTATATATAATGACTCAACTTTTCTATTACTTCTATGTTAACGTTATCTAAGTGCATTGATTTATTCTTACCTATTATTTTTTATTCTTTATTTTATGCATTATTTTTTATTTATTTCTAATTTTTTTTTAATTTCTTATAACTTTTTCTTTAAAATCTTTTAAATCACTTGGAGCTGCATGGAAACGTGCTGTAGAAATAAATGTTGCTTTTGTGGACTAGTAAGATCATAAATCAATAGATTGCTTTTGACTAGTGGCTCTAAATTGGCTCTGTACTGTATGCGGAAGTGTGTGTCCATGTATTCTGCAATATGTTTGCTACCTTTTCAGTGTGGTTTCCTGCTTTGCACCCTGTGCTGTCAGTTAAGAGCTCCAAGTCCTTTTTATTTCACTTACACCTTATGGAGTCCTAATTTTTGCATTACATCTGTATAGACTCTTGTTATTTACGAAGCAGATATCTTGTTGGGTTCCCATTATACATTCAAAACATGCTTACAGTATGTACATGGTTTTGTTCATAATCAATGCCTACAATGACAAAGTATATTTCTGCTAAACTTGTAATGAATTTATTGAAACATGTAATTACATTAGAAATTTACATTATGATACAATTTAGATTTTATTAATGTGCTGACTCTGGATTATGAGAGTCTTAATACTAGACATATGTTGAAACCTCATCTCCATGTATTCCCATGGAGCAGAAGTAAATGTGCATGTAATGTCACTGGAAAATACATCTGTAATGGTGCATCAGTATATCACCAGATACAGCCATGCCCACATGCAAACATGGAGACGAAGCAAATAATTTACTGTGGTCATCTATCAAAATACTGCCTGTAACACTGAAAGGATCCTTTTTTATAGATTTTTATTTTATATTATTTATATGTAGATTTCTGTTATTCTTCTCATGTCTGCATTGCCCACAGCATTCTTTCTGAATCTGTTTCTCCTTATCCCTAAAAGAGAAAAATATATGTGGTCAATATTGTGGTGATGGTGTGTTAATGATGGATTCAGATGGGGTTTTTATTGGTGTGCTCGATAGAAAAAGGAGACGGTGTAGAGTAAAGAGGAGAAGTATTTTATGTGCTGTTCAGTTCTGACTGTTAAAACAAGGAAAAAAAAAACTTGTTTTGGATGTGCTTCAAACCTATTCCTTTCTTAACACGACATGGTGTCAGTGTGGTATTAAAAGACATAGTTGTTGGACATAAAGTGGAAGACAAAAATTAATGTGAGGCATAAAATTTTTGCCCAACATGGCAGCAGAGCAATCTAGTGCACGCCCTGGGGGTTTGTGAAGCCATAAGATTGGGAGTGGTGGATTCAAGGGTATAAATGATTTTGTCTCACCAGCAACGTAAACTCCTCTACTGTTGAAAATCAGATTAATACACTTGTTTATTGTATACAGTATATTGCTATCAGTGCAGCAAACTTTGCAGATGCAAAGATTTTCACTAAACAAGATGCAAACTTTGAGTTTTTGCAAAAAACGCACACAAAAGAGTGTGCCAAGTACACTGCATTTATCACTCCTTTTGGGAAATATTATTTAAATTGCCTACCCTTGGGTACAGCTTCAGTCCTAGAGCATTTCCAAGACAGGATGGTCACAGAAGTGACAGGTGGTCTGGATGGTGTGGTGAGCCACATGGATTATATCCTTGTTTGGGGGCTGACACAGGAAGAACATGATACAAGTTAATACTTAAGTTAATACACACTACTACAGAGAGCCCAAAAAGATAGTTTTACCCTTGATACATATAAATATGAGTTTGGGAAGTACACAGTGAAATTCCAGGACCTTAAAACATCAGCAGATGGTGTGAGGCCTGACCCAGAAAAGAAAAAAGTGGTGCAAGAAATGAGGAGGCCTGATAATATCAGTGAGTTAAGAAGCTTCTTAGGGATAGTCAACCACCTGAGGAAGTTCATTCCAAACATGGCAGAGAGAGATAAAGCCTTAAAAGACTTGCTGTCAAAGAATAAACAGTGGTATTGGGGATCTGAGCAACAGAAAGCATTTGATGATTTAAAGAAACTGCTGTCATCCACACTTGTACAGACATGTATGACCCAAACAAAGAGCTCAGAAGAATGGCAGATGCAGACAGAGCAGCACTATGCCCAAGTGGAGAAAGAGACATTAGGCATTGCCTGGTCATGTGAAAGGTTCAGTAATTTTATTCTTGGACACAGTGTTCAACTTGAAACTGATCACAAGCCATTAGTTAGTCTCCTGGGCAGTCAAACTCTAGATGATCGCCAACTAGGATACAAGGATTCAGAATGCACCTGATGCGGTATTTGTACAGCATCATCTATGACATGGTAAGAGCCTAAATACAGCTAATACACTCTGTCATGCTCTCTTAGAAGAAGGCTGAAATAAAGATGAGAGAGATTTGGTGGAAGACACCAATATTTATATTGACTCAGTTTTAGAGAATGTTCCGGCAAGCACAGATTTCCTGAATAGTCTTAGAGAACAGTTTTAAGCTGTTATAACCTTAATGACATAATTACTTATTCTTTACAAATATACAGTATATATATAATAAATAGCATTCAAATAAATGGCAAACATTCTCTGTACATATTCTAGCAAAGCTAACAAGAATGTCTGAAAAGGTATGCTTGCAAGTACTTCTTTAAATACAGTGAAAGCTCCCATAACAAATGTGAGTATTGAAACATTTTACCTTAAAATACTCCACTAAATAACTTTAAATACTTCGACAGTCTCTCAAATATGAATCAATATAAAGAAATAACCATCCATAAAGCATTTCTACCTACCTAAATTTCTTCAGAACAACCACTGAGCTGAAAATTTAAAGCAAAAGGAGCAAAACAAAAGTGTACTCTCCAGTTGTTTCTATTCCATCCATCCATCCATCCATCCTCTTCCGCTTATCCGAAGTCGGGTCGCGGGGGTAGCAGCTTAAGGAGAGAAGCCCAGACTTCCCTCTCCCCGGCCACTTCTTCCAGCTCTTCCGGGAGAATCCCAAGGCGTTCCCAGGCCAGCCGGGAGACATAGTCCCTCCAGCGTGTCCTGGGTCTTCCCCGGGGCCTCCTCCCGGTTGGACGTGCCCAGAACACCTCACCAGGGAGGCGTCCAGGAGGCATCCTGATCAGATGCCCGAGCCACCTCATCTGACTCCTCTCGATGCGGAGGAGCAGCGGCTCTACTCTGAGTCCCTCCCGGATGACTGAGCTCCTCACCCTATCTTTAAGGGAAAGCCCAGACACCCTGCGGAGGAAACTCATTTCAGCTGCTTGTATTCGCTATCTCGTTCTTTCGGTCACTACCCATAGCTCATGACCATAGGTGAGGGTAGGAACGTAGATCGACTGGTAAATTGAGAGCTTTGCCTTACGGCTCAGCTCTTTTTTCACCACGACAGACCGATGCAGAGCCCGCATCACTGCGGATGCCGCACCGATCCGCCTGTCGATTTCACGATCCATTCTTCCCTCACTCGTGAACAAGACCCCGAGATACTTAAACTCCTCCACTTGGGGCAGGATCTCGCCCCCAACCCTGAGAGGGCACTCCACCCTTTTCCGGCTGAGGACCATGGTCTCGGATTTGGAGGTGCTGATTCTCATCCCAGCCGCTTCACACTCAGCTGCGAACCGCTCCAGAGAGAGCTGAAGATCACGGCCTGATGAAGCAAACAGGACAACATCATCTGCAAAAAGCAGTGACCCAATCCTGAGTCCACCAAACCGGACCCCTTCAAAACCCTGGCTGCGCCTAGAAATTCTGTCCATAAAAGTTATGAACAGAATCGGTGGCAAAGGGCAGCCCTGGCGGAGTCCAACTCTCACTGGAAACGGGCTCGACTTACTGCCGGCAATGCGGACCAAGCTCTGACACCGGTTGTACAGGGACTGAACAGCTCTTATCAGGGGGTCCAGTACCCCATACTCCCGGAGCACCCCCCACAGGACTCCCCGAGGGACACGGTCGAACGCCTTTTCCAAGTCCACAAAGCACATGTAGACTGGTTGGGCAAACTCCCATGCACCCTCCAGGACTCTACTAAGGGTGTAGAGCTGGTCCACTGTTCAGCGACCAGGACGAAAACCACACTGTTCCTCCTGAATCCGAGGTTCGACTATCCGACGGACCCTCCTCTCCTGAACCCTCGAATAGACTTTTCCAGGGAGGCTGAGGAGTGTGATCCCTCTATAGTTGGAACACACCCTCCGGTCCCCCTTTTTAAAAAGGGGGACCACCACCCCAGTCTGCCAATCCAGAGGCACTGTCCCCGATGTCCATGCGATGTTGCAGAGACGTGTCAACCAAGACAGTCCTACAACATCCAGAGCCTTAAGGAACTCCGGGCGTATCTCATCCACCCCGGGGCCCTGCCACCAAGGAGTTTTTTGACCACCTCGGTGACTTCAGTCCCAGAGATGGGAGAGCCCACCTCAGAGTCCCCAGGCTCTGCTTCCTCATTGGAAGGCATGTTAGTGGGATTGAGGAGGTCTTCGAAGTACTCCCCCTTCGACCCACAACGTCCCGAGTCGAGGTCAGCAGCGCACCATCCCCACCATATACGGTGTTGACACTGTACTGCTTCCCCTTCCTGAGACGCCGGACAGTGGACCAGAATCTCCTCGAAGCCGTCCGAAAGTCGTTTTCCATGGCCTCTCCAAACTCCTCCCATGCCCGAGTTTTTGCCTCAGCAACAACCGAAGCCGCTTTCCGCTTGGCCTGTCGATACCTATCAGCTGCCTCCAGAGACCCACAGGACAAAAAGGTCCTATAGGACTCCTTCTTCAGCTTGACGGCATCCCTCACCGCCGGTGTCCACCAACAGGTTTGGGGATTGCCGCCACGACAGGCACCGACCACCTTACGGCCACAGCTCCGGTCAGCCGCCTCAACAATAGAGGCACGGAACATGGCCCATTCGGACTCAATGTCCCCCACCTCCCTCGGGACGTGGTCGAAGTTCTGCCGAAGGTGGGAGTTGAAGCTACTTCTGACAGGGGACTCTGCCAGCCGTTCCCAGCAGACCCTCACAACACGTTTGGGCCTACCAGGTCTGACCGGCATCTTCCCCCACCATCGAAGCCAACTCACCACCAGGTGGTGATCAGTTGACAGCTCCGCCCCTCTCTTCACCTGAGTGTCCAAGACATATGGCCGCAAGTCCGACGACACAACCACAAAGTCGATCATCGAACTGAGGCCTAGGGTGTCCTGGTGCCAAGTGCACATATGAACACCCTTATGCTTGAACATGGTGTTCGTTATGGACAATCCGTGGCGAGCACAGAAGTCCAATAACAAAACACCACTCGGGTTCAGATCGGGGGGGCCATTCCTCCCAATCACGCCCTTCCAGGTCTCACTGTCATTGCCCACGTGGGCATTGAAGTCTCCCAGCAAAACGAGGGAATCCCCAGAAGGTATGCCCTCTAGCACCACCTCCAGAGACTCCAAAAAGGGTGGATACTCCAAACTGCTGTTCGGCGCATACGCACAAACAACAGTCAGGACCCTTCCCCCCACCCGAAGGCGGAGGGAGGCCACCCTCTCGTCCACCGGGGTAAACCCCAACGCACAGGCTCCAAGTCGGGGGGCAGTAAGTATGCCCACACCTGCTTGGCGCCTCTCACCGGGGGCAACTCCAGAGTGGTAGAGAGTCCAGCCCCTCTCAAGGAGATTGATTCCAGAGTCCAAGCTGTGCGTCGAGGTGAGTCCGACTATATCTAGCCGGAACCTCTCAACCTCACGCACTAGCTCAGGCTCCTTCCCCTTCAGAGAGGTGACATTCCACGTCCCAAGAGCCAGTTTCTGTAGCCGAGGATCAGAACGCCAAGGTCCCCGCCTCCGGCCACCACCCAACTCACACTGCACCTGACCTCCTTGGCCCCTCCCATAGGTGGTGAGCCCATGGGAAGGAGGACCCACGTTACCTCTTCGGGCTGTGCCCGGCCGAACCCCATGGGTGCAGTCCTGGCCACCAGGCGCTCGCCATCGAGCCCCACCCCCAGGCCTGGCTCCAGAGGGGGGCCCCAGTGACCCGCGTCCGGGCAAGGGAAAACGTTGTCCACAGTTTTTATTCTTCATTGGAGGTTTGTTGAACCGTTCTTTGTCTCATCCCTCACCTAGGACCAGTTTGCCTTGGGTGGCCCTACCAGGGGCATTAAGCCCCGGACAACATAGCTCCTAGGATCATTGGGACACGCAAACCCCTCCACAACAATAAGGTGACGGTTCAAGGAGGGGGTTGTTTCTATTCTCTTTTTTTTACAGCTTGGTTAATGTTATCAAGCTGTATTTCAAAAAGAGTTGTTTCTATTCTCTTTTTGAAATACAGCTTGATGACATTAACCAAAGACAGACTATTTCATAAATCAAAAAAACACCACTAGATGGTGCTAATCTTAATCTTTTCTTAATTCAATTCAAATAATGTTATTCAGAACAGCACAGGGTCTTAAAAAATTATTGGGCAGAAAGGGCAATTCTAACTGTTGAGAATGAACTACTCCTGAGAGGAACTAGGCTGGTAATCCATTCGATTATGAGAAATGTAACATTTGAAAAATTGCATGAGGGGCACCAATGTGTAGTCAAGTGAAGAGAGCACACTTGGCAAGTAGTGTGGTGGCCTGGCCTCAGTGGCCAGCTAAGTGAAATAGTCCTGAAATGCAGATTATATGCCCAACAGAGAATAAACTGCAAGGAGCCATTAATACGAAAAGAGTTTCCAGACAGTCCATGACATAAACTGGCAGCAGACTTGTTCACACTATACAATCAAAACTATTTAGTAATTATGGAATATCATTCTAGATATGTAGGGTTAGCTCAGCTTACACCTACCAGATCGGCAAATATGGTCCCTCACCTGAAGTTGATTTTTGCTCATCATGGAGAGGTGGAGATATGCTCCAGAGAGGACAGGAATGAAGGTCAGTAGGAACGAGACAGAATACATGTGTGTAAATGAGAGGGAGGTCAGTGGAATGCTGAGGATGCAGGAAGTAGAGTTGGCGAAGGTGGATGAGTTTAAATACTTGGGATCAACAGTATAGAGTAATGGGGATTGTGGAAGAGAGGTGAAAAAGAGAGTGCAGGCAGGGTGGAATGGGTGGAGAAGAGTGTCAGGAGTAATTTGTGACAGACAGGTATCAGCAAGAGTGAAAGGGAAGGTCTACAGGACAGTAGTGAGACCAGCTATGTTATATGGGTTGGCGATGGTGGCACTGACCAGAAAGTGACAGAGCTGGAGGTAGCAGAGTTAAAGATACTAAGATTTGCATTGAGTGTGATGAGGATAAATGGGATTAGAAATGAGTACATTACAGGGTCAGCTGAAGTTGGACGGTTGAGAGACAAAGTCAGAGAGGCAAGATTGGACATGTGCAGAGGAGAGATAGTGGGTATATTGGGAGAAGGATGCTAAGGATACAGCTGCCAGGGAAGAGGAAAAGAGGAAGGCCTAAGCGAAGGTTTATGGATGTGGTGAGAAAGGACATGAAGGTGATGGGTGTGACAGAACAAGATGCAGAGGACTGAAAGATATGGAAGAAGATGATCCACTGTAACGGGAGCAGCCGAAAGAAGAAGATGGAATACCAGAGATTTTGGTAACAGACAATGAGCTACCATTTCCAGGGTGTTATGTTGAAACCTTTGCAGAAGAGTGAGGTTTTAAGCATGTCACCAGTAGCCCAAAATTGTCACAGAGCAACAAGGACGCAGAGCAAATTATTCAACTTTCTGAAAAAGGTGAATCCATGCCATTCTTTAGTGGCATATACAGCGACTCCTCTATAAAATGGATATAATCTATACAACTGTCCCAGTTCTTCCAAAGCTGCTTAAACCTGCTTTTCCAGATGATGTGGCTATCAGAGCCAAGGAGCAGGAAAAGAGGTGACTGGAAGTGAAGCAGTTTGACAGGACACATAGAGCAAAAAGACTACAGACACTTACACCTGAGGAGTCAGTTTGGGTCACTGATATGAGAGAACCTGGAACAGCAGCAGCAAAACATTCAACTCAAAGATCCTATCTCATTGAAGTGCCTCAAGGAAGAAACAGATACCATCTGGTAGCACTTGTACCACCTGTAGAATGGGGAGAAAACCATAAAATGGATTATTAGGGGAAGACTTTGCCTCCTAGGGCACTGTAACCTGTGTAAACTAGAAAAATGAGGCGGTGTAGAGTAAATACAGTAAAAGAAGAAGTACGAGTATTTTATGTGCCGTTAATCTATGACTGTCAAAAAAAGAAAATAAGTACAACGGATGTGCTTTGAACTGGTTATTTTCTTAACACAACATATATTACCATTTGCAAGATAACACAGTCATACTGGTTAATTAACACCTTTTTTGAGACTTTTTGCATGGTGGATACATTTCTAAATTACAGAGGGAAAAAATGAACTCTTAAAAAGAGCAGTGTAATGTATTATGCTGGGTTTCTCCAGGTAGAGGTTCACCATCTGGTGGACATTTTTGGAACAGCAAGGACTATAAAATGGAACACTTTTCATACATAAGACGACAAAATATGGGGTGATATGCAGCAGTAAGGCAAGATTGTTCTATCATCAAAATGGCCGACAACGTTTTGAGCAAAACTGGGAGATGCGCCTTAAACAACAAAACAAAATTAAATAACAGATAATAAGTGAAATAGAGCCGAAGCTCAATACACGAGGCAATAATCATGGTTAAGAGAACAAGAGAATTAAAACCAAAAGTACACTTGAGAAAAGAGCACAAAGGTAAACTTTGAACACTTCAGAGATTTGGTATCCAGAGATTGGATAAGGATTTGTACTCATAACTGTCTTTTTATCCCGTTGCATTGATTATGCATGGGTCCCAACCTTAGAGGCCAAACCCCTGGAAGAGGACCTAACGATGGAAATAAACACTGGAGGCCATAGAGGACCAAATTTTCTTACCAAATCATGACAAAGACTCCTCAAGAGGCAATTGAATTGATTCCAAGTAGGCACGATTGGTGCTTCCTGGTGACAGTTGGGGTCCCATATAGCTCCATGTGCCTCAGCCAGAAAAAATATGTTGTGCTGCCAAGTGGGGTCACAACGTACAAGGTTAAGCACAAGTCTCAGGCCAATTGGGTGACAGTGGCTGAAAAAAATGTTCCTATGCAGGGTTGTTAGGTTCACTCTCCAAGACAAGGTGAGAAGATCAGCAGTACAAATGACCACAGAGTTGAACAGCTGCTTCTCTAGTTCAAGAGGAGCCAGTTTATGTAATTTAGTCATGTTTTTAGGCTGCCTTCAGGGGTATCCAACTGAAGATGTAAAAAAGTATGGCCAACTGAAAGAAGATCAAGTCATACTAAAGAGTATGTCTGGTATTTCCCAGGAAGCTATGGAGGAAGTTGCTAGGGATAATGAGGCTTGGTGAACCTACTTCAACAACAACAACATTTATTTATATAGCACATTTTCATACAAAAAAATGTAGCTCAAAGTGCTTTACATAATGAAGAACAGAAAAATAAAAGACACAGTAAGAAACTAAAATAAGTCAACATTAATTAACATAGAATAAGAGTAAGGTCCGATGGCCAGGGTGGACATAAAAAACAAAAAAAAAAAACCCAGACGGCTGGAGAAAAAAATAAAATCTGCAGGGATTCCAGACCATGAGACCACCCAGACCCCTCTGGGCATTCTACCTAACATAAATGAAACAATCCTCTTTGTATTTAGGGTTCTCACGGAAGGACTTGATGATGATGGTCATGTAGACTTCTGGCTTTTAGTCCATCAATGTTGGAGCATCATAATGCTTTGAGTAGGTGGTGGTGGCGCAGGCCGCCACCACAAAGAACCGGAAAAAGAAACAGAAGAGAGAGTAGGGGTCAGTACGGATTTTAGAGCCACCATGAATAGTTATTATGATTAATTGAACATACAGAGTATCAGGATTAAATTATGGTGAAGTTATGAGAAGACCATGTTAAAGTAATGTGTTTTCAGCAGTGTTTTAAAATGCTCCACTGTATTAGCCTGGCGAATTCCTATTGGCAGGTTATTCCAGATTTTAGGTGCATAACAGCAGAAGGCCGCCTCACCACTTCTTTTAAGTTGTGCTTTTGGAATTGTAAGGAGACACTCATTTGAGGATCTAAGGTTACGATTTGGAATATAGGGTGTCAGACATTCCGATATATAAGATGGAGCGAGATTATTTAAGGCTTTATAAACCATAAGCAGAATTTTAAAGTCAATTCTGAAAGAAACAGGTAACCAGTGTAGTGACATCAAAACTGGAGAAATGTGTTCGGATTTTCTTTTCCTAGTTAGGATTCTAGCAGCTGCATTCTGCACTCGTTGCAAACGATTTATGTCTTTTTTGAGTAGTCCTGAGAGGAGTGCGTTACAGTAATCTAGTCGACTGAAAACAAAAGCGTGAATTAATTTCTCAGCATCTTTCAATGATATAAGAGGTCTAACTTTTGCTATGTTTCTTAAGTGAAAAAATGCTGTCCTAGTGGTCTGAAGAATATGTGATTTAAAATTCAGGTTACAGTCAACAGTTACCCCTAAGTTTTTTACTTCCTTCTTAACTTTTAATCCTAATGCATCAAGTTTATTTCTGATAACCATATTACTCCAGGAGCATTCTTCCCTACAAACAAAAAGGAAATGCTTTTGATGATGATATGAATGTGTTTATTATTTTAAAAGATATAATAAGACTAATACATGAGTGTAGGCAATGTGATGAACTGCTGTCCGGGACTATTTCCTGCTTGGATAGGTGCTGGCTTCTCACAACCTTAAATTGGATTAAGCAGGTCTGAGAATGTTATCTTTATATGAGTGGATTGCTTAATAATATGTGTATAGTGCATATACTGTATTGGTATAGCTGCCCTAACAGCTGATAGTGTTCAGTTGGAAATTGAAATTACAGTTACTTTTCACATGCAGGTTGTTCTTTTAATATTTCTCTGTGTATTTTGCATTGTATGTTAGATTAATCTGATAGCAAGCCCCTATAAAAGTGATCATTTATGTTAATTTTTTAATTTGATTGATAATGATACTTGTGAAAAGCACAATGACTAATTGAATTTATTAAGTGAAATACAGACTAATGAATTTTATAGTAAAATCCAAGTGGCAGTTCTTTTTCCTCTTATTCTAACCTAAAAAGCATATAACAAAGCAGATTACCATGAGTCTACAGAAAGCTGTATATTAAACAAAGTGACAGTTGAAGTTATAACAATGAAAATATCATACGTTCCCCAATATAGAAAATACAAAAAGATAGCTAATTTGTATGTTCACCATTTTGCATTTAGTTATTATGATAATTAGTGGAAGATTACTGAATAATATTCCAGGTATTTTAAATAGCCTCAGGAAGTACAGCATGAAAAACAACCTCTTTGCACCTGGTAAGACTGCTCTGTAGGCCAGCATCAAGGATTTCAACTTAATATATGTTGGAGTGACATTTGTTGCCTGTGCTGTATTTTAAATAAATTGCAGTGGCTAGCTGACACATGCTGGTGCTCCTGCCAGAAAAGAGTTGAAGTAGTCCAGATGTGACAAGACCAAAGAATGGAACAAGAGTTGTGCTGCAACTTTTACAGACATGGTCAGAATAAACCTGCAAGACTCGTAGCCTGCAACAGCAAGGTCCTTGAAGGACAGCTGTTAATCAATCACCACCCCAAGGTTGTGTACCAACTTGACAGGTGTTAGTGATAATGAGCCAAGCTGAACAGAGATAGGGTGCTGAAGAGAAAGATAAGATGGGATAACAAGAAGGTCAATCTTCGACAGGTTGAGCTGGAGATGGTGTTCCTTCATTCAAGGTTACATTATCAGCGAGACATACAGAGATTGTAGCTGATACCTTGTGCTTCATGACAGGTACAGCTACATATCATCTGTATAACACTAATAAGAAAAGCTGTGGCACTGAATGATAGGGCCTCGAGAGGAGAAGCAGAGAGAAAAGAGAACATTCCAGTTTTCACCTGCTTAACCCTGGCATCTATCCACAGCAAGGCACACAGTAGGATTTGTCCAAAAGATATAACTCAGACCATTTTAGGGCAATGCAAGTGATGCCAAGGTCAGAAATGGAGGCAAGGAGGATCTGGAGGCTGACCATGTCAAAGGCAGAGTAGCAGGATGAGCACAGATAGCATGCTGCTTGCTCTGGCCTGCCATATTGTGTCAACAACAGTCAGTGCTGGAGCCTTGGTGGAGTGGCCCTTCTTGAATCCTGATTGATTAAGATCAACAGTCTGTTCAGTAGAAGAAAGGAAGAGACTTGGTTAGCAACAGCACATTCCATGTTTTGGAAGTAAAGCAGAGGAGAGACATTGGTCTGTAATTACTTACTTAAGATGGGTTGAGAGACTTTTCTTGGAGAGGGGATTTTAGAGCTATTTGAACAATGCAGGAAAAATATCTGTGCTGAGTGAGGTGCTGATGACATGTGTAATTGCAGATATGAGTGAGGAGAAGGCAGTGTTGTGTTCAGGAGGGAGCAGACTAGCCGGAGAGGGTGATGAGAATTGACTGCTGATGACGGCCATAACTTCCTGAAAAAAAGCTGCAAAGTCATCGTCAAGGAGGTTGAGGGATAATTCAGTGAAGGGCTGAGGAGAGAGGTGAGAACAAGCCAAGAACAAGCCATGTGTATCAAAAGTGTTTCTAATGTAAGTTTGAAGGAAACATACATGAGAAGAGATGGAAGACAGAAATAATTGATACACACCCATGTTGGCTTGTGCCTTTGACTTCCTCCATTTCCTTTCCACTATCTTAAGTTCTGTCTGTAGACTGTGAACAGCTTCAGAAAGCCATGGGCAGTAGGGGCTTTCACATAGAGGAGGACAGACAATATCAAGGCAAGAGGACAGAGCATAGGGTGTCAGTGGCAACACTGGTGCTAAGAGAGGAGAAGTTGTCAAGAGTAGGAATAACAGAGAAGAATAGGGGAAAAAAACAGCAGGGAGAGAGGGAGCAGAGTTGATGGCATAAGGACACAGTGGAAGGAATGGCAATGGAAAAAGAAGGAAATAGAGAGAACAAAATGAAAAAAATGGTCAGATGTATGTAGTGGGGTGACAGTAACATCGGGGGGTTAGTTCCATAAGAGAATGAAATTCAGAAGTTTATCAGTTTTCAATAAGGTGTAGGGCTGTGTCAGGTTGAAAGAGGGAAGAAAAGAAAGGAAATCTTTAGAGAAAATACTGTCCAAGTGGATGTTCAGGTGCCCAAGGATTAAAAGTAGACTACAATCACCTTGGAGAGAGGAGAGTACCATGGCCATCTCATCAAGGAAGTTCTTTAGTGGATGTGGAGGACAGTAAAGAACAACGTTAATGTTAATAGAACAGGAGACAGTAATTGTATCAAACTCAAAAGAGGTGTAGTTGTGTACCTTATCCAGCATTGTGAATCTCCATTTCGTGGAGACTAGTATACCTGTTCCTTCAAATCTGTCAGTAGACTGACAGGTATGAGAGGAGTGGAATCCGGAGGAATGAACTGTCAGCGTTGTCATACAGTATGTCCTAGGCAGATCCACGTCTCAGTCAATGCCACAACTTAGACTCCACTTTAGTTGGCAAATGCTTTTATGAAGTCCACATTTTTCACTGCAGACTGACAGTCTGACAGTTCCACACCCTGAAGGAGAAGGGAGTTACAGAAGGTGTGGCTTGTCAAAGCAGTTGAAGATTTTCTGCATCACACCCTCTCCTGTTAGTGGGACGAGTAAGATGTCTAGTGTTAATCACAGTAGTATGAAAACACAGGCTGAGGACAAAGAGTAGAAACAAAGTGTACTTGGTTGGAGGAGATTATCCACAGTCTTGATCAATGTCCTTTCTTGGTGGACTTGTGTTTCTAGTCTCATTGTCTTTAAACAAGAGGAGGGATGATGCTTGTCAAATTTTTAGTTAGAAACTGAGCTGGCTACTGCCTTGGGCCAATGCTAAAATAAGCAGTGTCAATAAAGGAATATATGTATGGAAGAAGTGTCTGGCAGTGGAAGTGATACTAACAGCTCAATTATTTAGTTCTATATTGCTATGACCACATTGTCACAATTATAAAGAACCAAAAATGTGCCTTTTAATGTGTTTATTTCTATACCTGTGGGGTCAAACAATGTGCAACCTTCACTTAATTGTTAATTGTACCATTATCTATAATGCCTTCAATTCCAATCATAGTATAGCACAAATCAAACAAATGGGGGTTCTGTTGCAAAGCTGAAAATAACACAAACAACTGTTAGCATAACATTACATTTCATAACCTACTTAATCCACTTTGGAGTCTTCAGAGTGCTAGAGCTATTCTGGCAGCAGTGGGTGCAAGGCACAAAACAAATGAAATGTAAAACAGAGGTCTTGACTCAGTCATCACAAAAGGTGCCTGGGCATCTTTCTATATGAGAAGCATGTTTCCCAATGTTCTGGATAAATTGGCCAGCACAGCAATTTTGGCCCCCTAAGCATCCCCAGTCTCCAATTGGCTATCGTGCTCACCCCTTCACTAGCTAATAGCTAGTATGTGGTGAGAGTACTGGCTCAAAATGGCTTCCACTGCATTGTCCAGGTGGATGCTGCACATTGATGGTGGTTGTAGTCACTCTCAATTGTCTATATAAACTTATTTGAGTAGTTACAAAAGGATTAAATAAAAATAATTATTTACTACTATTATTAGGCTTGAACAAGATGCCAGTCCAATAAAGGATCAATTTACAATAACACACATAGAGAATGACCAATCAACCTGACTTACACATTTTTGTGGAAATCAGAGGAAACTGCAGAGATAAACACTGCACCACACTGTCATTCATTGCATATATACCGTATATATATATATATATATATATATATATATATATATATATATATAT
>JANRMT010062831.1:17525750-17554227 GCA_026402145.1 Polypterus bichir lapradei | reverse complement strand
ATATATATATATATATATATATATATATATATATATATATATATATAAAATATATATATTTTGTGACTTGTGAGTCCTGGTGCCTCATGCATAAACGGTGCGTATGTACAAAAATGTTGTGTACCCCAATTTCCATGCTCACATTGCGATGTATAAAAACTAAACTTGGCGTAAAACCACACACATTTTCATGCCAGCTAAATGCTTGGTGTACGCAAATTCTACACTTGGTTTTGCAACCTGGCGGCACCCAGCGTCAAAGCAGTGCTTTTGTTCCAGTGTGGTTTCCCTTTCTTTTTTAGATCCACACCCTTGATGCGGCTTTATCAAATACACTGGAATTAACCACATATTATTTATTAGTTTAAGGCATCTGATTCTAATTAACCTGTAACAATATAATGGTCCATGGAATGGCCACTCTATTCCAAATACCATAGCTGCTTTAGCATTGTTATTCTGAAGTATTTATCCCACTGTATCTGAGTGTGGAATCACAGCTCAACAGGAGCTGATCGGAAAGAGAATTATTGGGATACAGCATCAAGCACACGCTGCCTCAGCCATGAGCACAGTGGATTTTAACTGCTCTCATACGACAAATGCTTCAGAGCCTTTCCTGTACGGACCTCGCGGTTCAGAAACAGCTTCATCCCAAGAACTATAAATGCACTCAATCAGTCCATCAAGTGCTCCTTGTAGAACTGTTTGTACTTATTAGTACAATCATCTCATTGTAAACTTGTGATACAGTTATAATATTGCACAACCTGAGCCACTTTATAAAGCACGTATGTACATATATTTACATCATTTAAATAATCTATATTGTTACTAATTAAACATGTGAGGATACTGTGTCCCAGCGCTAGCGACGAGCTGGTGCCCCGTTCTGGAATTGTTCCTGCCTCGCGCTGTATTCTTGCTAGAGCTGGCGTGACACTGGATGGATAGATGGATAAAATAATTAAACATATACTATGAAGATATTTCAGTGTTCCTTAAAGGTTTTGAAGATTCGGCGTTCTAAACTTACAGATGGCTTGACATCTATTACAGAACTGATTGTGCAGCAATTGGGTATTTGGTGAAAGAAAAGGAAGGACAGGACTTGGGGGTTAGTACGTTTGAAAGAGACAGTACTGCTGCAATAATTTCATCGAAGGTTGTGCACGGCTCAGCAATCATCTTGCGTGAGGCTGGAATAAACTCTGGACTGGGCGCCAGCTCGTCACTATCACTGCGCCACAGTGCTCCCATGTTTAATACATGCTTTAATTCCTATCATGAAAATTATATCAAGTATACATCTCGAATTTAAATTATTCACAATGCTGTAATATCACGAATGTAATGGATTCTGTGTTTTGTTGGATGAAGAGAAAGCTCGTTTAAGAAGCACGTAGTAATTCACACACATAGAGCACACAGAAGAACACATACAATACAAAGCATTCAACGTGCTACTTTAGTTACGATGGTATTTGAGAAACTAATAAACGATTTAAAGATGAAATTTATGATGTTCTACTTTAATGACAAAATAAACTACAGTACATGATTAAAGTGGAAATTTTAAGGTTAAATTTCCGTGCTTTTTTCCCACTGTGTGCCTATTTTTTTCTCTGTACCCTAATAAGCTTTCATATGACTTTAAGATGGTGGGCTACGACTTTGATATCTGACAAATTTTTTTTTTATTTTGGGTTTTGCAACTTTGTGAACTTGAATTTTTGACTTTGATTTGATTTTTTATACCACTGTTTAAACCAACAAATAGTATGTTTTTCCTTGCCTCCACTTGGTATTTTCTGATATTCTTCTATTTTCCCCAGTGCTTTTGCAATTGTCTTTTCACAGAATGCTGAGTTTAAGGGCTATTTATATTGATTTGCATATTCAAAGGGGTCGCAATTCTGGGAGGAGTTGGGGAGTGGCGGCTGGCGCGTGCACGAGCGTTACTTTTCACGCTGACCAGGATTTATGGAGCAGAAGAACGTGGAAGGTGGCGTACACACAGATTTATGCATCTGGATTTTTTTTGTGCGCACGCATATTTCCGCTTTTGTCCGTACGCCATGTTTTAGTGTGAATTCTATGCACACTGTTATGCATGAGGCCCCTGGTCTTGCAACCCAAGACAGAAACAACATGGTTATTTATTGTAGCGGGAACTACCATTCTGCTATACACAGACACAGCAATCAGGCAGGATCATGGCCAGGTTAGTGGCCAAGTAATCCTGTTCCCTGCATTTATAATGTTCCTTGCATCATTATTCAACAACAAGCACTTATACTGCAACCACGATTGACTCGGATGTGCTTTAGCTGTGAGCCACTGCAGTGTTGGGATCCCGTGGTTGCCACGGCAATCGATAAACTGTCTTCCACAGACGCGACAATCACATGTCAGGATGCTCTTTGGCATGTCATCCTTTTGGGGTGAGTCCCAAAAGAGTTCAGAAACCTCACATCCCCTCAGATAGGCAGGAGAGAACATCCGCATTGGTGTGTGCGGCCCCTGGACAGTGGCGAACATCAAAAGCAAAAGTCTGCAAACAGATAGACCACCGGGTGAGCCAGGTATTCATATCCTTCTGTTTGTACAGCCATTATAGTGGGACATGGTCAATCACCAGGGTAAATCATCATCCCCAGAGATAGTAATGGAAGGCTTCCACCGCCCACTTAATCGCTAAGCACTCCTTTTCAATTGTTATATAATTACGCTCCCTGGGTAGCAGCTTTCTGCTGAGAAATGTGATGGGGTGTTCTTCCGTCTCAAAACATTGTGAGAGCACCACTCCTAAACTGAAAGCACTAGCATCTGTTTGCAGAATAAATGCCTTCGAAAAGTCTGGATTGCGCAGAACCTGGAATGATGATAAAGTGGCTTTTAGGTCCGCGAAAGCTTTCTCACGTCCATTGGTCCAGATATCACTAAAATTGTTTCTGTTCTTTGTCAAGTCAGTGAGGGAGGGGGCTGCCCAATGAGCAAAATTGGGAATGAACCACCTGTAACAACCCGCGACACTGCACCACACTGTCATTCATTGCACATATATATATACTGTATATATATATATTGTGAACGTAACCCGGGCACAGACAGGCAGACATGTTGTTTTCACCCACCACACGTTTATTTACAATTACTATTTACAAGTTCAAAGTGCACACAAACCCCAAGCCCCAAGTCCCCAAAGTCCTGGCCAACATACAATACCTCCCCTCTTCAGGCCGCCTCCACTCTCCTCTGCTTAGTCCTTCTTCCACCCGACTCCAGCCTCGAATGAAGGGAGGCGGCCCCTTTTATTACCACCCGGATGTGCTCCAGGTGGGTTCCTGCAATCACCCACCGACACACCCCTGTGTGGCGGAAGTGCTGGCTGTACTCCTGGAAGCTCTCCGGGTGTCCCTGCTTCTCTTCCCCCCAGCACTTCCTGGTGTGGCGGAAGTGCTGAGGTCCAGGGTTCCCAAGGCATTGGGGCGCCCCCTGGCGGTGACCACAGGCCCCTACAGGGTTGGGCTTCCAAGCCCTCTACCCGTGGCCCCCAAAGCAACCAGGGTGGCAGCCCCCACGTTATCCAAGGCGGGCGCACACCCTCTTCGGGTCCTTCATGGTGTCCCGGCCGGGTCGTCGCCCTGGCATCCCTGACTATATATATATATATATATATATATATATATACACACCCATTTTCTAAGCTGCAGTGTAACAATAACAGTTTCTTTTTATTTGTTCAAGCCACATTCCATAGGTTAAAACTGTTTTTTAGTCCTTTAATTGTGACCTATTTTTAGTATTGTTAAGGGCCCTGTCATGGTGCTTATCATGAAAGCTAGAACAGAGAGAAAGAGAGATTCATTTCTTGATAAAATAATGAACTGACTCTTCCATGCTGAAATTCTGCCTGCTGAATGTGTGGAATACCCCACAGAGTAGCAGTCTGGCTTTTAAAAAGTTAAAGGCTGTTTTAACATTTTTTTCCTTTCTCTCAACCCACATTTTTTTCAATGCCTGAAAAACATTAACATTACTAATAGTCAAGGCCATTTCTTTACTAGCAAAGTGCTTTTATCTTGCATTTTTACTCAACCATATATAACAAGTCAGATGAGCTCACTGGCTGATGCCCCTCTGCTTAATTCACAGCTAGCGGCTAATGAGCACCCAGCTTATCCTTGCTGCTGTCCATTATAATACTTCACAGTCTTTCACATCTTCCATGGCAGATGTTCACTGGTAAAAATAAAAAAAGAATGTCAGTGACTGCATGTTTAAATACAGCATAGTGTCAAGGATGTAATGAAAAAAGTAAAGGTATATGAGACTGAAATGTGTATGTACACATCCAAATTTGCATGTAGGCACTGTAGCCTACAGTTAAAATTCAAGAACACGTGCATCTTTTTAAGCAATAACAAAACATAACATGTTCAGCATTAAGTGTTTGGGTGTAGGTGCTTATCCTGGGAGTACTTGAGGTACAAGGCAGGAATCAGCCCTGGAAAGGGCACCAGTCAGCTGCAACATTCATTCAAGGTGTGCTATTGTATAGTGCCTTTTACAAGAAGCTTCATTTTGTGGTGACTTAAAAACTAAACAAAAAGAGCTCATATTTTCAAATCCATTGAGCATTCTAGTCCATGTGTCATGGTTTTTAGGCTCATCTTTCAAACTGAATTATTTGCTACATAAAAGGGTCTGGAGTTGCTGCACAAAATGTATTTAGATTTTGTATGTTGTCAGATTGTAAGGATTTTAAATTGAGACTGACTTGCATTCAAGAAATATTACTCTAATATATATATTTTTAATTTTGTTTAATTGCATTATGATTCCATTCCTCTTTCAATTGGTTCCTCTGTTACCACTCAGCAGTTCACTGTTCTAAATGTCCAATCTTTTCTATGCTTCACCGAGCACCTGTCAGTATTTCTGTACTCCAGTTATTTTGAAATTTTATATAAATGGATTTAGGTCTGATATTGTATTCTATTCATCTTTGCTTTGTAATGAGACTTTAGAAAGTGGGTGTTGTTAAAGCCACTGTTAACAACTGATTGAAATGAACATCTTCACCACCTGAATGGCAGAATGTTCTCAACAATGCACCTAAACTTCTCATTTACAATACAGTTTTGCATATTGGCAGACTACAGCTTCCTTATACTGTAAGCCTTTTTACTGAAAGTGTATTGAAGACAGTTCCTAAGCAGGTCTTTAATGTTAACTTCAAAAGTTACAATTTCTTAATTGCATTTATGCCTGAGGTTGAAGATATTATTATACTTTTTAGAGTTGCACACTCTGTATATAATCCTGTGCAAAAAGTCAAAAAAACAGCTGAAGCAGTGAAGTGCTAAAGATAAGTTGACAGTCATTAAAATCAAACATGAGTTTAGATGGTTGAGCTTTTCTTTTAAATGGAGCCCTGGGGAAAGTCCAGGAATCAAGAGATAATACGAACAAGACTATTATATAGTTTAAAAGGTATAATAGCTCATTTAGTTTGGGTTCCCAGAGGTGGTAGGGAATAGTGTTGTATGTGGACAGTTTAATTATTCTACCATATATTTAAGGTGACTGTGAACTAGAAGTACAGTCTTTGCAGAGCTGTTGTGGAGAATTGGAGTACAGAGCTAAGATACGGATAAAACAGTGTGCCTGCTACTATAGAGTACTGCCACATATGCAAATTTTAGGCAGTCAGGTCATAAAATGAACAAGACCAACAAGCTTCAGATTTGATTAGAGATAGGCTCAATATGTAAAGCAGCTGCCAAAAGTTGTAAAATGGTGGAACTCCCAAGGAAAGGGCATAAAAAGTGAAGGCGGGCCAGCGCTGAGTGTTGGAAAGAGTTGAAAGTACATTATGGAATGCTGACAGAATTCTGTGAGAAAACATGTGGCACAAAAAATTGTCCAAGCAGTGCAGTATTGGAAATATGGTACGCTCTTTGGCCACAACACTGGATGGTACATAGGGTTCCAACACTTTAAGGGGGTTGCTACAATATACACAAGTTGTGTCAACTTCTTTTATTATGTGGTACATAACAAGGATGCACTAAAGTGCCTCTTTTTATAGTCATATTACTTTCTATTCTCTTACAACTGAAAACTCTTGACTATGTACACAAGGGACACCTTCTTATATATACATGTAGTTTGTGCTGCTAGGTAACTAAAGGTTCAAGTAAGCTACAGCAACAAGATTTTTTTTATGGAGTCAGGGTCCTGTAATGGTGTGTGTATGTGCCCTGGCTCAAATCCTGTCAGTAACTGAATGTAAACACTGTTGCACTCAGAAGTAGTATGCATGAAAAAAGGGCATGCACAAGATGTCACACACAAGTAAGAATCATTGCCATTACTGTTCCAAACTCAGACAACACAGTGGCACAGGAATTAGGACTGCTGCCTCATATTCAGGGGACATGGCAGTCTGGAGTGATGACTCCCTTATTGATTTTGTACATTCATCTTCCTGTGTCTCTATAGGTTTTTCCCTCACATCCCAAGTATACGTTATGCCTATTAAATTACTTTGTGGCTGTGTATGAGTGTAAGCATGAACAAGAGACTGCCCTGTGTAGGAATGGTCTCCTGCCCAGTGGTGGTCCCCACCTTATGCCCACTTCAGGTGGTTTCCTGTGACCTTGAACTAGATAAGCGCATTGGAAAATGGATGGATGGATGGATAATAAATTTGTGCTGTGGGATAGAGAGGGTTTCATCAGGGATCACGTCTCTTTTCATTTAATTTTTAATTGGCTTCTAAATATTATTTTAAACTTTACAATTATGTTATATTAATAATATAGATTCAAGTTTTGTGTGTTAGTGTAGTAAAAACTTCTGTTGTTCTGTGTTATTTGGGATTTTGCTACTATAAGTTGTTTTTCTTATGTATTTTTGATTATGGGCTTTGTCTTGTTTACATTCTGGCTTTGTCTGCATTTTTTCCCTTTAGGCATATCTTTTTTGATTCCTTTTAAAACCTGGCTTACCTTTAAATTCCTTTTTTTATGTCCTTTTGGTTCATTTCTTCTTCTTGGTTATTATAATTTATATCTATTATTTGTATAATTATGTATTTAGTATCAGTTTTGTTTCTATATATGGACACTTGTTTTACCACGTCCCTTGTGCTTTGTGTGTGGTTCCCCAAGAGGCGGAGCCACATGTCAATCTCCATTCGTGGACTGCTGCTATCTCTATAAGACTCATGGGAGTTGCAGTCACTTGTGGTGCATTGTATGCATTTGGATGATGATGAGCGTCTTGTTTATTGTTGGTCTTTTAGTTTTCTGTCTTCTTTGCTTTTTTTTGTTCTTTTTAATTATTTCAGCCTTTGATTGGGACTTGGTTACTTTGTAACGCTTTTTTGCAGCAACTCAGTTCTTGCTTTTTTGAGCACTTTGTATTTTTCTCTTTTGTTAATAAAAATCTTGACTTTATAAAGATTCCATGTGAGACTTGTCTCTGCTCCTGTTAGAGTTACATGGTTCTCCCCCTGGTGAGACATTTTCAAGTGTTTGAGGCTATTTGGCTATTTAGTCTCTCTTTTCAAACTTTAAAGCTTATTTCCATTTTCATCCTCCTTTATTACTGTGTTAGGTTTCTCTTGGTCGAGATCCTGTTCTGAGGGTAGGGAATGTTCTAGATGTACATTTTTTAACATTCTACAAATAAACAGAACAAATGAACAAATGAAACAACATACAATTAATTGCGTACCTCGCTCCGCTTACCAAGGGGTGCAATAAATCTAAAGGTCACCATTTCATAGATAGCGTTTGTCCTCACTGATTCTTCACACTTTCGGTATTGTACATTGTTACATTCCCTACGTGCGAAACGATTCCACAGTCATTTACACTCCCGCCAATCATGTTATGAGGAACCATTGACTGAATATAATATGATTTCTATATAATACTAAATGACCTCTTAAGTTGGAAAACAGAACCTTTGGATGCATAAAACGTAACAATAAATAACATGTCTGATGTAAGGTGGAATTACCCAGTGCTTAAGCCGATTACCCACTTTCAACAAGAAGTACTAACTTCTGGATGGGTCGTTCAATGATTGAAACTTTGGATGGAAGATAATGTGTTTTAGTTGGGTTTCACTCATCTATGTGCACTTTGACTTGACGAACTAAGCCATCACTGTCTTCCATGGTTTCAACCGCAGGGTGTCTTCCTTGATAATGACTATGTCATTCTCCTTGAGGTTACGCTTGGAAACATGCTACTTCTGGCATGTGGAAAGGTTCAAGATGTATTCTTTCTTCCAGCAACTCCAGAACTGTTCAATCAGAAATTGGACTCTGCAATACCTTTTTGTAGCCTACACATCTTCCTTTACAAACGTCCCAGGAGGTGGAAAAGCAACCTTAGACTTCATCACGATCAGAAGGTTTGGGGTCAATGGTTCCAGTGACTTGGGATCATTGATTCCATCTACAGTTAACGGACGGCTGTTGACAATAGCCATTGCTTCATAGAACAATGTTCTAAGGGAGGTGTCATCAAGTCTTCCTGGACACTGAGTAAATGTGGCATTTCATAGTGTCCATCTTCTTTCTGTCTGATGTTTTCACTAAGGAACTGTACAAAGTGGACATCATTTTGGGACACATACTTATCGTCATAGCTCTTCTCATTGAAGTCTGCTTCTAGGATTTTCAGAACGTCAGTGGCTGATGGAGCTGATATCTCCTTTGCTGCAATTCGATGTACAAAACTGTGACTTCTTTGTCTATCCAGATGTGGGTTGGATGATTCTATTATGCTCCAGCCGAGCTCACCTCTTTGTGCAAATATTTTATTTTCACTTCCTATGATGACCTCAAGGGGAGCTAGAGCCAACGGACAGTCATACCCTATCAGCAGTCCTACATCGCAGTTTTGGAAAGGTGGTAATTTGTTTGCTATGTGTCTGAGGTGTGGCCAATGCACTGCTGTTTCGACAGTTGGTATGTAAGACTTACATCTCGAGTATATGCAAACTTTAGTTGGATGTGGTTTTCAGAGTGTTTGTACTCGAACTTGTAAGCCATGGACACTCTTGCTTGCTATAACAGTATCAACAGCTGTCATTGTACTAAGTTTCAACTGTACTGGCTGAATATCCACATTTAACTCATTAATCAGATCTTCTAAAATAAATGTGGAATCACTCTGAGTATCAAGTAATACATAGGTTAGAACCTCTCTCTCTGCCTCTTCTGCTGATGATATAAGAACTGGGACAATGCTAGAGGTGGCAGACACATGTTGTGTGATCACATGGGATGTTACCCTGTAGACTTCCTGGCTTGCATTGGTTTCTGTAGAAGTAGAACCTGTCATTGATGCCTCCAGAAGATGTTCACATTTTTATTCATGCATACAGGTAGGATGGCATTGGCCACATGTGCGACAGGTGTGTTGCCTTTGGCAATCCTTGCTGGTGTGCCCTTTCCTTAAACATCCAAAACAAGGGTGATTTTTATGAATGAATACCTTCTTTTCCTCAATAGGTTTCGCTGCAAAGACAGTGCACATAGCAATGCCATGGTTTTCATCACTGCAAACAGAGCAGGATAATTTGGATTTGGAGTCTAATGTCTCCACCTTCTTTGGGGTGGGATTAATTGTTTCAGCATTTGTGTTAAATGTTCTGACTCTTCTTGGTGACTTCTCCTCTCCTGTTCTGAGGTTCATCATGAAAGGGGAGGCTATGGGATTACAGGCTATCTGGGCTTCCTTTTATATAAATTCTGTGAAGCGAGTAAAGCCTGGATAGTCTCCAGATGCATCCATTTCCTTTAAGACAGCTCGGCTTCACCTGAATACAATCCACTCGGGCAATTTTTTAAGCAGCTTGTGATTTTCCTCACAATCATTTAGGATGGACAATCCTTTAACATAGGGAATAGCTACAACACATTTTTTGCAGGAAGTCTGCAAACTCTCGAAGTGCTATAGGATCATTTGCACCAATCTTAGGCCACTTCATAAGCTTGTCTCGAAAGGCCCTTTGTACAATAAATGGGTTTCCGTATCTCTCATTAAGGACAGTCCAGGCATTCTTATACGCATCCTCTGAGTTTCTGTAGAAAAGTCCCTCCATGGTGTTTTGAGCCTCTCCAGCAAGGTACCTTTTCAAATACATCACCTTTTCACAAGCTGGAATGGGCTTTCGATCAATAAGTGCAATGCATGATGTCTTCCAATCAATAAACTTTAAAGGATCACCAGTAAATGGGGTTGGTTCAGGGATAGAGAGATGATTTATGGCTAATTAATTTGCAATTGCTTGGGCAAGACTAACCGATTCTTGAGATGCAGGCACTTCAGGAGAAGAATATTGAGATTGAAAAGGTACAGCTTCTGGATTTAGCTGAACTCTAGATTCAATGTTTTGGCACACAGAGTAGGTTCTGTGTTCATCTTGTTCCTCATACCTCTCCAGGTCACCTTCAAGATTGTTGTAAACTCTTACCCAGGATGCTGCTACTCTCACTTCTCTATCTGTGTGTAGTTGTTGGAGCTTTGCCTTTTCCTCCTCCAGCTTTAGATGCATTTCTGCTTCTTTCTGCTTTATTTCTGCTAACATTTTTGTCGCATTGAGCTTCCATTCGCTTTCTAATTTGTGAAGTCTTGCTTGCTGAGCATGAATTTTTTGCAGAGCTTTTTCCTGCTCTGATTTGGCTGCAAATTCTGCTTCTGCATCTGCACCCTGGCTACAGACTTTGGAGCTGGCTTTTGAGCGGTTGTCTGATCTTTGCGATAACCCTGAGATCACTGTCTCTGTTTTTGTATATCCAAAGACAGACCCATACTCATCCTTATTCAGTGCCATTCTCACTCTTTCTTTCTCTAGTTGGTCATTATAGGTCTCTTCAACAGTATGAAGTCTTTTATTTACAAGCTCACAGACTTCCGCAGTCAAGATGACACAGGCATCCATTTCTTTAACAATTTTCTGAGTAGAAGTGTGGTTGTGTCGAATGGATTCATAATGTTGGCACACCCTTTCATGTCTTGTTTGAATGTCTTCTTGTATTTTATTAAGGTCTTCTTGTGAACAGAAAGTTGTCAATTTTGTCCTAATTTCCTTTCCTTATTTGCTTCCAGGAGTCATAAGCCTTTTTGAATGCCTTCTCATGTTTCTTGGCTTCCTGATCATGCAGTTCCTGGCCCTTCTTTGTGAAGCTTCTTTCATGAGAGCTGGATCTAACTTGTGTTGTCTCTATTGGATTGTCACTATTTTCTGTAGTGGACAACATTTTATAGCCTGGGCAGCTGTTTAATTATCTTGAGTATTGCGTTCTTTGTGTCTTCAGTGGGCTCTGAAACAGCAGTAAGTAATCTCAGCCCTGAGTGACACCAAAACACCAGACACCTATAACGTTTGGACCCTGAAGGATTTTACTAAATTAGAATAAAATGAAGGTCATAGGCAATATACACTATGAATACTTAAATAGCCCTTTCAATCTTAAACAGAAGGTGTTTTCACTGTAGTACAAGCTTAAGGTTATGATTTCATGACATAGCATTGAACTTTATCATACCTTCACACCTATATATCTCTACTTTGTCTTGAACATTTTGATTGTCAACTTTTACCTCAGGAATTATAGTTCTTTACCCTAACTTTTAAATTTTTACAATATAATAACTTTTAAACATTGTGGTGTATGGCCGGCCGTTTATCCCGGCCAATACCCCCAAGCCGCCAGGTGGAGCCCTCCCTGCAGTATGGAGGTTCCCCGAAGACCAGCAGGGCATCATGGACATTGCAGTTTTTATACACAGCCCTGCTGGATGCCATGGGGGCCACTAGGTGACGCTGCAGGGAGGAACAACGGTTATTTACCCTACGCCCTGGAAGTACGTCCGAGTCACATGGACAAGGGGAATGACGTGCTTCTGGGGTGAAGAAAAGGACTTTTGATCTGACCAGGAAGTGATAGAAGATCACATGGACTGGGAATTGGAACACTTCCGGGTCAGGGACTATAAAAGACTGAAAGAGACACCAGAGCGTTGAACTGAGCTGGGTGGTAGGAGGGCAACGCGTCTGGGAGTGGAGGATTGTTTATTATTATTGTGATTAGTGAATTAATGAGTATTGTGGAGGAGGGGGTGTTTTGTGCACTGTGGCTTATGAATAAAGTCAACATTTTGACTTTTATCTTGTGTCTGGCGTATTGGACAAGGGTTCAAGGGAGCGATAGTGCCCCCTATCTGTCACAAAATTGACTTATAATTATTAAAATAAATATAACACTTGTTAAACTTTTACTTCCAAAATTTTTCAAAGGAAACCATACAATTTACTGAACAGTTTTAACTTAAAGGGTTTAAGAATTTTACTATAACATCATTATAATATAGGTCATGTAAGTTTAAGTACTTTATATATAAGGATGTTCAGATTTCACTGTCTCTTATCGTCAAGGAATTTATCGCTATATCTGTAGTATCCGTATATATGATGTGCCGTCAGACTCAAAAATTGCCTGAGTGCAGGTTATCAGTGGAACAACTGCTGCTTTTGAGGTGCCAAGCAGCACAAGACATGAAGGACGTTTCAGATGTACGGTCAAGTTTTCACTTTAGCAGCCCTTGGTTTTAAAAGAATCGACACGCAGAGAGTCTCAGACTGGTGCGTTTATCTTTATGTCTCAAACTGTGGCTCTTTATTGTAGTCGTTATATCGTCACGAGCACCGTGAAAACTATAAACAAAAATATAAATGTATATTTTTTAACATTCTACAAAGAAACAGAATAAATGAGCAAATGAAACAACATACAATTAATTGCGTACCTCAATCTAAAGGTCACCATTTCAGAGATAGCATTTGTCCTCACTGATTCTTCACACTTCCGGTATTGTACATTGTTACATTCCCTACATGTGGAATGATTTCACGGTCATTTACAATTATATCAATGTTGATGTTATATAGTGTTCTCACTGTTTTAGGTACTGTTAACAAAACAAATATTCATTGTCATAAGATGAAATAAAGCAGGGCTTCTGTCACATTTTACATTAAATTTTGTTCTTCCCACGACACAGTTTGTAGTATTGTTTACAAAATATCGTATCTGTATACTTTCCTGTTTTATGCTTATTTGTCTACTTAGAAAAATACATCCAAATAATTGCATTGCTTGTCATTGAAGATATACAGCCAGATCTGTATGCTATCTTCTCACTGACCTAGTTGAGAATTACACTGACATTAAAAAACTGCAAGTAGAATGGATGCGTGTCAATGAGGTCATTATTTTCTGCATACATTCCTGGTATTATTCATTGAAGTCTTAATTTCCCAAGATACTTTTGTGCTTGTATATTTTCAAAATATTCATAGAAATGGTTGGCGTTTGATTGTATACTTGCAATGTTTTATTACTTATGCCACTGTAAAGAGCATAAATCAAATTACAATTCTTTTAGTAACACTTTTAGAAAACTACTCATTTTTAATTGTCATATGCATTGTTATTAATTGTAATGTTGTTGACTGCAATGATTCAGACAGGATTGAAAGGAAAAAACAAATCAATGATAGCTTGTGACCAGGAAACATACAGTACATGCAAAGAGTATGGCAGTAATGTTGTCAAAGAAAGACTAGGGTCAAACCATCTGACTAAAGAATAAAGGAAACACACCTGGAGGTATAACCAGAAACTTTAATTAAAGAAAAGAAATAAGTTCTGGAACACCAAATTTTCACACTGTACTGACTGGACCAGTTTATAAAGAAAAATGCAATCAGGAGACAGGTTGTGGTGAATCAACTAGCAAAGGCTCAAACCATGAAACTAAGAATTGAGAAAACAGAACTCAAAATGTGAAACAGAAAATTATAGTAAAGATTCAAAATGAAAAGGTCAAGACCAGGAATTAACACATAAATTGGGTCAAAAAGTAAGACAAAGATTGGCATTGTATAGAAGAGTTTGAAAATAGAAATCAAATTTAGACTTAAAGAAAATACCTCTAGAATTCCAAATCATATCCATAAACTTGGACAAAACAAAAAGAGCACAGCACTGACCTTTTATGCCTCTGACTTGGTGATATCATGTGCCATACGCTTTCAGTTGAACTTGCCTTGCTTGCAACGAGTCCAAATAAAATGCATACAATGGTGGTGCCCATATCAAAGAAAGAAAATGGCTGCACAACATAACAAATTTATAGTTTAACATTATTAAGAATGTGTCTACAAAGTAAATGTTATAACTGTGTTCCTTGTTTTCCCAAACACCCAAAATGATGTCTAGTTTATTTTTAAAGACCATGGAATGACTGCAAAAAATGGAAATACACTTTAGATCATAATACAAAAAACTGCATATTTATTTCTAATAACAATAGTGAAAAGAATTTAAAAGTAGAGCGAATCCAATAAATGGAATCTTAGCTGTCCCCAGCTACCTTATACAGGCAAGACAGTAATGGGGCAATGCATCACATGGCCTCCTTGTCACATGACTGGCAATAGGCAGAATGACTATAAAGAAGTCCAACAACAAATTGTATAAACACAAAACGTATGAAAAACTCATATTACAACAATGAATGTAAAACTCCTAAACCCATTAGTACCTTCACTACACTCCACAGCAACTTGTATTTTCATAGTAGGCTAATACTAAACAACCATGATCCTTCTGTCATTATAGCAAACAGATTGGCTGATAAATCCAACCCTGGTATATTTCAGTTATCCTATAATTTGGGAAAGCTGGTGGAACAATTTATTTAATCACTGTAGAAGAAAAAGTGCATTCTCACAATCAATCACTATTAAAGTATACATCAATATATGGCAAGCCAAAGAAGGAATATAGGTAAATGAACATCTGAAAACTATGCCTACAAAATCCAAATTACACATTATGCATTATTGGAATTACAATAAAGAGAACTGAGCACCCATGGGCTCATTTATACCTGACCTTGCACTCACTTTTCATCTTTTCTACAAGGATGGCTGTCTGTTCTTTTTAATCTGAAGAAGGGAGCTACAGTAATACAGGATGATGTCAGTGTCACCACATGCTTGCTGTGTTTGCGTATGATGAAGTGACAGTACCCATTATAAAAATGATTTTGATTGTTCCTGTCTTCACAACAATAAAGCTGATTTTTTTTGGAAACCTGGATTCACCTCCTTCTCTCTTGTGCAAATCTGTGACCCACACATCACAATATGTATATATTTTATATTAGAATTTATAGCATATTTTATATATTATACAGTACATTTTCAGTTATTTGCTTACAGGTGCATTTTAAAAAAGTGGTCAACATAATCAAGTAGAATCTGTACAATTATAACTTGCTTTGTAAGACACTTTGCATAAAGGCATCTGCTAAACAAATAATAACAGAATGGGCCATTGGTTCATTAAAAGGTTTTCAACACTTTGGGCCACCCAATGCTTTACAGCCCAACAAAGGTTTGCCGCATTGGGATGGCTTGTGCAGTACTTCACAGCATAGTGCATAAACATGGACTGCCTCTGTCACTCTGACAAAGACATAGACTCTTAGTATATCAATGCAATGGCAATTCAAAGACATTTGCATGTTGCATGTCAAACATAAAGAGACTTGTATGTATTGCAACACTGACATTTACCGGCCAAAATTATTTTATTTTTTTACATTGCTGTTCTGTGCATATGGTCTGTGTCAATTCATACTGTGTACTGGTGGAAGTCTGGATTGTGCGTGATGACACGTTACTATTGCTCTCTTGATTTGAGATTTATTAAGGAACTTCGCTTGTGCATACACCGTTTTTGCCTTTTAAATGCAAACACAATTTTACTATCAAATCTAAACAAGGTTTTATGCATGAGGCCCCAGCTGTTGTGACTATCTGGATTCATTTATCAGGTCTTAACCGAAGACATTAAGGAAAAGGAGAGGCAGAGATCTTCTGGCAGGTTACAAAAGGCTAGTGAAATATTCTCTTGGTCACAACATAAAACGTCAAGACGCCGTTCATCATATGAAAAAGGCAAAACAAATACGCATTCCCAAAAAACCAAAGCTAGAGTCAGTACCAGAAAATACTCTAGAAGCCTGTTCGAAGTAAGTTTTCTCATGAGGTCTTTTGTTTAGTTTTTTTCAACAAAGTACAAAAGATATTCAATATTTGCTGCCATTTTTATAAGAAGGGTATCGCAAAGTTATGGGTCACTTGCCATTTGACCCTGAAAACTACAAACAAAAAATGGCAGCGCCCATACAAGAAAATGAAAAAAGCTGAAAATGAAAAGAAATGTTTGATATGTTTTCCGTATTTTAAAGCACTGTGTCTACTAAAGAATAAATGCTTTAACTTTTTTGAATCCTCATCCTGTAAAATAACAGGATTCTGTCTTTGTTGTGTTGTATCTAAATCTATCCATAAATCAATATATATGCAACCACTTCTGATCTTACTAGCTGATAAAAGAGTTATAACAGTGTGTTATGGGTTGAATTAGTTTTCTTTGGCAGGGAGAAGGTTTTGTGACAGACAGTTGTGACTATTAAGAGCGTGCTAACTGCTGCCTACTGCTATATAAACATGTGAGGTTCATTCTACATCTGTCAATGTACTTATACTGAAGAACCCAACAACGCCATACAATTTACATTATTCCCCACTGTTAGGCTATATCTAGTTGTATTTAAAAATGGCAGCTGGTTCCATCTTATCAGCATGGTTTTGTCTCATTTGGAATTAAATTCTTAATTACATTTGCATTAAAATGAACACAATCTTGTTAGCATATCATTGTAAACCAGATTTAAAATAATTCATAGCTACTTATCAAATTAAATCGTAAAAAAGATGTGTTCTCTTGGAATAATCTACTGCACATATGTTCAATATTTTTAAAGAGAAAAGAATAGTATACAGACTTTTTTCCTAAAAAGTGTTAAAACATGTTTCGTGAAATCATTCTTACTTGGCTTTTCATTTTGAAACAAAATCCCAATCTTTCTTTAGAGTTTGGCTGAAATTCTCTGTCATTTAATGATGCATTATTTGGATTGATTCTTTGTAGTTTTTAAAAATTGAATTTTAAAAACATACTGTAGGTCTTCTTGAAACCTCTGACAGATATCTACAAGTATTCAATCATTTTAATTATTCTTCTGCACTCTTGTAAGCATTATCTTTTTACTATTCTTATTACTGTTTGGATCTCATCTATTCTTGACTTTCACCTGACTAGCAGTGTAGCTAATTCTCACCCTTCATCACATGGACACTGCAAGGTTCCCATAGTGGATCCTGGTATCCCTGTTTTCCTGGTAATGTTTTTTGTTGGAGTTAATCGGGTCATTAATTGATTGGTATCTGCTGATTGCATAGAACACATGTCCTATCACCACACAAAGGTCAGAATCCTAGGAGAGGACCTGGGACATTTCAGGAGGGTCTGACGCTACGAGACTGAACAGAACTTCTTCCATACCGTATTAATGAATGTAATAGGAAGCAGCTAGGGCCTAAAGACTGTTGGTGCATGTCACAGCTGTAACTCTAGGACTCTTTGGTGGTCATTAGTAGCAAGTAAAACTATTTAGTTTAAGCAAAAGACCTTCCATACAATTTTAGCAGTAGGGGGCTGCGATTTTGACTCTGAGGACCTATCAGGTCATAAATGCAATAGAAAATGTGTGTGTGTGTAGAATAGACTCATTCAGATGTCCTTGAGATACTGAGTAAATCATTTGATTCCTTAGGAAGGGTATATGAAAAGTTGTCAAGCCTGTGTTTATCAGCAGATGGGACATTATGAACTCAACTGGTAATTTTGAAGAAATTGGGGTTTAGGGTCCATCTCATTACTTGTGGTCACTGTGCCTGTTATATTGCTCAAATGAAGGCAGCACAACACTCCATTTACATGCAATAACCCTTTACTTCCATAGTCCCTTTTTCATATTAATGCACGCCTTTTCAAGTATGCAAAGACAGCACAAAACATGACACTGTCACAAAGCTGTTTAGATATGACAAGGATGGAAATTTCTATTTGGGGAGGTAATCAGATTAGCAGTAAAAACAGTTGCAGAAATACCACAACAGGTTTTTAAGTAAATAAAAAGAATACAGGAATATCCATCCATCCATTTTCTAAACCGCTGAATCCAAACACAGGGTCATTATTAACAAATTATAGAGGTTAGGAGCGCGTGCTGATACAGTGCATTGCCACACCCATCACCTCAGGATCCAGATTAGGACCCAAGTGCATCCATGCAACAGGTGACACCTCAGCACCACACTAGTTCAGATGCAGTGGAACAGTGTGAGGTTTTTTTTTTTATGGTGGCTGGAGTGCCAATTCTTCCACCTCCAAATTTTCCTCTGCAGGTTGGAGGGCCTACATGCAGGGATGGATGCAGGTTAACGTCAAACTCAGAACTGAGCAATTTCAGGTTAAGGGTCTTGCTCAAGGGCCCAATGAAGTAGAGTCACTTTTGGCAAATTATAATTAATGTAAATTATGTTTATTTTTGTACAAATAATTAACAAACATGGATGTGATATGAACAGCTAAACATCTAAGACTAATTGAAAATCAGAAAAAAGCAACTAAATTATACTTACACTTTAAAGAACCAGGACATGAACCCCTTTTCATTCCACTGGAGACAGAGAGTTACTGGAATAAAAATAGGAGGCTTAAGAAGGAGGATGAATAGATAACTGCCTTGGATACAGTTTTTCCTAATGGGTTAAATGAAAGATAATTGACGAACGGGGCAGTTTAAATGTTTTGTGTTATGATGAGGAATTATGGGATCAAAATTAAAATGAAAAAGAACTGTTGAAATGACTGTAAATAGTGAACCCGAGCATACCACTTAGGTGGTATCCCCTACCCTAAACCTAACCAAGGTATGTTAGACTAAAGTAGTAAGTCTTTAGTCTGCATTTAAAAGTTGAGCCTGAAGGGGCATCTCTTATATTAGCAGGCAGATCATTCCACAGCTTTCTGGCCCTGTAACTAAAATCTTGACCTTGTGTTATTTTATTCATCCTTGAAGTATTTAGTAGGCTGGTATCTTGTAATCTTAAAGCATTTTGTGATCTCTGGTATACAAGTAATAATAAGTTTAGATAGGTAAACAGGGCCTTGGCTATTTAAGGATACATATGTAAGAAGGATAAATTTCAAATCAGCCCAAAGCTTAACGGGAAACCAGGGTAAGAACTTGTAGTTTTGTGCTCACATTTTCTTGGCCTTGCAATGATTCTTACACCAGCATTTTCAATTAACTAAATGCTGCATATACAATGATTTGAACAGCCAGTGAATGATGCACAAGAGTGGTCAATTCTACTATAAATAAATACATATTTAGAAAGTGTTGTGGACCCGGCCCGGACACAGACAGGCGGACATGTTGTAAATCACCACCACACGTTTATTATGTACAATATTTACAGCTCAACAGTGCCAAACAAACCCCAACTCAGTCCTGGCCAACCAATGCCTTTTCTTCGGCCGCCTCCACAATCTCTGCTCCTGCCTCGTCCTGCTTCCACCCGACTCCAGCCTCGAATGAAGGGAGACGGCCCCTTTTATATGCTCCCGGATGAGCTCCAGGTGGTTCCCGGCATTCCCCTCTGGACACGCCCCAGTGTGGCGGAAATGCCAGCTGTTCTCCCGGAAGCTCTCCGGGTGTCCCTCTTCTTCTTCCCCCCAGCACTTCCTGGTGTGGTGGAAGTGCTGAGGTCCAGGGTCCCCAAGGCATTGGGGCGCCCCCTGGCGGTGACCACGGGTCCCTACAGGGTTGGGCTTCCAAGCCCTCTACCCGTGGCCCCCAAAGCAACCAGGATGGCGGCCCCCATGTGATCCCAGATGGGCGCACGCCCACTTCCGGTCCTTCAAGGTGTCCCGGCCGGGTCGTCGTCCCTGGCATCCCTGACAGTGTATTAACTTGTCGGGATATTTAAAATTGAAAAAAAAAACATGTTTTAAACAGTTTTGTGATGTGCATTTTAAATGACATGCTAGCGTCAAAGATAACTCCTAATTTGCATGTTGATTCAGTGAAATTAATGGTGATTCCAACTGAATTAAAAAGTGAAAGGGTAATGTTGGGGTCTTCATTTTCCCCCAATAATTAGCATTGCTGTTTTTTTATGTATTCAGAGAGAAGTAATTCTTATTCATCCATTCATTTAACTCAGTGGCAAAATTAATTAAAGATGTAATCAGAGAAACATCATTTGGTCTGAAAGGAAGGTATAGTTGGGCATTGTCTGTGTACTGGCTAGAGCAATGGTCAGTATAATTTTTTATGGAAAAGGACAAGAAGAAAATACATAGTCAAAAACAAGCAAAGGTCAAAACCTAGAATCAAGAAACCAAACTCTGAAGCTACTAATGCTGATAAAAGAAATCATTGTAAAAAGAAATACTCACACATGTCAATCACGGAGTCAAAAACAAACATCTAACACTACAGTATGTTTGAAGCCAGTCTTAGATAGGCTTAAAATGAACTTGATGACCTTTATACCGTCGTGCAAGATGTGTGCAGAAAGTGTGCACTTCCACAGGCGTATTTGAAAAATTACTATAGAAATGGAAAATGCTGAGATAATAAAAAAAAGAACAAATACAGTGATACAATTTTCAAAACTTTTAAGGAAAGCACTAAAGCAGAAAACAAACAGCAGGCCTGAATTTATTGGGTTCAGAAGCTCCCAAAATATTATTTTGAAATTCATCTATAATTAAAAACCTGGGAAAACTAAAGAAGATTGCAATTCATAACAATTTTCAAATTAATGAAAATTAATGTGATGTTTTCTATGATAATGATTCTCATTGTTCCCATATGTCAAGTGTAAACAGTAAAAGTCACAGTACTGAGTCCTGCGGGACACCATATTTAACTTCCAAGTATAGTGACAGGGTGCTTCCAGCACATTTCTGAATGTACTGAAATTGATTTGATAAATATAAACTAAACCACACAACAACAGTGCATGAGAGCCCATTTTGATTTTCCACCAATAATAAAATAGAGTGGTTAATAGTTTTAAATGCTGCCCTTCAATTTAATAGCATAATTACTGTGGAACTTCTTTCAGCAAAAGATATTAGAATATTATTTACAGCATGGGTTAACGTCCGTTTCAATACTTGCACACTCTGACCAGTGTGGATGCCAGAATGAAATTTCTCAGATAAATTGTGCTGTGTAAGGTGAGACTGGAGCTGTGTGGCAACTACTTTTGATAAATCTTACGAAGAAGGTATAAATTTGGGGAGGGTCTATAATTGTTGGTCTAGCACTGACCTGTTCAGGAATGGTTTCATAACTGACACTTCTAGTGCATCAGGAACTGTGCCAGTTAGTAACGGACTATCGATGATGTTAAGAATGGGTGCTGCAAGAACAGATAATCAGCTTTTTACTATTTTTTGGGGACTGGTTTTGAGTCACAGGTAGAATGTTTCTAAGGTACATATGGTAGATTTTATTTTCAAAATTAAAGTGACATCCTACCTGTTATCAAACTGAAATTACTAAAGCTGTGAGTGTAGAACAAAACATGGTTTGCCAATGTCATATTCAGTTTGCAATGTGACACTGAAATATGAGATGTTATATTGGCAATTTTATCTTCAAAGAAGTTCATAAAGTTCACACTTTTAATGTGTATAGGTATTTTGCAAGGATTATTTCTGTTGTCATCACTTATTCTGGAATAATAGTCAGAGTGGACCATAAGGAGAGCTTTTTTGTAATTTTTAAAACTGTCTGTCCATGCAGTTAATAAGACCTGCAGCTTTGTTCCTCTCCACACATGCTCCAGTTTTCAGCACTCTAAACCAGGGAGACTTTCTGTGTGCTTTAGTCACCTTTTTTGTATTAGTACTTCCTTGCTTTTCCCAGTGTTTTGATCCTTTTGCTACAGTATTAGGATTACAATCTTTGGAATAGTGGATTTGGACTTGATTGCAAGTCCATTTTTTATCTTTGAGGGGTTTTTTTAATTCCTTTTTCATTAATAATTATCTTTCATTTATAAAGATGCTTTGTTGCTTTTTTTGGTCACAAGATGGAGTTTTTTCTAATCTTCTTCCTTTGTGAGACATTTAAAAAAGTCCTTTTTTAAATTAGTAAGCCAACGTTCTTATTTTGGAGTCTAGCCAGGTAGAAGCCCAATGTGGTAGCTGGGAGTAAGCTGAATTGAGTAAGTCTCTTCAGCGGTGCCCAGTGAAGGTCTTCACCTACTCTTCTGAAGCTTTCTGAATGTTATACTCATGTTCACCATGTTTGAGACTCCATTCCATGACATTTTTAAGTAGCTTTATCAAAAGCCTCTTTTAAAGTTTCATTATACTTAGATATATAGAGAATTAGATGGTTTTTATGCTTAAATTTTTGAATCACAATGCCCTTGTTTTAATCTGTGAGTATATTGGTAAGGGCAAAACAAATAAAACAATTAAGTAGTGATTATAAATAGGTTAACTTAATGGAGTAATATTTAAATGTGGAATCTCAGCTCTGTAGTAATTACATCTAATATGTGGTCATGACATGATCATAATTTTAATTAAATTAAATATAAAATTGCCAAATTTAGTAATGAACAATGAATATTGCTCTAGTGGTCTGTAGACTGGTACTACAATTGTACTGGAATCTGTTTTTAATATCGAATATGAGTGCCTCAAAGGATTTAAATTTACATAGATATTTAGAAGTAATTTGCAGTTCATCTTACCGAATTATTTCAAGTCCTTCTCCTCAAAAAATACCTCTTGGTTTATGAAGGAATATAAAACCATTTGGTGATGCCTAAGCTAAAGGAACAGCATTAGATTAAGCTGGGTTTCATTAAAAAACATACAGGTGAGATTTTATACTTGATTTAATATAATTTACCAAAGCAACTTCATTTACAAGAAAGTGGATATTTAACAAATTTAATTTAAACTTTTTTACTTTAAACTGCAAAGATGTTTTTGAATGGCTTTATGCTTTTTGTTTTAAATTGAAGTAATTTACTAATATAGGTACCTCTAATGGGGGATCTGATCTTAACTCTTGGTCTATGCTCTTAATTCTGCGGTTATCAAGTGATTTAGATTTTGTATCAAGGCTAATTTTATAAGATATCCCACAACTGAGATTCAGGATTGCAGCTAGAGAATAAAAACAGGTGGGATAAACAATGGCCTTCAATCTAAGATCATAAGGCTACAGTCTGCATGGTGATTTGTCATCCAAACAGTTTTGCTGCTATATTTTGGGATAAAATAAAAGATTCTCTCTAGGTAAAAGAAAACCATATCTCTCGAAAAATCCAAGTCTTTCCCAAAACTCATCCCAATTACTAACTAAATGTTATGCTTTTCTTTTTTTTTTTTTTTTTTGCACACTAGCATTCTAATTTAGATATGTACAAAATTATACTTTTCAATGAATCTGAATTTATTATTCATCTTTATTTTTCTCTGTTTTTTTCATGTATTTTTGTGGTGGTGTTCTGTGCCACACTCACCTGTTCAAGGTCCTGTGCAACAGCCTGTGATGTTTGATTGCAAGCAGATAACCACATTTCCCACAAGACCCACTGCATTGAAAACTATATGACGAAGCCCAAATAAAACAAAGAGCAATTAAGTTAGGTAGAATACCCAATAGCGGCTGGGCGGTCGTTTGGCCTGGATCCCCTGCAGATTTGTTTTTTCAAGAGCTTAAATGAAGTCAGCTTTAATTTCTACTGAGGTTTTTGTTTTTCAGATGGATCCATCTCCTGATAAATTATCAGCTATTGTACTCTGCTGCTGTAAAAACACTCCATTCATTCCTGTGTGCATGAAATGCTCATGTGTTTCTAGTGAAAGTTAAAGTGATTGCAAAATTGATCAACAAAACAGTGACAAAGCATTTTGCAGATGTTGCATTAGCTCAGGGTGAAGAAGTGGAAGCTAAGTCTTCAAACAAAGCTTTCAGTTTACCAGTTGGTGTTAATTCACATCTTCAACCTATGATAATGGGTTTATTTTGTGGCTTAAAGAATGAAATATATGAGTATATGTGGCTGAAATTATGGTCTGGAATCCTTACAGATTTTTTTTTTTTTTCTCCAGCCGTCTGGAGTTTTTTTTTTGTTTTTTCTGTCCCCCCTGGCCATTGGACCTTACTCTTATTCGATGTTAATTAATGCTGATTTATTTTGTTTTCGTATTGTGTTTTTTATTTTTCTATTCTTTATTATGTAAAGCACTTTGAGCTACTGTTTGTATGAATATGTGCTATATAAATAAATGTTGTTGTTGTTGTTGTTGAAATAAAGATTCTTTGCAGAGCTGCTGTGCTTACTTTCCATGAAAAGCTGGGAAGCTTTGTATTGAACTGCTACATTTTGAGGGATGGTGAGGTTGCAAGCCAATTTGAATAACAATCATACTGATAAACTTTAGAAAATAGGATAGATGAAAATAGTCCAAAACCAAATCCTTACTGTATTTTTCACTCGTCTACACTTGGTTGGGAGCATTCGCTGCATTGCCGCACCCACCACACGACAAACCACCCAGACTGGGACCCAAGTGCAGCCTGGTAACAGGTGATAGCTTAGCACCACATTGGAACAGTGTGAGGTTTTTTTATAGTTGCTGGTGTGCCAATCTTGTCACCAACTCCCAAGTTTAATCTGCAAATTGAAGGACCTTCTTGCAGGACTAGATGCAGATTATTGTTATTCCCATGACCAAGGAATTGCAGGTTAAGGGCCTTGCTTAAGGGCCCAATGGAGTAGAGTCACTTCTGGAGGTTATGGGATCCGAACTGGCAACTTTCCAAATGCTGGCATAGATTCCTAGCCACAAGGCCACCACTCCACCCACTAGAAAATCTACAGTAGAAAATAAAAAAAAATGGTAATATATTAGAAAAACATCAAAATATATTTAACTGTTTACAAACACTACAAATGGATAACATATGCACACACACAAGATATTACCGATCATTTTATGCACAGTCCAAAAATGTTTTAGTGTAAATGATATGATTTGAAACTTTCTATTCTAAACTATCTTTCTAATGTTAAAAATTAATTAATTTCCCTCTTTGGTAAACTGGTTTCCAAAAAAGGATTAAGAATTAGTTTTACCAACAATGTCTAGATGTTTGCGCAGTCCTTTTGAGGTGTGCCTTTTCTTTTCATCATGCATTAGTTATGGCCTTAAAGCTTACCATGATCTTTACAGTTTTTCAGATGTGTAAATCCCCACGGCTGGGAATCAAATTTTCAAAAGGAATCCTCTCAGTGCTGTGATGTGAAGTATCAAAAAGTCTTCTCTACATTCTCCACTTCTGGTTTATATAGTTTACAATGAAAAGAGACAGAAAAAGACTATCCAAACATCCCTCCCCATCCCTAAAAGCTTTAAGTAAAGGCAAAGACCCCAATATTATCTTGACAGACATCTGCAATGTCAGTATTCTGCAACACAAACCTAACACTTAACAGTAGTTACCAAACAAGAAAATCCCTATATTTTTCATCCTTACAGTTTGCCGGTATTTGAGGACCTTGGAATGGAAGTTCTGTTTCTCTAAATTGAGAGGAGCCAGATGAGGTAGTTTGAACAAATAGTTAGGATTTCCCATTGGAGGTGTAGCAGGTATAGCCAGCTACATGAAGACTGAGGGGCAGACCCAAAACCTGCTGAAGAGATTGTATTTTGTGACAGGCCTTAGTGCTTCTAGGAATTCCTAAGTAAGAGCTGGAAGATTTCGCTTGGCCAACTTGGTCCATTCATCATTTTTCCACCACAACCTTCATCAGAAAATGTTGGAAGCTAATAATAATAATAATAATAATACCTGTGCTGTACTTAACAGTAACATCCAAAAATAATTGTTGACACAGAATTTTTATTCTGTCACAGAGACCAAAATAAAAGCAAATCAAGGAAACAAAATAAATCTGCTGCATAATGATGTCCTAGGTATGATGTTAAACTGCATCTGGCCCTTCAAGCGACCCTTCAAATTGCAGGGAAATCATGGTGGTTGGTGCCAGGATTGTCACTCCATTGTAAAAAAAAATGAATGCAGTTCTGAGAGAACAGACAGGATTCCTTTCTGCTCTCCACAGGAGTAACTTTGCTTCAGTCATCCATAGAAAGGCTGCTTGCATTATGAAGGGAATGGGGGAAAACCCTCGGGAGCCCCATCCCCGGAAGAGTTAAAAATGTCAGAGAGCCAATGGGGTCAATCCTGCTGGGGATCAGAACTGGTGTGGTGCTGAGGCATCGCCCTTGCATGGCAGCACTCAGGTCCCGATTTGAGGCGGCCCATCAGGTTTGGCGTTTAGAACATCTTGTCTCTCCAGCATGATGATCATCTTCCTCTGCTGTTGGAGGAGCTTTGTAAACTCCACATTTCAGTGGCAGCACTGTCTGAGGTGCGCAAATCTAGGACTGGCCAGATCTCTATAGATGGGTACAGGTGCACCTTTTATTGGTCTGGTTGTTCTGGTGGCTGTCATACTCAGGGAGTAGCTGTTGCTGTAGTGGATTGGCTCCTTCTGATGGTGTCCAATGTCACTCCTTTCAACGAGCATATTATGAGACTCAGATTACGGCACTCTTTTGGTGCCCTGTCTGTTGTACCAGTGTATATTCCAACCGCGGTGAGTGATGTCTCAGCGAGGGAGAAATTTTATTTGCAACTTTTCTTGGAGGTGGCTCTGGTTATGGGTGACTTCAACGTAACCACTGGTATTGAAAGGGTTTGCTATGAGGATTGTGTCGGTACCCATGGGTCTGGTGGCCGTGGTGAAAGTGGCTACATGTTCTTTGACTTTGCAAAAGGTCAGGAACTGCGAATCGCTGGATCATGGTTCCAGAACCCTGAGCAGCATTATTGGACTTGATACTCCAATACTGGTGGTGCGGGGAAGGAGATCGATCACATCCTTGTGGGCATATGCTGGAGGCTCTTACAAAACTGCAGGACCTACAGCTGACCACAGACTTTTTGTTGTTACTCTGAAGATCCAGCTTAGTTCCAGTAGATTCCCACCTACTAGGAAAATGAGGCTGGACCTGGCCAGACTCCAAGATCAGGCTGTTTCTGACGAGTTTGCATGCAGTTTGGGTGTGACTGTCAATCCTAATGTGATGTAGGAGACCTTCTGTAAGAAGACCCTGAAGGTTGCTGAGGGATGTGTTGGTGTTCCCAGTGTTCCCAGAAGGAGGTGTTTCATCTTGAAGGGCACTCTGGATATCATCGATAGGGATTGCAGTGTATGGATTGATGGCAACTCTGGTCTGTACCTGGAACTAAGAAGGACAGCTGCGAGGGCACTGAAGGCAGATAAAGAGGCATTTGTTAGATGAATCTGTGAGCAGCTGACATACCATCTATGGTCTAGTGACCCATGTCCTGCTTACAGAGGAATTGAAGCATTAAGCACATGCGAATCTGTTCCTCGGAGAGTCGCAGTCAGGACGGTTGATAGAACAGTCCTTATTGATAACACTGCAGTTGTGACCTGCTAGACTGGCTACTTTGAGCAGCTGTTTAAAGCTGATTCTCCGGCTAGGATGTTGGATATCTTTGGGTGTATGGTTCTTGAGGCTGATCCTTAAATTAGCTGTGAACCACCCAGACTTACTGAGATTGCACAGGTGGTGAACCAGCTGAGGGTAGGGGAGGCTGCAGAGATCTGTGGTGAACTTCTCCAGGCTGGTGTTAAAGCTGTCCTCCTGGCATTGAAAGCAAACTTTGCTTCAATTTGGGAGACAGGCATCATCCCAAATGACCGGAAAACGGGAATTGTTGTCCCTATCTGGAAAGGGAAGGGTGATTGCCTGGATTGCTGCAACTGAAGGGAGATATCACTGCTCTCAGTAAGGTCCATGCTAGGGTCATCCTCAATAGGATCCGTGATCACTTGCTCACCTTGCAGCAAGTGGAACAGTCTGGTTTTACACCTTATATGTCTACCATCCTGGCACTGAAGGTTCTCATGGAGCACAAAAGTGAATATCAGCTTCTTCGTGTAGTGGGTGCAGCAACATGCTGTACTACTGTATGCTCCCCATCCTGACCTGATCTGATAATGATGACCCTGCAAAGTCTTCACTCACTTGATTTTTTATAGTCAGTAAATAAATGCCTACATAAACTATACCCCTAACCATTAAAAATACACTAGAGTATTCTTCCATATTTCACATATTCACATATTTAACTTTTTTTTAATATATTTTCGATCCACTTAAGATGGAGTTTTACTGAAGCCACCTTTGGCACAGCACCACTCTCTATTACCACTCTTTCATCTGCTGTTGCTTAGAGGTGAGGCTCACAGCACTACAATAGATAGATAGATAGATAGATAGATAGATAGATAGATAGATAGATAGATA
>JANRMT010062831.1:17487607-17525740 GCA_026402145.1 Polypterus bichir lapradei | reverse complement strand
ATAGATAGATAGATAGATAGATAGATAGATAGATAGATAGATAGATATACACATACACATATATATATGCAGTATACTGTAGGAGGGGAACAGGCACCCTGGCTGGAAGATGCTTCAGTATCTGGACGGGAGGCCAGTGTAATGACACAAGCAAAGTGACTGGTGGAATGAGGAAATAAATTTGTACCTGGTTGGTATGATTTAACAGATGGCCTAAGAAAAGTTGAGGACTAGGTGGCAGTTCCTCGTATGGTAACCCAGTCAGTATACCCACAGGGGTGCTTGATGTCTGGAAGGGCAGCCCTATCGGGGTACTTAGATATTGACAGAGCACACAGTTGGGGGAGATCCTCCCTACTAGTGCTTCCAGTGCGACAACGGAAGAATTCCTGGGTTCGACTAAAAAAGAGTCAGCTACCTCACCTCAGGGAGTTATAGTCCTGTGGCAGCGGGTAACACTCAATGGAGGACGGAAGGAGGAAGATTTGTTTATTTGTAAATGGTTAATTTTTGGAGAGGTGATTGAAAAGTGCCATGCGAGAATAAATATCTTTTATTTTATTCTAAAAGAGTGTGGTGTATTGGTGTATTGCTGTATCTTGGGTTTGGGACTCAGTGACGCCCCTTGTGGTCACAATACACATATACATACATACATACATACATACATACATACATACATATAGTCATGCATGTGCATCTGGGAACCACCCTTCTGGTTCTGGTGAGGTAAGAAGTTCCACCTCGGGACAAGACTATCATCTCTTTAACAAGTAACATCAGAGGGCCACCAGGCCACAAGGGAGCCTAGCATCAGACCTTGACTCGTGAAAGGGGAGAACAGAGTTTCAGAATTCCAAACCAAGCAAGCCAAAGAAGAAACGAGGCTTACCAGAGCTGATTTTTTTTCTTTTGCCACCACATGGCTTTAGAAAGATGTCAGGTAAAATTAAACAAGTTAACTTGACTGTTCCATCAACGTTTAGCCTTGCCTACAGATTTTTTTCCAGCTACATTACTATATATTGTGTATATAAGAGAAAAATGAGAAGCACAAAGAGATACATGAGAAGCACAATGTGTGCAAGCTCAGCTAGTATCTTACTAGGTGCTTCACCAGTCTTGTTCACCTTACTGTTGCAAGGAGCTCTTTGTGCATTTGTTGTGTATTTTCTTTGTTTTGCTTAACAGAATCAAGTTTTGTGTTGTAATTATGACCCCAAAGTCTAGTGAAGTCTTTCGGACTCTAAGCTCAAGCAGGCAAAGTCAGTGATACGGCTAAGTGAGAAAATACAGGTTTTAGGTCAACTTTGTGTTGGATTGTCATCTGCCACTGTCAGCCACAAGTTTGTTGTTAACTATCTGATGGTTCATTATACTTGCAAAAAGGAATACATTATTTGTTAAAGTGTATGTAAATCCTCTCCAGAAAGTGCTAAAGTAACCTCTCAAGTATGAGATGAGGGAATTGAAAAATTGGAAAAGAGGTTACGTCTGTATAAAGTGGAAGAACGCAAAATGGTGGTCAAAACTGTGCACTGCAGTGGATTTAGTCCATATCCAGGACTGGTTCCTGATTCAAGGTTGATGTTTCCAGAAAAGGCTCTAAATTTTCCCAACTCAAATACAATATCTAGAAATGGAAACTAGATTGAAAAGCATATTGTTTCTCATCTCATTTAAATCTGAATTATTCTGGTCTGTTTCCGGGATATGATGTCTCTAGAGTACTGGCAAATCCATGTAACCTAGTGTCATTTTCAGCATAGTGCCTAATGCACTGGGCTTTAAAATACAAAGTTGCCAGCCCAGTTATCATCTATGATTGACCCTGAACAAGTCACTTAGCATTCCTCAGCTCTAATAGTAAAAGAAATGTATGTAAATAGCTGTAATGTATCCTGATCTTACAAGTTGACCTCGTGAAAACTGTCAGCCAAATATACAATTTAAATATATTAAGTGTGAATATACCATAATTTTGATGTCAATTTTCATAACAAATCATTTTTCTATGTTTTAGATAATTCCCTGAGCTCCTATAGTTTGATTAATAGTCTCTAAAGAGGTACTGTATCAAATATATTTTGAAAGTCAAGATACTGCAGATATCATGCTGTATGCTCAGGCACTAAAATGTTTTTTTGCTTCATTTTAAAGCAGAGTCATATTAGTAACTATGTAGTTGCAATCAACTATATTCTGTTTTTTTATACACTGCTACAATGCTGGCCATCTTCCTGGATGGGGACTAGAATTACTGTCAGGGATGAAGCGAAATAAACTGAGTTGAGGACTGCACAAAACGTAGTCTCTATGCTAAAACTTATCCTCTACTATAATGGACTTTGTTGTTACAAAGTGTCATGTAAATATCTAAAATCTGACATTTATGGTAATTGTCTGTACCAGTTATGCTGCATAAAAGAAATAAGCATTTTGCTAACAGTCAGCACATGTGCTAAAATTACACAAGCACAAACCCATGTCAGATATCAGAGATAAATGTTAGCTTCATAAACACTGGATGAGAGCTGTGTGTGCTGCATCAGAGACAGAGAGTGAGCTGAATAAGCTCCTGATGAAAAGCAACTAGTAGTGGGCCAGACGTTGCCAGGAATAAGGAAGTAGACACTTCAAAAAATCTTTGTACAGACAAGCAATAAGTTGATCAGGGTCTTCCACCACCATCATGTCTGAGGTATATGTGCAGCGTAAAAGAGGCTTAGATTTTCAGCAGCATTGCCAGAACAGATATCTCTGTAACAGAACACAACATCTAGCATTACTAGTTTTATTCTGGGGATTTCTACATCTTGATTTGAGTTTTGCTTTGGCATATATGATTATAGAGTAATAATATTCTGAGCATTACAATATTGAGGTAAGTTAAGTATCTGACTCTCTATATTGCAATTCTCTTTACTCAACCAATGATGACAATATACATTACTTAACTCAGAGGGTAATAAAGTAGCAAGCTGTATAAAATCAATACAGTAGCATAATACAGAGTAAAGTGATGGCTGTATTTCCAAGTACTGGTAAGGTCACAGTAAAAAAGAATTAGACATTACACTATGGGCCCACTGAAAGAAGGTGTGTGTTTTAATGAGAGGTGCCCTGCAAAGCCTTTCCACATAAAACACTTCCAGACCACACAGATTTCACTAGATATTGTACCTCAATTACGAAATATTGTTCAAGGTTTACACACTATGCATTCACTAGCATCTTTGTCAATTTCCAAACTGGTAACTATCTCAATAAAATTCTAGCCACTAGCATGTGGCATTTATTTTATCTCTCCATGCTGTTTGTCCATTCCTTAATGGAAAAATAATTGAAGTTGACGTTTATATTATTGGCAGTACCCCAGTTGCATTTCTAATGTAATCTCTCTTTTCATAAGACTGAATAATGCTGACTTTATTTTTAAAGAAGTGTTTGAGATGCAGTTTCTTTCATATTTTTGCTGATGAATTGTTTTGAAGTATAGAATTTAGAAAATGTTGCAGAACTTTCACAAAATATTAATTTAAACTTATCCTGTGGTGCCATACATTTGTCTGGTCTGTTCCATCTGCAATTGCAGCACTCACCCCTATAGTCAGATCAGTAATTTATATATATTAAATAAAAAACGTGGCTACCAGTAGTCATACCACATGCACTTCAGAACAGATAATACACCTGGAGCTAAGCATGTTCAGGCCCAGCCAATATTTGAATGGGATACCGTCTAGGAAAAGCTTGGGCTGCTACAGGAAGAAGTGTTGGAAAGGCCATCAAAGCATAGATCCCAATTCCCCAGTGCAGTGACTGGGACACTGTACGTTTTATATGGCAGAGTCCTTAAGATGAGACGTAAAACCAAGGTCCTGTGGTCATTAAAGATCCCAGAGGATATTTCGTAAGGAGTAGGGTGTATCGCAATGTCCGGGCTAAATTGCTCTCCACGGCCTAGTCATTCGAGCCCCCTTATCATCCCTTGTCTCTACTTGGCTGTCTCTCTTACCCCTTAATTGGCTAATAGCTAATGCTGTGTGAGCATACTTGTGAAAAATGGCTGTCATCATATCATCCAGGTGCATGATGCACATTGGTGGTTCTCCACTCTCTGTGTAAAACACTTGAAGTAGAAAAGTGCTATATAAATATAAGTAAGTATTAATATTACCATCTATCATGAAATGCTTAAGAAGAGCAAAGAAGAAAATTATAATGTTTCCATGGAAAAATACTGTTCAATATAAAATACTGCCATTTTGAAGCAGTTACAGTTAAGTAAAGGTGTCAACACCTCTTTAAAAAGACAATATTGTGCACAGTTGTCTTGTTCCTCTGGCATCAGAGCCAGTTCTCAATCATTTGGCTTCCCCAAGCCATATTCTGTTTTAATAGCCAAGAGACTCTCTAGTTCCTCCTCAATACTAAAGGTAACCTGTCTGCTAAAGAAGCCAATAAATCACCATACTTTCATTTCCAGTTGACACAACATAATGTATCCATTAACCTTCAGGAGATTGCATACCACTCAACCTTTTACTTTTGAATTCTGTTATTTTTACAATCAGATATTATTTATTCATATACTCTGCATCACGTAATTTGGCTAGGTATACTTTTCTGTTTTTCTTTCAAATAAGCATTTTACTGACTAACCAATCAAGCATCCTATATTTCTTAGCATTTGTCTTTGCAATGAAATATCATGCTCTTTATTAAATAATTCACTCTATAGAACAAACTGAAATAATGACTTGACTTTATGTAATGGCAGATACATTAAGTAAAATCTAAATGCCACCAAAGGGGCAAGGTGAAAACAAAGACCGTGACAGTGAAAAGTCACACATTGAATATAAAAAAGTCACCTTCAGATTTTCATAGCAGTATGTCAGCTCTTTCCCTTGAATGTGTGAATTTGCCCTGCAATGGACTGGCAACCTGTCCAGGGTTTGTCCCTGCTTTGTGCCCTATGCTAGCTGGGCTAGTCTCTACCACCCTGTGACCCTTGTCTGGATTAAGCGGGTTAGAAAGTGACATGACATTCTGTGACCTCAGAAATGAGAATTTTTTAAAGTTGCATAAAAATCAAGGTCAGATGTAATAACTGAGACAACATAATTACTGTTAATTTATATGTAAACAGCACAACTCAGGAGAATAGTTGATAGCGCACCAGATGTTATTTAATTGATTATTATATTAAAGAAAATACCTACTGTGTATAGAAGCATGCTGTAAATCCTTGTTATAGTAAAAAATCAAAGGGAATGAGATTAGTGTTAAAAGGAGAGTTTTGTAACTAAAATGCTGACAGAATAATTGATTTCTGCCTTAAAGTCCTCCCCCTCCTTCTCCTCCTCCACCGTGTCAAATCCATAGTCTCACTGTCAAATTTTTCCATGTCTTCTTATTCTGTCATTCTCTGAAGTTATGCACTAAGAGTGCTGGATTTTTTTTATTAATGATGCATGCTTTCGGCACAATGGAATCCTATTGGTTTTCATTGCTGTTCCTTTCCACTTTAACCGCTTCAATATACATTATATATGTGTATGTTTCAGGAGATAAAGACTCCAAACTTTCAGCTGATGTACGGCTTCTGACATTATTGAATTCCCATTATTCCTGCACATTTTACTCCTTAAAAGAGAGTTGATTTTGCTTTGAAGTTCATTTAAATGATATTCCCACCCATCCCCTCTAACTCTGTATTGTGTATCCCTAATTGATAGGGTTTTCTATGCTGGAATATTCAGGACAAGTTTGAGGGATGGAAGACTCTGTGTCGTAATATTCCGATGCTGTGCACATACATCTTTTGTAATTATCAAGTATTCTCTCTGATTAAGTCTTATTGTTTTAAATCCACAATTCATAATTAATTCAACAACAAATTTTTAACATCTAATTATTCATTTTGTTTATCCATTTATTTAGTTCCAAGATTCATAGATTGTTATAGCTTATGAAAGCAGCATTTGGCACAAGGCTGCAGCCAGTTCAAGGTAGGATGCCAGATCTTAGTACAATGATTGCTCATGCACATTCACTTGCATTCTGTCAACAAAACCACCTATAATAATAATAATAATAATAATAATAATAATAATAATGATAACAAATTACATTTATATAGTGCTTTTTTCACTACCCAAATCGCTTTACATACAGTAGATGGAGGGGAACCACTTCAACCATCAACAATGGATAATGCATTAGCAGCCATTATTGCGCTAGTATGTTCACCATACATTAGCTATTAGTTGGCAAAGGGGTTAGAGAAATAGCCAAATACAGACAGGAAGTGATTAGGGAGCCAGAAAGGACAAAGCCATGATGAGCAGTTTAGCCAAGACATTTCATTGCAATCCTACTATTTTTGAAATATGTATGGACTTGAGAAAACTGGAACTGCAAAAATAGTTTAGTATGAGATTACACTCAAATGTTGACCCTAGAGAAGGCCAGGTAAATCATATTTACAAATGTTCTCGCAAAACCGAGTCACTGGTTTAAAAAAAAAGGCGTTGTTCTTTTGTAGTTTACATAGCCTTAAAGTAAGCCTCACATTTTTACGTCTACAGTCAAATAACAATAAATGTTTAAGTATTACCTCACAACTAAAGCAGTAAAGTACAAGTCACAGAATTACTTCTTCTTCTTCTTCTTTCGGTTGCTCCCGTTAGGGGTTGCCACAGCAGATAATCTTCTTACATATCTTTCTGTCCTCTGCATCTTTTTCTATTACACCCATAACACGCATGTCCTCTCTCTCACCACATTCCTTTAACCTTCTCTAATGCTTTCCTCTTTTTCTCTTGCCTGGCAGCTCTATTCTTAACATCCTTCTCCCAATATACTAAGCATCTCTCCTCTGCAGCAAACAATGCAATCTAGCCTTTCTGACTTTGTCTCCCAACCATCCAACTTGAGCTGACCCTCTAATGTACTAATTTCTAATCCTATCTCTCCTTGTCACACCCAATGCAAATCTTAGCATCTTTAACTATTTTACCTCCAGCTCTGCCTCCTGATTTCTGCTCAATGCCACTGTCTCCAACCCATATAGCATAGCTGGTTTCACTACCGTCCTGTAGTGATATCCGTCTGTCACAAATCACTCCTGATACTCTTCTCCACCCTGCCTGCACTCTTTTTTTCACCTCTCCCAAGTATTTAAACTCATCCACTTTCACCAACTCTACTCCTTGCATCCTCACCATTCCACTGACCTCCCTCTCATTTACACACATGTATTCTGTCTTGTTCCTACTGACCTTTATTCCTCTCCTCTCTAGAGTATATCTCCACCTCTCTAGGGTCTCCTCAACTTGTTCCCTACTATCGCTACAGATCACAATGTCATCAGAAAACATCATAGTCCACGGGGACTCCTGTCTAATCTCGTTTGTCAACCTGTCCATCACTATTGCAAATAAGAAAGGGCTCAGAGACGATCCCTGATATAATCACACCTCCACCTTGAATGCATCCATCACTCCTACTGCAGACCTCATCATGGTCACACTTCCCTTGCACATGTCCTGTACAACTCTTACATACTTCACCGACACTCCCAACTTCTTCATACAATACCACAACTCCTCTCGAGGCACCCTGTCATATGCTTTCTCCAGGTCCACAAAGACACAATGCAACTCCTTCTGGTCTTCTCTATACTTCTCAATCAACACCCTCAGAGCAAACATCGCATCTGTGGTGCTCTTTCTTGGCATGAAACCATACAGCTGCTCACTAGTCATCACCTCACTTCTTAACCTAGCTTCCACTACTCTTTCCCATAACTTCATGCTGTGGCTCATCAATTTTATCCCCTTGTAGTTACAACAGTCCTGCACATCCCCCTTATTCTTAAAAATTGGTAACATACACTTCTTCTCCACTCCTCAGGCATCCTCTCACTTTCCAAGATTCCATTAAACAATCTGGTTAAAAACTCCACTGCCATCTCTCCTAAACACCTCCATGCTTCCACAGGTATGTCATCTGTATCAACAGCTTTTCCATTCTTTATCCTCTTCATAGCTGTCCTCACTTCCTCCTTGCTAATCTGTTGCACTTCCTGATTCACCATCTCCACATCATCCAACCTCTTCTCTTTCTCGTTTTCTTCATTCATCAGCCATTCAAACTACTCTTTCCATTTGCTCAACACACTCTCCTCGCTTGTGAATACGTTTCCATATTTATCTTTTATCACCCTAACCTGTTGCACATATTTCCCAGCTCGCTCCCTCTGTCTAGCCAATCGGTACAGGTCCTTTTCTCCCTCCTTAGTGTCCAAACACTCATACAACTCATGATACGCCTTTTCTTAAGCCTTCGCCACCTCTCTCTTCACCTTGCGCCTTATTATCTTGTACTCTTGTCTACTTTCTGCATCTCTCTGACTATCTTACTTCTTCTTTGCCATCCTCTTCCTCTGTATACTCTCCTGTACTTGCCCATTCCACCACCAGGTTTCTTTTTCCTCCTTCTTCTGTCCAGATGTCACGCCAAGCACCCCTCTTGCTGTCACATTTACTACATCTGCTGTAGTTTCCCAACTGTCTGGTAACTCTTCACTGCCACCTAGTGCCTGTCTCACCTTCTCCCTAAACTCTACCTTGCATTCTTCCTTTTTCAACTTCCACCATTTGATCCTTGTCTCTGCTCTCACTCTCCTCCTCGTCTTGATCTTCAACGTTATCCTACAGACCACCATCTTATGCTGCTTAACTACACTTTCCCCTGGCACCACTTCTGCAGTCTTCAATCTCCTTCAGGTTGACTCTTCTGCATAGGATGTAATCTACCTGTGTGCATCTTCCTCCACTCTTGTACGTAACCCTATGTTCCTCCCTCTTCTTAAAATACGTATTCACCACAACCATGTCCATCCTTGGCAAAATCCACTATCCTCTTACCTTCTTTATTCCTCTCCTTGACACCATACCTACCCATCACCTCCTCATCTCCTCTGTTCCCTTCACCAACATGTCCACTGAAATCCGTTCCAATCACCACTTTCTGTCCCTTGGGTATACTGTTCATCACTTCATCCAACTCACTCTAAAAATCTTCTTTCTCATCCATTGCACACCCAACTTGCGGTGCATATGCACTAACAACATTCATTATCACACCTCCAATTTCCAGCTTCATAATCATTACTCTGTCTGATACTCTTTTCACCTCCAAAACACTCTTGACATATTGTTCCTTCAGAATAACCCCTACTCCATTTCTCCTCCTATCCACACCATGATAGAACAATTTGAATCCACCTCCGATCCACCTGCCCTTACTCCCCTTTCATTTAGTCTCTTGCACGCACAATATATCAGCCTTCCTTCTCTCCCTTTACCAGTCATACTACCAACATTCAAAGTTCCTACCCTCAGTTTCACTCTCTTTACCTTCCTCCTCTCCTTCTGCTTCCGGACACATCTCCACCCTCTTCTCCTCCTTCTTATTCTTCTTCTTCGGCCAACAGTAGCCCAATGTCCACTAGCACCCTGTTGGCTAACAGTACTGGTGGCAGTCGTTGTTAACCCGGGGCTCGACCGATCCGGTATGGAAATTTGTATTGTTGTCCGCATATTGGTTTGGCAAAATTTTTTACTGGATGCCCTTCCTGACTTAACCCTCCCCATTTATCCGGGCTTGGGACCGGCACGACGAAACACACTGGTTTATGCATACTCTGTGGCTAGGAGTCACAAGTCACAGAATTACTATTTAAAACAATATAAATAAATGTACAGCATAAAACTGAGAATAGAAGCCTGCATGAAGAGAAATTTTAATGATCAAATTACACTGATATTGAGGACAGCCGAAATGTTTGAGCATTATCGCGAGCACAAGTAGAACAAAAGATGATTAAGTAGCAAAGAGACAGGATTAGGGCAAGCAGAGGCTCACAATACTGAGAGAACAAAACACATCCAAGTAATCAGAACCGATTAGGCACAATGAAATCGAAAGTCAAAAGAAGAGAAAGGTTGAAACCAAACCACAGAATCCCATCACTTGCACCTAAATTCTTCTTTTCAAAGTTCCACACTAGGGGAACCTAGTAGCTGCAGGATTTTATTCAAACTTTATTTTATTCAAATCTTATATTCAAATTCTTATTTTAATTCATATCTCTGTGTAGTTATCCATCCTAACATATTCCAAGAAAATAAATATTTTTATTTTTTTTCCATACTTTTCACTGCTTAAGTTACTTTGGCCTTTTTCTCACTTTTTTTGTAGAGTTTGCTACTTTCCATTGTATCCAAATGATAATAATTAAAAATGAGCAGTGCAAACATGGGTGTCAATGACATTGAATACTAAAGAGGAGCAATTATATTGCTGCCATTTTGAGTGAATAATTTTTTACAAAAGAGCACACAAGTGAATATGACACTGAAGTAATTGCTAAAGTTACTGTTAATCATAAGCATTTGATTACAATTAAAGAAGCAAACTCTATTAAATTTAAGCATTTAAATATTTGCAAAAATCAAAATATTTCAGATTTTTAAAAAAACGAGAACTCACTAAACAATGAGATCCATGAAAAGTAAGAATGATGCACTGATAGTGAAATTAGTTACAATAAAAACCCATAACCACAGGGGCTCTCCTGGACAGGACTTGAAATCCACTTATCTAAATCATTAAAATTGTGTGTTTTCTTAACGCAGTAAAGCAAGGTAGTTTTTCAGGGTAAAAGCTGGGCCAAAAAATGAAGGAATCAATTTAGGAGCAGACCAAATCATCGATAATGGAAAAGTCATAGTCATATCAGAGTAACTTATCGAAAAGATAGCTAGAACAACCAAGAACGAAGCAAAGTCATAGAATGCTGCAAAAAATTCTGTCACTGACTAGATTTATTTTTCAGATATCTAGAACTACAGAAGTTTTAAAGAAAATCCAGTACTTGAGTAGGACACTGCTGGGTGTTGCCATATTAAATAGGAGGAGCACAACAACATAACATCATGTGATTTCAAAGTTGCATGCTTGGTAACATGTACTGAAACTAGGACACTGTGTCTATAGTGACTACAAAATTGTCTTGCTCTGTGCTTTATTAAACTTTTTTTCTCTTATATGATGTTTATTGTATTCTGATCTTTTCAGAGTTAACTTTGATTTTAACAGTTTAGCACAGAAGTCTAAAAATTCAGAATGATTATTTTTTCTTTGTTATTTGGATTAACTTTCATGTCACTTGGGGTTTTCATCCAGTGCCTCCTATTCAGCATACAGTAATTATAACAGCAGAGAGTACTTGTTTCAGTAGAACATCCCACAGATAGGTATCTACCACCCGATTTCTCAGTGAATCTGACCACCATTTTTAATTTAGTAAATTGTTCTTATAGTTTGTGGTAAGTTGTGCCAGAGGTCTGTGGTGGTGTGTGGTTATAAAACCAATGCAGCTCAGGATCCGTTGTTGTAGGTATGCGGCTATGCAAAGCCATATGGCTGCATGATGTTCAGTGGGGAAATTGGCTGATTGCTAGTTCACGTGCAAGTACAATCTCAACCACTCTTCATTGACACTTTTCAGGTCATTAAAGCAAAGCCCAATACCAACAAATTATGTAAGGAATCTGAGTAGAGCAGAAGAGAGTAAGAAAAAGAAAATGTAAAAGGAAAAATCAAGGAAGAACGTTTGTTGTGATCAAAGAGAAAAATCAGAAGATTGATCTGGTGTTGTGGACAGGAGGCAAGGCCCACAGGAAGTGAAGGGGATGGCGCTCGAGGGGCAGTTCTCTCCTGCTAAGCTTTGGAAGGCCCAGCGGCCATTTCATGGATGATGGTGGTGGGAAAATGGGACCAGGTTGTGTGCATTCAAGGTTGTTATGAGCTGTGGTGGCTGTGATGCAAGCCGAAGTGGGATGACAGTGTTTGGTGAAATCTGTCTGTTGAGCAGACCCAGAGGATGAGCAAAGAAATGATGCACTAGAGCTGTGAGACAGAGATAGACAAGCCAATATTAACAGAGAGATTTTACTCTTGAATATCTTTTGGTTATATGTATTTATTTATTGCATTTCTTACAAGAGGACTTGTTTTTAATGATTATTTTTAGGAAGAATTTATTTACTGAACTGTACTGCACTTTTGAACACAATTGGACTTTTTTGATTATATGGCATTAACTGCACTAAACACTTGGCACCAATCTTGTTGTTTGTGCATTCATCGTCTTGGCCCATCCTCAGCAAATGACTATTTATGTCCTGGGAAATGGGTTAAGTTAAGGTATCCAAGGTTTCATGTAGTTGTGTAAAACAAAAAGAGTGCAAAAAGGGAAGAGGATAATTCCGGACCTAAAAAACTGCAGAGGTGTTGGTGTTGGTGTTGGTGTGATCTTTCTCACCAACTTTTAAAATAGGAAAGATTCAGTCTCCACATAATAAAAAAATGGATAAACTTCAAGCATGAGTGTGTCTTCAGTATAATTGAACTGATGTGTGTTATTGCATTTACTTTACAGAAGCTTGGCTAACTGAGAACTGCTCCGTTGATGAGATGGTAATTTATGGATTTGGTGTACCTTGTCATTTGTATAGAGATTTGGCCATTATCAGAAAGCCACAAAATGAGGGTGTCTGCCTTTACATAAATAAACAAGGGAATACATAGGTGATGAATAGAGAACAATTGTGCACAAGGATTGTGTAACTTCCATCTGTCTTGCTACATACCATTTATTTGCCTAGATAGTTCCTACAGATTTTCTTTACAATTGTCTATCTTCACCAGTGGGTGATGGCAACTGTACCACAAGGCAGTATATCCTGGGTGATACAGAGGCTTGAATGACTGTCTCCTCAATTCTTCAGTTTTATTTTTGGCAAGTTTGACCAGTGTTCACTTATCATTTGCCCAACTGCTTGTCACAGCATTGTGCTTGATTAGTGATGCAGCAACATTAAAAGTGCTTATGAATTTAGAGCCAAGCCTTGGCTGACTTTATCAGATCATAGTCATTCCATTGTCACAGATACAGTCTTTAAAAGAGAATAGTCAGTAATTAAACCAATGAAAGTCTGATACGAGGAACCTGAGTGCCTGTGTAGCTGTTTTAAATGTACTAAGTATGCCATGTTTAAAGAATCATGTGCTGTTACTGACAGACACAATAAGCAGTTACATATAATTCAGCGTGGATGCCATAATCCCAGTTAAATCAGCAGAAATATATTGTTGCAACAAGTCTTGGAATACCAAATATAAAAGAAGGGCTACACTGAAGAAACAACGTATTTCAATATGAACCTATTACTGAATAGAAAGAGCTTCAGAAGGGTGTGAAATATCGAATTAAGTGCACAAAGCTGAAGTATAAGGACAGAATTGAGAATGAACTATAGGCTGACAACCTGTGCTTATTGTAGAATGATAAAATGTAATTACTTTTTCATTGACACAGATTTAAAAAAATTGCACAAAAATTAAAATAATTCTATTTAAGGTCTAATACATATTTTATTTCAGAAATTATTTAGCAAAAGATCAGACTCAGGACTAAAGATTGGAGGCAGCATCAAAAAATGTCTTCAACAAACTAAGATCAAAAAAAGCGAAGGACCAGACAAAAAAAGTGTCTGCTTCAGTCCTGCTCAGACAAACTGTGTCCAATGCTTCACTTCATATTTCAAATGTACTTGGATTTCAAACTGTAAATTTCTTCAGACAGGTGGTCTTAACTTTTCATATCACAAAATCCTTTGAGAAGCTGATTAAGAGATAGCTGCTTAAGTAAAGTCAGGCCTCTTTGGACCCTTACTAATTTGCATGCACATCAAAGTGGGAGAGGGAGTACAACAGCCACATGTCTAAATACACTATGTGAGCAATAAGAAGGATCAGCAATAAGTAACATTGATATTTCCATATTTCTCATCTGCTTTTAACACAGTCCAGCCTCACCATTTAGTTGAGAAATTGATTGATAAATTGTTTTTGGATCGTAAGCTGGTGGTTTGGATTCTGGACTTTTTAATTTAAAGAACACAGCGAGAGAGTGTTGATAGATGATTTTTGCTTTACTTCATCCGGTGGATCCCCTCAAGGCTGCTGCCTGTCTCCACTCTATACAAATGACTGTGAAAGTTCACAGAAAGACAGAAATATCTTGATTCCTGCAGATGACTCTCTCATTGTCAGTTGGAGGACAGTCATGAACCAGTTGTTGATGAGCTTGTTCATGGGTGAGATTGTTCATATTTACAGCTAAATATTTTCTAACAATAAGGAAATGGCTATAGATTTTGGATGTTCCCCTCCTCCCACTTTTGATCTCACAACAGAACACATCTATAAGAAGTGACAGAAATGGTTATTCTTTCCAAATAAACACAATTGTTAGGACAAAACTATAATGGCACTATTTTTATAAGTCTTTCATCAAACATATTGTCACATTTGCTTTTATATGCTGATTTGGAAACATCAGAATTAAGAACAAAAACTGTCTAAACACCATTGTCAAAATGAGCAGTAAAATTATTGGTTTGCAGCAGTCCTGTACAGTTTTAGTGCTCTCTATCACAACCAAGTTAAAAAGAAGACCCACTTCATTCTGTCAGATAGAAGTCCTCCACTGTTTTTCAAGTCTGATCTGTTTCAGTCAGGCTCCAGATCTAGATTCCCAAGGTTTAAAGAAGACAAGTTTAAGAATTGTTTCACTCCCTGATGTATAAGCACTGTGAATTTTAGTAATTTTAGAGACTCTGTATTCTGAATTATTATGATGTAGTGTTTAAGTTTACAATTCCTAATGATAGAAATCTTATTGGCATGGGTACTGATTATAACGATGGGTGTCATATTTTGTCTCTTGCTTCTGTGTAAGTGTTCTGTGTATGTTTTCTACTTTCCTTTTTCAAACAAATTTCCTTCTGGGATAATAAAAGAGTACCTAGTTTGTAAGCAACATGGCCATTGTCATTAAAACATATTCAAACAGTCACCAAATAATCACACCCTCCAAAAAACAAAATGGTATTGCCTAAATAAAAAGTAAATAAAAAATGAAGAAGAAATACATTTTAAATATTCTGAGTTGAATAGCAATTAAATAAATAATAAAGAAGTGATACACATGCAAAGATTTTAAACATCAACTTGCAAAAAGCTGATCAGAAAAGTACCATTCATTTATCACAATGTGTATATTATATTGACCATGTGGGCCTTCAGTTATAGCTAGCATTATTAGAACTGTAATGTTATATTTACTTACTCACAGACTCACACAACCATCTAGTGTTAATCAAGCATAAAAAAAAAAGATATGTCAATTGAAATTGTGTCTTTAAAGCAGAATCTCTTTAAGCTGTCTAAATAACCTAAATAAGTCCCAGAAGTGATTTCTGGATGCCAGAAGGCATTGTGCTTCTTTGCTTCTCTTAGCACAAATACCATGTTGATTTCATTACTTACGTATGTACTTAAAGATCTTTGGGAGCTGGCAAATATGGATGGATCATGAACTGTAATCATTATAAAATATGATGAAATGTATCTATGGAATGTCATAGGTTTAACATAATAATTATATACGATTTTTATGTTTAGTAAAATTGCATCTCTTTTTCACTTTCAAATGTAACATGATAATGTCATTTTTGCATACTCACAGTAATGGCTGCAGTCTTATGGCACAAAGACACTGACAGGTAAATGTGTGTCATCATGGATACTTTGTATCAACCACGGATGTCTAAGCCCTTCAATTTCAAAGTTTTTTTTTTCTTTTGTCAAAAAGTATATAGGATTGTTTAAGTTGTTTCTTTTCTAGTTCCTAACTTTAAGATTTGTTCCACGAATATGCATTTTTTCATAAATAAGCAATGTCTAAAAATGAAAATCCTAAAAGAAAAGTTATACCTAATATTAAAAAACTGAAGACAATTAGAGACCATTTCTGATGACTAAATGTGGACCTTATTTACAATACACAGTAAAGCCATAGGTTTAGGTTAGCAATAGAAATTATAAATTTACAGCCATTAATACATCAATTGAATCTAACTGCAGTAATTTTTATCTTCTCTATAGAAAGTGATGATAATTAAGCAGCTGCTGTAGCTTTTTACTATTTCTTCCTCATTGACAGAATCCCCTGCCATTATTTCTAATGAGCCAGAGATTCTTTGTTTGTAAAGATACTCAGTGGAGATGTATTCTTATTCTGTATAGCTCAATTAGTGAAGTTTAGGCAAGCTTTTTTAACATCTTTTTTTGTGATCAAATATCTATTGAAATAAAATGCTAGATATCAAAAAGCACAAGAACAAATAAAAAATCGTCCAATAATTAGAACAAGGGTCAGAGGCACACTTAACCAATAATTCCAATCCTTATGGCAACCATCTCATTCAATCCTTACCTAAACATTGTGTCAATAAAGATTCATAGATGAGGATAAAGTAACGCCTCAGCCAAACTGAAAGGGAAGTGCAAGCACACACACACAGTAAGACATGTGGAGAGAGAAAAAACTTGCAGTTTAGAATTAGGATAGTGGCGCTGATTATGCACCCCCAAACACAGAACCAATCACGTATGATTATGTATGTGATAATATCATGAAGGGCTTAAGGCATCAGAAAAACCAGTAGATTCTTCGGCATGACCCTTAATGTCACTATAGAAGGGAGTAAGGTAAAGGGATTAAACATTTTGTTTTTTGGAGGACAGAGAAATAATCTAAAAATAGAATTCCATGATAAAAAAATTGTTTATTCCAGATGACACTGCCACTAGGAGGTTATTGGCAAGGCCATGTAAGCTGTCTTGCACAGAACCCTAAAAAGTGCTCATTATGGGATTAAGTAAATGAGAAAATTTAAGTAGAGGATGGACAGAGAGGGGAGGACAGAGGAGATGGAAACACTGCTTCAAGTCTTACCAGAGAAAATGAAGAAGAAAGATTGAATATTGTAATTAGACATTATAAGCTCAATTATTGCTATCTTACTATTGCTGAAAATGTCCTCAAGTATTGTAATTACATATCTTTACTATGGTAGGAAGGAAATAAGATTGCCACCAATGCGCAGAATATGGATTACATAGTAGAATATTGAAGTAAGGTTGTGCCAGGCAGGGCATAAGCACAGATGAACATCCGCCTTGCTACAGATTCTGTGAGTATACAAGAGTATGGATCCCACATTAGATGAAAATGCTTTAACATTTAAGGTGGTAAAAGAGAGATATGAAAGATCCAGCAGCATCCTTAGTGCTTTCAATAGCAAGCTAGGATGGAGGTGTTAATGGGAGTCCAAGCGGTCCCAAATAGGTCACAATGAAAGGCCCAGTGATAAAACTCCAAGTTGGAGGTAGAACCATGCCATCCTGTCGTGATTAAGAGAGAAGTGTTCAGGGTACTTTGTTTTTCCATAAAAAAATGGTGTTGAATTCATTTAAAATCCAACCAGTATTTGATGGGGTAGGGAGGGGCAGAGCGACTACATTGGACAAGTAAAGTTATACTGAGGAACTGTACTCATTTTAATAATAGCTAATATAAAAATAAATTACAAAAGAAAGGACAACCATGATACTAGCAAATCTTTACTACTTTTGACTATCAGATGATAATTTGAGTATACAGTTTTGGAACGTATTAAGGAAATATTTAGGCCAAGATATTTTTCTGAATTGGCCAGTGAGTTAGATGGGGAGGAAACAGCTTGTTGACTAGAATTGGTGGTGGTGTTTGGGGGTTTGACCAATGCTTCTTTTTTCAATGGTTTTCAACAAAGGGAGAACATGGGAGTGATCCAAGGAGGCATTACCAAGGAATAGTAAGAAGTCACCTATGTAAAGGGATATTAGAACAAGGGGAGAGGACAAGAGTCTCAGGAGAGAAAGACTGAAGGGTATTCCTACCTGAAACTATTTGCAATCTGGAAGAACAGCAAGATACTTGCATTGGTAAGCTGTAAGGGAGAGTAAAACATTTTAAACATATTAGTGAAGTTCTTTAAAAATACACTTGCTTTATATCAAGCCATAAATGACTCCAGTTCATTCGAAATCTTTGTCTTAACAACAGGTGAGAGAGCTGCTGAGTTTGGTAAAGAAAGAATCTTTTCTAAAATATAAAGTAAATGATGGGAGTTATCTGAAGCTTTGCAGGCATGGATAGCTAGTGTGGTCAGAATGAGTTAACTTATAAATAACTTGTTGACAATGTTGATGAGAAAGATAGGGTGGTAGCTGTAGCTGGAAAACTTCTCAAAAACTGGTGTTCTGCAAACTGCTAAGTGACCATCCAAAGATCCAATTTTTTTTTTCTTTCAAGCAGCTTTAATCTCTGGAGATATCAAATAATTTGATATGGCTGTGACTTGTATCAGGTCTTTATAAATGACTTGGTCAATGGCATGCATAGCAAACTAGGTATAGGAGGTAGGCTTCAGGCCTACTTTGTGTGCTCTCTTCATCACTGGAACAAACACCATCGTCACCTGTGCAATGATAATACAAAAATCAGAACAGAACACAGCAGTTTGTTCACATTAGGAATTTGTGTGCCTCACAATGGGCATTTTGATGGTCCAAGTATTTAGGAATTTCTCAGGCGAGATTAGTTGTACTTTGAGAAATAAATCCTGTGACACCTCTCCACTACAAGAGAAAATTCGTTCTCAAGAAGAGAAAGACACATTGCCAGAGCTTTCACAAAAATCCATAGTATTGGGGGCTTAGAATATTTTCCTATAAGTGAAATGGACAAATTGCATCCATGTTTCCTGTCCTTCAATTCGGTGATTTTAGAAATCAGATCTGCTACCTGGTCTTTTAGTTTGATGTCAATGAGCTTTATCAGAGTTTTAAATTTCTTCTCTTTTGGGTATTCTAAACTTGCTCACATCAAATTGCACCAATCTCATTCTGTTAGATTGAGTCACTCAAATCTGCAAGCTTCTCTGCAATAATCCATCCATCCATCCATTATCCAACCCGCTATATCCTAACCACAGGGTCACGGGGGTCTGCTGGAGCCAATCCCAGCCAACACAGGGTGCAAGGCAGGAAACAAACCCCGGGCAGGGTGCCAGCCCACTGCAGGGCACACACTAGGGACAATTTAGAATCGCCAATGCACCTAACCTGCATGGGAGGTTAGGTTAGGGACTGTGGGAGGAAACCAGAGTACTCGGAGGAAATCCACACAGACACAGGGAGAACATGCAAACTCCATGCAGGGAGGACCCGGGAAGCGAACCCAGATCTCCTGACTGCGAGGCAGCAGCGCTACCCACTGCGCCACAGTGCCACCTTCTCTGCCATAATGAGTCTCAAAATTTCAAGCAGAGCTTTACTCTTTAGGAAGTCTGTGTGTTTCAGAATGTCCTCAGCAATGTGCAGTAACTTCTTCACAGAACTAGAAGGTTCAGGATGGGGCCTTCTTGACTTCAATGGCTTCTTTGAAATCAAAATAGTAGTAACAGTAATAACAATAGTAAACCATGGTTCACTGCAGAACTCAAGCAGCTTCTTCAAGCTAAGGAAGCTGTCTATAGTAGTGGGGATAGAACACCCTTTAGACAGATAAGGAACACAATAACAAAAGAAATCAGAAAGGCTAAAAAGAGTTATGTTGAAAAGCTGAAAAATCAGGTTTTAGCCAGTGACCCTGTATCAGTGTGGAAAGGACTTCAAAATATTACAAATTACAGGAAACCATTCCCCCATATTGTAGTAAATCACCAGCTGGCTGATGAATAATAATAACAACTACAACAACAATAATAATAATAATAATAATAATAATTTTATTATAGCTTTCTTTCCTATGCTCAAGGTACTTCACAGAATCTCATAAAGAAACAGCAGATATATGTAACATTGGATACAGGTGTTTCCTGAATAGAACATTAAAACAGAAAGATACAGGATATACAAAGGCATTAAATAGAAAAAAGACAATAACCCAGAGTACAATAGTACTAAAAGAAAGCTTAGCAAATAGAATAATTTGTTATATAATACACGCAAAATATACTGAGCATCTGGACAAAGAGGAAGACTGAAAGAGGAGGCAGAATGACCGGTTAAGTTAAAAAAAATTCCTGAACAGATGATTTTTAAGTTGTTTTTTAAAAGAATGAATGGAGCCAGCTGATCTAATTCATTTCAGGAGGTCATTCCAAAGTCTGGGGTTCTATACAGCTAAAGGTCCTATCACCCATATAGAATGCAGGTTAGTAAGGGGCACAACAAGATTGCCAGAATCAGAGGGCCTTAGTGGGAGAACAGGAGCACAGTGATTGAGAAGGTCGCTGATTTAGACTGGTGCATGGCCGTTTAAACCTTTGTAGGTTAATAATAGAATTTTAAATTAAATTCTGTAAGACACAGGGAGCCAATGGAGGAGAAGCAGGAAGTTTGTTATGTGCTCGCTGTTGCTAGTCCATGTTAGGACTCTTGCAACCGAGTTTTGAATCAACTGGAGCTGTGATATAAGATTAGAAGCAGCACCTGACAGTAGAAAGTTACAATAATCAATTTGGGATTTGATAAAAGCATGGACAAGTTTCTCGGCATTAGAAAAGGAGAGGAAAGAGTGAACACGGGATATGTTTTGGAGGTGAAAGTAGGAAAGTTTCTTAATGTTGTTTATGTGGACAGAATAAGAAAGGGAGGAATCAAAAATGACACTAAGATTCTTTGCATTAGAAGAAGATATGGTAAGATCACCATCAAGAGTGACTAAGATGGAGCTCATTTACTTAAATTGTGCTTTAGTGCCAATTTGCAGGAGTTCTGTTTTGTTGCAATTTAGTTCAGCTCCATCCAGGTTTTAATTTCACTGAGGCAAGCTGTGAGCTGAGAAAGCTCTGATGAAGTTTCACTTTTAACATTGAAAGAGAGTTGAGTATCATCTGCATAAAAATGATAACCCAGTACATAGCTATGAATGATATGGCCAAAGGGAAGCATTTAGATACAGAAGAGCAGAGGGCCGAGGACAGAGCCCTGAGGAAGACCTTGTGTGACTGTCACTGAGCAGAATCTGCTGTTGCCAAGACTAACAAACTCTTCCATTTCAGTCACATAGCACTTGAACCATTGGAGGGCAGTGTCAGAAATATCCAACGTGTTCTCCATTCTGGACAGTAGAATGTTATGTCTGACAGTGTCAAATGCTGCACTGAGGTCTAACAGAATTAATATGCTGGTTTGTCCAGAGTCTCCTGCCTTAAGCAAATCATTAGTTGTCCAAAGCAGAGCAGTTTAACAGCTTTGCTGCACTCTTAAACCTGACTGAAAACTTTCCATCAAATTATTAGAAGTTGAGTAATTGGTGAGTTAGGAGGCTACAACAAGCTCAAGAACTTTTGACAGAAAAGGTAAGTGAGAAATAGGTCAAACATTGTTAAGATTGTCAGCATCAGTACCAGACTCTTTTAACAGCAGGGTTACAGAAGCAATTTTAAAAGTGGCTGACACAAAGCCAGTCTGAAGAGATGTATTTATTATTGTTGTAATAGTTAGGATTATGGTATGAAGGTAGGATTAAAGAAGTGTAATGGGGATGGGGTCTAGTTCACAGGTAGTGGGCCTCATCTTACAATGCAGGTCTTTAACAAATGTAGATTTGACTGATGAAAATTTAAAAAAGACCTGGATGGAGTGGGAAGACAAGAAAAGATATGAATGGATGATGGATTTATGTTTGTTGAATCTTTAATTTTATTGCAGAAAAATTGGAGGAATTTTTCATAGACTTCAGTAGAGGAGGTAATTGGGCCACATGCAGGTTGAAGTAGTTTATTAACAACAGAGAAGAAAACCCTTGGTTTATCATGGCCACTTTCTATTATTCTGCCATAATGTGTGTCCTTGGCTGCAGTTAGAAAGCCTGGATGTGCACGCTGAGGCCAGTCGTATACGTGACACTCTCAAGGCGTTGGCAAGCTGCTTTCATAGACTGTAACTCTGAATTGTACCATGGAGCTGAACACTTAAAGGAAACATCCTGATGCTTTAAAGGAGCTGTTTTATCTAGTAATGAAAGAAGGGCTGTGTTGTAGTGATCAACAAAACTATCTAGAGTTGATGGAACAGGTAAGACAGAAAAAGATCAGAAATGGAACTAGCAAGGATGGAAGGACAGAAATTCTTAAGGTTTCTGAAAAAAAAAGGTCATTTACAGGTAAAAGGAAGGAGATGTAATGAGAGAGTGAAAAGTACTGCTTTATGGTCAGCGAGTACCAAATCGCTGCTACAAGTGTTGCCAACAGATAAGCCAGATGTGTAGATCAAGTCCAATATATCACCACCAGAGTGAGTAGGAAAATTAACATGTTGCACCAAGTTAAAACAGTCCAGTAAGGATAGGAATTCATTTTTCAGCTTACATATAGTAATGTCAATATAGATGTTGAATCACCAAGAAGAATGGCTCTCTGCGAAAAGGAACTTAAGTAGGTTAACAGTTCAGTCAGATCAGATAAAAAAGACACGTATTTTGGGTGATGACAGAAAACAATGAGTAAGACAGGATCTTATTTCATTATTAGCTTAGGAGCAAGACACTCTAAAGACAATCAATTGAGATTGTTTTTAGTTCAGTTCAAACAATTACTATGACTTCTCCCCCTTGTCTTGAGATGCGAGGCTCAGCGAAGTAAAGGTATCTGGATGGTGTCGCCTCCGTGAGAGACGTAAAATCATTTGGTTTTTGCCTGGTTTCTTTTAGGCAAAGCATGACAAGGTGGGACTCTGTAATGAATTCTGGTAGCACCAGTGCTTTGTCATTAAGAGATCTTGACTTAAACAATGCAATATTAGCTGACGAGGAGTCATTGTGGACAGGTCCATGATCAGAGTTTATTTTAACAAATTGCAAATTTGGCACACTCACACTCTTATTTCCAATGCCATGGATAGGACAGCATATTCCTGAACAAATGCTGCTGTTGAACTTTTCATTTGCAGCCTGGCAGTGTTGGCGACCTGACCTGCAATGTAAATATTTTGGGCGCTGCACAATACCAGTCTCTTTTGGGATATTCCAGTCTGACCATTTGCTCTGGACAAACTGCTTAATATGAAGAGGTTTATCACAAGAGTATTTTAGCATAGTACAGAGGAATACTTATCTAATAACAGCAGAGAAGAAGCACAACGGAGAGATGGCCGGGGTGGGGTGGCAGAGATAAGCGGCGATAGCAGGAAGCATAGTAGGAGATATTACGAGATGCCCATGAAGATACTAGAATTTGGAGGTTCCAATGTACAGCCACATACACATACCCAACACTGCAAGCCAGGTGGGTGTAAAATCAGATAATTTGTCAGTCATTAAGCACATATAGAAGGAATTAAGCGCAATCCAGTATATCCATTATAATCAAGAATACAGACCATCCCCAGCTCCTAGATTGCCACGGTGCAAAGAAGTACGTATTCATAAGACTTGTCCCATGAACCATTGAAAGATTCAGTTGTCCCCAAGGCTGTGAACCCAGTAAAGGCAAAGTCCATAAAGTCTATAAAAATATATCCAAATCAGTACAGTTGGAGTCAGATGCATCCATAACATAAAAAGCGAAAGAAGTGTAAGAAGTGCAAATTTAATGTGAATTTTAACGAGCAGCAGCAAAATACATGCGCCAGTGTCCCCTCCTTCAGCTTGTCTGATCAACTGGCTCCCTCAGATATTTTCAACAAATCATTGTTGTGTGAAGTTCCCTTAAGCTTCAAACAAACCACCATCATGCCAGTCCCCAAAAAATCCAGTACAACAGGACTGAATGACTATAGGCCTGTTGATCTGACATCTGTGGTCATGAAGTCAGTGTGGGGATGGAATAGCAGGCTGCTTGCTGCTTATGCCGATCGACACATTTGCAAAACAAAAGAAGCTGATGGAGAAGTGCAAAGGAATTTAAGGTGGCCCTGGATTACAACTTTTTTGTAGGCTTCAGGGATTCTAGTGTTAATTGTTGTGTGTATGTCAATTGTAACTTATAATTGTAGAGTCACCAAAACCGGAGTGAAATTCTTTGTATGCATGCATCTGATTCTGATTCTAAGGCATAACTAGAACATCACAGCTAGAATTCTATTGTAAATTCAGGGGAAAGAAAATATTAAAAGAGGTGAAACCTATGCAGTGCTAAGTTAGTACTCATCAATGAGCAGTCACATAGTTTTCCTTTATTACTTTGACTAAGGAAAGATTGCCCTCACAAACATTTCATTGGATTAAACATCAAGCTAAACCTGATAGTGGTGTTTTTGGTGTTTTGAGGTAAAGGGATTGTTTTGGAAAACCGAAGTTCTTCTTGAAGCCAATGAAAGAAAATCCAAGGTTTTATTAATTCTTAAGCATAGCAATAAAGCAAATGCTGAATGTGTAATTGAATTTAAAAATCTGGTAGTCAATTCCAATTTTTTTTGGAAAAAAAATAAAAGAGAAAGCAAAACGTGACTTTAATTTTTTCAAGACTGTGCATTAAAACAATAAAAGATTTGGAAGACTAAATGTGTTTAAGCAAATGCATTGTAATCCAGAAGAAAAAACAGCGAAAACTAAAGGAAGAACCATTTTGTCCTAAGTTACTATATAGAACAACAAAATCAAGTCAATTCAATTTATTCTAATTAACCACACTTTCTCTTTAGAGACAAGCGTGCCATATAATTAAAATGTAGTATAAAGGTTAAAAGGCATGCAGCATACTGTAAATACAAAAAATATGATTAAACATACAAAATAAATCATGTAATATGTACAGTTTATATAAATAATAGGGATTTTTGAATCCAAAGTTCAGCAACATTCCAAAATGGAAATTGAGGGGTAAAGAAACAAAAAGACAAAAAGACAGAGGTCTGGAGCACCTCAAAGGCAAACCCCATATATTATAAATACAGAAAAGGCATTAAAAAACAAAACACATTAAAGAATGCAAGTTGACTCTTCTAGAAAACTTCAATCAGACTGCCCAAGGTGGTGGCTCTTCATACTTTAATGGTTTCAGGGAGGAAGAGCCGGGTCCAGGTGGTGTGACTCTGGAAGTGACATCACAGGTAGAATTACATCAGTCTTCCTTTCTGCAAAAGGGAAAGGAGAAGGGAGATTGTTGTTACAGAGCACCCCCCATGCCCGGAGTGACTAATCGGGAGAAACAGGAAAATTCCTGGAGGGCCAGTTGGGTTTATGGGTGGTGAAGGCCGGTGTTAAATCAGAATCAACATACATGTCACATACTATGCTGCACCTACTGCTTCTGCACTCACAGGTACAGCCAGCCAGTGCTCACTGTGTAACCTGCTTTAACATGTGCCATGTGACCACAACCAGCCAATCACACAGAGGCTGGTGTGTAGGGCTGATTGCCTGTTACCCAGAGCCTTATAGTAGAGAGGATCTGCAGTTACTGAGCTATGTTCCTTTGAGAGACGCCGAGAGTAGATGGCTGATAAAAAAAAAAAAAGCAAAGGTGGTGTCGAAAAGGCAAGAATAAAAATATGGAATGTACTTGAAAATGATGCCACCAAATGCGCCAAACTGAGTGGCTTTTTAGTTAAAAACCCTTGGTTTGATAGCCAAAGTCTAAGTGGAGACGGTGAAAAAAGTAAGTAAGCTATGAATCTGCAAAGCATTTGTTTGTATCACACAGACTACATTATATGCCATAACGCCACATAATTAATTTGCATGATTCATAAACTTAAACAGTACTTTGCAGGCAGTGCTGTATTTTGTTTAGAGCACTGCTTATTGTGACATTAATGCCACCTAAACGTGACACTTTTGTGGTCCTGTAGCCCCACAGCAGCAGCCTCCATCCCAATATTTGCTGCTGGTGATACTGAAGAGCCAGAACCAAGCAGCAGCCATAAAGCCTTCAGTTCAAAGGGAGCAGATAGGATTACTCTCTGAGTGAACATTGTGATAAAGTTTATTATGCATTATATGCTGTAATATTTGCCTATATAAAAAGTGCCCAGAGATTATGAATGATTTGGCATCACAAATAAATCTGCTTTGACCTGATCAGAAAACTTTCTAATTAAGGTCAATTTAGGCTAAAAATGTTTACAGTTTTTATGTACTATCAGAAGTCGAGCCAGGAGGGGTTAGGCCTAGTGTGTCCACAAAAAGTGGTGCTGTCACTGTGAAGGGTTTAGGTGAGCTCATTATAGGATGGATTAGTTCAGTTTCACTATAACCACCTTTTATTCCTCATATTACTACAGACTGATTATACTTTTTCTACATGTTAAGTTTGGAAATACACAAAATCCACTACTGAAAGTGAATAGAAGGAAAATAAGACTGTATTTTTCAGTGAGAAAAATCTCAATTGTTTTGTTAAAAGCATGTTCCATGTCAATCTTGCTAAAGCCTTACAGAATGTTGTTTTTTATTGTAATGCAGGTGCAGATGAGTCTCATAGGGATAGGGATACTGAGGGAAGTGTGAATAAAAGAGAAGAGTCTACTCAGGGACACATTAAACAAGCCACTGCAACTCAACAGCAGAAATTTGAAGATGAGACTGTTGATAGCTTTGATTACTTTGGTTGTCCTCAGTAACAGGACATAAATGCATTTTTTTCATCCAGGAAGACTTTTGCCCATCTGGATCCTAGAAACTTTGCTCATGTGAGAGAAAATGGGCTTCCGAGTTCAGCTCTGGAAGAAATGTCTGCTTAAGTTTGACAGTAGAGCTACAGCTGGCACATTATGTGGTGAACTGTGCAGCCATGCATTCCAATGGGAGAAGTTAAAGATGTCCCCCATGCAGTGTGACATTGTCAGGACAGCCAGTGAAATGTCACAAGGAAGTCAGGAGGATCTTTCCACAGAACAGCAAGATGCTGAATTAGAGAACAAAACCTGTTCCTCCTGTAAAAACTGTGCCATTTGTGTGTATCTCATTCTCTCCCAGTACAATCTTCTAACTGATGCATACCATGTGATTGGACTGGCCTACAAGTTGATATTAACACTGTATATCACACAAGTAGCCCATGAGAGAAGCTTCTCAGCAGTGAAGTTCATAAAAAAACAGGATCAGAAGCACTATATCCCAAAATAACCTGAAAGCATACATGCTCATGTGCACTGAGAAAGAAATACTCATATCTTTAGACAATGATGTGATTATAAACAAGGTTACAGAAACCATTTCGCTGCTCAGGCATTCATTAATCCTTTAAAGTTAGCCATGTGTTCATGAAGATACAGAGGAAAAACATTTTACAAGACAGTTACACTGAATAACAAACAAACAAAGAACAGTGCAAATATTTTTGTTTTATTTGATCTATTTGTGGTTAAGGGTTGGATGTTTACAAATGTAAAGCACAGAAGGAAGAAATTTATGTTGTCATAAAAGACATTGTTTTTGACAATGTGTCATCGCGTCATTGTGTGACTCATTTGCTTACTTGTGAAAATAAATCAGAATTTGTAAAGTATTATTTCCTTTAATCGGTAAGTGATATATAAGAAAAACATTGCTGGAGAGGATAATGTACTGTTTATATATATAGTATATAGGAACAACCACAGAGATCTCTGTCCAGAAGGGCGCAGTCCTAGGAAGAGCTAAGATACTGCAAAGAACCCTCAAACTCCCAGACCTCTGATAGAGGACTGGAGCTTAAAATGAATATGAAACCACCCATGTGAAAGAAAGGGTGAGCTGAGAGTTTTAAAAATAATATGTGGGTGTATACTGTATATAGTGGGCTGGTCTGAGGCATGAAACTCCCAGGCTGAGAATGAGTCCCACTCCAGCCCGGGCACCCCCTCATGTCTCTATTGAGATTATAAGCCCCCAATCATATAAGCCCTTAAGATGTTCCCCACAATTGTGATAAGGACAATTTCAATTGAATACCAAACATCTAAAAACTGATTCACTATTCGACTTCACTACTCAAAGGTACATCAAGTGCCTCCATGCATTTTCAATAGAAAAAGAAAATGGCAAAACAACAACATCAAAAAACGATATGAATAGTCTCAGCAACAGCTATAAAAAGAGTATGTTATGGTAAATTCAGTGCTGATACCGACAAAACTTCACAAATATCAGTAAGTAAATCATTTGGGAGTTTAGATGCCCTGTAGCTTCTTAGCACACTTGCTTAATTTAGCCTTGTAATTTTAAGCAAACCTGGATCCTGAGACCTTGGTAAATGCCCAGAAGTACAGGCATTAATGTATTCTATGAAGGAAAGGGAGCTAAACGATTCATGGTTTTATATTTGAGAAGGGGAATTTTAAAATCAGCTCTAAACTTAATTGGAAGCCAGTGAAGTGATTTAAGAACTGTCATACTTCTTAGTTCAAGTCATGAAATATGCTGCTGTGTTTTGAAATAACCATAGAGCATTAAGTTGGAGATCTGAACAGCCTGACCTTGAAGCATTACAATAATCAGTTCTGCATGATGCAAATGAATAAAAAGGCTTTTTAAGGACCTGTAGCTTAAGAATCTGCCTTAATATTGCAAAGTTTCAAAGCTAGAGGAAGCAATATTTAGAAAGTGGAGGGAAGTGATGAATGAAAAGTGCTTGTTAAAGATAATACTTCAATTTCAGATGGAATCCACTAAACTAAAATTCAAGACCATTAAGTTCAGAGATTTTAGTATTGCTTTACTATTCAACTTCTAAAAGTACTTCTGTTTTTTTTTCTTAATTTAAACACAAATAATTATCATTTATCCACTATTTTTAATGGACAAAAGAAAAAGTAAATTGGTCTCTGGATCAAATTTTTAAGGAAAATATGTCTAAACACAGACAAGACTGAATAACCGCTGCCTCTGGGCTTATGAACACATATGAAGTAAAACAACTATAAACTCTGCCTTAGAAGCCAACTAATACATTGATTCTCACTCTTTGGGGCGGGCTCCCCTAAGGGGGCACGAAGATGTGAAAAAAAGAAAAGAAGAATCAAAAATATGAAAAAAAACTTACATTCTGATACTAGAACAATAAATATAGAGTTAGATAAATGTCGATAAAAGTTAAGCAGGTATAATAAAATATGCATCTATATGCATCTTGGGTCGCAAATACTTAAAGGTTGAGAAACGCTGAACTAATATAAATTCTCAGGGTTGAAATAGACAAATAAATGAAAGTTTATTCCAAGATGGAATAAAACACACAATACATTTTGTGGCAACACATAGTACAATCTCAATGATCAAAATGTTGTCTTTTTTTCTTACTGTGTAATATGGAAGTAATGAATTTTTCCAATTCTTTTTGCAGACCTGTTTTTCAACATAAGCGTTACATTCTATAATCTTATGCAGTGAGAGGCAAGGTATACAATAAAGATTTCTTAATTGCTATACTTCAGCATTTTGTGTAAATGGTTGTATAAAAGGTAAATATTTTCTGCACAAACTGATTTCTCTAGTGGCTTCATTTGGGATTTGACAATGCTTAAGAACATTTTAAAGTATATGGAAAGACAGTAGCATTGTGTAGCCTAATGCTTCACTGGGAAAATTATCAAATAATATTACATTTCAATGGCTGCATGTTTCTTTTGATTATTTCAGGCACTGATTTTTAAAAAATGTCATGTGCCCTCTAATATCTTTTATTGGGGATAAACGAATGTACCATTCATTTGGAATATACTGAAGCATTCATTTTTTTCCAATTAAAAGATAAGTTTGGTACATTTGAAGTTTAAATTATTTGGTCACAATCATGGAATGTATTCATTTGTTACGTGAAATTCTGTTTTAAAGTAAAACATTTTCTTATAAATTAAAAGATCTGTTCTTGTGTTAAACATTAGAATCCCTGAAGCCTACAAAAAACTCGTAATCCCATAAGCCACCTTAAATTCCTTCACATTTCTTCATCAGTGTGTTTTGTTTAGCAAATATGTCGATCAGCACAAGCAGCAAGCAGCCTGCTAACCCACCCCCCTCCCCCCAACAGGGCTGAAGTCATTTACAACTTCTCCCAGCTCAGGTCTCTTTATCTGGGTGTGAGGTGACTGGAGTTGTATAGTGTAAATAATATACTTGTTATTTCGAATACATACATTTCATGTGTAGTGAGCTGCTATTATTATTAACTATAATATAATAAAAACATACATTTCATTTGAGTCTGTAGCACCCGGTGTAAATTTTGGCTATTTTAAATGTTAACGATTTTTTTTTATTATTCAGTTTTATTCTGTCAGTGATGTTCTTCGTGGTACAATGAACTTACCTCTCTCTTGCCGTACCATGGAAAAAGTTTCTGTTTTAGGTATGTGTTCAGCATTTCTTAACTCACATTTCCTATCATCCTATATTTACACAGATTGTTGTAGACACGGAACACACATGAAATTTATGTATTCCAAATAATGATATATTATTTACCCTATACCACTCCCGGCACCTCACACCCAGATAACGAGACTTGAGCTGGGAGAATTTTTGACTGACTTCAGCTCTGGTAGGGGTTGCACAGGATAGCAGGTGCTTGCTGCTTGTGCTTTTGCTTTGATATTTGGACTTATGCCCATTGTTAAATGGGTTGGGGCAGCCACCCCATATACTTGAAAATGGGTTTTAAAAAAAAGGAAAAAATATGAGCAATCAGTCTTTACAGACATGAGTTCAAAACAGAACTGAGCTAACAGAAAAACATGGTGGTTTTAAAAGGGAAATGACCTCATCTGGACAGGAACCAGAAGTGATGTCATCAGACCTGGAAGTGATGTCATCAGGCCCAGGGCCGGACGTGATGTAATTGGGCCCGGAATCGGAAGTAGAACCACCGGGCCCAGGCGGAATTTTCGATGGTTGGTCTGCAGAGGAGAAAGAGAAAGGATCAGTACACTCTGCCAACCCCTGGTCTGGCATGGAATTACTCTCTTTTGAGCCCTTTTGCTGCTTTCAATCCTCACGTGTGTGACACCCTTTATCTTCATTTTAAAATGTAAAATGAGACTTAGTATTTTTTTAATTCATAAAAACATGGTTTACGTTAGAACACAACTTCATGTTACAAATGAATATATATCATGAATGTGAAAGAAAAACTTTGACTTTTTGTAAATTTAAATGTGTTTTGCGATCTGTTACTGTTTGTATGATCAAACTTGACATTGTAATCTTGTAAATATAACAGAGTTAATTAAGGGTATCAGAAAAAGATAAAAAGGTATAGGTCATTCCCATTCAGCAAAAAATGACTTTTCCTCTTTTAAATATAATATGAATTGTATTTCTTTTGCCTGTACAATCATGTTTATATTCACATTTATATTTATTATCTGAAAGAGGCTTCATGCATTAAACAAATGAACTGTACATAGCCTTTCTTTATTGTAATATGGTTGCCCGCTTCCTCTCCCCATGTTGTTTGGTTGTTATGGCTCTAGTTAATTTCTTGAAGTACAATTAGTTGTCCTTTTATCTTGAACATCCTCTTCCCATTAGTGTTAAGTTGATTTTCTGTCACCCTAAACTTTATCCTAATCCTCTTCCACATAATGTATTTGAGTCACTCACTTTTTAAAATCAATGTCCTTTAAGTTCTCTGTTTTGATTAAATCTTGAATTAAATCCTTTCTTTACAGCTGGGCTGTAAAGTTTGGACTGACCCAGCATTACAAGCATATTATTAACCAGAAAAGTAACCAAAATTGTTATAACTTACAGTTTTGTCTTTGCATAGTCAGGGAAGGAGTTAAGGAGCAATAGCAAATAATGAACGCAAATTGAACACAAGCTGCATTATGCAAGGCAATTTGAAAGAACTTTCTGTCACATTTATTTAAATGCGTAAGCAAGCTGACATTCAGAAAGTCTTTGAGTGCTAAAACCGCAGGTTTACTTTCTGCATTATTCAATCTACAGACAGCATCTGCAACAAATACACAGCAGCTGAGTAATTATTTTTAGCAGTGCCTAATGAAAACATTAACCACAGAAAATAAACAGAAAAATTACGCTTTCCAAAATATGAAAACTCTTTGCTCTTTTTAGAACAAATAAAGCATTTTGTTATAAATTAATTTTGAACAGCCAGCCTGTATCAGAAATAGAATTACTTTTAGAACATGCATGCAAAAAATATTCATAAAATACTGAGTGCATAATCGATGTGTTTCTGTATCTACAACAGGTAATGGAGAAAAGCAAGTAACTGGCTGCTTTCTTGTATTGTTTATCAACTCTTATGTTAACTGTGAAATCGTTTTTTTTCTTCTGAAAAAATAGCATAGAAATCTGCCTTCAACTTTATCTCTTCTAATCTCTCTCTCTCTCTCTCTATAAATATCCATAGAAATTACACTGCAAAAAAGTTTGGGGCAGCCACCCCATATACTTGAGAATTGGCTGTAAAAAGGCAAAGATCTGAGCAAAGGTCTTTGCAGAAATAGTGCCAAAACAGAACTGCGGTGACAGACAAAACATGGCGGTTTTAAAGCCAGACAAAAGAAATTACATCATCTTGGCAGGATCCGGAAGTGATGTCATCGGCCCGGAATGGGAAGTGACATCATTGGGTAACAGAACCAGAAGTGATGCAGAAGTGAGGCAGAATTTCCCATGGTTGGTTTGCAGAGGAAAAAGAGAAAGAATCAGTGCATTCTGCCACTCCCTGTTCTGGCATGGAATTATCCTCTTTTGAGCCCTTTAGCTGCCTCCCATGTACATGTGTGTGACAATATATATTTTGTTATATATATACACAGTATATACAGTATATATGTATATTGTCACACATGTGTGAGCAGGAGGCAGCTAAAAGGCCTGAGTAATTGTAATGCCATGACAGACCAGGGGCCGGCTTGGTCCGCTGACTGTCTCTCTCAGTTCCTTGCAGACCATTCTCGGGAAAAGCCGGCAGGTTCTGGCACCTTTGATGATGTCACTTCTGGTCCCAAAGACACCACTTCCTGTTTTTCCAACCCAAATAATGATGTTACTTTCTGTACTGGCCTTTAAAGCCGCCATCTTGCCTCCATACAAGCAGTTCATTCTTGGACTCGACTCTGTGAACATCTCTGTTCAATTTCCAAAAACATATTTTGCAGCCATGGAACAATATACGGGTGGCTGCCCCAAACCTTTATGATGTCTTTCGCTCATCCTTGTTACCATATATATTACTTACTGTATCGCAAGCTCCTTTAACATCTTCACTAATTAATTGTGTTGGTTTGAGCTGGGATTTATGACACCATGGTATGATATAATAATAATAATAATAATTTTTGGATGATAAAATGACAGAAGTACATTTTTATATTTTGCGATAAATTGAGCTATGCAGTTTGATTCTATGATCCTGGACCTTCTTATCCTTTATAGTTGACTAAAGCAAAAGTTGAAATCATATCACTATATGATTGCCTGTTGCATTTACAAGTACCTTTACATTAATTAATTAGTACATCTTATTTATTTATTTTTTTGGATAAGCATTGAACTCAACATTTCCCACAATAATCTCAACAATAGTCTTATATACAGTTGTGTTAGTAACAGAGCACACACATTGTTACCTTGTCTGTACTTAGTTTAGGTTAATGCCATATGAAATAATCCCTCATGTTTTAGTGCAAATTATTCAATGTCAATATCTCCCTATTATGTAACATGCCAAAAATTAACAAGTTCAAAAGACATTTACTGACATGTACATAGTGTAATGGCATTCTCTGCTGCATGTCTCCCACACACTAGTGACAGTAATACAATAAAAATAGGTTTAACTTCACATGTATCATTATGCATACAAGAGATAATGAAAACAATCACAAACAGTAAACACAGCACCATACTTTAAATGCAGTTTTAGTCAATTTCTACAAGGTATCACTAGGAGCAGCTGTTCAATAACCTTATAACCTGTGGATGAAAAGTGAATCCCTGAATCTAGTGGTGTGAGTGCTAATGGTGTCATTAGTTATCATTTATTCTGTTTAAATGCAGACAATCAAACATGAGAATGTCTGCAGCCATGCTAATGGTGGCTATTGCCATCACTCACAGAAAAATAATTTGAAGGCGGTTTGCTTTCTCATAATAACATGCACTCCCTTCTAGATTGTGTGTTGACCAGGACATGTTGTAACCTGTGGCATGTCCATCCTAGCCACACTATTTCATCTAACAAAAGTTCAGGTAATTATGTCACAATGGATATCTCTAAATTTTAATTGGGCGGGCCATGAACATATAAACTTGATCAATGTAGAGGAACATGAGGGTCCAACACAGATTTGTCCTGAGAGTCTAATTGTGAGCTACTGTAAGAAGAGAGAGGACAGCTTCTGTAAAGAGACACTGAGATATGAGGTAAATGCAATAGTGATTTATTGAAATACTGAGAGCTATTAAAGTGGATCAGCCATTCTATCTGCAGCAACAGTAAGGTTAAGGACCTGTTATGGAAGGCCAATTATGGCCGGAGTTTATTTGTTTTTGTTATGTCATTTATCACAATGCATTCTCCCTTTGATCAACCAACCCCTTTTTGTTTTCCTTGAAATAAATATAATTTTTCTAAGTTTTGACTTCCTTTGTATTCTTCAGATTGTGGTTGCTTGTTTCACTGGCAACAGCAAAAAAAGGAAGCAGTATGTGAGCTTGAAGCATGCAGCTGAGCACTTAAACTAGAAAGAAATTCAAAGAATTTGGAGAATTAGATAACTGTGGATAAAAACAAGATGTGTACATAAGTGGGAAAGGCAAAAAATCTCTGAACATCTAGGTATGAAATTTCCACTCCTGTTCAATAGAGGCTGATGCCTTATCAGAAGGGAAAGAGAATAGGTGAAGCTCTTTCAGTCTGGGGCTTAATTAAGTCATTGAGACTGAGCAAAATGATTTCATAAAATATATTTAAAATTACATCATATAGAAGAGAAAAAAATCAAGTTTTTTTTTAGTGAGGCAAGATTTTGGTATAGCATTACTTCTGACAAATAGTAGAAAAAAATACTGTTTAAAATTGTCAGCGCTATTTAATCCAACCCATGGAGGCATCAGGTGCAAGTCACGAAATGATACATCACTGGGACAAAAATACTCTTTAAGTATCAATAAAAGGTCCATCCATCCATCCATTATCCAACCCGCTGAATCCAAACAGGGTCACGGGGGTCTGCTGGAGCCAATCCCAGCCATCACAGGGCACAAGGCAGGAACCAATCCTGGGCAGGGTGCCAATCCACCACAGGACACACACAAACACACCCACACACCAAGCACACACTACGGCCAATTTAGAATTGCCAATCCACCTAACCTGCATGTCTTTGGACTGTGGGAGGAAACCGGAGCACCCGGAGGAAACCCACGCAGACACGGGGAGAACATGCAGACTCCACGCAGGGAGAACCCAGGAAGCGAACCCAGGTCTCCTAACTGCGAGGCAGCAGCGCTACCACTGCGCCACCGTGCCGCCCTCAATAAAAGGTCTTTCTTTGAAACTCAAACTTTTGACTAAATAAAGCAAAAGGTCTTCTTAACAACATCATTAATAACTTCATTCTGTTAATGGGCAGCTTGAAAAGCCTAGATTTTATTTTGCATGCTACATCACCTCACTGACTAGAATTTGTACAACTTTTGTGCTGGGAAAACACACTCATGGAGGAACTCCGATTGATATGAACCAGATCCAATGAAGTAAGTTGGTTCCTTGGATCCTATTCTTCTGTTTTCCTCTCTCTCAGTTTCATTAATTGGTAAGAAACCTCCTAGGTTACTGCATGATCTATAGCAGACCTGGGAGCTCCTTGAGGGTTGCCAGCTGAATTTGGCTTGTCTCAAAAATACATGCCCTTATTAAGGGAATATACATATTGATCAATTTTTTGGACTATTTTAGCATCCCACTAAAATGTTTTTCAATTACAGAGCCTTGATCACCATTTTTATGACAATTTCATATATATTACTAATCAAGAAGTCAGCTTTTTATACAAAAATGTTACTATGTCACAAGCACACTTACTCAAAACTGAACATATTTTTGTAATATCAGTTAAATGGCATCTGTTTGAAATGTGAGAAAAAACTGGTGTCCTCGGATATAATCCAAGTGTACATGAAGGAAATATATAAGCTTGTCGTACAAAGTCAGTAGGCTGGAATTTAATTCTATGAGGCATCAGTGATAAAAATTACAATGCCATACCTTCTCTATTTTGAATGTGGATATATAGGTCCTGATCTTGCTTCAGTATTGTTTTAGTTTTAGCTTTATCCCTTGCAAGAAAACTGAGGACTTCTTAGTATGTTCACTTACTTGGAAGCCAACTTTCCATATGCCCTTTTTTATTTTTTTGGCAATTCTTGTGTGCATTTCAGTGCTGCTGGTTGAATTTATGTAAAAAGCTGAATCCCCCCTTACCATCTATCTATCTGTGTATCAATAATCTTCTTATAGAATTTTCTCTGGTAAAATGACACACACAAATCTGTAAAATTTACTAGTTTTAATATTATTTGTTTGTATGTTGCTTCCTTATTTTCATTCTAACACCAACACTTTAATACTGATTTATTCTGACCTTCCAGTTATAATATATGGTGACTTCATCCATGTGACTTTGGAAGGAACCATAACAAATTTCTATCAGATTCTGACCTGTTCTACTTAAGGAGATAACATGATGAACTTGCTCTTTTCAAATGTTAATGATGCCTTTAAGTGTAAATTACTGGTTACTGCAGGCAGATCTGACTTAATTGATCTTATTTTCAGCTTTAAACCTCTTATTAGATGGCTACCATCAGAATAGCGAAAAATTGGAGCCTGCATGCTGAAATGGCTTTCAGTGACTGCTTCCAAATGATAGACTGAGAAATGGTCATTTGAGGATAATACTGAGGAACTCATTGAATACACCACAGACTATATTAATTTTTGCGTTGACTCTGTGGTACCCTCAAAGACAGTGCATTGATTTCCAAACAAGAAGACCTGAATTTCTTAGGAGCTGCAAGATCTCCTGAATGTGAAAAAGAAAGCATTCAAATCTGGTGAAAAGAGGCTCTGAGGGATGCACATCAAGTGCTAAAGAAAAAGCTGAGTGAAAAAAAGAAAGCTGTAAAGCAAACTCACTCAGAATAATATGAAATATGTCTGGAATGGACTGGGCATAGTTACTGGATTCAAGCAATCCAGGGTTCAGGTGCTAGAAGGGACTGTGGACAAAGCGAATACCCTGAACCATTTAGCTATAACTTTTAAGGAGTAAGATTAAAGATATGCAGGTGGAGGAATTTGTGGCGTCCTGAATAATGGATTACCTGTCAGGAAGACTATAGTTTGTTAGACTCAAGGACTGTGTTTCTGATATGGATGTTAGCAACACTGGAATTACACCATCTCCCTTTCTTTACATCTGAGACCATAAATACAACACCAGGTCTTGTCACTTGCAAACATTTTCAGATGATTCTGCACTTATGGGGTGTATTGATAAAAGTGATGAGACAGAGTATCGGTGTCAGGTGAATAAGTTTTCTTCTTTTTGCAAAGGGAATTGTCTGCATCTTAGCATCAGCAAAACCAAGGAACTGGTTATTGACTTCTGCCACACCAAAGAGCCTCTATGTCCAGCATCCAGAGAGTTGATGTTGGGGGTGTGCACTCCTACAAGTACTCAGAAGTCCACGTCAGTGATAGGTAGGACTGGTCTCAGGACACAGTGGAACAGAAAGGCCAGAGCAAGCTCTATTAGCTTAGGAGGCTGTGTTCCTTTAATGTGATCTTCCACAACTCTTGATAGCCAATGTTATTTTCTATGCTGTGCTGTGCTGAGCTGGTAAAATCACTTAAATAGTAGCCCACAGAATCAACAAGCTAATTAAAAGGGCAGGCTCATTTATGGTGCACACTGGACCCCCTAGAGATAATAGCATAGGAGAGAATTAAAATATAACTGAGTGCCATTACACACAATGCTGCACATCCTCTTTCTGACACACAAACACCGAGTAGTTTCAGCCAACAAATCATTCATCAGAGGTATGACAAGAAACACTACTGGGTACAACTAAAGTTATATCTATCTATCTATCTATCTATCTATCTATCTATCTATCTATCTATC
>JANRMT010062831.1:17422364-17487597 GCA_026402145.1 Polypterus bichir lapradei | reverse complement strand
ATCTATCTATCTATCTATCTATCTATCTATCTATCTATCTATCTATCGTGGAAGTTCAGCCCCCATGCACAGACAGACAGACAGACAGACATCAGATGTCCAAAAACACACACATTTAATAATTATCCATGTCTTTACAACACTACACAGTGCTCAAACCATCCAAATACTCAGTCCCTTCTTTCTCTCTCTTTTTCTCTTTCTGTCACCCTCACACCTCCACATGCAAGACCTGTCCTCTTCTACCTGACGGCCCCTTTTATAATGCCCCGGATGCTCCAGGTGGTTTGTAACGCTCTTCCAGCAGTACTTCCTGGTGTGGTGGAAGTGCCACATGAGCACCCAGAAGCACTCTGGGTATGCCTGGAATCTCTTCTGGCGGCACTTCCAAGTGAGGCAGAAGTGCTGCAATCCAAGGATCTCTAATCCTCCGGGCACCCCCTGGTGGTGGCCACGGGCCCCAAACAGGGTTGAGCTTCTAAGCTCTTATCCCATGGCCCCGATGCAGACCAGGGCAGCTACCTTCTCGTGATCCAGGGGAGGTATTGTTCCTCTCCCGGTCCTTCCAGGTGTCCCAGCTGAGCAGGATCCCCAGCGATCCACCTAAATATCTATCAACCAGGCATTTGAACTCAGAGTGGTGTATGCATTGCATCCTACATAACTGTATCAGCATTTGAATGTTTGTTTCCATTGTTAAAGACTTACTGTGTAGCTGATGCAGTAGAAAAAATAATGTTCTAATTTTTATTTTTATGTTTTGCTACAGCATAGCAAGGTATTCATCTGCAGACAGAGAAACTTCATTGTTACTGTAATGGAAGTATTGTTTCCTCCATTTGAAAAATAATTGATGCTTGACTCCTCTGGTCTTACAGCACTGCAAACCTACTGCATCAAGATAACGTCTACTTTCTAGGTAATATATACAATTGTATTTAATTCGAAAGCGACTTATTATATTGTGTTTAATCTCTTGGTGCCACCTGATGCCACTAGACCTTACTTTCTGTCACTTTTTTAAATTTTATTTTAATAAACAAGGCTGGGATATTAAGCTTAGAAGTTTACAATAGTTGTAGGAGTTCTTTGTAACTAAACTTGTACTTGAATTCTAATTTGAATGTTTAAATAAGCATGTAAATAAAAACAATTGACTTCTAGACTTCATTATTGAGTTAAGGTTCTGATGCAGTGAAACATCTTTCAGATCATTGCACTCTTAAACTTTTTTTAGGTCAAACTAGCAAAAAGCACACATTCACAAACATGCAAAATGGTTATTTTACTTGTAATGCAGCTAACAACATCATCCATCCATTATCCAACCTGCTAAATCCCAACTACAGGGTAATGGGGGTCTGCTGTAGCAAATCCCAGCCAACACAGGGCTCAAGGCAGGAACCAAACCCAGGGCAGGGCACCAGCCCACCCCAGCACAATTTAGAATTGCCAATGCACCTAACCTGCATGTCTTTGGACTGTGGGAGGAAACCCACACAGACACGGGAAGAACATGCAAACTCCATGCAGGGAGGGCCAGGAAGCGAACCCGGGTCCCCTAACTGCGAGGCAGCAGTGCTACTCATTGCGCCACCATGCCGCCCTAACAACATCATCTCATCATTTTTTGTTGACTTTACTGAATGAAATACAGTATACTGTAATATATATTCTCAACATCATTTTGAGGATCATAAGAGCAAATGATTTTGATTTTTTAAATTAAATTTTGCATTAGACACAATCCAAAAAAATTGACATTTTATTATCATTTTACCAAGACGCCATATTTATCTTCTAAAGGGCATTGCCATTTTATATCATAGTGCTGATATCTTACAAAATTCTTTGGATAACATGATGCTTCTGATGCTATAGAAGCAACATCATTAAGACTGACCCAGGCATTTAAATCCAGTATCTGAATTTGCTCATTAACATCTTATATTTGCAATTTTAATTCCTGGTTAGCAAATCTTTTTAGAATGTCTCTTGACATTGATTTTTGATTAGTGTTTTGGCTCAGATGAAATGTTGTTTTTATTTCTCAGTATTGACCTTACCCTGTATGTGCATCTCCCGGTTAACTTCATCAAAACTAACTGCCTCTCGAGACAGTACAACTAGTAAAAAATATTAGAAAAATAGTTTAATTTGAATATTACTGGTGGTTTACTTCTCAAGACATACAGCTGTTGAGTCATGAGAAGACAGAACAACAGGGCAAGAGTGTCTAGTTTGCTTTAGTGAAGACAGAAACAATTGGGCACTTTGTCTTTAGTCTAAATGTTACTCATGCTTCATGTTTGGATCCAGATGTTATTTTTTTTTCAGAAAGGGAGCTTGATAGAGTAAGACAGTGTAGATTGCTGAGCTAAGCAGGTACAAGTAAATTTTTGAATTAGGGTATGGTGACTGCTGGTTCAGACTTTGTATATGTTGTGAATCAGAGATTCTTGACAGGTAGATTCTGTCTTTGCAGATTTTGTGCACATCAATTATGCATTTCCAGATGTCAATTGTTTAGTAAAGTCAGCACACTGTCATTTTAAGAATGCTTCCTTGCCTGGGTACCACCATTTTGTACTGCAAATATATAGATGCTGCCATCTTGTTTTAAGTAATGATGGCCATTTCCAGTCACAAGAGCAGGGTGTGTGACATTATCACCGCTATTATCATTGCTATTAAAGGAGGTGACGACATCACATCAGTCTCCTACTTTTGGATTCCTTTGTTTTTTTCTTTCTTATTATCATTATTAGAAAGTAAAAGACACTTCTGAGAAGAACTCAATGTTAGTGTTTTGAGCATGGTGTACTCACTGTAAATTATTGAGTGGAAAATAACCAGGGGTCTGTTCCAAAAAGCATGGTTAGATCATTCTGGATCTCAGAACGAAGTCTGGCTTGCTTTAATGAGATTTCACACCACCAATTTAGCCGGTTCCAGAGCATTAAATTTCAATTGGCTCAATCCCTGATCTAATTTAATGCATATTCATGGCAAGATTTACAAGCCCTTTTGAGTCAATCACTGAACAGCCGATCAACCACGTACTACAAAACTGAGAAACATCGGGAACAGCTTTCATGCAGGCAGAGCAAGATGTACCATTAACAGTACGTGAAGATTACTGGCACATCCTACAAAAGAGGAGCAAGGCACCTAGTAAGGGAAGGGCGATGGTGTGGAGGAATATCACTAAAAGAGTGATTAAAACTGTTTCAGTGAAATCCATGTAAAGTTTTTTTGTGGTAATTTGTTACATTGTGGAAAAGGGGTCAAACGTGTCCAGAGGCAGAAGGACAGGAGGAAGGTAAAGAGAGTGGAAATGAGGGTAGGAACTTTGAATGTTAGCAGTATGACTGGTAATGGAAAGAAGGAAGGTTGAGATATTGTGCGTGCAAGAGACTAAATGGAAGGAGAGTAAGGCCAGGTTGATTGGAGGTGGATTTAAATTGTTCTATCATTTTGTAGATGGGAGGAGAAATACGGTAGAGATTATTTTAAAGGACCAGTATGTCAAGAGTGTTTTGGAGGTGAAAAGAGTGTCAGAGTAATGATGATGAAGCTGGAAACTGAAGATGTGATGATGAATGTTGTTAGTGCATATGCCCCGCAAGTTGGGTGTTTGATGGATGAGAAAGAAGATTTCTGGAGTGAGTTCGATGAAGTGATGAACAGTGTACCCAAGGGACAGAAAGTGGTGATTGGAGTGGATTTCAATGGACATGTTGGTGAAGGGAACAGAGGAGACGAGGAGGTGATGGGTAGGTATGATGTCAAGGAAAGAAATGAAGAAGGTCAGAGGATAGTGGATTTTGCAAAAAGGATGGGCATTTTTGTAGTGAATACGTATTTTAAGAAGAGGGAGGAACATAGGGTGATGTAAAAGAGTGGAGGAAGATGCACACATGTAGATTACATCCTATGCAGAATAGTCAACCTGAAGGAGATTGAAGACTGCAAAGTGGTGGCAGGGGTAAGTGTAGTTAGGCAGCATAGGATGGTGGTCTGTAGCATGCCGTTGAAGATCAAGAAGAAGAGGAGGAGGAGAGTGTGAGCAGAGCCAAGGATCAAATGGTGGAAGTTGAAAAAGGAAGACTGCAAGGTTGAGTTTAGGAAGGAGATAAGACAGGCACTGGGTGGCAGTGAAGAGTTGCCAGACAGCCGGGCAACTGCAAACGAAGTAGTAAAAGTGACAGCAAGAACGGTGCTTGGTATGTCATCTGGACAGAGGAAGGAATTAAAGGAAACCTGGTGGTGGAATAGGGAAGTACAGGAGAGTATACAGAGGAAGAGGATGGCGAAGAAGAAGTGGGATAGTCAGAGAGATGCAGAAAGTAGACAAGAGTACAAGGAGATAAGGCACAAGGTGAAGAAAGAGGTGGCGAAGGTTAAAGAAAAGGCATATGATGAGTTTTATGAGGGGCTGGACACTAAGAGGGAGAAAAGGACCTGTACCGATTGGCTAGACAGGGGGGCCAAGCTGGGAAAGATGTGCAGCAGGTTAGGGTAATAAAGGATAAGAATGGAAACGTACTCACAAGAGAGGAGAGTGTGTTGAGCAGATGGAAAGAGTACTTTGAGAGGCAGATGAATAAAGAGAATGAGAGAGAGACAGGGTTGGATGATGTGGAAATAGTAAGTCAAGAAGTGCAACGAATTAGCAAGGAGGAAGTAAAGACAGCTATGAAAAGGATGAAAACTGGAAAGGCTGTTGGTCATGATGACATACCTGTGGAAACATGGAGGTGTTTAGGAGAGAGGGCAGTGGAGTTTTTAACCAGATTGCTTAATAGAATCTTGGAAAGTGAGAGGATGCCTGAGGAGTGGAGAAGAAGTGTACTGGTGCCGATATTTAAGAATAAGGGGAATGTGCAGGACTACAGTAACTACAGGGGAATAAAATTGATGAGCCACAGCATGACGTTATGGGAAAAAGTAGTGGAAGCTAGGTTAAGAAGAAAGGTGATGATTAGTGAGCAGCGGTATGGTTTCATGCCAGGAAAGAGCACCACAGATGCAGAGGGAGTTGCATTGCGTCTTCGTGGACCTGGAGAAAGCATATGACAGGGTGCCTCAAGAGATGTTGTGTTGTTGTATGAGGAAGTTGGAGTGGGAGAGAAGTATGTAAGAGTTGTACAGGATATGAACGAGGGAATTGTGACAGTGGTGAGAACTGCAGTAGGAGTGACAGATGCATTCAACATGGAGGTGGGATTACATCAGGGATGCGCTCTGATCCCTTTCTTATTTGTAATGGTGATGGACAGGTTGACAGAAAAGATTAGACCGGAGTCCCTGTGGACTATGATATTTGCTAATGACCTTGTGATCTGTAGCGAGAGTAAGGAGTAGGTCAAGGAGACCATAGAAAGTTGGAGGTTTGCTCTAGAGGAGTGAGGAATGAAGTTTAGTTAAAACAAGACAGAATGCATGTGTTTGAATGAGAGGAGGGTCAGGGGAATGGTGAGGATGCAGGGAGTAGAGTTGGTGAAGGTGGATGAGTTTAAATACTTGGCATCAACGATACAGAGTAATGGGGATTGTGGAAGAGAGGTAAAAAAGAGAGTGCAGGCAAGGTGGAATGGGTGGAGAAGAGGGTCAGGAGTGATTTGTGACAGATGGTTATCAGCAAGAGTGAAATGGAAGGTCTACAGTACAGTAGTGAGACCAGCTATGTTATATAGGTTGGAGATGGCATTGACCAGAAAGCAGGAGACAGAGCTGGAGGTGGCAGAGTTAAAGATGTTAAGATTTGCATTGGGTGTGACGAGGATGGACAGGATTAGAAACAAGTGCATTAGAGGGTCAAATCTGGTTGGAAGGCTGGGAGATGTCAGAGAGGTGAGATTGCATTGGTTTGGACATGTGCAGAGGAGAGATGCTGGGTATATTTGGAAAAGGATGTTAATGATAGAGCTACCAGGCAAGAGGAAAAGAGGAAGGCTTAAGAGAAGGTTTATGGATGTGATGAGAGAGGACATGCAGGTGGTGAGTGTAACAGAGCAAGATTCAGAAGACAGGACGATATGGAAGAAGATGATCCACTGTGGCAACCCCTAACGGGAGCAGCCGAAAGGAGATGAAGAAGTGGAAAATGTACCCTGGTGACATTACTTTACTTAAAATGTTATATCATCAAAAAAGTGTAAGTAAGACCAATGCCATTCAAGTTTTCAGCATACATAGGAGTTTTTCTAGTTATTACTGTGAGAGATGCTGAACATTCCCGTGGCTACACTGAACCCTGTACTGTCCAGTAGTTATGTAACGAAAAAAATCAGTTAATTACTGTTATGTACAAATCTGCAACAGATGACTCAAAGAGCCCTCTCTTTGAATGGTAACTTACCCTGTTCAAACATGAGATCTCTGGTATTTGTCTGTATTATTTTCCTAACAGTAATAGACTTCTTTTTAGATTTTTCCTTTCGATTTTAGAAATATGTGAAATTAAATGTAATCATACACTTGATTATACTGCTTATCCAATTAAAATGCAATTTACTGAACCCCATGAAGTACCCATGGCATAGTCCATCTGTCTGATTCAGTAGTCAAATTCAGGTTCATTGCTCATTTTCTCTTTTGCCTTTCTATAAGTAGATATTGTTACTCAGTGTGTTCCTCTGTTTAATATAAGCTTGCTCATGTGCTGCCCCATTCTGGTGACTCTTCTTCTCTCTACATTTACAGTATGTACTGTATATTAAATAATGTACCATTGTATATGCTTTTTCATTGATTCATTTTGCAATGTTAACTACTTTCAAAACTTTTTCTAGCATTCCTCACTTTTACAGATGTTATGCAAAATATTCATTGAGGAATTCTGCAGTTAAAATTTGAGGTGATTAGTTTACTTACTTCAGGGATTGAACAGAGTGTGCAGATGTAATTTTCTGTCTCTGTCTTCCCCTCTTAGTATGGATTGGGCCTGAGGCATTGCTGACCAGAATGAAATGCAAACTCATAAGAATATGAATTTAGAGATAAATTAGATAATCAATAGTGCAGCATCTGCAATGTCCTTAAAGCATTTTGCCATAATACCTTGAATTGGGAGCACAAGTGTCAAAGACAGGATTAAGAAATGTAAAATAAACTCCTGTGTAATGGATCAATTAATTTAAATGAGGGCATGTGCTGAAGACATCAAGTTCTGTCAGAAGCTTTCTCCTGGATACCCTTCAGGTGTCTCCAAGGAAACTGATGGTCTTATTCTTCTAAAGCTTGGGTGTCTGCCAGCCTTCATTGCATTCAGGCCTGATTTATCTGTTGGAATTTAAAGTATTAGTGTGTCGAGCAAAGTAAAAACGTTATAATTAATAGCAATCCAATTATTCTAGTGTACAGCTAGAAAAATAGTTAAAATAAAGAAGTGTATCACATTATTTTGTTGTTTTAACTTCTGTTTTAATTGCGTAAGCTACTGAAATTCAGTGGTACTGTATAGCTATGAGTGACATACATAACATATGTATGTTAGGCTGATGTTTGCCCCTCAGTTTTATTCCATTAAAGATCTTAGAGTAGAACAACACATCAATCCAGAAACCACTATTCCCCAGCTTAAAATCCATAAATCATATACAGACTTTAAATAACTGATTTCTAATACATTTTATTTCATAATTGTTAATAAAAAAATAATGTGTCTCAAAAATTTAATTTAAGAGTTTTCTTTAAATTGCATCATAAATGTGCTGAGTTGGAATTCAATATCACAGCTCCAGCTTATTCAAAACTCGGCTGCAAGAGTCCTTACTCGAACCAGCAGCAGCGAGCACATCACACCCAACCTGCTCCGTCTTCCCTGGCTCCCTGTGTCTTACAGAATCGAATATAAAATCCTACTAATAACCTACAAAGCCTTAAATAACCTCGCGCCAAACTACATCAGTGATCTTCTCCATCACTATGTGCCTGCCTGCCCACTAAGGTCCTCTGATTCTGGCAATCTTGTTGTGCCCCACACTAATCTTCACTCCATGGGTGACAGGGCCTTCAGCTGTATAGCGCCCAGACTCTGTAATGACCTACCGAAATTAATCAGGTCAGCTGACTCCATGATTTCTATTAAAAAACAACTCAAAACTCATCTGTTCAGGAAGGCTTTTAGCTCTACTTGACTTCATTCCCCTTCTCTCAGTTCACCTCTCTGTCAAAATGCTTATGTAACCTGTATGTGTGTGTGCTACACCATCAATTCTGTTGTCTGTTAGGCTTTCTCTGAATTTACTGTCTTAATATTCTTTATTTATTTATTTGGTTTGTACAATGCTATACGCTGTATACCCTGCTGTTTTCTCTTATTTTCTGTAAGTGCCTTGAGCATGGGAAAGGCGCTATATAAAAAAATGTATTATTATTATTATTATTAAGGATTATAAAACAAAAGCAAACAAGACACCGTTAATTCTCTCTTACATAACTATTATGGTATATCTTTTAGAGTAAGCAAATGTAGGTGGGAAAATTTCTTCAAAATTCAACTAGTCCATATTTTATTTTCACATTTCACGTTCTGGAAGCCAAGATAGTCTTGACTTTAAAATATCACAGATCACATGCTGAATGTTAAGAGACACCGAATGTATCTGAGGATTTTTGTGAGGAAATGAGACCTGGGGCCTCATTTATAAAGCTTGCATACATAAAAAAAGAGGCCCGAAATGTGTTTATGTAACTTCCTCCACAAACATCAGGGTATTTAAAAGAAAAAAGAATACTTGACAGGAAAGCTTGTGTATATTTATGGCAATTCTGACCCAAGCATAAGCATTATTTTGGAGAAACTGGGAAATAGCAGCACCCTTGATCAAGTAGAGAAATGCAGCCAAAACAGCTAAATGACAATTCTCGCTTATAATAATTCATATCACAAAGACATTATAATAATGTGCATTGACTTGACAAACATTTTAAACCACTTGAGTGGTGAATATGACACACAGACTGCATTTTAGTTCTCTTTCAAGAGAACCAATGCTACGTATTTGCAATGAAGTTTTTTGTTTTTTTGTCAATTTATGCACTTCTCTGGGAACTGGTTGACAAGTTAGGAATATCTCAGCCAAGCTTCACTTCCATCTAGACTACTGTGCCATTGCTTGAATGAGCAGGCACTGTGTCCAGTTTTTGTTTTGGTGTGGGGGTACATACATAAAACATAAAATATTTTTGCGAACATAAAAAGGCAACTTGCAGCAGTGTTCGGTCTTCATTGTATCAGCAATCATGTCATTACATGTGCCAGGTAATAGTGCAGGGGTGTCGAACTCCAGTCCTGGAAGGCCGCAGTGGCTGCAGATTTTCATTCTAACCATCTTCTTAATTAGTGACCAGTGTTTGATGCTAATTAACTTCTTTAGCCTTAGCTTTAATTAGCTTGACTCAGGCCCCTTAGTTGTTTTTTCCTTAATTAGCAGCCAGACAGTAATGAGACATAAAACAAGCAGGACATGACCAGTTCACCTGTACCCATCAAAGAAAATCTGAAAATAAAGATGAAGGTCTCAGTAAGGTTGATCCCTCAGGTTACCAAAACATTTTAGGAGTTCTTAGAAAAAAACAGAATATCAGCAGTTTTGGAAATGTCTCCTGTGGCAAAAAGAGAGCAGCAACATGCCATGGAATTGAATAACGGGTTTAATTAACAGCAAGAATCAGCTTCTCATTAAGGAACTGGTTTGAGTTTGAAGCCCCAATTTAGCTGGTCATCTGTTGGCTCGTTTCATGTCTCATTTCTGTTTGCCTGTCATTTAATGAAGAAAAGAATCAATTCAAAAGACTTAATCCTTAAAAACAGGGCTATTAAAATAGAGGGAAAAGAAGTTAATTAGCAGTGAAAACTGGACACTGATTAGGAAAAGGGTTAGAAAGAAAACCTGCACCCACTGCAGCCCTCCAGGCCTGGAGTTTGACACCTGTGTAATAGTGCCTACCTGCTCAGATGCTGGCCTTTTACCCCTTTTCTTAACCCTCAGATAGCAGAGGAGAGACACAATAATGCTGTGAATGATCTTGCGTGCTCAATTGTGCAGTACAGTCAGAGGTGCTCACAAATGCAGATAACAAATTAGGAGGTAGGCTACTCAGCTAGCCAGTGAATGTCTGCAGCATTATGATTACATGTGTATGAGGTTGATTAGCATTGAGTCACATTCATGGATGCCCATTTGCAGGATGATTGTAATTTATAAATGTAAATTGCATAGAATCAGGCATACACCAGGTTTTATAAATTTGATTTGTTTTAGCATACACATTTCATATTTCATATTTTTGCATGTGCATATTTTCACAGTCAAATATATGTAAAGTTTTCTGAGCCAGCACTGACCCAATAGCGCAGTTCGAAGCATCACAATACAAAATAAACTGGCTTTTAAAATCTGTAAAAGCAACAATGGATGATTTAGCTAAAGCTATTTTAAAATATCTGGAAACCATTGCAGCTTCTTGAAATCATTGGAAAGGCACACATTTTTGTATGTGATAGAGGAGAGGGTCTGCTATATGTACAAATAATAAGAACACAATCCTAAAAACCCTTGTAGTTGTGTTGGAGAGACAGGCCATTGGGAGACTTTTTCTATGTTTTTACAATCAGGCAAAAACCCATTACTTGTTACAATATGGCCTAAAATATGACATGGCCAAGTCCCAAATGGCACTTGGAAGGGTGAAAATTTCCTTCCATATCTACAAAATTGCATAAGAACCTCATCAAGGTGTGCCACAGGAGTCTGGAAGGACAAACTTAATAATGATGTCATCTAGATAAATCAGACCGGTTTTCCACTAGCAACCATGCATGACAGTAACTCCATTAACATTTGAATGTAGGAAAACCACTTGATAATCCCATGGGCACCACGTTAAAGTGGTACAATCCACTTCCAATGGTAAAAGCAGTCTTCTCTTTTTCCCTTATCAGGCATCAAAATTGTTATCAGCTCTAGGTAATGGTTGGAAATCTCAGATGTTGGCAGCATTAAGTCTGCGATAATCAACACAGAAATGATAACTTCCATCCTTTTTCCACTCCATTACAATGGGAGAAACTCAGGGACTGTGACTTTCTTTAGTAATATCATGGCGGAGGAGATCCTGCTAGTCTATTTTAGCATAAATGGTTGGTAATGTCTGATAAGCAGACTGTTAATTTGGCATGGTGTCACCTGTTTGAATATGGTGTTTAATAAGACAAGTCTGCCCATAATCTTTGGAGTCTTGACTGAATACATCATTCCAATTTTGTAGTAACTGCTGAAGATCATGAAATTGCTGCTAAGATAAAGTTCTGTTAACTTCTCCACTATTGTTTCAATTACAGTATATGCACTCTACTTGTTAGGTGTCACTGGATAGAATTGACCCAGACATGTGCTGCCCTGCAGTGTGATGTCAAACGTAGGGTTTGAGACTCACACTTTTGTTAAACAAAATAAATTAAGCAAGAGGAAGAAGAGGGGAATACCACGATAATACACATTTTGTGATTAAGATTGTGATTTATATTTGCCCTGTGTGATAATGAATTTCAATGTCTATTTATAGAGCTCATTTAAAGCAACATCCGTAATGCTGTATCCAAAGTGTTTTACATTAAAACATACAATAAACATAAAATAAATACAATGAAACGCAATACAACCAGCAAATGACTAAGAGGAGGGAACCATTAGTATCACTGACATTTAAAGAATAGAAAGGCATCTTCAATCGAGTTTTAAACAATACAATTGAAAGTGAATTTTTAATGCAATAAGTCAAAAATTTCCACAGACGAGGTGCAGCAGCTGCAAAAACCCTGTCTCCCTTAGTTTTGCAATACAAGGAACCACAAGAGACAACTGACTGGCAGATCTGAGCTCTGTGGATGGCTGGTGTATAACACACAATTCAGGCAAATTGGTTGGAACATACCCATGTAATAATTTAAAATCCAGCAGCAAAATTTTAAATTCAATTGTAAAGCTAACTGGCAACCAGTGTAAAAAGGCTAAAATTGGAATAAAAGGGGCAAACTTTTGGTCCTAATCAAAACATTACCAGCAGCATTCTGAACCAGTTGTTGCCTGTGTATCAGGGATTTATTGATGCAAGAATACAATGAGTTACAGTAATCAAGCTGAGAAAAGATAAAAGCATGTGTAGCTTTCTCAGATACTAGTCATAACCTTGGCTAAAAGATGAAGTTGGAAAAAGCAACTCTTGACCATAGAATTAATTTCTAAACCAATTTCAGCTTTGGCTGCAGGATCAACTATCATTAGTTTTAGTATTATTATTATTATTATTATTATTAGTAGTAGTAGTAGTGGTAGTAGTAGTAGTAGTTTTATTTATTTATTATCATTAATTTTATTTACCTTTTACCTTGATTCAGATTGAGAATATTGTCAGCCATCGTGGTTCTTATTTCTTCAAGACAATTGTGCAATCGATTCATTGCAGAATTGCACACAGGAATATAAACGTGCGTGACATCAGCATAATTGTGAAAAGGAACATTAAACTTCCTAAAAATGGCTCCTATAGGATGAAGATATATAGAAAATAAAATAGGACCCAAAGTGGATCCCTGAGAGACACAAGATTTACCACAATAGGAGTGGTAGACGAAAAAGGGGAATTGAAGGTCACTGAAAAACGTCTAACAGTTAGATATGACCTGAACCAGTTAAGAGCAGCCCCTTTAAGCCCAACTAGATGCTCAAGCTGTAGCATCAAGATCTCATGATCAATAGTGCCAAAAGCTGCAGAAAGGTTTAGGAGGACAAGAACTGCTGCCCCACCTGAGTCAGGATTAAGGGAGATGTCATTAAATACTTTCAGGTAGGGCTGCTTCAACACAGTGATAATGCCTAAAGCCAGATTGGTAGGTCTCAAATAAATTATTGGAGTTAAGATAATCGACCAATTGATCATAAATAATTCTAATATTTTTAGCCAAAAATTGTAATTTAAAAATTGGGTGAAAATTAGCTAACACTCCAGGATCTATCTCTGCTTTTTCAAGACAAGGTCATGCCACCATATGTTTAAAAAATGATGGCACAACCCCTTCACTGACAGAACCATTTAAAATATCCAACAATACTGGGCCTAGGACATCAAATGCTTCCAGTAAAAGATGTGGTTGAACAACATCAACAGGACAAAAAGTAGGTCTAGGTATGTCAATAGTACTTATTAGCTGTGATAGTGAAACAACATCAAAGGAGTTCAAAACAGTGCCAGGAAGTACTGTACATAGCCAGATGTAACAATGCCAGAGAATAAAGCATCGATTTTACTGACAAAAAATGAAAGAAACTGCTCACATGAATGAACAGTACTATTTAATCCCATCTCTGAATGGTGATGAACAGCTGCATTAATCGTCTTAAATAAGACCCTGGGTTTCTTAGAATGAGATGATACAAAATCAGAGAAGTAATCATGTTTATATTTCTTAACTTCCTCCTGGATGTTAAACAGAGAAATCCTATAAATCTGTGCAGATACATTCTGCCTGTTTTTCTTCCACTGACCATTCAGTAATCCTACAGATGCACCACAGCTGCCATGTATTGTCATTAAGCCATGGAGCAGGTCTTCCCTTTCCACAGCATATTTCATTAGGAGTCTAAAACTGTTTTACATAATAGTAGTATTAGGCAGGCGGGTTCTGTCAAAATGTCAATCAAAATGGAATTAAAGAGTACACACCATAAAATACACACTTTTCATCAATACAAAAACACAAAAGTCAAAATTTGGGGATAGAATAGAGTGACATGACGTTCTTTTTTACCTGACATACCTTTTTTTGATGCATAAAGCATTCACCTCACAGAAATTTGTAAAATTCTTAAAACTTCCTGGGATATAGTTTAGCTTGTTACACAATTGTTATGAACATATGCACACCTGTTTTCATTCCATGCACTACTGGTGAATGTTTTGAACTTGCAAATTACATAGCAATTACAATGAAACCAAAGTGGGACGTGGAAAGTTTCAGATTTGTCAAGTTACTCTAATTGTTTAAAATTATTCAAACATGAATTTCACCTTCTGAAATTGGGTCTGAAGTCACATAGTCCACTGTAAATAATAATTGAAAATGACCCCAAGAAAGCTTGGCAAAGCATTTGATACAGCAATGTGAGTAATTTTTGTTGATTGCTGCTCTTATACTGTAATTTGGTACAAAGGATGGCTTCTAAATACCAGATTTTATGCTACTTTAATCTACTGTTAATGTGTCCTCGTAATTCAAAGGGGAACACAAAATTTAAGGTTATTGTATAACTTTAAAGCTTTTCAGTATTTAAAAACTATCCAACCCGCTATATCTTAACTACAGGGTCACGGGGGTCTGCTGGAGCCAATCCCAGCCAACACAGGGTGCAAGGCAGGAAACAAACCCCGGGCAGGGCGCCAGCCCAGTGCAGGGCACACACACACACACACCAAGCACACACTAGGAACAATTTAAGATCGCCAATGCACCTAACCTGCATGTCTTTGGACTGTGGGAGGAAACCAGAGTACCCGGAGGAAACCCACATAACAAGGGGAGAACATGCAAACTCCACGCAGGGAGGACCCGGGATGCAAACTCGGGTCTCCTAACTGCGAAGCAGCAGCGCTACCCACTGCGCCATCGTGCCTCCCTATTTAAAAACTAGTAAGATGATATTGTACGTTTTGGCCCCATAACCATCTTTTTACCTTTTGCATGGAGCAAAAATATCATTATCACTATAGGTAAGATATTATATATATATATATATATATATATATATGTATGTTGTGGCTGACAGCCGGTGCCCTTACCTTGTTTGGGATACCTATGTGATGGAAGGAAATGGGGAGAAAGCATGCTCAGGGAATTAGCTCCCCTAGATCATTAGATGGCAGTCCCCCTGGGTTGAAAAAGCACCCAGGATTCCAACAGGGCACAGATCGGTTTGGAGTTTGGTGGCTAAGCCCTGCTGGATTTCAGGGCTGCTGGATCTGCATAGATGGCAGAACCTGATTTATTTGGCTCCTTCCTTAATCAGAAGTGCTTTTGGATCAAGCCTATGGGACACCGGAAGTATTCCCTGGTATAACATAAAAGGAGCCAGCTGTCACTGAGGAGCCAGAGTCAGGAGGGAGAAGACGAAAGCTTGCTGGAGAAGGAGTGGAAATGGAAAGAAAGAGAGAAATACTAAGATAGAACAAAAGTTGCTGAGTTGTGTACTTTATTTGCTGTACTGTGCTGTGCAGGTGTAAAGCAAAGGGAATAGTTTCCCACAGCTAAATAAAAAAATGTGTGTTGTGCTGAACTTGTGTTTGTCTGTGTCGGGTTTGTCCCTGCTGGCCACAGTAAAACCTTTTTATTGGCTTAGAAAAAAATGAATGGTAGCAAAGACAAAAAGGCAGAACAGGGGTTAGTAGTGAGCAAGCCTGAGCAGCTGAGGGGTTAGTTCTAAAATATTGGTTTTGTTGTCTAGCCCTTCTGAGTTATCAAGGACTAGAGAGGAAGAGTGTACATTTAAGAACACTATGAAGTCAAAAGGTCTCCTCTCGGAGACTCTCAACTGGCAGGAAATATCATAGGGATTTTTCCAAGTTTCTCTCCTAGTTTTAAAACTTATCTTAAATTTGTCCCAGTCTAATTTCATTAAATTGAGATTTTCAATAAAATATTGAATGCAGTAATGCTTCATTTTAGAAGTCAGCATTCTGGGGAATTCTGTATTCAGACCTTGCTCATGCTTAATTGTTCATGAAGACTGCATTCAGGTGAAGCATAGCTAATTCTGAAGTGTTTGCACTCTCACACAGTGTTAATCTTTACAGTTTTTGCCTGTTGCTTGAACACTATAGACCCATGCTTAGACTAAAGTAACACAACTTGAAGCTTTTGTTACCATACCTCAAACACATGTACCCATACCTTACACAAAAGCGCTGCTTTGCACTCTAGTTGCAATTATGCAACACACTTACTCCTTTATGCAACACACATGGTCCTGCATACTACACTCTATTTCATACATAAGACACTTCTTTCAAAAATGAAATCTCAGGGTGCCATTTGGAAAACACATGTATCCAAAATACAAAACACATCGGGTAATTGCAACCACTCAAATACACACCTGAAGGCACTTACTTGCAAAACTGAACACTAATTAGCCAACTACAAAAAGCCCTCAGTTTAGCCATTTCAAGAACTTTGCAAGCATGGATGGAGGGAGAGCAAGAGGAAGAGGAGGAGGAGGTCGAAGAGGCCATGCACGGACCCATATTTCTGATGATATAAGAGCAACTTTGGTGGACCATGTCATCAACCATGGCCTGACTATGAGGGAAGCTGGGCAGAGAGTCCACCCACATCTAAGCCGCTTCACAGTGGCATCTGTAATAAGAAAATTCCGACTAGAAAACAGGTATGTCTTCACCTCTCTACCTTCTACTCTACTCAGATGGTTTTTATAGCACTGTTCTACAGTATATCACATTACCATATCAAGTGTACAGGGTATTGCAGGGTGCTAATGCTCCTCTTGCAGCCAAAGTGGTAGTTTTTGTGAAACATACCATGATTACTTATATTGAAGTACAGTGTTGTACAGTGGATGATACAGTATATACAGTAAAGTACTGTAAGAAAAATAAGCAAACCGATGACAATATGTGGTTGTATTTCTCTAGAATGACTCGAAGACCTTCTGGGGGAGGACGCCAACGCCTGTTCACACAACAGCAGGAACTTGCCGTTGTGGACCTAGTGAGGGCAGACAATGCCATCCGTCTCCACCAGCTACGAAAGAAAATACTTGCAGACAGGCAAGTGTTCAACAACATAAACCATGTGAGCATCACCACCATCAGACGCATCTTGGGAAAACACAGCATCACCATGAAGCAGCTCTACAGAGTCCCATTTGAGAGGAACAGTGACAGGGTCAAAGGACTTCGAGCTGAATATGTACGGGTAAGTGTAACTGTCCTTTACATTTACAATACAGTATTGGTGAAATCCAGTAGCAGCTGAATATGTACCATATCAGTACCACATGGATCCATTCTGAGAGCTACACAGGTACCTGTGTGCTGGGGTGAGGGTTCTGTATGTGTAGCACTGTAGTACAGTAATATGTTCTCTTTTTTTTTACAGAGAATCTTGGCCATGGATGGAGCTGCACAGCCTCATGAATTCATTTTCCTTGATGAAGCTGGATTCGACCTGAGCAAAACAAGACGACGGGGTCGTAATATAATTGGCCAAAGGGCAATTGTGCACGTCCCAGGGCAGCGCGGGGGAAATATCACATTGTGTGCCGCCATAAGCCTTCGAGGGCTTCTGCATCATCATGCAAAACTAGGTCCATACAATAGCCAACATATACTCACATTTCTAGATGCTCTCCATAATATAGTTGTACAGAACAGACCAGATCAGCCCAGGTTTGTGGTGATATGGGATAATGTCAGTTTCCATCAGGCTGCTCTTTTGTGTTTACAGTATAGTGTTTTTTCTATTACTGTATTATGTTTTTTTTTTTTTAGCTTTATCTGAATTCATGGTACTGCAATGTACAGTGCTGCAATGTACAATATTGAGTAGGCCTATTTGCTTTTTTGGTTGTTTGAAAATGTGTCTCCTGAAAATATGCCTTCTGAATAAACAATGAAAATCAAAGACTGCAGTGTTTTATATAAAGTAGACTAGAGTGTTACCCCTGATCTGATAGTGTTTGCATATGATGCAAGTATGTGTCATTTTGTCAACAGAGTTACATTTTGACAAAGGAATGTTAGGTTTTGATAGCAGAGTTTAGGTTTTGGGAGTAGAGTTTCAATTTGGCACAGATGTGAATGGTATATTTCCCAGTGTTGTGTCATGTTTACTTGTGTTTAGAGTTTTGACACAATGAGCGAAGTTTTGCAAAATGTGTTCAAGCAATGGGCAAAAACTGTAATTCTCTTTTACCATTTGCTCCATAATAGTAACATTTTCTTGTGTCATTGTGGCAAAGTACAGTCAGATCATGGGTTGTTTTAGAGAGGTATCCTGCTATAACAGAATTGCGCAGGCCATCTCTTGACTGTGGTGTATGCAGGGTAGTAGTCCAAGTAAACATTAATTTTGCAAAAATGAGAAACATGTTGTTTTTTCAGTTTTCATCTTGGTTCTAGAAAAAGTAATATATACTGTACTATAAAAAACAAAGGCTTCAAAACTTGCCATATATTGGTATAAAAAAGCTAATCAGTTTGCAAAAAAGGTGTAGTAGAATGTCACGTTTAGATTCAAAACTTTTTGATCACCCTTCTTCAAAACGTTACCATGCTTTTTTGTTTCCAAGCTGTTCTTCAATAGCTCAGTGAGCCATTAGAAACATTGTAACCCTTATGTTTTTGGTTCATCATCCTGCTTTTTCATGACCATGCATGGCTGTGCATCTATTGATTTTCACAAAAGAAAATGTGAGACATATCATGTGATTTTTATAAGCATAAGTTGCTACAAAATCTTAAACAATGAACTTAAACCAACTATTTATCAAAACATAGTTGAAAACTCTGTTTAGTTGTATGCACACTATTAAAATCTCTCTATTATAAAAAGAAATCCTGTCCTGGAAAGCAAAAGCAAGGTTACGATACGTGATCTTCTGGGAAGACATTTAAAAGACCCGCGAGATGAAAGAGACTTGCCACGGTGCGTCTCACGGGAACATAGAACGAGATTATTGCAAGACATGCCCTACTTACAAGCAATATCAACAAATAAGACCACAGGCAGAAAAAACAAATCAGTAGTCTAAAGACAGTCACGCAGCACGCACAGCTCCAGGGCTCTCAGTGCATATAAAGTGTATAAGGTCAATACGGTAGAAATGAATAGGGTAAAAATGAAACGTCGACAACTAAATGAAGAAGGAAAAAAAGCGCGGAGAAAGGAGACCAATGGCCACAGAGAGTCTCACCGGGGACCTTAAACATGAGACTTTGTGCTGGGACTGTCTCGCGATGACGTGGAACATGAGATTCTTGCAAGACACGCCCTACTTACTGAGCACACACAGATTCAGGGCTCTCAGCGCATATAAAGTGTATAAGGACAGTACGTTATAAATGAAACGTCGACATCTAAGTGAAGAAGAAAGCAGCGCGGAGAAAAGAGACTCAAAAGCGTTGGAGAGAGAAAAGAGCAAAAAAGAATAATCGAGGTGCAAATTCAGAAAATAAGGAAAGTAATTATCAGCCCGGAACAAGTGGAATTGAAAAAAAAAGCACGTCCAATCTGGCTCAGAATTAAAAGACAAGAGTAAAAGACAAAGTAGAACTTCATAAAGACGTTTACAAACGTTGGCGCTAAACACATGCAGAGCAGGTTAGAGATTATGAAAGCAGTAAAATTAGAAAGGGTAAAAAAAAAAACGGCGCTATACACATGTAGAGAAAGTTTAAGGATATGAAAGTACAAAAATTACAACATATAAAAAAAGAATGTAAAGATCGCAGTAGCGCAAACAAACAAACTGCCTCATTTAACTATGCACCAGTCTAACTTTGGTTTTGCACAATAATCACTACACTATTGCACCTTAACACTTAATTGTACTTTATTCACATAATTTTACTTATTTATTATGTTCTACTATACTGTTATCTTTCAATCTATGGCTTTTTGTTAATCTAACTGATATTCTTCTAACTTTGCATAGTTTTTGATAAGCGGATCAGGATGCATTTCACTGCGTGTTGTCCTTTAACTATACATGTGACAAGTAAAGAATCTTGAGAATTTCAAAAACGGAGTTTAGTGCACATGCATTTATTGGTTAGTTTGTAAAAAAAAAAAAAATATTAACTGCTGATGATGTACTGTAGATCGTTTTGTCTGTGTCCAGAAATTCCAAACAGAGAAACCTATCCTGAATTATGGTGCAAAGTCATTAAACACATGTCTCACTGACCTCATTAAAAAGATTCAGCATATTGGGACTTGCAAGGTTACAAATATTGTTTTTACAGAGGTTCAAAGAAAAAAAAATCTTAAAAGTGTGTATTTGGAAAACCAAACATGGGGGTTGGCGAGCGAAGCAAGCAGGGGTCGAAACCCCCTAGTCCTTCAAAAACTTAAACAAGATGTTCTCGACTGCCCACTGTATGTGGTAATATGACACACATACATGTTTCTGATGTATAGTCCTGGGATTCCCTCATAAATTACTTCTGTGTGTGGTGAATGCTGGTTACATGAGATTCTCTGAAGCTGTTTCTCATAGGAACTAAAAACATGTTAAGTATTGATTAATAATGAATGTGCAGTATGGGATTTAGGTGTGTTAACAACTAGCAAGCAGCACAACCAGGATTAGTCCCTTCAGTGAAATCATAACATAATGTGAATATGTGTAAGAAACTGTTGGCTGGGTTGAAGAGATCTCATCTTGTGTAAGCAGAGATTGTTGAAAGATAATCACATGGAAGTTTTATACTTTTTAAATTGCCTAAAGTAATATTTTACAATGGTTCAAATAAACTTGTAGATGGATAACTGCAGTATGTCCCAGTCGTTGGACAAGGAGCATATTATGAGGTAAATGTTAAAAAATGTGTGTGCAGCAAGAGGAAATCCATCCTAGATGCTGAAAGGAGAAGACATAACCAGCTTTTCCCAGATTTTTGTATGGTGTTTGTACTCTATACTTCTGCATGTGTTACACTCTCCTTTATTTTCTTTCCCTTACAGAGGTTTTTGTTAGTAGGATGATTTGATTCTCTGGTTTGATAGAGACATTTTAATGAAGGGTTTCATAATGCAAACAATACATTATGATGCATGTATGCTATATATTATGCATTTTATTACAGCATAATACATATAAATTACATTTCTTATTCTATTATGCGCATACGCATATCTAATTTAAATAATAAATCAAAAGATTATCAGCAGTGTTGTTTCTGTGTAATATGATGGATGCGCTTCATGGTTCACCTGTTCAGAGTGAGCAGTGAACTTATGTAATCAAATTTCGCAGCACGCTTACTTGTTACACATATCTCCTTGTTTCGTGCCAAGAAACCTTCATCTTTCATAAGTCTGAAAGATTAACACCTAGGTGGTATTAAATTCCAGAATCAACAACATTAGAAAATTGTATCAGAGAAAGATGAGCAGTGCAAAAATTATACCACTACAAGATAAAGAGTGTGTTGGTTGGTATGCTACTGTTGTGTCACTCTCCCTGCTGCTTTGCAATTTGCTCAGTTGGCAACAAGTGCTAATTAGGGAAAGATGGGGCTCAGGTGTACAATTTATTAGTTAAATAAAACTCAAAATTAGAAAGTCCCAGAAAAAGAATGATGCCTTATAAAAAGGGAAGATCAGCCAGAGAAAAGGGTTCAGTCCATTTACAGAACTTGTAGGCATGCCAGAGAACTAGCCATACAAGTGTGCTATCTCTGATAATTATTTTCATGTTATTTTAACATCCCACATAGATGATGCCACCTGAGAATGCAGTCAGGTTTTCAGTGTGTACCTCTTAGTTTATTAGCTTAACCTAAATGATCACATCCTAGATACTTGAATGTTCTTGGCAAACTGTACTATGTTTCTGAATGGCTATAACCCATTCCTGGGTCCTGCATTGCACCTATTGCTATCAGGCTACCAGTCACTGTAACCCTGCAGATATGATACAGAAGGGGTAGATATTTGTTATTTGTGTTAATATTTGACATCAGTATTACTGATTTGAAGCTTTCCTGTTGTAATCATTTATGAAAGTACTTTCATTTTCACCTATTAGCAGCACCTTATGTGTGAAATAAGAAATATGGGTAACACACAGACATAACTAAGCAAGTAATGTATGTTGATTAATCACTGATGAAATGAGCTGACAGAGGGTGAAATGACTTTTACAACTGACCTCTATGGTCAGTCAACTTAAAGCTGAGTACATCAGTGATTCATAAAAGGCATATTAGAATACACAATTTATAAAACCTTATGATGGAGAAGGCACAGCAAGGAACACCACAACTCAGTTCAACCGCAACAGCAAAAACAAGATGATGAGCTTAAGATGAACATCACAACACAAACAATGGATTCTAAATAACTTGAAACAAATCATCAAGCCAGGAGGATCCAGGTTCCTGCTAATCCAAGCTAAAAGAATGTCTGAATAGAGAATGAATCCATCCTGCTAGAAATCAACAATACAGTACAGACTGGCTGTGACAATTTAATTTAGTGTGGTATATTTTCATGATGCATAATGCTTCACTCGATACAAGTAGTACAAAGGATACCTGAATTTTTTTTTTATTATTTTTAATCAGTGTACCAATCCATGAAAGGACATTTCAGCAGGACAGTGCTCTATTAGATTATGAATCTCTCACAGTGGTTCAAGAAACATGGCAGTGAACTCAGGTAAATGTGTTGACTTCCAAAATTACTATTGAAATTGGTTTTATGTCGCATAAGGTAGAGCTAGTTATTCAGAGTAGACCTTATTAGTCCGCCAACTTTTAACAAGGTGACACAGGGAGCTTACTGTATTACATTTATAGCTTGATAAAATGTATCTTTGTAATAAGAAATTGAATGCCAGCTAGCAATTAGCAAGATATGCTTAACAAAGTGATTCATTGTTCATTGTTTAATCATTTAAGAAATAATACGTTTACCAAAGCACATTGTCATCAGTACAACCTGTTAGGGAAAACTTTCTGTGTAAGTGTGTGCTTGAGTTTGCCTTTCCTGTACTTTATGTATCTTTAGTTTCCAAAACATTTACCATGGAAATGATGAGATCATAGGGCATTTAAACTTTTAAATATACAGTAGCATTTTATATTTACCAGCCACTTTAATAGGTACATCTGTTCAGCTGCTTGTTAATACAAATATCTAATCACCCAATCACAAGGCAGTGGTTCTATGCATATAGGCATGTAGACATTATCAAGATGACCTGCTGAAGTTCAAACCGAGCATCGGGATGGAGAAGAATGGTGATTTAAGTGACTTTGAAAGTGGCATGGTTATTGGTGCCAGACGGGCTGGTCTGAGTATTTGAGAAACTGCTTATCTGCTGGGTTTTTCATGCACAATCATCTCCAGGGTTTACAGAGAATGGTATGAAAAAGGGAAAATTTCTAGTAAGCTGCATATCTCTGGGCGAAAATGTCTTGTTGTTTCCAGAGGTCAAAGGAGAATGGCCACTGGTTCAAGATCATAGAAAGGCAACAGTAACTCAGATAATCACTCGTTACAACTGAGGTATGCAGAAGATAATCTCTGAACTCAGAGACCTTGAAGCAGATGAGCTACAGCAGCAGAAGACCACACTGAGTGCCACTCCTGTCAGCTAAGAACAGACAACTGAGGCTACATATCATCAAAATTGGAAAAATGTTTTCTTGGTCTGATGTGTCTTGATTTCAGCTGTGACATTCGGATGGTAGGGTAATTTGGCGTCAACTACCTGAAAACATGGATCCATCCCAACTTGTATTAATGATTCTGGTGGGTGGTGGTGGTGTAATGGTGTGGGGGATATTATCTTGGCACACCTTCGGTTCCTTAGTACCAACTGAGCATTGTTTAAATACTTGACCATGTCCATCCCTTTATAAACACAGTGTACCCATCTTTTGATGGTACTTCCAGCAGGATAACGTGCTATGTCACAAAGCTCAAATCATTTCAAATTGAATTACTGAACATGACAATGAGTTCACTGTATTCAAATGGCCTGCACAGTCACCAGATCTCAATCCAATAGATCGGGGGTTCCCAACCTTTTTCATGGCAAGGCTCTCCTAAAAGGATTCTTCCTGGACGCCTCCCTGGGGAGGTGTTCTAGGCATGTCCCACTGGGAGAAGGCCATGGGGCAGACCCCAGACACGCTGGAGGGATTATATCTCCCGGCTGGCCTGGGAATGCATCGGGGTCCCCCCAGAGGAGCTGGAGGAGGTGGCCAGGGAGAGGGAGGTCTGGGCTTCCCTGCTTAGGCTGCTGCCCCCGCGACTCGACCTCGGATAAGCGGTGGAAGATGGATGAATGGATGGATGGCTTCCCTAAAAGACTTGCCTTAGGCTGAGGACCCCTGCCTATTATCATCCAAAAAATGACACATCCCATATGTCTATAACAAACTGCTCTACAGACCTACTACCTGTTAAGTACATGTAACAAACCTATACAAATCAAGGCACTTTTACTATGGAAAAAATAGACTACTCATAATAAATAAATAAATTACACTAACCCTAGGCCTAGTGAGATTTTGGGCTTGGATGTTCTTACACAGTTTGTCCACTCTGGGTTGCAGCTGGCTTAGGGAGAAGCTCAAATCATTTTCCACATTTTGACATGCTTGGTTTTTGGTTTTGGTACTTGTAATGCAGAAAAACCTGCCTAACACATGGATGTTGCTACAAATGGTAAGAGACATCAGATGGATTTTTCACTCAAACCTGGGTATTCGTTTCTGAGATTGCTCAAACATTCTGGGGCATCCTACACCGAGTGGTCGTGGGCACGAGAGAGAGCATCAGCGTTTGCATGGAGAGTTACCCTTATGATGAATTAGCGAAAACTTGTATGGTTGAAGGTCAAGAAACTACCTAGTGACCCGTGGATTTGACTCCTTGTGAAGGGGCATCCACTGTAAAGGAGCATGATCCATCACCAGAGTGAACTCCCAGCCCAAGAGGTTGTACCTCAACTGCGTAATTGCCCACTTGATCACAAGGGCTTCTGGGGAATGACAGAAAATTGCATTTTTAAACTTCCATCATTGGCTATTTCAATTAATTCCTCTGGAGACCTCAAATCAAGTCAATCCTCTTCCATTCTGGACTTAAATGGATTACTGATCTAGTTTAAATGACGATTGTCCAGGTCTGGGAAATAGTCATTAAAGTATTCCTTCAGGTGTATCATAGAAAGGACATATTCTGCAGGCGTACTGGATGTTCTTAGCTCATGGAACATTGAAGTGTTTCCTTCATTTAGCTTTTCCTTCCAAATCCAAATTTTTTGTATAAATTTTATCTTGCAGATCAAGTATGCTGTGTATACTGCATGCTTTGATTCAAGGTATTTAAAAGTTTTAATATGCTGGCCAAATATTTAAGCTTCAGAACCCATGACTGGTTGTCAAAACAGCAGGCAAACTGGGAGTTCTCAGACGAGAGAAATTCAAATAGCTCTTCGCGGAGATCAAACATTTGTTGTATAACTAACCCCCGAGACAGCTACCAGACCTCAGAACACAGTAGAAGTAGAAGCATGAAGAATGTATCCGTGGCATCTGGAGCTCTGGCCTGTATTAATGCAACAACTCTACTATGTGTGCCTGTCATGGCAGTGACGCCTTCTGTACAGACACCCACGCAAGAAGACCAGTCAATTAAATTTGCCTTCATGAATGCATCCAAAATTTGACAATTGTCCTGAACTGTTCTCTTCCCCTGGATTTCTTTGCAGAATAAAACATTCCATCTCCAATAAATCTGACATAGACAACAAGCTGTGCTGCGTTAGCTACATCTTTGCTTTTGACCAACTGCAAGACAAATTGGTCTGTTACATCCTCAGCCATGTCAGATATCCATCTACACACAGTGTTGTCTGACAAAGGACAGCTTCCTCATCAAACAATTCCCAAACTATGTCTTTGGACACCGGTAATATCAGATCTCCAACTGTGTGAACTTGCTTTGCACAGGCAACAATATACAACACCAAAAAAACTGTTTTCAGTGCCCTCTCTGAAACTTTTGAGTGCTGTGTGCTTACTTGTTTCACAAGCAGTGCTGCCTTCTTTTGGAAAAAGTCAATATGTTTCCCAACATCACCTGGATGCTTTTGTTCTAGATGTCTTTAGACATTTGTTTAACAGAATTTCCTGACAAGAAACGCATTTGGGGTAATCAAGTCCATCTTTTTTACTTAGCCAGCACAAATCTGAACTCTATGTATGAAGCTTCATACTTTCTAGATTTAGATTTTGCTGTAGATTATGACTCTTTAATGAATTTAAAGCAGAACTACAAGATGGGTTTTCTTTGGAATGTTTCCTTTTTATAAAACGGTCCACCACTGCATATGTTTTAGCATTCAATACACTATGTCTAGCTTGCTGTAAATTGCTTTAGCACCACAATGCAATGTGTGTATGTCTACGGTAGCCTTCGGGTATCATATGAAAAACGGTAATAGGAGTAATTGGCAAGCACACTAATGAACTGACGATGATATTATTAAAATACAAGGTGAACTAGAAAAATGCTTTATTATTTACATCTTTTTACATAATAAAATGTTTTTTTCCCCCATTTTGCTATGAAACACTAGAAATATCCCTGTGGCCCCCAGTTTTGGAACCACTGCAATAGATCACCCTTGGGAAGTGATCGAACTGGAGATTTGCATCATGGATGTGCAGCTTGCAAATATGCAGCAACTGCATGATGCTGTTATGTCAATATGGACCAAACTCCCTGAGGAACGTTTCCAGCACCTTGTTGAATCTATGCCACTAAAAATTATGGCAGGCAAAAGGGGGCCCAACACAGTACTAGCAAGGTGTACCTAACTAAGTGGTTGTTTAATAATAAGATGTTTACCAAAGTCTTTTAATCTATCTAAAGAATCTATTTTGGAACCTTTATACCTGTAAAGATATAGGGTTTGTTATGGATTATATTATTTATCTGTATGTTCATTGATACAAACTGATGTCTTTCAAATGGATGTCATTGAAGTTATTTTGCTTTTTGTAAGTGACAGCTCCATCATACTTTGCTCAGTTTTGTCATAGTGAACTGAGCCGTGCAAATGACTGGGCCTCCTTAGATTTGTTATAATAAAGGATACCCATCTTGGAAACATTAAATAACAGTCAAGATCATTATTCTAAAGAGAATGTCTGCAAAAACCCACAAACCCAAATGTAGCAGTATATGTTATGTGTATATGTATTAATATTGTTTGATTAAAAGAGTTGAAAATGTACCCTTAAACCTGAACATGTACTGTATGCATCAAATGGACTGATAAGCCCATTTGTGCCAGTACATTCAAATTACTGAATCTGTTATTTGCTATTGTTAACGCCAATATCATTTGTATTATCTTATGAGAGAGATCTGTCTTTTAGGGGAATTAATGTAGGAGGCAGGACTTGGGCAGTGTGAATGAAGATGCAGCTTAAACCTAGAGTGGTTTAAATTACAAGCCCGGTTTATATACTATAAAAGCAGTGGCAATTCCACGTGAAAAACTGGTCAGGTGAAGGATACAGAATCAGTAGGCAAAGTTTAAGCTCATGGCAGGGTGTGAAGATAATGCGAAATTAACATTTCTGAGGAGTTTTGGCTTTTATCCCAATGTTAAGCTACATCTGGGAATCTGCTTTAAAACTAGAATTAAACTGTTCTAAATCGGCAGACATCAGGAAACTGACAAAAGGATGGCAGTGAGATGGTTGCACTCAAATGTATCTCTCACAATGGGTTTAGTGAAGAATATTGTAGAGAGTGACTTATACTTAAGACTGTTACAATTACGGAACCTTTATGAATTCTGATCACATGCATGTTTTAAAAGTTTTGCAAAAAGAGAATGGAAAAGTAATTGTGATTGGCTGTTCACTGTTTAATGTAGTATAAGATGCATCTGGGGTTTATATACAAATATGTAAATAGTCAATTACATTCTTTTTTATGGCTACCTTTTTACTTATGGTTTTATATATTTAATAAAGAGAATCAGAGTCGTATTTTAGGTCATTAATTACTTTAAGAGAAAAAGAATAAAATATACTTTTCAGTAAATGAAAAAATATCTTTATTCAGACCACAGGGACTAAAGTATTGTTTTCTAGTGTTAGCCCTCTAAGTAAATTAATGAAGGGGATCACCTCCCTGACATAAGGAACACGTGTTGTTGCCAGCCTCCATACTGCAGGCCAGAGGTGAGGGGGACGGGCTGCATTTAGGTGGATTTTTACTTCATTTTATCAATGACTTAGTGTATGTTTCAGCTAGCATTTTCCCCCTGGCTGGGGTTCAAATTCATACAGGGTGAGGCAGAAAGAACGGGTGTTTTTTACAAAATCACAAAATTTTTAATTTTTTCTTGCAAAGAAATTTATTGAAATATTTGAGTTCATATTGAAATAGCATTTTACAATTTGTAGGGATGGAAATGCAGGTCTAAATGCAAAATACACCTTACCGAACTTTTACTGAGGCCAAGTTCAGAAGAATGCTTCCGGGCAGATCGACATGGACTGCACAGCAGGGCCAGTCGTACACTTTCCATATTTTCAGGGGTGCGTACCGTTCGTGTAGCCCCCGGCGGTCTTTTGTTCATTAGTGTACCTCGTGTATGAAGTGCTTTAACCCAACGTAGGATAGGATAGTATTATGAGCGGAAACAGCTTTATTTCTGTGGATATTGAAATGGCAATGAAACTCACGCTGAACTGCGGTAATAGATTGGTTGTTCTTGACAAAACAGTCGTACGCAAAAACACGGTGTTGTATTGTCCACGGTTCCATGGCTTCAACTAAAAAGAAAATGAAAAAATGCTAAGACTTCGCGAACCTAACGCCACCTACCGCACATCTGTCACTCCACCTAGTGGTGAGTTCTAGCCATTTCAAAGACATCTGTCCTTTCTGCCTCACCCTGTATTTTTGGTCTGTTTTGTCTAATTTTATGTCAGTTATTTGTATTTATGTTTATTTTATTTTTTATGAATGTTTTTCTGTTTGTTTGTTGGAGAAGGGGAAGGGCCCTAGTTATGTCCCTTGTGCTTTGCGGGTGGTCCCACAAGAGGTGGTGCCACCTGTCATCACCGCCAGGAACAGCCCTCCACCCTGTTTAAGGGAGGGCCTCCCATAGTCCCTAGCGGTTCATTGAATACGCTGAGAGAGACAAGTGTTTTGGCGAGTTTATGTGCTATTGCTTTAGTTTGTGTTTTCTGGAATTTAGACCCTGTGTGCAGCTTTTGACTATGCCATTTTTGAACCTCTACTCTCTTTTTCGACCACATTTTTTGGATTCAGTATTGGGACTTTGTTTACTGCGTATCGTCTCGACATTCAGGCATCTCCTTGTGCTCTTCAGAACTTTGGGGCTTGAACAGCCGTTGGGTGAAAATAAACCTATTAATTTATTAAGATTTGTCTTGCCCTTTTTATTTCTAGTTGGGGTATTTTGATGGTGTTTCCCCCTCTCTAGTGGGGAACTTTGGAGTTGATTTTGCAGCTGTGCTTTTTGAACTCGGGCAACTTCACGACATTTAGTATCCACCATAATTTGTTTAAGGTTTGATTAAACCAGCCATTAACACAATACAGTGGCCCAAAAATGCAAGTGACAAGGTGTGTCCTGCCTCTCTGTGTTGGGGTTAGTGGGGTTGTAAGCGCCCCAGCATCACAACAGATAAGATTTTTCTTTTAACACAGTGGTGTTAACAGTCTTTCCCTTAAGAGCAAAACCAAAGAACTGGTCATACATTTCATCCGTAGTCTCATCTTTAACAGAAAAGGTACTGTGATGATTGTCAGTATTTCTAGTTTTCTTGGAGTCACCATCAATCATAATCTGAAACAGGCACAAAAGTTCTTGGCTATTGTCAAGAAAGCACAAAATATTTCCACCGATGTATGAGAAAAAAACCATCAGAATCTCTCCATCCGTGTTCAATCACTCATCCTGTAGGTGGAGTCCATACTTGCTGGCTCCATTTCATCTGCTCAGCTTACCACTAGGAAGCACTACTTGAACTTGAACTAGTAGTATGTATGGGTAATTGTCTCAGTTTAATGGTTTCAGTATATTGGTATTTTCAGTCTTTTTTAGTCTTTTTTTAATTAAGTCATTCATTTGTTGAAATTGCATGCAACAAAGTAAACTTTGACTATGAATTAATTATGCAAAGGTATTACTTGATCTTCCCAACATTCTTGACTGTGGAAAGCTTTGTTTAAATTTAAACCCACAAGGTTTGCGCAAATATGAATGGTGTCCTGCAAAACTAAGAATTCATCTAATCTTAAATAATTTTCCTTCATTTCAGAAAAATTTAAGTGGAGAAATCCCACTGACTGACAGTCCAGTGGGGATCTAGGGTATATTCTGGCAAGAACCAGCACTGCAGCTACAGTATATTAATACATTGTTACATTCTATTAGTGATTGTTAAGCTGCTTCAGGGAATATGATCAGCTAAAAGAATACATGAAATACACACAAAGTACATGTGAGCGACATTTTTCGAAGAAAATGTTCCTTGAATTAGTCACAGAAATTATCTGCACTTGAAGCACAATCAAAGGTGTCCATTCTAGGAGTTTGGCTTTTACTGTAATGCACTGTAGTTCACTTTTTTCCGCTGGATAATGAGACAGAGAAGTTAAAGTGAAATAATGGCTATGTTATCTGTAGTGTTACTACTGTCAGGGAGACAAGATGTGCTGCTGCCAAAGTGAATTATTTCTGTGAAATGAAAAATTATAATAATACAGGATTGCTTCACTGGCTCAGGGGGGAAATGTGCTGAAGTAACTGCATGTTGAAAGTACAAAAGAGAGCTACAGCAAGTAATGGCTGCTTTGTCCAGTACCCTTTTAATGAATAGCATTGTAGTTTGGTCTGCAGAGCCTAATTATCATTTAGAGTTATTTCTAAGTGCATTTTAAGATAATTAAGTGATTTTACAGATACCAAACAATCTGTGTTTCAAGACATCTTAAATGCATTTTGAGAAATCTTCAAAACTACATTCTGCTCAGTGAGAGATATCGAAAATGCTTTTGTGGTATCTTGAAAAAGCTTCCCATTGCATTTTGTAATATCTAAAATCCTAATATTCTAAAATAACTCTTTGTGCATTTTGAGATATCTGACTTGCTACACATATCCTGAAATAGCATCAAGATCATTTTGAGATATTTTAAAATGACTTCCTGTAAAATTTCTTATGTTCTAAACAGGATGTCCTGACTTTGCAAGATATCTTGAAATGCACTGAGGTATTGTCAGTTGTGCAGAAGTAATTTTAAGATATCTCAAAATGGTTTTGATGCTACTTGAGGATATCTCAAAATCTTTTCAAGATCTGATAAAAACACATTTCAGATAAGTTTGCACTGACTCACATTTGAATTATCCAAACCCCCTTTCTTCAGAGAGTGCAGATTAATTTCCTAATATTTTATTTGGGTTTCTCTTCCATTTATATATTCTTAAATGTATAAACGCATTAAGTTATATCTGAATACATTGTGAAGCTTCTATGGCTTTAAACTTTGTGGGTGTCCAACAGGGAGCACTAAAGTTACAGTTTTTACTGATGGACAATCAATAAATGATTATTATTTTTATTAATCTATAGCAGTTTTCCTAGCTACTAAAAGTCAGTCTAGCACAGCCTTGCAAGATTGCTGTAGTGGATAACAAGTCTGGTTTTCTCCAGTGGAATTTAGTGGTATGAGGAACATACAAGAACACTAATAGGAGTTCCAAGCCCTCCTCAGGGCTTTAAAAGGACACTGGGCAATATGGAAGTCATTTGGAAATGTAACCCTGAAGTGAGCCTGCCCCAGGCATAAAAGTTCTCTCTGACCAGTGTCACACACAAGCGATTAGGGAGCAGCTAACCGCAAGGCATGGGATGGCGACAGTGTACTAACTGATCTCTCTTTATTTCAACAGGAAAGACGAGAAAACACTGCCGTGAATTCATCTCCAATACCCTAACCAGAAGTCTGACTTGTTTCCAGGTTCCTTTATCCCCTCCGGTCCTGCTTTGATGACGTCACTCCATCCCAAGATCCTCAGTGACTCTTTTCCCAGCTTTCCCGTTTCCGTTCCCACCTCATAAAATGTCTGTGCTTCATCTCAATCATTTGTCTATTATACACTGCTTGTTGACTGACCATTGTTTTCATATTTTGATCTACAATATATGGGGATGGAATCCCCAACCCTTAATGATTGTTTACTGTGCTTTCTTCACACCAGTCTTACCTTTAGCTGGGAGTAGAGGGGTAGCTGGAGACAAAGACTCATTTGGTTGGACAAAGAAAAGCCAGAGATGAAATAGAGAGTGATATGTACAAGAATTTGATCAGGAATTTGTGCGTAGGAATGGCTAAATATACTAGCCACCCCTTGGAGTAGTTACAGTCTTCTGCTGTATACAGTAGGAGTAGTAGTAGTGTTTTATTATTATCATTAACTATCATGCTAAGGGCTGTCTATCTGTCATGCAAAAACTTGCAAACTCCTAGACCTCGAACCAGCTGTGGTATGACCATGTGCGTTGGTTAACAGAAAGAGCATAGGGACACGTGCCACTGACATGACAAGCACAGTGGTACAGGCCTACTGATAATTTTCATCACAAGCTCAAGTCAAACTCCAAGTACAACAGAAAGTCATACACAACCAAAGAATTGGAGGTACAGGTTTCCTTCACCATGTTGTTGGGCTTCAGCTCCTTCACATGCTGAGCAGTGGTGCGTGCACACAAGCAACATGGCAGACAAGAGAACAATGGCTGCGCAAGCACATAGCATGTCTATCAGGAAAAGAGCTATGATGACATTAGGTGGCAGTGAAGGATATTGCAGCAACCTCAGCAGAGGGACTTGGGGTGCTGTGTTTTGTGAGAGATACATTCACCACCTTTTTTCAAGGATTGGAGGTCCAAGTGTTACTAGTCATCATTATTATCTATTTTCCTGTCCTGTGCCATTTCTTTGTGTAATTACATCCTGTTCATATTATTGAATTCCATTTGTATTGTTATCTTGGTTTTCAATTTCATTATTTGAGTTCAAGGTACACAACATTTAAATCTATTTTTAAGAAAATGGAAAGAAGTTTGGGAAATGATTTTTGAGATATCTAAAATGTTATTAGATATCTTAAATGTGTTTCTGGATACCATATCTCAAAAAGACTTCCTTGTTATTTTAAGTGGTGCCAAATACTTTGAGATATTTTGAAATAGGTGGGACACCCTATTGAAAAATTACTTTCACAGGAAGGAATTCTGGGATATGTTGAAATGGATAAGGTATCCATTTCAGTTATCTCTAAATGAATTTGAGATATCCAGAAATGCATCTTTTGAAAATTTAAGATATCTTGAAATGGATTTCAGACATCTCAAATATAATGTTAATATCTTAACATACAGGGATATATTAAAAGAGCACTTATAACTGATAATCTGAAATGCATTTTAGTCTGCAGTCTTTTTGAAAAGTTTCTAAATGTTACTTTCACTTGCAAACACCCATGTTAACAAGGGGCAAAAAAAATCCTCTGCACTGAAAACTGCAGGTAGAAAAAGCCTCTTTTTTGTGCTTTAAAGATTTTATGTGCAATGTTAACAAATACCAATAACTGTAATTCATTGAAAAATGAGAGCATAACAACATCCACTGTGGTTCATATGCCTTATGTCTTATGATAATATCCTTTGAGTGTTTATTTCATTACAGTATTCATCTCTTACAGTACATTCTGTTGGTACTTAAAAATCTTCAACATGAGAGCCAAATTTAGTTGGCTTTAAATGCTGTAAAACTAAAGTCATTTGAATTTTTCAGAAAGCAAATGAATACTTTTATTTTTCAGATGTAAATTGTTCCAGATGTCTAAAAAACATGATCATGAAGGCCAGCTGCATTACAGTACTTAGCCTGGATTCACTGGAGGCAGTGGAGAAAACAAACTGATAGCAAAATTAAAGGCTGTCATGACTAATTCTGCCCACCCTCTCCATGCTTTTTTTCTCCTAAAACAGCTTTAGTCACTTGTTTATTCGACCACGTTGTATGAAGAAGCTCTACTGGGGTTCTTTTTGCTTATACCCATCAAAGTATATGCCTCTTAGCACAATGCATGTACTGTATTATATTACAATAGAAAAAAATGACATAGGGACAATATTTAAAGAATGCAAAAACAGCTTATATTTCACATTGTGTGTTGCTGCTGGACAAAGCTAGTTTTAGCATAAATCCCAATAAAATATTAAATATTAGTGTATCACAAAAAGTCAAAATGACTTGGGTAACCCGTTCAGAATCGTCGCAATCAATAGCTGATCACTCAGTATCTACACCTATGGCATGTGAACAAAGTATAAAATGTGCTTCATTCTGTCCCTATGACATATTGTGAAATTATATTTTAAGTAAAATTTAAATATAATGTAATGTAGTAGCTGGAGTTTTCGAGTTTGCTCATACATAAAAAAATGTTTACTATATTATATGTAAATGTAAAGCTGGCCCTTTATGAATAACTAGCAAAATACCCGCGCTTCGCAGCGGCGAAGTACTGCCTTAAAATTTTTTTAAGAAGAAAATTAAACCTTTTTAAACTGAGGGAAAATATACCAATAATTATTTGTTAAGAATCTCTTTGTATACCACATTGTTATTTCGGCCCTATGGTTTTAATATGACCAAGCTGTGCGCTGAGCTTACTCTTGAGCATGCAACGTACAGTTGGCCATGTGAAAAGTAATCTTGTTTCAAATCTCACAGCTTGGATTGCTGCTGTCACAATCGGTTTGAGTTTCATGGTTTGTTTCAATTATTACAGTATTTGCAGGACTTGTGTTGGAGTGACATTCGGGATCTGTCAAGCGTTGTAAGCATACAACCGGTTTCATCGATAACTTCACATCCAGCTTTTGAGAGTTTAAACATTCATAAACATCAAAGTGTCCACTACTCAAATCATCACCTGTGAATCTAAGATGTTTAAGAGGCATTGGCGGTTCTCCAAAGGTGTAAAATATTTGGCCATTTAGGTACACTTGAAAGCGACAACTGAACAATTCAGCGGCAGCCATCAACTCACATGCAGAACCATAGGTGAAGGGCTTAATACATTTCACTCTTCTAGTGCTCCTGTGTAGTATAATTATCTCCTGTACCGTCCCAGTCATTCAATATATAAGACACAGTGTTCCTCCGGATATCAAGAGTGAGCCTGATATGGCCGTGCAATATGTAACAAAGAGAATGGAAAAGGTAGGTGCCATCTCCGGGCATGGAAACCACTCGGTAAATGACAGTTCTTTGATCGATGTGATCACCTCGATGGACATGTTAATAGGGGTACGGTTGGAATGATAAAGGAAATGGGTACCTGAACAATGTAAAGTAAGTCTAAAATACCTACACAATAACTATAATTGTAATAAACGAACAATAAAACAGTGGAGAAGCCGTGGATTAAATAAAAAGGCTGTATTTATCAGCAGGGAGACGTGAATTCTGTGGTGAAGCAAGGAAGGGAATGTAGAGACCGGAGCGACGGACGGCCCTATATAGGCAGGCAGCCAACAACGTGAGTCCCGGAAGCTGAACTAAGGTGTAGTGATAAGTCAACTAAACTGCCTTTATGGTCAAACCATCCATATACAGCAATCACAGTGGTGCGATTGGTGGGAAGGATTCTGGGTCCCCTGAAAGGTCAATTTTTGGGTAGGACAGTAGTCTCTGTAAAGCTAAACAACTGACTTTTAAAATGGTTTTCCTCTGTATTTAGACCTAGTGATAAGTGTTGGCCTTCAGTGTATTGGCTAGTTCAGTTATAGTGTTTATAGGTTTTATAAGGGTTCTTACTGCCCCATGCCCACCCAGAGTACAGTGAAAATCTTACTTGCATGTGCCAATCACCACATGGTCACACACCAGCACCAGTGTCATGATTAGTGAGTAATAATAATAATAATACATTTCATTTATATAGCATCTTTTCCATACTACCTTACTTTAAACTATTGTCTTCCTTACCTGAAAAATCTCAGAACATGTTTGTCGTATAGAAGAGAAGACCTATTTAATAAAGCTGAAAAGCTGTTACAGTTAATGTTAATTCCGATTTAAACAATATGTATTTCTTTGTATAACTGAATGTTCAATAACCTTACAAATTGTGTACAGAAAGTTTCAGCCTGCGAATAACCTTTACTATACTAAACCATACCATTTTCTAAACCCACTTAACCCTGAGCAGGGTCATGGGGAGATGAACAGGGCACCAGTTATTTTTTTTCCTTTATTCACAGATGTGAATTCTGACTAAGTTGATATTCAATTAAAAAACAGATGATCATGAAAAAAAAAAGAAATAAAAAAAAAATAAACTGGACTTTAGCTGGTATCAACATCTCATACAGTGAAAAGTAATTTTTTCCAATGCAGTTATGCCTGGTTCTGGTGTCTGTCTGACAAACCAATACAAATAAGTACATCATAAGATTAAATGTGCTATAGTATAATGAAGCCAGCCACAGGGGATGCACAAACCAGTGTGTTTCTTTGTGCCAGTCTCAAGCCCGGATAAATAGGGAGGACTACGTCAGGAAGGGCATCCGGTGTAAAATTTTGCCAAATCGATATGCAGGCAACAATACAAATTTCCATATCAGATCTGTCAAGCCCTGGGTTAACAATGACCACCACCAGTACTGTTAACCAACAGGGTGCTGGCAGAAATTGGGCTACTGTTGGTCGAAGGAGGAGAAGAAGAGGGGGAAGACGTGTCCGGAGGCAGGAGGAGAGGAGGAAAGTAAAGAGAGTGGAATTGAGGGTAGGAACTTTGAATGTTGGCAGTATGACTGGTAGATATGGCAGATATGATGGAGAGAAGGAAGGTTGATATATTGTGCATGCAAGAGACTAAATGGAAGGGGAGTAAGGCCAGGTGGATTGGAGGTGGATTCAAATTGTTCTATCATGGTGTGGATGGGAGGAGAAATGGAGTAGGGGTTATTCTGAAGAAACAGTATGTCAAGAGTGTTTTGAAAGTGAAAAAAGTGTCAGACAGAGTAATTATTATGAAGCTGGAAATTGGAGGTGTGATGATGAATGTTTTCTTAGTGTATATGCACCGCAAGTTAGGTGTGCAATGGGTGAGAAAGAAGATTTTTGGAGTGAGTTAGATGAAGTGATGAACAGTGTACCCAAGGGACAAAAAGTGATTATTGGAGCGGATTTCAGTGGGCATGTTGGTGAAGGGAACAGTGGAGACGAGGAGGTGATGGGTAGGTATGGTGTCAAGGAGAGGAATGAAGAAGGTCAGAGGATAGTGGATTTTGCCAAAAGGATGGACATGGCTGTGGTGAATACATATTTTAAGAAGAGGGAGGAACATAGGGTTACGTACAAGAGTGGAGGAAGATGCACACAGGTAGATTACATCCTATGCAGAAGAGCTGATCTGAAGGAGATTGAAGACTGCAAAGTGGTGGCAGAAGAAAGTGTAGTTAAGCAGCATAGGATGGTGGCCTATAGGATGATGTTGGAGATCAAGAAGAGGAAGAGAGTGAGGGCAGAGCCAAGGATCAAATGGTGGAACTTGAAAAAGGAAGACTGCAAGGTTGAGTTTAAGGAGGAGTTGAGACAGCCACTGGGTGGCAGTGAAGAGTTACCAGACAGGTGGGAAACTACAGTAGATGTAGTAAGGGTGACAGCAAGAAGGGTGCTTGGCGTGACATCTGGAAAGAGGAAGGAGCAAAAAGGAAACCTGGTGGTGGAATGAGAAAATACAGGAGAGTATACAGAGGAAGAGGATGGCAAAGAAGAAGTGGGATAGTCAGAGAGATGCAGAAAGTAGACAAGAGTACAAGGAGATAAGGCACAAGGTGAAGAGAGAGGTGGCAAAGGCTAAAGAAAAGGCGTATGATAAGTTGTATGACAGGTTGGACACTAAGGAGGGAGAAAAGGACTTGTACCGATTGGCTAGACAGAGGGACCAAGCTGGGAAAGATGTGCAGCAGTTTAGGGTGATAAAGGATAAAGATGGAAACGTGCTCACAAGTGAGGAGAGTGTGTTGAGCAGATGGAAGGAGTACTTTGAGAGGCTGATGAATGAAGAGAACAAGAGAGAGAAGAGGTTGGATGATGTGGAGATAGTGAATCAGGAAGTGCAACGGATTAGCAAGGAGGAAGTAAGGACAACTATGAAGAGTTTGAAAAATGGAAAGGCCGATGGTCCAGATGGCATACCTATGGAAGAATGGAGGTGTTTAGGAGAAATGGCAGTGGCGTTTTTAACCAGATTGTTTAATGGAATCTTGGAGAGTGAGAGGATGCCTGAGGAGTGGAGAAGAAGTGTACTGGTGCCGATATTTAAGAATAAGGGGGATGTGCAGGACTGCAGTAACTACAGGGGAATAAAATTGATGAGCCACAGCATGAAGTTATGGAAAAGAGTAGTGGAAGCTAGGTTAAGAAGTGAGGTGATGATTAGTGAGCAGCAGTATAGTTTCATGCCAAGAAAGAGCACCACAGATGCAGTGTTTGCTCTGAGGATGTTGATGGAGAAGTTTAGAGAAGGCCAGAAGGAGTTGCATTGCGTCTTTGTGGACCTGGAGAAAGCATATGACAGGGTGCCTCGAGAAGAGCTGTAGTATTGTATGAGGAAGTCGAGAGAGGCAGAGAAGTACATAAGAGTTGTACAGGATATGTACGAGGGAAGTGTAACAGTGGTGAGGTCTGCGGTAGGAGTGACGGATGCATTCAAGTTGAAGGTGGAATTACATCAGGGATCGGCTCTGAGCCCTTTCTTATTTGCAATGGTGATGGACAGGTTGACAGACGAGATAAGACAGGAGTCCCCATGGACTATGATGTTTGCTGATGACATTGTGATCTGTAACGATAGTAAGGAGCAGGTATATATAAGGTTGAGTTTAAGGAGGAGTTGAGACAGCCACTGGGTGGCAGTGAAGAGTTACCAGACAGCTGGGAAACTACAGTAGATGTAGAGGTGGAGATATGCTATAGAGAGGACAGGAATGAAGGTCAGTAGGAACAAGACAGAATACATGTGTGTAAATGAGAGGGAGGTCAGTGGAATGGTAAGGATGCAGGGAGTAGAGTTGGTGAAGGTAGATGAGTTTAAATACTTGGGATCAACAGTACAGAATAATGGGGATTGTGAAAGAGAGGTGAAAAAGAGAGCACAGGCAGGGTGGAGTGGGTGGAGAAGAGTGTCAGGAGTAATTTGTGACAGATGGGTATCAGCAAGAGTGAAAGAGAAGGTCTACAGGATGGTAGTGAGACCAGCTATGTTATATGGGTTGGAGACTTTGGCACTGACCAGAAAGCAGGAGCCAGAGCTGGAGGTGGCAGAGTTAAAAATGTTAAGATTTGCATTGGGTGTGACAAGGATGATTAGGATTAGAAATGAGTACATTAGAGGGTCAGCTCAAGTTGGACGTTTGGGAGACAAAGTCAGAGAGGTGAGATTGCATTGGTTTGGACATGTGCAGAGGAGAGATGCTGGGTATATTAGGAGAAAGATGCTAAGGATAGAGCTGCGAGGGAAGAGGGAAAGAGGAAGGCCTAAGCGAAGGTTTATGGATGTGGTGAGAGAGGACATGCAGGTGATGGGTGTAACAGAACAAGATGCAGAGGACAGAAAGATATGGAAGAAGATGATCTGCTGTGGTGACCGCTAACGGGAGCAGCCGAAAGAAGAAGAAGAAAGAAGATTCAGCTAGTATAATGAAGTTATTAGATTGTGTTTTATTTCCTATAAAAACAAACAGCCAAACACAAAGTTTAAGTAACACATTTCTGTTTGTCATGTCCATAGTTTGGTTTGGCAGGCAGCAGGCACCCTTGGAGTTGGGATCCATCCCTGTTTGTAACAATGTCATCTGAACCAATAAATGAGACCAAGACATTTATGATGCAAAAATCTGTATTTATTTAACCATATTTCAATAGGAGTTAAAAATTCAGAGCGTCTACACATACACTATGGCTAACTCCAATGCTGAGAAGGAAACTATTAACAGTATTTTCACAATAAACATTTTATTAAATACTGGCATATACTTCAAGGGCACATTCAGATTCATCCATACTCAATCATATAAGGCATAGTACAACTCAACAATTAATGTAACATTCTTAACTTTGAGATCTGGAGAGAAGATAGGAGTATTTAGGGGAAACATGTGGTCACAGAGGGAATATGCACAAGCCACAAAGACTTCTGGAGCTATCAAGGTAGCACTGTGATCCTGATGTGGACTAAGTCCATTAAAAAAAAAATTAATGGATGTAATAATATTCATTAATGATATTGATGATGATGAATCACTCACTGAACATTATAATGCATGTTCCAATAGAGAAACAAGTAAAAACCAGCACAACCCCAGTTCATACCAAAGATTGACTAGCCATGACATTTTGTGATCTAGCCACTGGCAGCGCACACAGCAAAGCATCTGTGAACACCACAAATCCACAACAGCTCAGTTTGCCAGTACCAGAAAGAGGCCCTTGGTCCAAAATGTACATGTTTTCAAGTTGTCTTTTGGTTAAGTCCTTAAGGCCTCACAGGGGATCCAAAATTTAAATATAAGTCAAATTTAACAAGCCGCCATCCCTGTCATCTGGAGACTCTTCTAGTTTCACTTGTTGGCTCCCCAGTGGAACGGAGAAGCAGAGCAGCCTGTATTTAAATTCTTAACAGAAAAAGTCTGCTTTCACATTAAAGAGAAGACAGATTATTTATTAATGTCAACAGAAAATAAAGAAGAATTCAAATACATATTCAGATGTTTCCAAAACTCAGATAACATCTGGACTGTCCTACGGCCTAGGCTTACAGAATAAGCTTTAAGCCACAAGATTTTTGGACTGGATACGAGGTCTATTTTTTGAGCCAACACAGTTTAACTTAACGTGATCAAACTTGATTAATACACACTGACAAAGCATTGCTGCTTTAAAGAGCCCCATGTGTGCAGTAGCGATGAACAAAATGAGTCATCCGAAAATGAATTTTGCAGCAAAACTTTGAGCTTTGCTTTGCAAATTGTGTTTTGCAACCAAAGAAATGCACTGCATTACCACATATGTTTTACACTCATCTGCACTCTCACTTGATTTTTCATTTGCAAAAGCACTGGAAATTTTATTCAGGTTCAGAGCGTGGAAAGGGGGACATGGATAAAAAATACTACAGGGGGGATTCTTCGCTGCTAAAATCAACTGGCCAGGATTTGTGCTTACTGGTGAGTCCTTGGAAGGGTCCAGGCCTGGATCAGCTTACGACACTATGGAACCTGAGTGCCAATGGTGTTACCTCAGATCCCAACTCAACATTGAATGGTGGAGCTGGAAATGTGAATGTGCAGAAACACTGTGCATAAAGCATTTGAGACCATGTGGAGCTGCTTGGATGGAGTTTGGGAGGAGGCGGCAGCACTGGAGTGCAGATGAGGGTCAAAATGGCAGTTTTAGCAAGGGAATAGCGCTTCAGGACCAATATTCTTTGATTTCTACCAAAAAAAAAATTTTCAAACTCTCCCCAAAAAAACTTTAGTGAGTTACACAATTGGAAAATAGCATTGAAAATATATTTGGCCACACTTTTATGAAAATGAGCCACTCGTCACTTTTCTACAGCTTTACCCACACATAGACAGCTACCTTAAGCATAGTGTGATTTGCTAGATTGGCATGAGCAGTCTAATCGCTTGTCTTCAGACTCGAGCATCACTCAATACCTATATGCCACTCACCAATGCAGGTACCCATGCACCACACTGCTTCCTATTAAAAGGTATCCCTTCTCATCCACTAGCCTCTGTGGAAATATGGCAATCACCCACTCTGTGTGTTCTTAGCACTACACCTTGACCCAACAAGCAGTATAAAATTGCATCTATAATAAAGCTAAATTAATAATACACAGAAAAAACGGTAGTTGCAAAGTAGAAAATGTATTTTAAAAGTGATATTTAAGGATACTAAGCTAAGGATGCAAAAGACAAGAGGGGAAAAAAAAACATGCTAAACACTTTGTAGTGATAGATAGATAGATAGATAGATAGATAGATAGATAGATAGATAGATAGATAGATAGATAGATAGATAGATAGATAGATAGATATTCTATCTATCTATCTAAGTGCCTTCAGAGGAGAAAATGTTTACCAGACAAATTTCACACTTAGAGGCACAGCAGATTGTATTGTTGTGCCGCAGAGCTTGGGCTCCAGGTTCACAAGCAGGTTTCTAAACATTCTGCCAGAAGAAGTAATTACTCTTGAATAGCGCAGAGGTTGCAGGAGTTGAACACTATTTTAAAGAGCTTTACAAAGGAAACAAAAAACCTATCATTTCAAACAAAACTGTTCGCTTGTTGGTAGTTAGATTTACTGATGACAGTAAACTAACTGAGCAACTTTTTCTTAGTCAGTTAAGGGAGAAAATTGAAAAGGCAGTGGCCTTTATGAACTCAAAGAATTCTTATTTTATACAAAATGGATGGGCGCAGCTGTCACAGAAAAATGCCTCTCATCAGCATCTGTAGGATCAAAAGCACAGAAGGTTTTATGTCCACAAGAAAAGACAGTTATTAGGAATGGAAGGTTCATACACTGCTCAAAAAATTAAGGAAACACTTAATCATCACAGTCTAAACCAAGTCAATTAACTTCAGAGATATTAATCTAGTTAGGTAGCACAAGCATTTGTGAAACAACTTCACCTGTTTTGGTGCAAATGAAAGTGACAACAGGTGCACTGGAGAGGCAACAGCAAGACAACTCCCAAAAGGGAATGGTTTTGTAGGTGGTAGCCACTAGTGATGGGCAGAGTGAAGTCTCATGAAGCACTGAAACTTTTCTTGTTTGAAGCAATTGTGTTGGAAATCGTGTCGAGGCTTTGATGCATTTGAGACTCACCCCTCTAGTGATATCTCCTGTCCATTTGCATTAACATCACACAAACTCATAATCAAGCTCAACAACATCTGTTGAAATTTATTTCTTTTATGTTTTATCACTACAGATTTGCAACGAAGAGAATGGTTCGTCAGTTTTTTTCCAGTGTCTGAAATCTATAAAAATATAACTAACACAGACAGGCGGAATGTACTATACAACGAACAAGAGTTTAAAACAAAATAACATGCCTTACTCATACACTCACCTAAAGGATTATTAGGAACACTATACTAATACGGTGTTTGACCCTCTTTCGCCTTCAGAACTGCCTTAATTCTACGTGGCATTGATTCAACAAGGTGCTGAAAGCATTCTTTAGAAATGTTGGCCCATATTGATAGGATAGCATCTTGCAGTTGATGGAGATTTGTGGGATGCACATCCAGGGCACGAAGCTCCCGTTCCACCACATCCCAAAGATGCTCTATTGGGTTGAGATCTGGTGACTGTGGGGGCCATTTTAGTACAGTGAACTCATTGTCATGTTCAAGAAACCAATTTGAAATGATTCGAGCTTTGTGACATGGTGCATTATCCTGCTGGAAGTAGCCATCAGAGGATGGGTACATGGTGGTCATGAAGGGATGGACATGGTCAGAAACAATGCTCAGGTAGCCCGTGGCATTTAAACGATGCCCAATTGGCACTAAGGGGCCTAAAGTGTGCCAAGAAAACATCCCCCACACCATTACACCACCACCACCAGCCTGCACAGTGGTAACAAGGCATGATGGATCCATGTTTACGCCAAATTCTGACTCTACCATTTGAATGTCTCAACAGAAATCGAGACTCATCAGACCAGGCAACATTTTTCCAGTCTTCAACTGTCCAATTTTGGTGAGTTCGTGCAAATTGTAGCCTCTTTTTCCTATTTGTAGTGGAGATGAGTGGTACCCGGTGGGGTCTTCTGCTGTTGTAGCCCATCCGCCTCAAGGTTGTGCATGTTGTGGCTTCACAAATGCTTTGCTGCATACCTCGGTTGTAACGAGTGGTTATTTCAGTCAAAGTTGCTCTTCTATCAGCTTGAATCAGTCGGCCCATTCTCCTCTGACCTCTAGCATCAACAAGGCATTTTTGCCCACAGGACTGCCGCATACTGGATGTTTTTCCCTTTTCACACCATTCTTTGTAAACCCTAGAAATGGTTGTGCGTGAAAATCCCAGTAACTGAGCAGATTGTGAAATACTGAGACCGGCCCGTCTGGCACCAACAACCATGCCACGCTCAAAATTGCTTAAATCACCTTTCTTTCCCATTCTGACATTCAGTTTGGAGTTCAGGATATTGTCTTGACCAGGACAACACCCCTAAATGCATTGAAGCAACTGCCATGTGATTGGTCGATTAGATAATTGCATTAATGAGAAATTGAACAGGTGTTCCTAATAATCCTTTAGGTGAGTGTAAATTAAATATTATCCTTTTACACTGTATCATTATTATTGCTTCTGTTATTGAAATTATTATTAGCCATCTGCTCCTCTTGAGATCACATTTAATTGACAGTCATTTTGGGTTCCACAGCCCTAAAAAAAACAAATTGAACATGAGCCTTGTCATTTGCCCTCAAATGTTTACTTTGTTCTGACTTACTTAAAACAGAGGTGATGAAAAATGAAGGTTTAACCATCTACTTTGCCATAATATAGGCGAGCATTTGAGAAAGGAGATGATATCCTTAAATTAACAGATGTTATTATTTCCATCAAGTAATGAGATTTCATTTATTAATACTTTACAATATTGGAGCTCAAAATTAGCAAACAAAGAAATTAACTATTGAGAAAAGACGTATTACAGTCAAATCTGATACAAGCACTGATTGTGCCGTCCTGTGGCTCGAATAACTAAGACAGTTGCTATTCATATTCTACGTGTATAGCAAATCTGGATTAAATAGTCACCTATATTTAAAAAAAAATGATCAGCAGTGATATATTTATAAGGTAAATTAACAAAATAATTTTGAGAGATACTGTGGAAGGATCACATAAAAGATCTGGAATCAAGGATTGCCATCAAAATGTGATGATCAATTTGCAGAAGACAGTGCACATGTTTACAATAATCCATCTTCTTTTCATTGCCACTTAAGGCCTATGAATCCTGCCATTGAAAAGGATGATAAGCCCATTATGGCAGATTAGGCTGTATTTGTTCTGTTAGACCCAAAATTGAAAGGAGCATGTCAGAAAGGCTGAGAGAAACGGCATACCCAGCACACTCTCACATGCATGGGATAATCCAAGGTGAGCGCTGTATTAAGTGATCCACACTCTGTACTTCATATCTATTGAATATGTAAAGTGTAAAGTGAATTAAAGTACAAGCTGCACAACTAATTACAACTGTCATTCAGACAGAAACAGAGCACAAACATCACTGTAGAAGCCTTTGTGGTGAAAAGAGAACTCTGCGATTTCTATGGAAGTTGGCATTAAAGATCCACTCGAGTGCTGTGGCAACAATGAGCAGCGGGATAAACACACCTGGACCTGCTTTCAAAAAAAGCATCTGATTTTACCAGCAACATCCCTACCTTGTGAGCAAATTCTTCAAGGTCTGAATAGGCAATCAGTAGAAAGTTGTCTTAGTCACAGCACAGCATAATAATAAAATATTTCCTTAAATAAAAATGATACTTCTACTGTCTGTACGATTTTAACCTACCTTCCTGTTACAGAAGTTAAATCCCAGTCATTAATATATATATATTATATATATATTGTGAACGCTGGCCCGGACACAGACAGACGGACATCTTTGTTCTAACCACACACTGTTTATTTACACTAATATTTACAAATTAACCGTGCAATCACACCCCAGTGCCTCCAGCACCGATCCCCCAAAGTCCAGGCCACACAGTCCTTTTGCCTTTCTTTCCTGGCCGCCTCCAGTCCTTACTCCAGCTTCGTCTTGCTTCCTCCCAACTCTCGCCAATGACTGGAGGGAGGCGTCCCCTTTTATACAGCTCCCGGATGATCACCAGGTGTTCCCGGCATTCCTCCCTTGGCCACGCCCCAGCGTGGCAGAAGTGCCGGCTGTCCTCCCGGCAGCTCTCCGGGTGTCTCCCAAAGTCTTCCCCCCAGCACTTCCTGGTGTGGCGGAAGTGCTGGGCTCTCGGGATATGTAGGCACTGGGGCGCCGCCTGGCGGTGGCCACAGGTCCCTACAGGGCTGGGCTTCCAAGCCCTGTACCCGAGGCCCCCAACATAACCAGGACGGACACCCCCTCTCGGTCTGGAGGAGGCACAAGCCCTCCTCCGGTCCTCCTGGGAGTCCCGGCCAGGCTCCTGCCTCGGCCGGATGTGGCAGATGATGGTCTGGAAGTGGGGCGCCGCCTGGTGGTGGCCACGGGCCCCTACAGGGCTGGGCTTCCATGCCCCCTACCCGAGGCCACCAGCGTAACCAGGACGGACGCCCCCTCGCGGTCTGGAGGAGGTACAAGCCCTCCTCTGGTCCTCCTGGGCGTCCCGGCCGGGCACCACAGTGCCCCACCGCTAGCGAAGACACGTGGGTCCGAGCAACACTCCCCGAAAGGGCAACACGTCACATGTACATAAGTATTCACAGCCTTTGCCATTAAGCTCAAAATTGAGCTCAGGTGCATCCTGTTTCCCCTGATCATCCTTGAGATGTTTCTGCAGCTTAATTGGAGTCCACCTGTGGTAAATTCAGTTGATTGGCCATCATTTGGAAAGGCACACACCTGTCTATATAAGGTCCCACAGTTGACAGTTCATGTCAGTGCACAAACCAAGCATGAAGTGCTTTGAAATCGAGGACCCCCAGCCAAGAGGGCTTACGAAACAAAACGCGACAGACAGGCATATGCTACTTGTATAAAATGTGCACAACCAATGTATATATTTGAACGGATGTATTCAAACCAATGTATATATTGGAACGGATGTATCTCAACCAATGTATATATATTAGAACGGATCTATGCAAACCAATTTATATATATCTCAACCAATATATCTAAACCAATGTATATATCTGAACCGAAATATATATCTGAACAGATGTATTAAAACCAATGTATATATTCAAACCAATGTATCTGAAAAGATATATATATCGGAACCAATGTATATATTTACAATCCAATCTTTTTTTCCTGACCGGCCCCTCATAATATACATATAGATATATATATATATATACATACATACATACATACATACACACACATATATAAATATTCATATATAAATAAATAATATATATATTATTATATATTTTATTTAATATATATTACTATTATATACACACATATACATATACATAAATATACAGTCATATGAAAAAGTTTGGAAACCCCTCTTAATTATTTGGATTTTTGTTTATCATTGGCTGAGCTTTCAAAGTAGCAACTTCCTTTTAATATATGACATGCCTTATGGAAACAGTAGTATTTCAGCAGTAACATTAAGTTTACTGGATTAACAGAAAATATTCATCATAACAAAATTAGACAGGTGCATAAATTTGGGCACCCCAACAGAGATATTACATCAATACTTAGTTGATGAATACTTACGCCTCCTATAGCCTTTGAGTGTCTGGATTCTGGATGGAGGTGTTTTTGACCATTCTTCCATACAAAATCTCTCCAGTTCAGTTAAATTTGATGGCTGCCAAGTATGGACAGCCTGCTTCAAATCATCTCGTAGAATTTTGATGATATTCAAGTCAGGGGGCTATGACGGCCATTCCAGGACATTGTACTTCTCCCTCTGCATGAATGCCTTTGTAGATTTCGAACTGTGTTTTGGGTCATTGTTTTGTTGGAATATCCAACCCCTGCGTAACTTCAACTTTGTGACTGATGCTTGAACATTATCCTGAAGAATTTGTTGATATTGGGTTGAATTCATCCGACCCTCGACTTTAACAAGGGCCCCAGTCCCTGAGCTATCCATACAGCCCCACAGCATGATGGATCCTCCACCAAATTTGACAGTAGGTAGGAAGTGTTTTTCTTGTAATGCGGTGTTATGACCAAATAACTCAATTTTTGTCTCATCAGTCCAAAGCATGTTGTTCCAAAATGAATCTGGCTTGTCTAAATGAGCATTTGCATACAACAAGCGACTCTGTTTAAGGCATGAGTGCAGAAAGGGCTTCTTTCTCATCACCCTGCCATATAGATGTTCTTTGTGCAAATTGTGCTAAATTGTAGAACAATGTACAGATACACCTTCTGCAGCAAGATGTTCTTGCAGGTCTTTGGAGGTGATCTGGGGGTTGTCTGTAACCATTCTCACAATCCTGTGCATATGCTGCTCCTGTATTTTTCTTGGCCTGCCAGACCTGAGTTTAACAGCAACTGTGCCTGTGGCTTTCCATTTCCTGATTACATTTCTTACAGTTGAAACTGACAGTTTAAACCTCAAAGATAGCTTTTTGTAGCCTTCCCCTGAACCATGATACTGAACAATCTTTGTTTTCAGATCTTTTGAGAGTTGCTTTGAGCATCCCATGCTGTCACTCTTCAGTGGAGAGTCAAAGGGAAGCACAACTTGCAATTGACCACCTTAAATACCTTTACTCATGATTGGACACACCTGTCTATGAAGTTCAAGGCTTAACGAGCTAATCCAACCAATTTGGTGTTGCAAGTAATCAGTATTGAGCAGTGATATGCATTCATATTAGAAAAATAAAAAAATTAAAATTTCAGTGTAAAATATATTAAACTTCATATTTGAGTGTTTGGAGACACTGGTGTCATACTGAATGTAAAGTAAATTGTAGAAAAACAAACTACTGTTTGTTATACAGCACTTCTCTTTTAGGACAAATCGTTATAAATAGTTTCAGCCAATCCGTGCTTTCCAAACATCCAACATGGCGGTGTGAACCTTCATTGTTAGTGGTGTTAGATGGGAGTTGGGAGTGACTACAGGTTATATAGCTGGGAGACCAGAAGGGGAAGAGTTAAATGCCCTCACTGGACCTCCTCCATTTACTTGGATTGAGGTGTTGGATTATTTACTGTTAAGTATTGTTTTAGTTACTGCTTAGTATAACAGATGGCTTACTTAGTTCTTAAATCGATATGGAAATGAACACACATACCTCTTAAACTATATACTGAAATGTCTACATTTAGAGTGTCCGTTTTAGGAAGTTGTAATTTGTACTTGTTCCCATTATTATGCATTATATTTCTTCAGTGTCACATATTCATTACTACTTATGAGTACCGCTTCATTGAGATTCTGTCTCATATGCTGTCTACCTGTGGTGGCCAACTCCAATCTTGGAGAGCTGCAGTGGCTACAGGTTTTTTTTTCCAACCCAGTTGCTTAATTAGAAGCCAGTCCTCACCAATAAGATCTTATTTAATTTAATGGCTTATTAGTGTTTTAAATCTACCATGTCCATTAATTCTTAAATCATAGACTTAAGTCAGCTGGAGGAGCTGGACTACTAGCCTCCTGCTACCAGCAGTGACAAGGACACTAGCAAAATGCAAAACTAGACAAGAATCAGTCAGGAAGGATAAGGAGAGAGCAACTGTCTGTGGACTCCACAGGCAAAACCATTCCCTTTATGGGGGTTGTCTTGCTGTTGCTGCTCCAGTGCACCTGTTGTCACTTTCATTTGCACCAAAGCAGGTGAATTTTATTCACAACCACTTATCCTTCCTAACTGGACAGACTGATATCCCTGAAGCTTAACTGACTTAGTGTTAGACTGTGATGATTTGATTTCCCTTAATTTTTCCCTTAATTTTTTGAGCAGTATTTATTAAAATGGTTGAATGAGGTACTGCAGGTCCACATGGAAAAATGTTGTGGTGCCAACTCTGTTGTCCCCATTTAATCAAAAGAAAATAAACAAAACATGCACTTTGTCATGCAACAAGAGAAAACAGAAACCTTCCAACAATCATTAAAAGCTATCATAAGTCTTGGGATGCCTCATTCAGTCTTTAGAGAGAAGCTCTGTCCTGTGGTGTGCTTTTTTTAAACCAACTCCTTCTGGTGACTACAGGTTATATAGCTGGGAGACCAGAAGGGGAAGAGTTAAATGCCCTCACTGGACCTCCTCTCTGTACTGTGGAAGGAACAGAAGAAGACAAAGTTAGTGTTAGCACCCCTTCTTGACCCAGGGTGCTAGTACCTACCTCAGATGAGCCTAGAGAGTGATCCACTGACACACATGTGTGACAATATATATCTACCTACATCCATATCTATATCTATATAATGCATTCATTTAAAAAGATAAGTACACTTTTTAGTTATTAAGATCTGCATCATCATACAATTCTAATCCATGTGATAACATGTAGCAGATTATATTTGGTCATTGTTTATTCAACAAATGTCAAAATGAAGAAGTATAAAAGATGAGTACACCATCACTGCTTTCACATGAATTAAAAAGGGATCCTAGTAATCCATCCACCCATTCATCAAATTTCCAAAACCAATCATAAGTTGAAAAGCCATATGTTTGCTATAAACACAGAAGCATTCATACTTGTGGTAACATCAAACCAAGAACAAATGTTTTCAAAGAAGCAACTGTTGCCACATTCAGTCTTAGAAGGTCCATTGTGTAAGCATCTTTGTGAAATTTTAAGAGTGGAGAAATTACCACAATGTCCAGTATGCCTGGACCAACCCATCTTGCCTGTCACCTGATTGGCATTACACCGGACCATTACACTTTACCTTGCAGGTTGGAGCTTTTTTAGGTAAAGCTATGTGGATCACCTGGCCACCAGGAGTAAACATTAATTCTAGGCCTGGCTCTGTTTAGTAATGATATCCCTTTTCCAGGTAAGGTTTCATGGATTTAATTAGAAATTTCATGATAGTCCTTTCCTTTATACAAATTTGCTATAGGTAACCCAATTAGAAGAAAATATTCCCAGACAATGTAGCTGTAAGGATCACAGAAGCACACAAGGCACACAGTGCTAAAGGAGAGCAGGGTCAGGAACCAATCAGGAGAGGTCAGGCATATAAAGTCTAAATGGAACATACTGTACTTCAGACTGCAGTAGCGGTGGCAAAAGGTTGTTGGTGCCTGTAATGGTGTAATATCTATGACCTGTTGGAGGGCATCAGTTATAAAGGAAACTGTCAAGGTAAAGGAAACAATGTCATGCAATTTTGGCAGGTATTCTTGGCAATTTGAATGAAAGGTAGCAGAAAGCCAAAAAGGCAGCAGTTCCAACAGTGGCGAAAGCAAAGACCTGCAAGAGCCTATTTTGAGCTGCTAGAATGATGATTCTGATGCAGAAGAATCAATGCTTAATCTATCCAGTCTATGGAATAGAGGATTACCTCTTTGTCCATGTGTTGATACTTAAGGCAAATGCTTTATGGACTATGTACTCAATGCTATTTTGTGGAAGGTGTTACAAGAGTCAAGTTTCTGGAATTGCTGCTATTTGTTATTCAGTATCTGTACTTGGAGTAAGAGTTGCATTTGCATTTTTGGCATAAAATCAAGTCTGTTCAACTCAAAGCTGTATGTTGGCTCTCCTGTTTAGGATTTCCTTGGAGAGGATTAAAAAAATCACTACTTATGATTTGTTCATTTTAAACTTTTTTCTGCTTCCCCTTTTGTTCTCTGAAGCATTTGTCAAGTCCTTACTTTTATTATGCAGAATCCATTTCTCTGATTTGCAGAGATCTGTTTTCACTTAGATCAAAAGAAAGACTCTTTAATGTCAATTTCAAAAAGCCACATTAAATCTACTGTGTTCCATGGTTGTATAACAATAAAATGTAAACATTTTCAAGGCGGTGAATACTTTTTACAGATTTGTTTATTAGAGAAACATTTGTAGTTGTGTTAGTCCAGCTGAAACATGCAATTCTGTTTAATAAATCAAGTAAATTGTCTTTTCTTTGGTTGCAAGATTCTGGCATTCCTAAAGTTCAATTCTGGGTTAAAAAAATGGCCAAAACAAAACTGCTTTCTCATGATACATGTCTGCCTGTTGTTTTGTGATAAAAAGATAATTCCATGCGACAGACTGTCCACAGAGGACTGTTTCCATAAATAAATACCAATTACCAGTGTTGTCGACACCAATGAAAATGAGTCCTGAATGCTGTGAAGTGGAGCATACCGGGGTCAGTGGTGAGGTTGGTGGATTCGACAGGTGCAGGATATTTTTAAAAACAGTACAGCTCAGACCTCAGTAGGTGAAACAGACAGAAGGAATGCTTAATGGGTCTGTACATGCATGAGACCAATTGGCTCAGCCATCCCTCATTAATGCTCTGCGGATTGCTGAGACAACAACACTCACATGGATATACAGTAAATGATCTCAGTTGGTCAGAGGGGGAGGAACATGAAAGAAAGAAAGAAAGAAAGAAAGAAAGAAAGAAAGAAAGAAAGAAAGAAAGAAAGAAAAACAGAGATAGAGGAAGAAAGATTGCAGAATCTGCTGTTCGAGTCAGACAGTCAAGATGCCCTGTGGACCAAGGGGAACAGCATTCCATGGGCTGGTCACTCCTGTTGAGCATTCTGAGTGCTCCAAGGGTCTTAAGAATGCCAAAGGTGGTAGGACAAAGGAGCAGGACTTGGTGAGTCCTGATGTACACTGATGGAAGGTTTTTGGGATGAGAGCTGGTGGGTTGACCATGTTCGCTGGCATCTCAGTCCTGTTGAGCATGCCTGTCTGTTACAAACGCAAACCAAATGTATGTGTGTACTGTATTATATTAAGAGCAGCTCACTACTGAAAACGGCAAATATAGGAGGCAGTCTGGATTGAACCTGGGACTCTTGATTACAAGTCAGTAAATCTTACTGCTACACCACGGAAGCTGTTGTCTTATCCTTGAACCTTTTGTGAAAGTGTTTATTTGATCTTTGGATTTCAGGCTTCACACATTATATAGTTTATTTGGACATTTTGTCATTTATTACTAAAATATGAAAAACATTACTGTTTTAACAATGTGTTTTCACAGATTATTGTAGAAACGGAACACACATGAAAGGAATGTGTTCTAAATAACAATCTATTATTTCCACTCTAAAACTCCAGCACTTCACTCCCAGATAATCAATCAAGGCATGAGCTGTGAAAACTTTGTGCACGTTATGCGGCAGTGGGGGGATGGAATAGTAGGCTGCTTTCCGCTTGTCTTTATCGGCACATTTACAGGACAAAAGACGCTGACGGAGAGGTGCGAACGGATTTAAGTTGGGCCGGATCTACAAGTTTTTTCGTAGGCTTTGGTAATTCTAATGTTAAGGGACACAAAATTTATTTATATTTTAATGGTACATGAGTAAATAGTACAATGATTGTGCTGTCACCATCACTGTAAACTAACTGTTAAGCTGGCAGGTAAGTGTAGAATTACTCTCCTCAGCATTTCTTTGTAATGCTGATTAGCTATTTATTCACTTATGTGACACACATTTGATCTTTTTAGAGAAATGTGAATTACAAAAAGGAACAGAAAAAGCCTGCCAATACAGTCCTTCCTGTTACCTGTTTCCAATAACAAAAGAGAACGGTCATTGCTTGCTATATAATAAAAATATTATTATTATTATTATTATTATTATTATTATTAATGAACAAAAACTTCATTACACATTTTAGACTGCCATTGCTGAAAGTATAAGATCCTCAGCTTTCAGTTTTTTTTTTTTGTAAAAGATGTTATAAAGGCATGCTAACATGGCAATATTTTTGGGTTGCAAAGAAACCTCTGCTTCCTGTCACTGCTTCTTCCATTACCTCCTCTGATGTTGTTTTCCTTGCTACTCCCAAAACACATTCAAACCATACCAGGATCTCTTAAACATAATGAATTCTTCTCTTCTGGGCTTAAAAACCAAAACTAATGCAATACAATCTAATTCAAAAGTAATTCAAAATGAAATGCTAATTATAATATAACCAAAAGCAACACCTTTACTGGGTGTTCATGTATGCAGTTAACAGTTTGCTGTAGCCTACGTGGTTTAAGCAATCAAAAACATGTGGAAATTTTGCTATTTCTTGCTTCCTCTCACAGCAGACTATAACTTCAGCATTGCAAATGTGGATACGTGGAGTTTGCTATGTCTGTTTTAGCATAGATACTGTATACATATTTAATAAGTACTATATATGTGTGTGTGTATATAAACCCACGCGCACACACACGTTTAACATCTAATAGTAACAATTGTAAAAGGTGACTTTGCTGCAGGGTGAGTGGTGCAAGAAAGTTTATTTAAACTTTTAACAGCGAGAAAGAAAAATACTAACCCTGCTTCAGTGGCCTTCTTTCTTGAATGTTCAGTCTTCTTCCTAATGTCTTGCTGATTAAATTCCACATGAAATTAATAGATTCCATTAGCTAAATGTAAATCGGAATTAAAGTCAGTAACTCTCATTTGATTATTATTCTTTGATTGCTTTTGCCACGTTTAGCTCTCATGCCTGCCCAGACGAAGCTCAAATTATTAAAAGAAAATAGAATATTTGCTCAGTTTGATTCTTATAAGCAAGTTTAGCCATCTTTTTTTTTTTCCTTTTTATTAATTTTATTGCAATCCATACAAAGCAATCAAGTTTTTACAAAAAGAAAAATTGAGTTAAGGACAAATCGATCCCTACCCCTGAGAGAGAGAGCAAGCCAAACGGCGTGAAATTTAAGGCTTGTAAACATACCTAAATTAATAAATTCTCTGTGCTTTATGAGCTTATTTTAAAATATTACTGATTAGATCCTGCCATGTTTTGAAAAAAGTCTGTACGGATCCTCTAACTGAGTATTTGATTTTTTCCAATTTCAAATAGTATAACACATCGGTTTCCCACTGACTAAAAAGAGAAGAGTTTGGGTTCTTCCAGTTTATCTGAATAAGTCTGTGTGCCAAAAGTGTAGTGAATGCAATCACAATTTGTTTGTCTTTCTCCACTTTAAACCCATCTGGAAGAACCCCAAACACAGCTGTTAATGGGTTAGGAGGGATTGTGAGACCAAGGCTGTCTGAAAGGTAATTAAAAATTTTCGTCCGGAATAATGTTAATTTGGTGCAGGCCCAGAACATGTGACCCAGTGAGGCTAGGACTTGGTTGCAAAGTTTGCAGGTTGCATCATGCCCTGGAAACATTTTAAAGAGTTTTAGTTGAGACAGATGTGCTCGATATATAATTTTCAGTTGTATAATTGTATGCTTTGCGCATATGGAGCTCAAGTTTAGACATCTTAAATGAAAGTTTAAAATCTCTTTGTAGCACACATGCTCAATGTGAGCTACTTATTTAAATACAAAATTAATCTTTGTTTAATACTAACTAAAAAATGTTTTTTTGGCTTCCCTTAGGGATTTCTTTTAGGATATATGTTATTGGTGACGAAAAGGAGTGTCCATGAAAAGAATAATTAAAAAAAAAAAAAAAAAATTAGACAGAAGCTGTTTTGTGAGGTTTTGTGGTGTTGCTTTTAAAAGGTTTTGTTCTAATATTTGAAATAAAGAGTTTCACGAAAAACATTTGTCAGTAGTAATACAAATTTGTCTCTTTCTTATAACAATCAATTTATATTGTATATAATGTTTAGATATTTTAACAAGTGTCACAGATGGCCGGGGCCCTTGTCCGTCTGGGACACCCCCTCACTGTATGTACCGGGGGAGCAAGCCTGGTTAGAACAGTACCTCCCCAGAACACTAGATGGCAGCCCACCTGGGTTGCAGCAGTGCCTAGGACTCCCACAGGGCTTTATGAGAGTTGAAGTTTGGTGAAGCCCTGTTGGGATCCGTGGACGTCACCATGGGGTGCTGTAGCTGCTGCTGAGCCCTACAGAGCAGCTCTTCCTCCACACCTGGAAGTGCTGCTGGAATTAGGTCCTCAAGCACCTGGAGCACTTCTGGGTGCATCATAAAAGGAGCCAGCAGCCAGTACTCCAGGAGCCAGAGTCGGGAGGAGGGAGATGAAGCTTGCCAGAGAGGAGTTGTGGAGAAAGAAAAGAATTACTTTTGGGTGGTATTGTGTTCGGGACCGTGTTGTATACTCATGGAAAAGGGGAAAACGTTCTCCACGGGGGCAGAAAAAAGGAAATAAAAGTCCTGTGAACTTTGAACTTGTGTCCTGCATCTGTCTGTGTCAAAGCTGGCCTTTACACCAACATTAGAGATCCATAGCATGTGAATTTTAACCTTTGCTAGGTTATCATGGTTAATATAGAACACAATTTTTGGGATAATGATAAATTGCATTTTTGCTTATTGTAATTTGATTGTTTGACCAATTCATAATTGAAAGTCTAGTATATATTCTTTTACATGAAACAAGTGAATTTCTCAAAATATATTTTTAGAAGCATTAGAATAAATGACACAACAAACTGGACTTTTTAGGTAAACCTGAGGGCTCAGTATTGTATAAAGTACCCAATAGTCATACTTGAGTAAAGCTAGAGTTCTGGAAGCTAACTTAAATAAAACTACAATTTTCCCATGAGAAAACTACTCATATAGATGCTTTAAAGTATCCAAAATAAAGTTGTACTTAAATATCAAAAATAAGTATAAATGTAGTATTCTTCCCTGTTTTACATATAGAAAAAACAGTTCTCACAATCATTAAATTTTAGTACTAGCCAAAAATAAAAAACCTTCATCAAAAATGTTCAATACAGCTTGTTACATAGATTTTGTAACATCAAAGGAGTAGGCTTTCTGCTTATTCACTGTTTCACAATTTATTTTGGACCTGTGAGGCTCAGGATAATGCAGGAAGACATGAATATTACCCGTGACAAGATTAGTTAACCACAGCATGTAAACGCACAAGTAGACAACACTGCAGCCTGTGGATCAAGACTGCTGACTCTGAATATTATATAAGGACTTTATTTTTTCAACTAACCACACACCGAGACCAGTGGATTTAAGTCTCCTGCTTGTATGTAAGGACTCTCTATCAATGTTCCCTCTTCCTTCTCTTGGTCGGCTGCTAACCTCAATAATTCTGCTGCTGTATTTGCCTTATTTCTTATTTCCCCAGATCCTACCATCTTTATAATCTGCATTTTAATTTCTAAACATACAGTAGTGATGTGTCTTTTTGTGACATACTGACCGAATTATATTTTTTGTTTTGTAAAAATAATTTGTAAAATTCTACAGAATGCTCGATATTAGTTACAGATAATGACCATGATATGCTAGCAGACAGAACTTGCACATGCCCACAGAAGTTTTTCTGCATACTTTGTTATACTGTAAGTAAGCTTTGTTTTCAAGAGATGTTTTGCATTCATTTATGGACGCATGATTTTCAAACAGTTTATCCTACACACACTTCACAAGGCTCCCCTCAGTCAGTGCTCAAAACTCTAATAGTCACCTGGGAGGCTGAATCAGAGTGTATGTGATAAAAGCCAAAAGATGGTGAGCTAAGCCTTGGGAGAGTGAAGCCAAAGGAGGTCCACAGTGATCCTAAAATGGAAAGCAGTCATCTGACCTGGGTATAAGAGCGACAGACTAATCAAACATTCTAGTATAAGATTTCCTCAGAAATTTCCCTCAGGACTGTCAGCACTTTAGTAGCAGTTTTATTCAACAGAGGTAGTTATGAGGTCTTGAGAAATCTTGAGGATCTAAAACTAATGTCAGCCTTTTATTATGTAAAAAGACTGCCACGCTGGAAAGAAATTCAGGGTTTAGATCACTACATTTGGTAAAAAGAACTGCTGCTGGCAGATCAACCAAAAGCAAATATGATAGAAAACAACCCTAGATGGGGTGCCGCTCCATCAACGACTGCCTTTATGTAAACACATTTATACCAGGCTAGTTTAGACTTGTCAGATAAAACTAGGATTCATCTCTTTAAGATTTTGTGCAAAAACTCAAAGAAAAACTCATGCACACACAAGAAGAAAGTACAAACTCCAAATGGAAAGTGATCAGGCAGGCCCGCCGCCAGAAATATTTGGGCCCCAGACAACTGGGTACGTGTGGGCCCCTCTGCCTTCCTTTAGGTCCCCACATGCCAAAACCTTCAAATACGTATACAAAATGTAGTTTATCCGACAGCGACAATGCTGCATTTATGAATACCATACTTGATGAGTTAAGCCTTCTCGCACATCAAAGTTTGACTGTGAGAAGAAAAGCCAGTGCTAACGGAAGCTCGTAGCGGAATACATTAATGAGATAGGCCTATGTATTATCTAACGTGTAACGGTACAATTATACCAATGCAATGAATAGGAGTAACATCTGAACATTTTAATATATACTAACGGTTAGGGTTATCTACATGGTGTACAATCAGTATGGTAACTTACTGTATCAAACTTCAAAGTTTTCAAAAAATCCGGGTGATTCAGAATCTTTAGTGATACACACAAAACCAACGCACACTTGTGACTGCTTTAAAAGCAACAATAAACACCCAAGCAAATGAATTATCAAACTACGGAGATGGACTTCTGCTACACCATACACGTAAACATCCACGATAGTGCACAACAATATCGCTGTTGTCTGAGACAGAACAGCGCCTGTGTGTGTGAAACGGAAGTATTCAGTTACAGCGGTGAAGTCAATCCATTATCCACGTACCCTGTACAACAAACATACTACTCAACATCAAGCTCAAGGACATCGGCGTCAGCTCTCCTTTGTCTTTGAGAAGCGTGCTGCTGCCGGCCCCCTTTGACAAGCGTGCTTCACACGACACAAGCACGATATCTACTTGCGTGGCGCGTGCGGCTATTAAAACACTCAATTGTATTATTGTAAGCTAAATGATTTAACTTTTATATTACATGTAACTTGAATAATTGTCCAAATATATATCTACGCGCACAACATCAGCATAAAAAAAAAAATCAAGCGTGAAGGGGCCCCCTTCCGTTAGGGCCCTGGACCAGAGTCCAGTTTGTCCCCCCCTGGCGGCAAGCCTGGATCAGGCCATCATTTCAACATAGTCTCCTGGAGGTGTGAAGCAGCAGAATGAGCCACTAGTTCATCATGTGTCCTATTTATAGTATCTGTTATGATAAAATGTATGAAATACAAAATCAGTCAAAACACGATTAAAACAAAGCTATGAATCAGCTGCTAGCAGCAGATACCTCCACAGTGCGGAATGCATTGGAATATTTTAAATAGGCCAAAATGCATCACAACATGGGAATTTGTCATTGTTGTAATAAAAATTACGCATCAATTTACATTTAAATGAATCTGATGTTCACCAGTATGACAATTTAATTTTTTTTATGTGAATGTGACATTTATTGAAATGACAATTTAATTTTTGACTTTCTTTCTTACAAGTACTTTTACTAAGCTAAGGCAGAGGTTGCAAAGGAGCCACAGTGGATTTTGCAGCAGTGGTGACAGACGGAAAATTAATGACCACTTCCTTTGTTTGTATGCAACATGGGTCATTTAATTATATGGTGAAATAATGTAAAACTGATGTAAATGCTAGTCTAATAGTCGCTTTGAAATTTTATGTACCATTTCACAACATTGATTTCTATAGCACATTTCCATACAAAGAATGTATCTCAATGTGGTATACAATATGTGAAAGAAATGGTTAAAAGAAAAAAAACAAATTTAAATTAGATAAGAATAATAGTGAATAATTAGTATACAAAAATAATGTACAATTACATAACATAGATATATAATTAATAGAGAAGTTGAGTCTTTAAATATAGAATTGTTTTAAGTCTCTAAATGTGAGTCAAATGATAAGGTCAAATGGTCAGGAAAGACAGAAAAAATAAAACTACAGTTAAGCTGCAGAAAAAAAACCAAACAAATATGCAGGGGTTCCAGGCAAAATACCACCCAGTCGTCTCTGGACATGTTGCCTAACATAAATGTTCTTAAATAGTTCCTTATTGTTTAGGCTTGGTCTTACAGTAGATGATTTGACGGAGTGGGTCTTGTGGCAAATTGGGGTATCTGCTTTCATTTAAACATCACAGGTGGCTAAACGGGACTTTGATTAGACACCAGTTTATCACAGGGAAAGTATACTGCTGGGAAAGTTGAGTAAAGTGACAGGGCCTTTACAATCACTTAGCTGTCTGACAATTGTTCTTTTAGTAGTTGCCAATGTCTAAAGCCAATTAGCTTTAGAATATTATGCTAGTGACTAGCATTGGGATGTATTATGCCACAGTAGTTGTTCAGTTAGGATATATTAATAGTCAGTAAAGGCCCTTCCACATTATACAACTTTTCCAGCGATTTTTGATCACAGAATTTACATAATCTTAGCATGTCAGAGGCAGTCGAGGTGCACTCCTGTGACTGCAATTCTTATAATTTGACATTCCCAGCAATTCAGTAAAACCAGTCTGTTACTCACCGTAACAAAATTAAACAGGTTTAATTTTATCTTAAGTTGTAGGGACGATTTCAAATGCCAATTTCAAATAAAGACATGTTACAAAAGAGGTGAACTCAGTTATAAGAACAACGCAGCAGCACCAGCCGTAAAGGTGAAAGATGGCAGTGTTTGGATGCAGCACGAGGTCAGGCGTCATCCTGCCAGTCAGTCTGCCCCACACCTGTCTTTCAACGAAACAGCATGGCTTACAGAGCTTGCCAAGGTTTGGTGCAAAGTTCTGTTTATGATTATGTTTTGCGATGGTCTTTATATGAAAAACATGTATACGTTACTTATACTTATACGTTACTAAAAGCCACATTGAATGTTGTTTACCTTGATTTATTTGCTTATCTTCCTACAGCATAAAGTTGCAACTACTCTGCAGAGCTTCCTGCGTTTGATTGACAGGGGCGTGCTCACAAAGTACATGTGTACTGAAGTGACTTTAGCTGCAGGTGGAAGCTCCTGTCACACTCTACACAACTATGTTTGCAAAACTAAGGTCATAAAACTTATGAAACCGTTTCTAGACAAAGGCAGAAGCGCAACAACAGAGATAGTAGTTAAGTGTAGTGTAGTGTTAAGAGGAGACATGATTGAAGTGAAGGGAATTAGTATAGTGGATCAAGACTGTTATTTTAAAATGAGTTCAACAAGAACATGGGGATACAGTTGGAAGCTTATTAAGGGCATGTTTTGAATAAACATTAAGATGTTTTACTTTACACAGAGAACCATAGACTATTGGAGTAAGCTACCAAGTAGTGTGGTCAACAGTAGGTCTTTGGGGATTTTAACAACCAGACATTGTTATTTTAGAAGAATTAAGTGAAATTAAGTGAGCTTTGTTGGGTTGAATGGCCAATTCTCCTCTAGCCTGTTCTAGGATCTTTGATAGAGGGAAGAGGGCATTTGTGGAAGAAGTGAAATTAGAAAACAGATTTCTGATGCAGAATTTAATGGAAAGATGAACGACCTGAAACGAGAGGCTTGGGTATCACTTGAAAAAGCAATTTCTTCATTTTTAGGAAAAAAAAAAAGATACAAATTAAAAGAAATAATAAATGCATTATTTAAGTTTAAGAAATTGGGTTGCAATGTCAGTCTTAAAGGTTACTTTTGGGTTTCACATTTGAAAATGTTCACTGAAAATCTTGGAGCAGTGAGTGAACAACAGGGTGAAAGATTGCATTAGAATACTAAGAACAATGAAAGAAGGTACCTGGCACGTTCAGATGTCACTGTTATGGCGGACTGCTGCTGGATGATTAATAGGGATGCACCAGAAAGTGTACAAACAACTAACCACCAAACAAAGTTTTGGATCAGAAAAACTAAGTTACAAAAACTAATGTTATATGCAAGCCAAAATATTAGTTTGACTAAATATTGTGTTTTAAATTGATTTAGAACAACTTTGTATACATGATTAAATTGCGGAATTCTTTTTCAATTATGTACATACATGTGACGTGGTAGAAAAATTTAAATGATATATTTTGTTTATAATGCAAATAAACCTAACTATTCAAAATTAACGTGGTAGACCTGTGATATTTTTGGCAAACCACTTTAGGAGGGTTCCCTTCAATCAATTATTTATCACATTATTTACAGTTTTTTTCTTCTCCTTTAACACTTTATCCATTATTCAAGCAGTTTATTGCTACCAGACTTGTGTGATTGTTTTGTGGTTATTGTTTAACAGCCTGTTAGTCCAGTGTACGTTACAAGTTGGTTAGCTACTACAGTGTACACATCAGTGACATCCAAGAAAAATATTTCATCAAGGCAAATGATTCCAAATATTGGGTAGATCCTGTGGCACCATGGAGATTGAATCCAGCCAAAATCAACATGAAGATCAAGGATAGAAAGGGGGGTGAAAAGTATAAAAAACTGACAAGTAAAAAATAAGCCACATTTTCTGCTCCAAAGAGAATGCGTTAAGAGACCTGCTTCTTTAAAAATATAATCACACTCATCACATATTTTTAATCATTCAATAATGGCTGTAGGCTACACACCCGGTGTTGAATTATGTGTTCACCTAACTAAAACACCCAACAGATGCACTAGTCTGGCAGATTCATGTCGCCAAACATTTGCTGGTTTTCTTCACACTATTCAAAAATAGGAATACATAAAGGACTGTACATTACAATATGCCCGGTGACTTCTTGATGTCCATTCCAATACTTGATTTTATATTGTGGCTACTTCTGTACCATGTCCTGAAAAACAAATCCAGAATCATTGCCAGTTTCCTGCCCATTCATCAGGATTTCAGGAACATGCAAAATAACATTTTTGCATTTTTATTTTTTAAATGTAAGTTTGCAATGATACTAGAAACCCTACATGTACAGGATAAACTGTCTGAACAGATTTAATCTCAACAGTCCCCAAATGCATCTTGCCATGGTACACTCTACCTCATGGAAGAAGTTTAGGTTTAAGTAGACTATTTTCCCAGAGGGAACTTTTTTTTCAGCAGAATAGTACAAAAACAGAAGAAATTGTTACAAAGATCTAATAGATAAAGAACACAACATTTGACCACCAATGTTATTGAACAAACATACACTCAAGATCAGTACAAAAAAGAATAATTACTTTCAACAGTACACAAAATAATAACTCAGAATGTATCATTTAGCAGCATCCCTACAAGTAACAGCATTTAATATGCTTATAGCTCTAGGAATAAAAGAGTTCTTAGATCTGTTTCTCTTTACCTTTGGAAACCTAAATCTGCAAAATAATGGCAACTGCTGGAATTTAAACAAGACGGCTCCTGTCTGACAGAACTGAGTTGGCTTTCTTTCTAACCTGTTTGCAATACATTTCAGCGATAGAGGTCTGCTGCAATCCAAAAAATGTACTGCAAATTTTTATAATGTTGTTTAGATGGTTTGGCAACCTCAGCAGTAAGAATATAAACTAACAGATAAAAGCAAATGTAACAATGGATTCAATAGTGCTTATAAAAAGTGTCATTATGGTTTTGCCCACTTTAAAACTGTTGAGAGTTTTTTGTCAATGTTCCCAGATATTTGTATTGCTCTACCATCTCCACTGTCTCCCCTTTACTTAAAGTTGAGACAGTGGATGGTGGAGAGCACCTGAAATATAAAACTATATATTTTGTCTTGGAAACATTAAGTCATAAATTAGAGTGATCACACCATTGTACACTCATTGACAGTAGGCTCATGGCTGTCTTCCTTATCTTGTAGAAGACTCACAATGACACAGTTATCTGCAAATTTCAGGATATGTCTATCCATGTGTAAACTCCTGCAGTCATTTGTATACAGGATAAACAAAAGAGGAGATAAACAGCAACATGTAATTAAACTATCAGAGAAACAGCCATTAACACTCACTCTTTGTGTTCTGTTTAAAAAGTCTAGACTCCACCCCAACAAGCTAGGGTCCAAACAGAATTGATCAGATCCTTCCATGTGCTCATACAATAGATTCAAAAGTGTTGCTGTGGCATCCTCCACACCCCTCTTTACTCTGTATGCAAATTGTTAAGGATCCAGAAGAGCCTCAGTTTTGTTAAGTAGTTGTCTATTAATTAACTTCATGATATGAGAAGTTAATGCCTCTGGTCTAAAATCACTTAATGCTTTGGGGTGTGTAGTTTTTACCAATGGAAAAACAGTTGCCCGTTTCCATAATAATAATTCATTACATTTATATAGCGCTTTTCTCAGTACTCAAAGCGCTAGGTTTGCCACATACTGTAAATCCAAGAACATCTCAAATATGGAGTGGAATATTGGAAAGAGCTCCTCTGCACAGTAATGGCAACTCATTCTGTCTGGACCCGAGCTTTTTTGATTTTTGTTTGTTTAAGGAACTTCCTGGCAATTATTCTGGTCAAGGAAGGGCTGACTTCTGGCTCCAGTCCTCAGTCTGTTCTTTTGCTGTCTTATTTCTGAAGCAAAATCCTGTGTTTCAAATCTTGAATAGAACTCATTCAAGTTTTGCACCGATAGTCAGTTTTGACCCCTGCCAGTTCAACTCGATTATTGTTTTTTTTATGAATGCCAGCCATCATCTTCATGTCATTCCATAATGTGGCCAGGTTATCAGTCCGCAGTTCATTCTGTATCCTGTCCTAATACTACTGTATAGCCGGAATCTACCGCTGCAGATTCCAAATGCAAAGTGCTTGGAGACAGACTAGCTGCACTGGAAGATGGATGCAGAAGGATTAATATCAGAATCGAAGGTCTCCGTGAAAATTGCAGAGGTCCAAAACTAGTGAAATTCATACCTGAACTATTCTCTAAAATAATTGGAGAGGATTTCAAATCAGACACTGAGATAGCAGCAGCTTACTGCATACATGGATCGAATACCACAAAACCCAGAACTCTCCTTGTATGCTTTGAAAAATTACAGTTTAAATGACATAATGTTATTTCTCAGACAGAAACAAGAGATTATATTTGAAAATAACTACATTTGTATTATCCCTGATTTCTTACCTTCAATGACTGCTTAACGTGCCACATTTTACAGCATCAAACGGCACTTACGGAAAGCCGAGATCAAATTCAGCCTGTTGTATCCTGCCAAACTGAAAGTGGCCATTTAAGGCAAGTTTGACATTTTTACTTCTACGGAGGAAGCAGAAAAAAGAGCTAATAAAACTGATCCAGACACTGAGTTGCATCGGGTCCTGGCATGGCAAAGAAGATCTTACCTGCTATTTGATCCACTCGCAATGATACTGGTACTGTAATTTTACATTCTATTTCCATCTTGACCTCTTTTTGTTTCCATTTTAATTACAATTATATGCGTGTATGTATGTGTATTTCTTTAGGAGACTGTAACATCATACCCTTAGTTTATTGTATTAGGACTTACTATCAAACATTATCTGCTTAATCAAGGCTACAGCTACTGTTTAACATCATTCCCTGGGTTTAGTCTCTCAGGACTGTTTAAGATTATACAGTATTTTATGTTTAAAGTATTTGGACT
>JANRMT010062831.1:17388653-17413426 GCA_026402145.1 Polypterus bichir lapradei | reverse complement strand
TAGATAGATAGATAGATAGATAGATAGATAGATAGATAGATAGATAGATAGATAGATAGATAGATAGATAGATATCAGAGCACACACCAGAATGATTATAAAAAAAAGACTAGGCAGTCACAGTGTGGCATCATGCAGGTATTTCTCTGTTGGTATAAAGGACTCCAGTAGCGTTTTTTGACACACTTCTACTTGATTGATTAGTAGACTGAAAGACCTCAGTGCTAGTGTGTCAGAGATAGGATGTTCAGCATTCATAATGACACTTGTTTTTTTTTTTTAATCCTCTCCTTTGCTACTACCTCCATGGGGTCCAGAGTGTATCCCATAACCGTGCCTGCCCACTTATTTAGCTTGTTGTTTCAGTGGCACTCTCTTGAAGTGATGACACCAGCCCAGTATACCAGAAAAAATCACAATGGCCAACACAGTGTTGCAGAAGTTGTGAAGGATGTCATCATCCCACTAAAGGAGCACAGTCCTCTGTCCTTTCTTATGTAGTTATTATGTAGTTACGATACCAGTCCAACCTTTCATTGATGTGGACACCCAAGTACTTATAGAAGTGCCCCACCCTCTACATCCACTCCTTGAATAGTGATCAGACATAGAGGCTCTTTGGTGCAGAAAAAGTCCATAACTAGTTCCTTAGTTTTGCTGATATTGAGTTGCAGACAATTCTCTTTGCACCAAGAAACAAAGTCCTCCAATTGACTCTTATACTCAGTCTCACCCCCTTTATCAATACACCCCATAAGTGCAATATCATCCAAGAATTTCTGCAAGTGACAAGACCTTGTGTTATATTTATAGTCGAAGATGTACAGAGTGAAGAGTAAAGGAGACAGGACTGTTCCTTGTGGTGCTCCAGTGTTGCTCACATCCATAATGTATTACTGTTACTACCTACTTTTCAATGGTACAAGATAAATTGTTTGCTTTCATTTTAAAGTATCTTGTGATGACACTTGCTAGAAAATGTACTGTATAAAATAAAAGTTGATTTTCTAACCTTAGCAGTTTTTTTTTTCCAGAGAGCATAGTACAGTCTAAAATTAATCCCAAATTCTAACTGCTGGTGTTAAAAGCAACTCAATGAAAGCACAATGGCATAATAGTCACTGTGAGTGAAGCCTATTTCTCTGAAAAGTGACATAATAGAGACCACTTTGGCTTCATAGCAACCAAAGCAAAACACGCCAGCCTCTTTAATATATCAGCCTAGTGATTCAACTGAAAAAAGCCTTATGACATTAGGGCAACTACTGTAGAATGTATTCTCAGCGCAGAATATTATACAAATTAAAAGTACAATTTTATAGAACATAATCCACCTGTTCATTCTTGAACCATACTAATTTAGTTCAGGGTCATGGAGGCTGAAGCTGGTTTCCAAAGAAAAACGGACAAGGAAAGAACCAAGCCTGGATGGGGTATGAGTCCATTGCTAAACATACCCATGTATATACCCACAACTCTGGAAAATCTACCGAATTTAACTGAAAATTAGACTAGCATTTATGTATATAGGATGAGGTAGAGACACCAAAAAAAAAAAAAAAACGAGTGGAATGCAAAACATATTTTTGATTTAACACCACAATTAGCAGCAGTGCTAGCTACTGTAACACTGTGTCATCCTCAATGTAAAATATATATCTACTTAAATCTAGTTCTTTTCAAATGAAATCTTTCAAAACTATATATTTTCTTTTCAGCAGAGTGGATTATAAACTATACGCTGGCACAGAAAATATATTTTACCACATCTCAGCTATGTCAGACCAGGTGAAAAACTCTCACCTTCCCAAAATGGAAGCTGACTGAAGTGAAAATGTACAGTTCTCAGTAATGCTATATGACGGCAGTGAAAATGCCACTTCTCAGTAGCAAGCCTTAGCACCACACTACCCAGTAGCAGGATATCAAGTAGCACTTAGCTAAACAGTTTTAGCTTTAAGCAAGTTCTTTTTGTTCATCAGCACCCATTGTATGCACTACTCAATTATTTCTTGGAAAACTTTGCACTTATTAAATGTCTTCTGATTAGCATAGGAGAAAAAATTTAATAAATAGTGGAATTTTTTTTTATCCAAATACAGAGAGACTACATGACTAGTGTCAAGCCTTCAGATTTGTGTCATTCATGGATCAGCTATGTTTCATTCTCAGAAAATCAAAAAAACACTTTATTAACTGGTTAGAAAATGTAAGCATTGTGTAACATTGAGGTGCGTTCAAGGTCTGTGCAGGTACTGTAGCCATCAATGGACTGTGTTCAGCAGGTTGCTTCTAGAACCTTCTCAATCCATTGATGGGGCCTAGGGCTATCTCAGCAGAATTGGACAAATGGCTGAAAACGGGGCTGGACAGGGCTCTATTCTATCACAGGGATCACTCTCACACACCCCAAATATTCACACCATGACAGTTTGCAATTGCCAATTAATTAATTAATTAATAAATAAAAAATGTAATTAATTCCTTCTTTTATTGATGTCTGGCCATTGTAATTTCCCTGAAATGGGGCTTGCAAAACTAATCAGTTATTGCAATTTTTAGTGAATAACAGAAGTGAAAGGCAAAATTTATTACAGCGACTGACCATTATAGATACCAGGTGAATGTGCATTGTGATAGTATAGGGCAGTGATGGCGAACCTTTTAGAAACCGAGTGCCCAAACTGCAACCTAAAACTCACTTATTTATCACAAAGTGCCAACACGGCAATTTAACCTGAATACTGACAGGTTTAACCTGAAAACAACTCATACATTAACATCTTTTGTCTTAAAAGAAAAACATAATAACAGAGCTTTCAATGATACAAACAACTTTTTATTGAAAGGTAAAAGTCTGCATTCGGTATGGTTTTGAACAATTAATGTGATTTTTGCTGTTGTATGCATGTTGATAATTTGTCTAACCTTGGCTCACATTTTGTAAGTTTGAGAGCAACACATGCAGCACTCAGGTCATCTGTTAGTCTGTTTCTGGTGTCAGATTTGATAGAATTCACCGGTTCTCAAACTGTGGGCCGCGCAAAGTAACAAAAAAGGGGGCACGAATGTTGCCATATGTGGCGTAAGTTCGGTATTCGTAGGGAAATTTTAAACTTGTAGCGGTGTATTGGCAGCAAAAAATATAGGAATACATTTTATTAGGGTTTCAAAAAAACGTTTGGGGGGGTCGCATTTAAAACTGTTATGAAAACTTGGGTCGCAAGTACTTAAAGGTTGAGAAACGCTGATATAATTCAAAGCATGAAAACAGCTGCTCACAACCATAAGATGTTCCAAACAAAGTAAGGAAAGCAATCCCAAGTGCCCTCATTGACTTAAAATTATTTGGCAGAGAATTCCACACTTTAAGGATTCCATTTTCAGAAGTAACTGTGCTGTCCTTTGTCATCCCTTCTATCTTCTCAAGTGTTTCACGCAGGTCTTCCCCCCGTTTCCATTTACATTCCCTTTCCCGTGTGCGCTCGCTCGCTCGCTCGCTCGCTCGCTCTCTATCTCTCTCTTTCTTTATCCCCTTTCCATCCACCTCACGTTTCTCTTCTATATTACGGGGTCGTGGATCAGGTGTGGCGATTAGCATCTCCCGGCAACAAATACAGATTCGGACGACTCCTCACCTGTGCGCTTAAGCGAGGACCGCCCGCATCACAAAGCTCCCGGAAACCGCTCCGGCCACTCTACCATAACCCCCTTTAAGCCGCGAGTGCTGCGATTATCTATTAAAACTGGCCTTTTCAATTTTGAGCTGTGGACCAGCTATACCACATCCCCTCCAACCCCACCACAGGAATCACAGACTCAACAGGGTGCAGTCCGTGCCGCACCCTCACGCCGCATGTGAGCCGCCCGCCTTACCCCAGACAGGAGAGGGTGGAAGCGCTCCCATTGGGCTGCTGGGCAGAGGGGAGGGTGATGTGATAAAAGTCCTCCGGCGCAGGGGGAGCTGGGAGGGGAGCAGCCCGGTCCCGCATCCCTCTGGCTTTATAGTAACGAACTCTGTGCTGGGTTGAAGGCGCGCGTGCCCACAGAGAGGGCTCTGAGTGCCCCCTTTGGCACGCGTGCCATAGGTTCGCCACCACTGGTATAGGGTAACCAGACTATCAAAAACCCCAGGTTGGACACTTGTGTAGTATGTATGCTCTCTCATCTCATCATCGTCACAGAGGGATCAGGGCACCAAAAAAAAACAAAAAAACACTTTCACAATTAAACACGTATGATTGCTTGAAGTGGAAAAAAAAAAACGCAGTCTACTGTCTATCTTTGTAAGCTTCTTGGACCTCTCTTGCAATGCTATTCATATTTAGCACAAGTTCCTAATCAAGTGGGTTTCCCCTTAGAGCTTTGTGTGCATTGTTATAAATGCCTCGAGATGATGTCTGTGGCACAAAAAATCTGTATTAGATGGCTAGCCTGTTAAAACTGGGCCCTTATAGAGTCAGTGAAATAGTTCAACTTTATAATCTGCAGATATGAGGTTGGTTCAGTGTAAAGTTAATGCTGTGCAAATGGTTACTACTGTGCATAACAGCTTACAGGCCACAGGGTCCTTCATTAATATATACTGAGATCAAATTGGTCCATGGAGGGTGCTTCACATATTGTATGCAAACGCATCTATAATGTTTTTAACTTAAGTAGTGAGAAAAGTGCTATATAAATGTAAAGAATTACTATTATTATTAGAATAACTAGGGCACTGAAAATGTAGATTAAGTATCCTAAATTATAGTAATGTTTCTTATAAACTAATATCTACTACTGATAGCTCTTGTTTAATGGCAATAAAGCACTAAATAGCAACATTTAGCAGACCTTTGGAAAATACTAACCAAGGATGGCACAGTGGTGCAGTGGGTAGCTCTGTCTCCTTACAGATCCAGTCAGTCATTGTCCAACCCGCTATATCCTTACACAGGGTCATGGGGGTCTGCTGAAGCCAATCCCAGCCAACACAGGGCACAAGGCATGAACAAATCCCTGGCAGAGTGCTAGCCCACCGCAGGGCACACACACAAACACACACACACACACACCAAGCACACACTAGGGACAATTTAGAATCACCAATGCACCTAACCTGCAGGTCTTTGGACCGTGGAAGGAAACCGGAGCACCTGGAGTTAACCCACACAGACACAGGGAGAACATGCAAACTCCATGCTGGGAAGCAAACCCAGGTCTACTAACTGCAAGGTAGCAGCACTACCACTGCTCTACTAAAGCAATGAAATGATTTCTGTGTTTATATGTTCTCCTTGTGTCTGCATCAGTTTCCCCTATACGTTTGCTCCCACATTGCCAAAGGTATGTAGCTTAGGTTAACTAGCAATTTTAAACTGTTCACTGTATATTTGGAAGCCTGTGATGACCAGGGATGCATTCCTGCCTTGTGCCCAGTTCTGCTTAACTGGATTTAGTGGTTTTGAGAACAATATATTATGTTATCCACAGTTTACTAAAAAACCCAGACAAAGTGGTATAAATATGAAGAATTTAATTATCATTTCTCCTTGTCACACATGTGCGAGTAGGAGGCAGCTCAAGGGTCTGAGTAATTGTAATAAAACATCCGACCAGGGGGCGGCGGAATGCGCTGACTGTCTTTCTGAGTTCCCTACAGACCTTTCCCGGGAAATCCCCTTTGCTGACGTCACTTCTGGTACTGGGCCCTGTGCTGATGTCACTTATATTGGATATTTTGAAAGAAGGCTGGGAAGGAGAGGCTCTTCCCGCTACAAATATTTTGGAATATCGCGCAATTACGTGATAGATTTGGGAAAATCCGACCTATTCTAAAAAGTCATATGGAAGAGGCACAAGCAGCACAGGCCTGTTATTATGACTGTGGCACGACACTCCATTCCAGACGACATAATTTCTGGTTCCGGCCCTTTTGATTGCATCACTTCCTCTACGGGCCTTTAAAGCCTCCATCTTTTTCTATTGTAAACAGTTCTGTTGTGGAGTCTGTTCTGTGCTTGAATAACTTAAACTTTTGCAGCCAGGAAAACAATATACGGGTGGCTGCCCCAACTCTTTATGATGTCTGTGTAGTATTATTGTCACAGTGGTGTAGCCGGCAAGATGAAGTCCCAGAAGAAACCGGGACTAGGACATGAAACTAACCAGGTAGAAAAGTACCGGGGCCAAGCTTCTAGGGGGGGAGTGCGTTTGGGGGTCAGGAAGAACTCAGTACAGGCTCCGATCCCCAAATACAACCCCAGGCTTGTAATTTACCAAGTGGAGAGTGTGAAAGGGACACACAGACGTAGGCTGGTTTCTGGGGATGAAACAAAAAGGGCTTATTATGCTGTCTCGGAGGAGAGAGCTGAGCCTCCCATTGGGGCTTATGTCCCAGTTAAATATGGGCTATCCCCAGTCCAGCAGGCAAGAATAAAAAATTGGGAATTTGATCCAGAGAGATTAATTCAGGGGCAGGCTATGACCCTCTGGGAGCAGGTGGCCTTATAGCTAAGGCCATTTGAACTGACCACCTACCAAATAGTGCAGCAGGTAGCCTGCTTTATTTTTTTAAAGAGCCTTCCCAAAACCTTTGCCCAGCCAGACTGGGGAGATTTCCATTCTATGGAAGAGCTTATAAAGTTCATATAAACACCCATGCCAGTCTCGAAATCTGGGAGAGCAGAACATTCCTCTAGTGAATTCCCTATAGATTACGTCCTACGAAATAAGTCTCTTCCACATAAATCGGAGCCTGTGTCTGAGTTCCCAGGCTGCCGGGCATGCGACCTACCCAGAAACAAGGCGGGAAGTAGGTGGAAGGGAGGAGATGGTTTTTGTGCTCTTGCTAACCCCCTGACGTTATCGAATACGGGATCTGTAGTCATTAATGGTTACAAACTCGATGCCTTGTTTGATTCCAGCAGCAACATTTCCATTGTTGATTGCTAATATGTCTTACCATGGCAAAGATTTAAAGAAAAGACCAGTATTAAATGTATTCACGGAGACATCCGTATGTATAATACCAGGACTGGTCTGAAAATAAATGTGGTAAACTATTGACTACTCCCGATAAAAACGTAGGCCACGTTATAGATGGGGATAACTTGTCTCAAGCTGTCTCCACGCCGTGTACACAGCCGGCAGATAGAGATAAGGAAGGCCACGAGGAGGATGGGGAGATTCCTGGGCCGTTGCAGGCGAATATGTCATCCACCCGCGCCATGACAAGTCGGGAGGAATCCCCACCCCTTGAGGTCAGACCGGATCCTCTCTCCGACATACACTTTCAATTTAGAAAAATACTTTTAAAAGGGAGCAGTGGAATGATGACTCCCTTAAATTTGCAAAAAATGCAGTAGTCCTTGTCAACGGCCAACACACACCACATGCCCATGCTACAAGGACCTCACTTTGTAATAGAAAATGATCTATTATATTGGGTAACTGTTGTTAATCCCATGAACCTACCAGTGGCAGATTTGTGAATTAGCACACGCCCACCTCCTTGGAGGCCATTTAGGCTCCAAAAAAACTTTAGAGAGGATTAAGCTCAGATTTTATTGGCCAGGAAATAACGAGAAGGCTTGCCGTTTTTGTATTTCTTGTCCGGAATGTCAGTTACGGCAAATTCCTAGGAGGGACCGTTTTCCTCTCGTTCCCCTTCCCTTAGTTGATGTCCCCTTTGAAAGAATCGGGGTCGATATTGTAGGATCCTTAGAGCCCTCAGCCCGAGGACATAAATATATATTAGTCCTTGTGGATATATGTGACCCAATATCAGGAAGCTGTTCCCTTGCGCTCAGCTACATCTAAAGCAATCAAACGGGAACTAGTAGGGGTCTTTGCACGTTTTGGCATTCCTAAAGAAGTTCTAATGGACCAAGGGACGCCTTTTACCTTGGAGACGTTCATTGAAATGGCCAAGTTGCTGAAAATAAAGCACTTAAAGACCGCGGTGTATCATCCTCAAACTGACAGTCTAGTGAAGAGGTTTAATCAGACACTTAAGCAGATACTTCGCAAGGTGGCCAGCGGGGATGGGAGGAATTGGGATCAACTCCTCCCCCTCATTCTATTTGCCTATCGGGAAGTCCCACAGGCCTCTACGGGGTTCTCACCTTTTGAATTAATTTACGGACGACAACTCCGAGGTATATTGGATATTTTGAAAGAAGCCTGGGAAGGAGAGGCTCTTCCCGCTACAAATATTTTGGAATATATTACGCAATTACGTGATTGATTTGGGAAAATCCGACCTATTCTAAAAAGTCATATGGAACAGGCACAAGCAGCACAGGCCTGTTATTATGACTGTGGCACGACTCTCCAAGAATTCCGTCCAAAGGATCGTGTCATGGTATTAGTTCCCACCTCCCATTCTAAATTACTCACCCATTGGCAAGGCCCTTATGAAATTAAGGAGAGAAAAGGATTGGTCGACTGTTTGGTGAAACAACCCAATTGTAGACCAAGCGAGCGAGTTTATCATGTGAACTTGCTGAAGCTGTGGAAGGAGAGGGAGTCAGATCCCTCCTCTGCTCAGCCCTGCTCATTCTTTGCTCACATAGACACCCTTAATTTCGGTGAGGAATTAACTTATAGACAAAGACGGGAGCTGAAATCAGCTATCCTGTCCGTCTCTGAGGTGGTGAGTGAAAAACCCGGGAGGACCTTTCTGATTGCCCACAACATAGTGACTGAACCCGGTGTTGTAGTCCGAGAGCACCCCTATAGACTTCCTGAGACAAAGAAAGCAGAAGTGGAGCTGGAAATCAAGTGAATGCTGGAACTAGGAGTGATAGACGAAAGTTATAGTCCCTGGTCCAGCTAAATCGTCTTGGTTAGTAAGCCTGATCGCAGTTGGAGGTTTTGCAATAACTTCCGTTGGCTAAACCAGGTCTCCCTATTTGATGCTTATCCCATGCCTCGCATGGATGACATCCTCGAGAGGCTTGGCCAAGCAAAATTTTTGACCGCACTTGACATGACAAAGGGGTACTGGCAGATTCCTTTAATGGACTCCACAAAGGTCAAGACAGTGTTTAGCACCCTTAGCGGACACTGGCAGTACTGTGTCCTTCCATTCGGGTTACATGGGGCTCCTGTGACTTTCCAGCGTCTGGTGGACAAAGTGCTCTGACCCCATAATTCGTATAGTACTGCCTATCTGGATGACGTCGTCATCGTTTCCAGCACATGGAAGGAACACATACAGCAGGTCACTGCGGTACGGCAGGCACTAAGAGAAACTGGGCTTCGCATCAATCCCAAGAAATGTTTATTTGGACTGAAAGAGGCTAAATATTTGGGCTACCTGGTGGATCGGGGTACTGTGAAACCACAGTTGTTAAAAAATAGATGCCATTTTAAAATGGTCCCGTCCGCGAACCAAGCGGCAAGTCCAAGCATTTCTCGAATTGGCTGGGTACTACCGCCGGTTTGTACCTAGGTTTTTAGAGAGAGCGACACCCTTGACTGATTTAACAAAGAGGAGGGCTCCTAATCATGTGGTATGGAGTGACAAGACGGAAACTGCATTCTGTGACTTAAAACAGGCGCTTACTTCAGCACTAATATTAAAAGCTCCTAATTTTTCAGTCAATTTATTCTCCAGACAGATGTTAAGATAAGAGAGAGAGAAAAGCTTTTAAAAAGAGAGCCCACAGTCCACAGTCTAAAAGTCTGTTAAAACATAACAATGGAGGATACAACCTTTGGTGGTGCAAAGTCCAAGTTGAGTGCTGTGTTACCACTATAATTAATCTCCAACTGTCCCACTGAAACACTGAATACTTATTTTCCAACAGATGTCTTGCTAACTTGTAGAATCCTTGTTGGTGTCTCTCCCTCATGGTGTGAGCCTTCTTAGTCACTTCTGGGTTGCTACAGTGACCTAGGCACACCTCACTTCTATTCTGCCAGCTTTGCCTGGTCCTCTTGTGAGTCTTTACCCTCTCACTGGATCCACAAATGGCTTCTCTCTGGTGAAACTGTATCTTCTTCCCTGGAGGTAGGTGTCACCATCCCTGTGCCTTGTGTCTTGTCAGCTACATATCCTTGTCTGCCTGCGAGTCTCTGATCTTGACAGAATCCTCAGTGGACCATCTCTCTCTACACCACCCACTGCCCAGAAGTACTGTATATAACTGCTTCAGTCTCTACCTAGAACAACATGGTGATTGATTAAACAATGGTACAGACCAATTTCCTTTGCTAGCAATTGTGCAAACACATTTTCATTAGTTAAACTATAGTATTGTTTTCAGGTTTTCACTAAACATCCTGGTCTCAACAAAGGGTGCCTATTTCCCCTCCATCTATTGACTTTTACATTTACTGTATTTACGCGTGTACCACGCGCACATTTTTTCCCGAAAATTAGCATTAGAAAATCAGGTGCGCATCATACACAAGGAAATGTAATTCTGTAATGTTTACTTCTTCTGCTTGGGCTCGCTCGCGCTCTCTCTCTTGCTCGCACATTCACGATCTCTCTCTCTCTCTCGCTCGCGCACTCGTGCTCTCTCTCTCGCTCGCTTGCTCGCACACTCGCACTCTCTCTTGCTCGCACTCTCTCTCGCGCTCTTTCTCTCTCTTGCACGTCGTATACGGGGCAAAACGATTTTTGCGATTTTCTTTGTAAAACTTAGGGTGCGCGTCTTACACAAGGGCACATGGTACACGAGTAAATACGGTATTATGTACATTTTTTTGCTTAACAGAAAAAGAAAATCACCCATTGTACAAATTTAATCTAAGTCATCACGTAATCCAGCCCACACATAAGGGAGGACACATCCTGGATTTAATCATTTCAAAAGGATTAAAAGTTAACCTGAGTTACTCAAATGTGGCACTTGGTGCCATGGCCCACCTGCCAAGTTGTTTTGCCTGCCTAATGTAAAGTCATCCCTGATGAAGGATCGCAGGAATCGTGGGAAAAAGGGGTCCTTTCATAGGATTAGCACTATTTCAGCTGTGGAATGACCAAATGGGGGGCAGCTTCAATATTTGCTAATACTCTAAACAATCAGTCCGATTTTAGTGCTCACCTCTATAATGCTACTGTAATAGTTTCACCAGTAAGGTGGGAAATTTTAGTGCTAAGGTGAGAGCTGCAGCTGACATAGTGGCCCCTGAAAAACAGTTAAGAAATCTTCCAGTGCTTTTATACCTTGAAAGACTAAAAGAGTGTCTGATTTAAAGAAAACATGCTGGAGAGCTGAATGTAAATGGAGAAAATCTAAACTGATAGTCCACTTTGAAATATTGAAGGCAAAAATAACTGAATATGATAAAAGCATCCACCTCTAAGGTCTCTAAGGTCCATCTCGAGAGGAAGTCCTATTTCCCTAAAATTATCAATGATAATGCTAGTAATCCCAGAGTTTTATTTTCAATTATTGATCATGTTTTCAACCAGGTCATTTAATGAGCCCCCTAAATACCTTCTAAAAACTACTAGTAAAACTCGTAAGGCCTTTTTCTGTATTTTTTAAACACTAAATAAATTATATTAGAAATAATATAGTACATCGCCCAAAGTTAATTCAATTCCAGCATGCACCTTCAAAGTTAGTTCAATTGTTTTACTGGAATAGATGCACCCAAACTACGTAGAATACTTTCTCAGTTGAAACCCTCCATCCATGTCCTTCACCTAGTACTAACAGGCTTTTTTAAAGAAGTCTCTGATGTTCTTACTGACATAATACTTGACACAGTGAACTCATTATTTAATATTGTGGGTCTTCCCTGACTATCTAAAGATGGCAGTTGTTAAACCCCTTGGTCAAGAAAAATAATCTCGACTTCCCTCTCTTTGACAATTTCTAACCTGCTTTTCTTAAGTAAAATTCTAGAAAAGGCAGTTATTAAGCAGCTTAACGATTACTTGATTAAACATTCTATTCTTAACAAGTTTCAGTCACTGTTTAGAACAAACCATAATACAGAAATTGCGCTGGTTAAAGTAGTAAATGATTTGCAAATTAATGCGCACAAAGGCCGTATATAAGTTCTTGTTCTCTTAGACTTGAGTGCAGCATTTGACACCATAGTCCACAATTTTCTTATAAATCACCTTAGACAATGGGTGGGCCTCTCTGGAAGTGTCTTAAATTGGTTTCAATCATACTTAAAAGGTAGAAAATTCTTTGTTAGTTGTGATAATTGTGCTTCAGAGACCCATGATATTGTACCTGGTGTACCACAAGGATCTATTTTGTGTCTGCTGCCCTTTTCAATCTACGTGCTTCCATTAGGTCAGACTATCTCAAAGCACAAATTGAGCTACCACAGCTATGCAGATGACACACCGATTTATTTATCGCTAGCATCTGATGACCCAGACACTCTTGGCTTTCTGATCCAATGTCTTAGCACAATTTCTGAATGGATGAGTAGTAACTTTCTCAAACTAAGTAAGGAAAAAAACAAAAATCTTAATGATTTACAAAAATGGAAGCAGTGAGGGCTTAGATCTTTAAGTGGCGGTCTGCTTATAAGTCCAAGAGCAAAGCTTAAAAGAAGTGGTGAGGCGACCTGTTGCTGTTATGTACCTAAAATCTGGAATACTTTACTTATAGAAATTTGGCGGGCTAATACTATGAACATTTAAAAAAATCCCATTATTTTAATATGGCTTTTTCGTGGTAACATCTCAGTTCCTAATTGGCTATATGGTTACAGAATCATCATATTCTTCAGGGATCCTCAATCTGTACTAATTCCCACTATTCTCTGCTGTTGTTTTCAGTTCTTCTGTGGTGGAGATCTGCACCACCACCACCTGATCAAGGCACCATGCAGCCCCCTGAGATGATGGAATGAAGGTGAGTGTCTCATCTATTCACGAAACAACCTTCATCAAATTACTATAAAGTTAAGCATGAAAACTAAGAGGGTTTGGTTTAGGAACTTTTATGTTAGGTAGAATACGCATTTGGCACTGGGTGGTCTTTTGGCCATTGAACCCCTGCAGATTTTGTTTTTTTCTCCTATTGCCTAGTCTTAAATGTTTTTCTTTTCTTGTAACTTTCCCTTTGTCATCTTATAGGAAGTGGAGGGCGGAGAAGGCTGTGGAGGTGGCAGAGTCACGCCTGAGACAGAAGGCTTTGGTTAGCACCGTGGCAACAGATAGAGCAGGTCTGGGCTACTTCCCAAAGACCCAGGTCGGCAAGGCCCAGGGCAAGGAGAGAATCCATCTACTCCAGGAAGAGGTCCGAGCAGGGGTGGAGGAAGAGAGAGTGAGCAGGGCAGTAGGACTCCGGCAACAGGGTGTGTGGACAAGGTGGGAGAGTACTCTCCAGCGAAGGATCACATGGTCGGACATCATGCAGGGAGATTTCTTTCGTGTCCTGTTCCTGGTGCAGGCGGTCTACAATGTCCAGCAAACCTCCACGTCTGGGGAAAGAGCGAGACACCATCATGCCCACTTTGTTCCGGAAGAGGCTCTCTAGAACATCTACTCAGCAGCTGCCCTAAGGCATTGGCAGATGGATGCTACCAGTGGCACCATGACAAGGTACTCAAGGTAGTTGTTGAAAGCTTGACTGCAGCCATCAAGACAAGCAAACTCCTCCACGGCCCTAAGAAGTCAGTTACCTTCTTTAAAACGGGAGAGCAATCCCAGGCAAAGGCAGTAACAACAGGCCTCTTCCACACAGCCTCTGACTGGCAGCTGCAGGCTGACTTGGGAAACCAACTAAAGTTCCCGCAGCAAATTATAACAACAACACTCCGGCCAGACATGATCATTGCATCTGAGGCCTCAAAACAACTGATGATACTGGAAATGACAGTGCCCTGGGAAGAACGTATTGAGGAAGCTAGTGAGAGGAAACGCGCCAAGTACCAAGAGCTGGTGGAGGAGTGCAGGGGCAGAGGCTGGAGGGTACTCTATGAGTCCATAGAAATTGGTTGCAGAGGATTTGCAGGACACTCACTCTGTAGAGTCCTCACACGGTTGGGCATAACGGCCCAGAAGCGGCCAAGAAGAGGGCCATTAAATCCGCAAGTGAAGCCGCAGAGAAAGCCTCAAGTTGGCTTTGGATGAAGAGGGCCGATCCGTGGATTGCTACTGGGACACAAGTTGGGGAGTGATCAACCCTGGCTGGGCTGCCTGAGCGATGGTGTATGATGTTGCGAGACCCGAAACGCCCGATGACCTCAGGATACATTACTGATGATGTGTTCCAGTGCATCCAGGTGATGTTTCTCATATAGTATAAAGCACTTTTAGCCCTTGTTGTATGAATACGTGCTATAGAAATAAATTGATGTTAGAAACATGCCCCTTGCCCTATTAACAGAACATTTCCGAGACATTTCTAAAGTGGAAACTGCTCTTTAACTCTGAAGAGTTTATAAAAACATTAATGGGTCAACTTAAGGAAAATATATTTTAAAAGATGAAGAACACAGGAATAAATAAAACCACAACCTCAAGAAATCTTGAATGTTGTAGCATTACATGTTGAGCTTGTCAGTCAGTCAATCATTGGATCATTGGAAAACGTTTCTTAACATTATCTTACACTTCATAAAAGCCTGTTTACTAGCCTTTGTTAGACTGTCCTGACATGCAGAGCAGTTTAAATTATTTTTTAAATCCTGACCCTGTGCAATATTTGTTTTGCTTTGTAACTTTTAAAAACATTTTAATTCAATTAAATTTAAACTTGTATAATGCTATTCTCTGATTTCTACCTTGGAACAGCTGTGGCAACACAAATTTACAGCTATAACTGCAATAATCAAATGGTACATCAAGGAAGACTTTGACTATAAAGCATGGTCAGCTTCTACTGTGTTTTCACTTGAATTTGCTGAATTTGAAGAGGAGGTTGCTAACCTGTATTGCACTAGAAAACTAGACGAAATTTCCAATGAAATACAGATTAATATATGCTGCTAGTCATGCAATTCAAATTTAGGGAAATCAGTTCAGAGCTTAGAGGCATAACAGATTAAAGGTGTCTTCCTTGCAGATATTTCATATGCTACTGTACATACAAGCACAGAAAAGACAGAGGATAGGAGGTTAAGTGTGCGGTTCACATTTTAGTGAAAGGGAGGAGGATACCAATGTCCTGAAAACTAAGAGCTGAATTTAATGCCAAAAGGTATTTTATTTTAAAAAAAACTGCTTATTGTCTACAGTTTTTATTGAAGTCTTTATTTTAACAATTTTAGTGTAGACATGCGAGTCAATAGAATCTGTATGATGAACACTTTTACTTGTTGCAAATACAGTGCCTATAAATAGTATTCTCCCCTTGGATATTTTCACATTTTATTGTTATACAACATTGCAATACCTGGACTTAACAGTAGGGCTAAATTTGCCTTTTTTGACATTGATCAACAGAAAAAGACTTTTAAATGTCAACGTGAAAACAGATCTCTGAAAAGTGATCTAAGCTAATTACAAATATAAAATACAAAATAATTGATTACATAAGCATTCACCACCCCCCTTAATATGACATACCTAAGCATCACTGATGTGGCAAAATGGTGTTAGAAGTCACATAAGTATAAGTGTATAAGTGCTTCCATATCCGAAAGGTCCATCTTGTGGTGAGTCAGTCCTGGCCTGACCTATCCAATGATGACAAAGGGCTGCTTCAAAAAACTCAGTGAAAAGGAGATTGAAAAGCACAAGTTGAGGGCAGGGACAAGAAAATATCCCAGTACTGAATATCCTTTGCACTCCAGCTAAATAAAACATTAAGAAATAAAAGAGTATAGCACAGCTGTAAAGTGATTATGCAAGAAGAAGACTAATGAGGGAGACCACCAAGAGAATGAGAACTCTGAAGGAGATAAAAGCTACAGTGGGAATGAATGAAGAAAATGTGCATACAAGAACTGTTGCCCAAGTACCTCACCACTGGGATAGTGGCAAAAAGAAAGCCATTGTTAAAGAAAACATAACATCTGGGCTAGAGTTTTCTAGAAGATACAAGGGAGTGTAAAGACAGCTCGGTTCTGTGGCCTAATGAGACCAAAATTAAGCTTTTTTAGCCATCCATCAGACTAAACATTGTACGTTATCATAAACAGACCATCTCCCTAGTGAAGCATGGTGGTGAAAGCATCATGATATGAGGTTGCTTTTCTGCAGCAGGCCCTTGAAAGCTTGTGAGGGTACAGTGTGGTGAAGCAAGTCCATGACATGATTAGCAGACCTGGCTCAGACTTTGTGAGTATGGGTATGCACAGAAGAAATGAGCAGCCACAGATTTCTAAACTGGGTAATGGGCTCATTAACCAATTCACATGCATAGCCAACCCTCATTGGTGCTCTGTCAATCATTTAGCCCAAAAGCATTCACAAGAAGAACAAAAAGTCTGAATGGAAAATATCAAGCAAATGAAAGAAGGAAAAAACAAGTAGTTTAGAAGGAGAAATCAGAATTAGGCAGTCGAGTCAGTGTGAATGAGAAGAGGAGGAGCAGTCTGAGATGCTGTATGGTGTAACAATGAGGGGAATGGCGCTCCAGGAATGGATTATTCCTGTTGAGTTGTGAGGCAGAAGCGATCAATGGCTCCATACACCTTTGGTGACTGACGGAATTGGCAGGAAGAGGGAGCTGGACTCAATTGATTCCAGTGGATGCCAAATGAGGTGGCTGGGATGAAAGCTAGTAGGTGGACTGAGATGTCTCAGACCCAATAAAAGGGTGAGCAGAGGAGATCACAGAGAGAAGCACTGGGAACTAGAGGAAAGTAAAGACAAATCTGACTTTGATTTTGATCTTGGTCTTACTTTTTCTCAGATTTAATCAGTCTTATCCTGGAAGTGCTTTAATTCCATCCATCCATCCATCCATCCTTTTCCGCTTATCCGAGGTCGGGTCGCGGGGGTAGCAGCTTAAGGAGAGAAGCCCAGACTTCCCTCTCCCCGGCCACTTCTTCCAGCTCTTCCGGGAGAATCCCAAGGCGTTCCCAGGCCAGCCGGGAGACATAGTCCCTCCAGCGTGTCCTGGGTCTTCCCCGGGGCCTCCTCCCGGTTGGACGTGCCCGGAACACCTCACCAGGGAGGCGTCCAGGAGGCATCCTGATCAGATGCCCGAGCCACCTCATCTGACTCCTCTCGATGCGGAGGAGCAGCGGCTCTACTCTGAGTCCCTCCCGGATGACTGAGCTCCTCACCCTATCTTTAAGGGAAAGCCCAGACACCCTGCGGAGGAAACTCATTTCAGCCGCTTGTATTCGCGATCTCGTTCTTTCGGTCACTACCCATAGCTCATGACCATAGGTGAGGGTAGGAACGTAGATCGACTGGTGAATTGAGAGCTTTGCCTTACGGCTCAGCTCTTTTTTCACCACGACAGACCGATGCAGAGCCCTCATCACTGCGGATGCCGCACCGATCCGCCTGTCGATCTCACGATCCATTCTTCCCTCACTCGTGAACAAGACCCCGAGATACTTAAACTCCTCCACTTGGGGCAGGATCTCGCCCCCAACCCTGAGAGGGCACTCCACCCTTTTCCGGCTGAGGACCATGGTCTCGGATTTGGAGGTGCTGATTCTCATCCCAGCCGCTTCACACTCAGCTGCGAACCGCTCCAGGGAGAGCTGAAGATCACGGCCTGATGAAGCAAACAGGACAACATCATCTGCAAAAAGCAGTGACCCAATCCTGAGTCCACCAAACCGGACCCCTTCAACACCCTGGCTGCGCCTAGAAATTCTGTCCATAAAAGTTATGAACAGAATCGGTGACAAAGGGCAGCCCTGGCGGAGTCCAACTCTCACTGGAAACGGGCTCGACTTACTGCCGGCAATGCGGACCAAGCTCTGACACCGGTTGTACAGAGACCGAACAGCTCTTATCAGGGGGTCCAGTACCTCATACTCCCGGAGCACCCCCCACAGGACTCCCCGAGGGACACGGTCGAACGCCTTTTCCAAGTCCACAAAGCACATGTAGACTGGTTGGGCAAACTCCCATGCACCCTCCAGGACTCTGCTAAGGGTGTAGAGCTGGTCCACTGTTCCGCGACCAGGACGAAAACCACACTGTTCCTCCTGAATCCGAGGTTCGACTATCCGACGGACCCTCCTCTCCAGAACCCCCGAATAGACTTTTCCAGGGAGGCTGAGGAGTGTGATCCCTCTATAGTTGGAACACACCCTCCGGTCCCCCTTTTTAAAGAGGGGGACCACCACCCCAGTCTGCCAATCCAGAGGCACTGTCCCCGATGTCCATGCGATGTTGCAGAGACGTGTCCCCTCCTTGAACCATCACCTTATTGTGGTGGAGGGGTTTGCGTGTCCCAATGATCCTAGGAGCTATGTTGTCCGGGGCTTTATGCCCCTGGTAGGGCCACCCAAGGCAAACTGGTCCTAGGTGAGGGATGAGACAAAGAACGGTTCAACAAACCTCCAATGAAGAATAAAAACTGTGGACAACGTTTTCCCTTGCCCGGACGCGGGTCACCGGGGCCCCCCCTCTGGAGCCAGGCCTGGGGGTGGGGCTCGATGGCGAGCGCCTGGTGGCCGGGCCTGCACCCATGGGGCTCGGCCGGGCACAGCCCGAAGAGGTAATGTGGGTCCTCCTTTCCATGGGCTCACCACCTATGGGAGGGGCCAAGGAGGTCAGGTGCAGTGTGAGTTGGGTGGTGGCCGGAGGCGGGGACCTTGGCGTTCTGATCCTCGGCTTTAATTCTCTGTTTTAATATTAACACTGTCATTCTTTTGATTTAAAGTCTTGCTTGTTTGCTCACTTACCTTGGTCCATCCTTTGTCATGATTGGTGATGTTCCCAGCCTAGAAGAAAGATGTCTACAGCTATGGCTCTGGGGTATCACATAGAGTGGAAACTTATTGCTGCAAAATACAGAGAAATCATTAAGGAAAACCTACACCTTGGTAGAAGATTTGTTTTCCAGCAAGACCACAACCCACAGCATAAAACCAAAGCTATGAAGAATGGCCTAAAAATAACAATGTTAATATCCTGGGGTAGTCGAGTCAGAATTCAGACCTTAATCCAACTGAGCATTTGTGTCTTCACTTGAAAAAGGCTGAAAAAGACTCATGATCTTCAAGCAACCTGATAAAGCCTGAGCAGTTTTGCAAAAGAAAATGGGAAAAACTAGCAAGACCCAGATGTGGAAATCTGATAAGTGCTCTGCTAGATGTTTAGAGCTAGCAGTTTTAGAAATGTGTTGGATTAGAATATTAAACATATTTTTTTTAAAAAAAAAAAAAACAAAGTTATGACCAGGAAGATAAAGATACTGCTGTCGTAACCAAAACATGAATCAAAAATCATAGTCAGAATTTCAGAGTAAAAACTTATAAACAAAGAGTCGCAAACCAAAGAAACTTTATATCTGCAAATCTCAGAAAGGAAATAAACGTGACCTTTTAACCTCTTAAGAAACGATGTTAGAAGTCATGACCTCGAAGGTCACGTCCCTGGCAGCCAGGAGTCACAACCTAATGATGAGACTCACAAAATGGCCACATCCGAGAGGAAGAAAAAAGATGTTGACAACTATGCAAAATCATTTTTAACACTTTAAATACCTACAGAATTTACACACTAATGCCATATCTGTATTCCTTGTGCTAAAAATAGCCTACGGGTACAACAGATCCATACAAAACATGACAAAACCTTGTACAAATATTAATAAAAAAATCACTTCATGACAATAGCATTTGGTCATCACAGAGTCAAGGCTGGGATGGCTATCAAAGGTAAATCTACTAAATGCTGTCTTGAATGGAGAGAATATTCACGATAGTTTTGGGTTTTGCATTTGTGGTTAATTTAGACCTCTTTCAGAGATCCAAAAGTCCTTTTTCTGTTGACCGATGTCAAAAAAAAAAGATAAATTAAACCAATAGTGATTCGATATTAATGTAACAATAAAATGTGAAAACATCCAAGGGAGTGAATGTAAATACTTTTTATATGCATAGTATCACAGCAATTTGTTATGATACTGATGAAATAGACAATTTCACATTGGGGATTAATGAAGTATATCAAATCAAATAAAAAAATAAATAAATGAAAATGTTCAGAAAACACAAAAAACTTAACCAAAGGAAGAACAGGTGATGCTAAAAGCCTGTAATAGAGGACATTTAAGACATTAAGAAGTGTTGGGTCACCAAGTGTCAGACCTTGTCAATACTCATTAGACAGACTAAATGATAAGCAAAACAGAACAGTTTGTAATCTGGGCCATAGTCTTCCTGGCTGTAAGCAGAAGAGACAAAAATTAAGCTGTGGTGTCACATTCATATTCTTATCCTGTATTTTCTATACATTGGTCTATGTAAGGCATTTGCTATAGTCACACATGTGGCAAAGCATTGACAGAAAAATGAACATGAAAGCAAAGGACTTATGCTCTAGTATGCTAAGGCTTCCTTAGCTCACATAACTATTCTTGGTCAAAGTCAGTGCTTTCATGACAGGACTGAAATTCATGTAATACTGCTGTAGTAAATTTAGTTGTTTGAATAATTTATGAAAATGTTAAAAAAAGTAATGTATATTTAAATGTGAAAACTATTTCATTTTTGGAATAAAGAACCATTATTAAAAAAGAATAATCTATGTTTTTTTTTTAATTTCTGAGAGCCTATGCAATGTATTTCTTTGACTGCCTTGTAGAGCCTTGCATTCAATCTTTGAAATGAGATCAATTGCTTAAGCCTGCAGAGATACAGTTTGGGAAGTTTACATTGTGTGCTTCATTTAGCATGATGTTTTTGAAGAGAAAGGTATGGAGAGAATTATTTATTCAATATGTCCCAATCAGGTAAAGAAAGTGAGAAAATAATTAAAACTTTCAAATTACTTGTACATTCTTGGTAATATTGTTATGACGTTTTTTGACAGGTTTGTGTATGTTTTTTGTAATTATTTGAAATAAATGTTTTAATAAAAACAGTTTTAAAAACCTGACCCATATAACTAATATGAGTGGTACATGGGGAAAAAAACATGCAAAGGCAGTGTACTTAACCACACAATACCTGTTAAAGTGTTAGATTCTTTAAGAAAATCAGTTTCATTCCTGAAAAAAAAACTTTTCATTTATTTAAGTTATTTTCACTCCATCTTTAGATCTAACACAATCATTATTTTTTTTAATATCTCAAATTACTATCATAATAAATACTGTATGTAGAATCGATTGTATGCAATTTGTAAAAAGTATTGTAATAAATTGGCCATGAGAGAGATGGAAGAATGGACTTAGAACCCTGTGCAGTGCTGGTGATAATGGCCAATAGAATGACTGTTGATTTTTCTTTGGCCAAAGTGGTTACCTCCTTATTTTTATTCCACACTGAAACAACTGAAAACCCATATGATGTAGATGTTCATCTACGGTATACTGGGTGTGTGTGCACCGGCAGAAAAATCCTTGAAGAAATGTTAACAATGCCAACCAGGGTATTTATTACAAAACTGTTGTGACCAGTAAGGTCTTTTATTCATTTTGCACATGTATGCAATATTCAAACTGTAGAAAACACATTTTAGATGCATATAGGTATGCAACACAATATGTGCAATGGAAAACAACTGTTCTATGGCCACTATGTAGGAATATGATTTACTTCAGTGAAAGGTATCTAATCAGGGAATGAGATTGTGAACGTAACCCGGGCACAGAAAGGCAGACATGTCGTTTCTCACCCACCACACATTTATTAACAATACTATTATTTACAAAGTCCAAGTGCACAGAAACCCCAAGTCCTCAAAGTCCTGGCCAACACACAATGCCTCCACTCTTCAGGCCACCTCCACTCTCCTCTGCTTAGTCCTTCTTCCACCCAACTCCAGCCCCGAATGAAGGGAGACGGCCCCTTTTAGCCTCACCCGGATATGCTCCAGGTGCTCCCCGGCAATCACCCACCAACACGCCCCTGTGTGGCGGAAGTGCCGGCTGTACTCCCGGAAGCATTCCGGGTGTCCCTGCTTCTCTTCCCCGCAGCATTTCCTGGTGTGGCGGAAGTACTGGGATCCAGGGTTCCCAAGGCATTGGGGCACCCCCTGGCGGTGACCACGGGCCCCTACAGGGTTGGGCTTCCATGCCCTCAACCCGTGGCCCCCAAAGCAACCAGGGTGGCGGCCCCCACGTGATCCAAGGCGGGCGCACGCCCTCTTCTGGTCCTTTATGGCGTCCCGGCCGTGTCGTCGCTCCTGGCACCTCTGACAGAGATGTTGTAATAAGCAGGATCCAGTCAGGGAAGGGCTACATAACGAATATGAACACACCAGAATGCAACTAGTGTCTGCATTTTTGAAAGTCTACCTCCACATTGCAATGACAAACCAGTATATAACTCCGGAGAGCATTTTCAAATGTCCTGAAAACTCTGGGGTAGTATGGTAGAAAGATAAAAATGGACAGTAATGTGTGTTTTTTTTAAATGAAAATGTTTTGTGGATCTAGCCTAAAAATGCTCAGACACCAACCTGTTTGACTCCCACTGTCCTTGGCATTAAATTAAACAGGACTGTAACTGCTTGACAACATCCTTCAGTTTAGCCCACCCTGCTGAACTGCCTTGCATCACACATTCTTATTTTTGTTGGCTGCTCTGCTGATACTATTACCAAGCTCACTTGCTAGTCCAGATACCTTGTCTTGACCGTAAAGGTTTATCATCACCAGGACCCAGTTCCTGTTTTCTGTTACACTTAATGAACTAGATTTATTTCCTCTGTCACAAGGTCTATATTTCTGTGAAAACAAACAGCTATAAAAGTATATTTCCCTCACTTGTGGACAAAGAGATTATTTGATAAGCAAACTCTGTATTATCTACTCTTGCAAAAATACAAATTTACATGAGATGATAGGAAGATTTGTTGCTATCCAAATGAAGGATTCATGCAGCAAGATCTGTCTTCAAAGTAAGTTATGCTGTAAATTTAAATTGATCATAGTTCTTACTGAGCCATTCATGCCAGAGGCATATTAATCTTTAACCTTTCAGCAGTGAAGCTGCGAGGACTTTTTAAAGACATCATTGAATTATTTTAAATCAAAAGAGGTGAGGCAGTGTTCTAAATTCTTTACATCTGCCTCATGCCTTGGAGTAGTTGTCCAGTAGTGGTGGGAAAGGTTTAGGAGGTGGCAATGAGAAATGGTTCTCCTGATTGCTAAAATATGTTGTTGAGAAGACAGGAGAGGAGAGGAGGCACACATACACATAGTACACTTGCAGACACAATGTAAACTTAAGGTCAATAATAATAATTATAATAATAATAATAATCATCATCATCATCATCATAATAATAATAATGATAATGATTATGCATTTTATGTATATAGCATCTTTCCCATACTCAACACATATACAAAACCTCTATCTAAAATGTATGGCAGAACTAAGCCCTCTGTCATTATAAAGGCCAGTAGCCTCCTAGCAATAGTCTCTCCATAATGGAGAAGCAATTAGCATTTCACTAATATTAGTAGCTATTTTGTTTTTTTACTACTTTAGTAATTATCAGGTACAGTTTTAAGAAGTATGCAGCTCTTGCTTGATGCCTGCTATATGATGTACATGTATAATATTGTATATACTGTAGTAATGTAAATAATTGAAAAATAAAAGATATGGATTTTGGTAATACATTTTTTATTTCAGAAACAGAACCTTCATGCTTTACATTTAAGCATTGCCTCTGCAGAAGCAAATTTCTGCTTTTGATATGATCATCTCAAAGGAAGCTCTATAGCCATGGTAAGGCTTATTCTTTGGGAAATTGGGAGCAGGAGAAAAGTACAGCAACAGTAAACTGGTTACATTGTTCTTTTTTTTATCAGTATTGTGTGCTTCATTACTAAATGCAGACTCCTGGAGTTTAATTTCTGACTATTAAATTGTGAAAATGTAAAAATAATTTTTATTTTAAAATACTATAAGGTATTGAAAGTGTGCCTGCATTTTGAGTGCTTTAGTGCTGAACAGTTTGTTTTTTGTAATTCCTTAAATTATTTTAAAATTATTTATACAATTTGGCTATTTCACTTATAGAAGAATTGGGGTACATATGTGTTTTGGATTAAGTTGTGAAGGTTCTTCAAAAATAAATGGAATAATAAGCAAGAATGTAATATGAGTTACAGGGTTTGAAATACTAAATTACAAACAGTGCTATAGATGTGTCCATTCGTGACATTAAAATATGAGCATCAGGATTTGCTGGCATTTATTCAGCTGCTGCCAAAGTTCACTTCATATTGCCTGTGTGGTATTCAGATTTTAAAGAAAATAAATTGTTGAATATAAAATAATACTGATTTCAGATTAAAAATGCTATACAGTGAAAGGAATAAGAAAGCTGATAAAGACAAGTATGAAAAGGTCACAGCACATGGGAAATTATTATAAAATATGCAGAAGTTTAGTGCTAAGAGAAAAAAAAAATCACACGCTGTGAATAAGAGGCAGTCTTGCAAGTTTTATTTGAATACAACTGGCAGAACAGGGGGTGCTACAAGGATGAGCCTCAGTGACAAGAGAAATTGGAACATTGTATTATTTTGTATTTTCAATTTCAAATTCAATTTATTCCTTCTAAACACACTTCCACTTCTCAGACCAGTGCTCTGTACAGTAATTATGATGAAGCTTTGAAAAAGAAATGTACCATAGATGCAAAACATAATAATGAAACATAAACAGAGAAATATCATGTAATGTGATATACAGTGGTGTGAAAAACTATTTGCCCCCTTCCTGATTTCTTATTCTTTTGCATGTTTGTCACA
>JANRMT010062831.1:17323813-17388253 GCA_026402145.1 Polypterus bichir lapradei | reverse complement strand
TGTGACAAACATGCAAAAGAATAAGAAATCAGGAAGGGGGCAAATAGATTTTCACACCACTGTATATATCTGTCTATATGTATAAACTGTATATATATATATATATAAATATCCTAAGAGAGGCTCTAAGATTGTATTGTGTTGAGAATACTAGATTAGGCCTATGACTGCCATTATTTGACTTAATTTTCATTTCTCTGAACAGTTCCCGGGGCTTTTGTTTTGATTGTTTCATTGTGTTTTTACTTATATTTGTAATTTTCTGCAATCTTCCATACTGAAAGTTGTTTTTTTTAAGGTAGCCAGCATTAAAAGGCTTTTTTGTTGACAGTTGCCATGTTGTTGCTAGGTAAGGCGAAACCAGAACTGTACACAGCATGTGACATCACCAGGCCAACGGTATAAAAGTCAGCAGAATGCATTTTCTGGTTGTCCAAGTTTACAGATTCAGCCTAAAAACCCTAGTGTAATTATTGTTTGTTGAAAAGCTCTCTGATTTCAAATTCCTTTTTTTTTGTGTTTTGACTACAATTTTTGTCCTACATTTTAGATATGATTGCGTGAACCTTTGGCTTCTGATCCTTGTGCTCCAGCCTTGTTCTGTCTCCTGATTCCAGTTCCTTAAATCGCTTTCCATACCATGCTGTTCAGTATGATTAGAATATGAAGAATCTAAAGAGTATATAGTACTGTTCAGATATTCATATGGAGAACCATAGACACATGGGATAAGTTATCATGTGTAGTAGAGAGTGGGACTTCAGGAACTCAAAACTTCAATTGATGTCATAAGAATTATGATTGTAATTGTTATATTGCGAATGTATAGAAGTGTTAGAAACCTTAGTTTCTCACTGTTACATTTTTTACACCACTAAGTGTGTGTACAGTATGTGGCAGTGGTGTGCAACTCGAGTTACCTGATACAAGTCGGACTCAAGTCTTAATTTTAGTGACTTGTGACTTGCTTAAGAATATTTATAAAAAAATACATAACATTGACTTAAATGTTTTATAAATTTTTATGTTATATCACAACAGTTATCATTTTTAAAACTGTATTTCTTTAATTTCTATTCTGTTAATACTTTCACACTTCACACTTGAATAAGCCATCAGGATTAATCAACGTGTTGGTAAAAGCAGTGGAGGGATCAGCACTGAGGCTTGTCAATTTTGGCTATTCTCAGTTTACTGCGGTATCTACAGCAATGGGTTTTTACAGGGCAGGAGTGCTGGCCCTTCACCCAGACCTCTTCCTTTCACACCCAGGTATGGGACCATTCATGACAGATGGTGACGAAAGACATTGCCTGGTGCATCAACATCTTCTGCCAGAGATGCCTACAACAAATAACGTACCACAATCAGGTCAACAATGATGAAGTGCTGCGATTGACTCGGCTTCCAAGACATGTTCTCAGGCTCCCAGAATGCCATATCCCAAGAACCGCTATAAACTGGACAAATAGGACTGACAAAAGAAAACAAGGGTGTCCCTTTAAAACTTTCCATGTTGTCGACATCGACTGAGAAGAAGCACCAATGATCACGACTGATCAAACTTGTTGGAGACAACTTGCTGCCCAATGCGCCGTATAGCACGGGAAGAAATTAGCTAAACTAATGAAATGATTAAACATCATTTTTATTAACTGTCGTGAAAGAAATACGACAGAGTCATTCACAGTGTGACATTGTGACAAATAATTAACTACAAGAAACTATTGTGATTATTTTATTTAATATTTCCGTGATTCTTAATCAGGGTTTTGCAAATCACTAGGACAGATAACAAAAAAGAAACCTGATGTAATTTATTATGACTAGGGGGCATTGCCCCCTGTGCGCTTCGCTCGCCAACTTCCCCAGGCTGCACTATGTGCCAGCCACTTTGCATCTCTGCCACTCGCATATGTGGATTTCACTTTCACTAAACAGCAAATCTTTTAATTCTCACGGATATGCCTCTTCATTGGGAAGAAACACTATTTTTCCCTGACGGCAACACAAATAAGATGATCTACAAGTCTCTGACTTAAAGTTTAAATCCAAACAATATATTTGATCTCTTTTCGCTGTTCTGTTATTTCACCAAGTAATAATTTCTGTTTGTTTGCGCTAATGCGATCTTTACTATCATTTTTTTGAGACTTTCGAATTTTAGTACTTTCATTATCTCTAACGTGCTCTGCATTTGTATTGTGCCAATGTTTTTGAATTCTTTGTGACATTCTACTTTGTCATCAACTCTTTGTTTTTATTTCCAGCCCTGGGCATGGTTAAATCTCTTGGCACAAATTCTCGTCTCGCAGGACATGAAAGTATCTCTCTGAAAAAGCCTCGTCTTGTCCAAGGATTTTTTTATTATAATAGAGAGATGTTGATCACGAAAGTTACTATTGATTATTTCTGCTTCAAATGTTTTGGTTGAGGGGTGTCATGTTGGTGCAGTGGTAGCACTGCTGTCTTGCAAGTAAAGACATTCGGGTTTGTGTCCTGGGTGCTCCTCGTGCATGTTGTCCCCATGGGTTTCCTTGCGCAGTTCAAAGACATGCAGGTTAGGTGGATTGATGATGCTTAATTTGTGTGTGTGTGTGTGTGTGTTTTCACCCTGTGATGGACTGGAGCCTTATTCAGGCATTGCTCCTGCCTTATGTTTGACATTTGCTGGGATAGACTCCAGCTTCCCCATGACCCTGTTCCTGGCAAGTGGGTTGGTAAGATGGATGATGGATGTTCTAGAAAAATTTAGCATATTCTCAATACATTTTAAAAAATGAATAAATATAAAAGCATCTGTTCCTACACAGTGAAAAAAGTAACTATAAAGTTGTCTGTTCCTTTGCTACTGTGACAGTACTTAACCCAGAAGTGGTGGAAATGTTCATATAATTACTGAAGGAAGGTTTAAAACAGTGAGCACCCACAGAGTGTAATGACATAAATCATTCACAGTCATTTTCTTATAATGGGAGCACAATGGCAAGTCATTTCTCAGGAGGTGATCATTCCATCACAGGCGAAAGTAAGCTTGCGAGCTGTGGCGCCCACTTCACTGACCTGCAGACCTCACCTCCATATAACCTTATACTTAATAGCCTGACAGAATCTTTCTTGGGAATGTCCTTGCTCACTTACTTCTGAAGGATGTTTCTTTCAGGTATTGTTTAGTACAGAAAGTGCCATAGCATTTTATGTAAAGGCATTATAATGAATAAAATTCTGCTTTGACGGTACTGAGCTTCCTTTGTTGAAATTTAGTACCTGAAAAAATGAAACAATAAATGAAAACAGAAAGGCAGAAAACAAGATGGCCTGATGCCACAATAAAATACAGAAATGCAATTCCGACAACTAAAAGGAGACATAATTGGCAAACAAGCCTGGCAAGATATAATACTATTTATGAGGTTAGCCAAGAACTGGAAGTAGCTGAAGTTTTACAAAAATATTTTTTTTATAAATTGACAATGTTCATCAATGTAAGTAATAGTTCAATTCTGTCACGTACCTTATCTCTAAAGCATTCTCATAGACAGCACAGAGAATTCTGTCTGAATTGCTCTTTTAATACCAACAGAGGCTATAAATTATTTTGGCAGTTATTCTGCTGTTGTAAGGTTTTATTATATTTTATTATATATGATATAAAATGCCTATGTACAGCTCATCACTATATGCTAACCCTGGCATGTCCAAGTGTGGCATTAGGTCTTTGTCCCTCTAATTTTTGGAATGTCACTTCATGAGTGACAAATAGGCACACAACTCAAGTGCAGTACTGCATGCATCTCACAGTAACATGTATCGTTAGCATGGGCAAATGCCACATACTTGCTCTTTCCTTCACGGCTCCAACAAGGGACATTGTAGCAGGATAACTTTGTTGGGTTGGGTGTTCCCCAAAACGCACACAAAAATCACCCAAATCCACAGTCTCCTCCAACCTGCCTTTCTTGCCTCTTGATAGCTCAAGATTGAAAATGCAAGTGTTTCTGCAGCAGTGGCTTTTCTGTATTAAGGGCAAGTGAGGCACAGACAGATATAGTAAATGAGCATTATTACACTTCATGCAGTAATTTAACTTATTATTAAAAAGTTTATCAGTTTTTTTATTTTCTATCATATGCTCAGCATAATCTTACAGTGAACAATATTGCTTGCTGTAGTATGTGAATTTTTCTTTGTATAGAATGATGGCATGCCTGTTTCCAACTGAAGGGCTGGGCCAATTGGCCCTGCAGTGTTCTCTCTATTTTCTTATTGTTGATTTTTTTTTTTTTAAATGTGTGTTTGTATTTCCAGTTTCAACTTTTCACAGTCCTGCCATTGCAGCGCACACCAGTACAAAACATTCATTGCCATTTTCTCCCTAATTGTAGCCAAAAAAGTAAAAGAAAGCAGTTCAATATCAGGAATGCATTGTTCAAATGACATTATGTTGCATCTTGATTTTCTCCCACTGCTGTGGAGGACAGTGCAAAATTTGAAAAACATACCAAGAAATCCTACAATATGTGTCCTGTTTCCACTTAGTATAAAAGAAGTCAGCAACATGATGCTCTGATTTCAAAGAACTGCAGAATAACGGTGCAGAAAGAGCATATTTTTATGCAGAATATTATTTTATCAATTCTGTGCTGGCCTTGTGCTGAGCTGCAAAGACCTTGGATGCATGGAAGTTAGTGCTGTTTTCACATGTCCAGTGTATAGATCAAGCCGTGCAGTGCGTGTAGTCTGTTTGTTCTTACCATGTTATTGTCGATTGTTCTTCACCTTAAAGCTATCCACATTCAATACCTAGGCTGCTGCTGTTTCAATGTAGTCCATTCATAGCCACGATTCTCACTTTTTTATAGCATTTAAATCTATATGGCTGTATTTTATCAGATCCTGAGCAGGCACTGGCATTCAATTGTTTCATTGATTTTTTTTTTGTGATATGAAAAGTGTGTGATCTTGCATGTTTCATTAGTCATTAGCAAAAGAAGGGCAGATATTATTAGTTAGGTAAGTTAATATAAACGTAAAAGGCACACATAAAGCAAAATTCTGGTATGGCTCCACACCAATGTTAAAGTTAAAAATGCTGCTGTTCCTCAGTCTCACCTAGCACATCATTCATTACAAACAACGTAAGAACTCTGTTCAAAGCAACAAGTTATCAAACTTTAATTTAGTCAAGACAATGTTTCTTTTTAATTGCACTCTTCACTGTGTAGAGGATCACAGTATTGTAACAAACCCACAGCATTTATAAAAACTACATGATAGATAAAAATGCAAATTGGGCTGAATTCCAATAGTAAAAATAGCAGTTTCAATATCAGTTTCATGAACTAACAATAAAAATTTGATAAGTATTATAATTGAGATATTTTAAAGAATAGCGCATTTCAAATATATAGTACAAGCAAGAAGAGGACACAAGTGCAAAAAAAGTTGATGTGTACAGCACATGAATTTTCCCGATGTAAAGCATTTTAAAATTTTGATCCTGTCACAATGCTTTCTGTACACTTGCAACATATGTACTGTAAATAAAGTGTATGGACAGATGCACAGATATCCAAAAAATGGCTGATAACTCCAAAACCAGTAAAATCAACATACTTCCCTTATCCACATACAGTAAATTCAAAAAGCATTTAGACCCCTTCATTTTCTGCACACTTGTGTTGTACATTTAAATTTAAATGAATAATTTTGCCATTCGTGCTCATCAATCTACTTTCAATAACCCAAAATGACAAAGTGAAAACATTTTCAGAAAGGTTTGCAAATGTATTAAAAATCAAGTATTCAGACCTCTTAATTCAGTACTTTGTAAATGCATCAATTACTGTACAGCTTCAAATTTTCTTGGGTAAGTCTCTACAAACTTTGTGCACTTGGATTTGAGCAGCGTATTCAACTATTTCTGGAAGGCCCACCCATGCCCATTAGATATGAAGAAAATCAGCTGTTAACTGCCATATTCATGTCTCCCCACAAATGTTCTATGAGGTTTCAGTCTGGGCTTTGGCAAGGCTACTCAAGGATAGTCAGAGACTTGTTCCAGAGCCACTTCAATGTTGTCTTGGATTTATTCTTCAAGTCATTGGGATGTTTTAAGGTGAGCTGTTACCCCAGTAAGATGTTGCAAGCACTCTGGAGCAGGTTTTCGTCAAGGACCTCTCTGTGTTTGGCTGCATTCATCCTTCCCTCTTCCTGTCACTGAAAAGAACCCCCAGAGCATGATGCTATCACCACCATTCTTCATATATTAAGCAGGTGTTGGGCAGTACCTGGTCTTTATCAGACATAGTGTTTGGAGGTTCTACCCAAAGAGTTAAAGTTTTTTCTCATCAGACCAAAGAATCCTTTTCCTCATGCTCTCAGAGTCATTTAAATGCTGTTTGACAAACATTTCATCTAGAGTGGCTTCCATCATTCTACCAGATAAGCCTAACTGATAGAGTGTTGCTGCAATGGTCATTCTTCTGACAGATTCCCCCATCTCAACAGAAAACTTCTAAACCTCTGTTAGAATGACTACTGGGTAGTTGGTCACCTCTCTGACCAAGGCATTTCTTTCCTGGTGGCTCAGTTTGGTCAAGGCCAACTCTAGGAAGATTGCTGGTGGTTCCAAACATTTTTCATTTCAAAATTATTGAAGCCACTGTACTCCTGGTTAAACTTAAAGCTTTAGAAAGGGTTTTATACTCTTGCCCTGATTTATGCCTCACCTTATTTTTATCACAAAGGTCCAGAGAGTTCCCTGAACATCATAGCTTGGTTTTTATCCTGACATGCAGTGTGAATTGTGGGACCATATATACAAAGGTGTGCACCTCTCTAAATGATGTCTAATTCATTTAGTTTGCCACTCCATTCAAATTCTCAATGATAATTTAAGCAAACAGGATGCATCTGACCACAATTTGAAGTGCCACAACAAAGGGTCTGAAGTCTTATATGAATGAGATTTCAGTTTTTTATTTTAAAAAAATGCAAATCATTCTGAAAACATGTTTTATGTTGTTAATATGCATTATTAAATATAGATTGATGGGCAAAAATGGCAAATGTATCAATTTAATATTAAACCTACTACACAATAAAATGTGCAGAAAGTGAAGGGGTCTGAATACTTTTTTAATCCCCTGCAGATATTCATCTCTTGAAACCTCTCTGGCTTTCTCTGTACATGTATATTGTAATAAAAGACAAAAAAAAGCACAAAGGTTTGGGGTACTACTAGGTATGTCCTGTATAATTGAAGATGTTGGCAAAAACAATAAATATAGAATAACTTTCCAGATATGAGTCTTCATCAGGAGGCAAGGCAGGTGGAAGAGAAGGATTCAGGATGCCAGAAACCAGCAGTTACATCATGGGTCTTCATCCATTGTAAGTGCCACATGTGATGATGGGGCATCCTGACCAGGAGAAGGAATTGTTCCTTACCTGGACAGGAGGATCCTAGAGGACAGACAGGAAGAAAGGGAAGGACGGAGAAGAACTGTCTCTGAAGGGTTTTGTTCCCTCCACTAACTAGATGGCAGCAGCCCTCGATACTGGCACCCATTCGTGAACCAGCAGGGAATGCCAGGAATTATAGTCTGGCAGTGCAACCCTTCTGGGGTCTTTAGGTACCACAAGAGGGCTCTGAAGGGAGATATATTCCCTGCTATGTGGGACTGAAGTACTACCGGGTCCTCAATAAAAAGGACTAGACTCCCTTGTGCATGCAAATTGGAGCTGGGAGGAAGACAAGCAACACTTGACTGGAAGAGGGCAGTATGGTGGAAAGAGCAGAGGTCATTTGGAGGAGAGATAACTGTTTTGTGTTTCATTTGTGAGGTATTGTGTAATAAAACACCATTTATTTGAACCCGGGACTGTCTTGGTGTGCTTGTTTTGGAGTTTGGGGCTCTCTGGCACCCCCTATCTTTCACACCACCAGTTTTCTGCTCTGCAGAAGGGGAGTAGAGGAGAGGCATTAAGAGATACCACCAACCCTGAATCGAGGTGAAATTTTCATTTGATGCCATGAAATTGCCTCCCAACTACACGTGTGTGACTGAGTGTCAAGTACAGTCACCAAGACATACTGAAATAGCATATCTAAAGTGCAAAAAAAAGTGTAAATTTAGGTTTTCAGTGTTGATTTTGATAATAACATTTGATAGAACCTCACAGGCACACCAGAAAATGTAAGATTAGTAGGTACAAAGGTAATGGAGTGTTTGATTAGATTTGCATAATGAGGCTTTGTAATTCAGCTGTGATGCAAAATATCTTAAGATGCTAATAACAATTTTCTCCCTGAATTTTTGTGTTCAGAATTACTATTTAAAACACATTGTGATGCTTCTCAAAAAAGACTGCTTTTTAAAAAGTCTGCATAATATTTTCTTGACCACAATAATCTTGAAGTTTTCTTTCTGCCTCCTAACACACACTATTAAAGCTAAAAATTAAATAAAAGAGTAACACATATTTAACAGTGACCAAGAGCAAACATTCACACCAGCTTTCCACATCAAAATCAATCAACCATTCCCCCAAAAAATGAACAAAATGAAATGTTACTTGTATTCGGGCTATAAAATGTTGCGATCAATGGCATACAGTAGGACTAATATATAATTACTGATATAAAGTAAAAATCTGCTTCACATTCTATAACCACACTTTCCGAGAAGAAGGAAAAAAAAAAATTTGCTTATATTTAGATACAGAATTCAACAAGCCAACTTGTCTATGGAAGCCTTGCATTTATATCCATAAAATGATTAATGAAAGTATACTTGAGGGCTCATGTTAATTCACATTTTATTGTTTATATTTAGTCATTTAATCATTTTTTAACCTAACCCAGCCACAGGGGATGCACAAACCAGTGTGTTTCTTTGTCCCTGTCCCAAGCCCATATAAATGGGGAGGGTTACTTGGGAAGGGCATCCGGTGTAAAATTTTGCCAGATCAATATACAGACAACAATACGAATTTCCATACTGGATCAGTCGAGGCCCAGGTTAACAATGGCTGCCGCCAGTACTGTTAGCCAGTAGGGTGCTGATGGAAATTGGGCTACTGATGGCCGAAGCCGAAGAATGACAAGAAGAGGGGAGAGACGTGTTCAGAGGCAGGAGGAGAAGAGGAAGGTAAAAAGAGTGGAACTGAGGGTAGAAACTTTGAATGTTGGCAGTATGACTGGTAAGAGGAGAGAGTTAGCCGATATGATGGAGAGAAGAAAGGCTGATATATTGTGTATGCGAGAGACTAAATGGAAGGGGAGTAAGGCCAAGTGGATCAGAGGTGCATTCAAATTGTTCTATCATGGTGAGGATGGGAGGAGAAATGGGGTAGGGTTTATTATGAAGGAACAGTATGTCAAGAGTGTTTTGGAAGTGAAAATATTGCAGACAGAATAATGATTATGAACCTGTAAATTGGAGGTTTGATGATGAATGTTGTTAGTGCATATGTCCCACAAGGTGGATGTGCAATGCATGAGAAAGAAGATTTCTGGAGTGACTTGGACAGTATACCCAAGGGATAGAGAGTTGTGATTGGAGCGGATTTCAGTGGACATGTTGGTGAAGGGAACAGAGGAGACGAGGAGGTGATGGGTAGGTATGGTGTCAAGGAGAGGAATTAAGGTCAGCTGGTAGTGGATTTTGCAAAAAGGATGGGTATGGCGTGGTGAATACGTATTTTAAGAAGAAGAAGGAACATAGGGTGACATACAGGAGTGGAGGAAGATGCACACAGGTAGATTATAATCTGTGCAGGATGGTCAATCTGAAGGAGACTGAAGACTGCAAAGTGGTGACAGGGGAAAGTATAGTTAGGCAACATAGGATGGTGGTGTGTAGGATAATGTTGGAGATCAAGAACAAGAGGAGGAGAGTGAGGGCAGAGCCAAGGATGAAATGGTGGAGGTTGAAAAAGGAAGACTGCAAGGTTGAGTTTAGGGAGGAGGTAAGACTGAGTGGCAGTAAAGAGCTGCCAGACAGCTGGGCAACTACAGCAGAAGTAGTAAGAGTGACAGCTAGAAGGATGTTTGGTGTGACATCTGGACAGAGGAAGGAAGAAAATGGAAACCTGGTGGTGGAATGGGGAAGTACAGAGTATACAGAAGAAGAGGATGGTGAGGAATAAGTGGGATAGTCAGAGAGATGCAGAAAGTAGACAAGAGTACAATGAGATAAGGCGTAAGGTGAAGAGAAAGGTGAAGACGGCTAAAGAAAAGGTGTATAATGAGTTGTATGAGAGGTTGAACACTAAGAAGGAGATAAGGACCTGTACCAATTGGCTAGACAGAGGGACTGAGCTGGGAAAGATGTGCAGCGGAATGGTGAGGATGCTGGGAGTAGAGTTGGCGAAGGTGGATGAGTTTAAATACTTGGGATCAACAGTACAGAGTAACATAGATTGTCGAAGTGAAGTGAAGAAGAGAGTGCAGGCAGGGTGAAGAGGATGGAGAAGAGTGTCAGGAGTAATTTGTGACAGATGGGTATCAGCAAGAGTGAAAGGGAAGATTTACAGGACGGTAGTGAGACCAGCTATGTTATATGGGTTGGAGACGGTTGCACTGACCAGAAAGCAAGAGAAAGAGCTGGAGGTTGCAGAACTAAAAATGCTAAGATTTGCTTTGGGTGTGACAAAGATGGACAGGATTAGAAATGAGTACATTAGAAGGTCAGCTCAGGTTTGACGGTTTGAAGACACAGTCAGAGATGTGAATCAGAGAGGTGAAATTGCGTTGGTTTGGAAGAGGAGAGATGCTGGGTATATTGGGAAAAGATAGAGCTGCCAGGCAAGAGGAAAAGAGGAAGACCTAAGAGAAGATTTATGGATGTGGTGAGAGAGGACATGCAGGTGATGGGTGTAGCAGAACAAGATACAAAAGACAGGATGATACAGAAAAAGATGATCCGCTTTGGCAACCCCTTATGGGAGCAGAAGAAGAATAATTTTTGAACCTCCTAATTCTAATAGAGCACAATATGGTTTTGAAACCTCTCCCATCAGCAAAGCAAGGGTCAACTATATCATCACAGGGCAATATATGAGTGCCCAATAGGCAAGAAGGCAGAGGGCAAGAGACAGTGCAACAGAATTGAAAGAGGCAGGCACATCACCAGTAATAGGAAGTTTGGTGTAGTGCTAAGGCTTTAAAAAGAAAATCCTGAGGTTGTGGATTCAAATCCCACTACTGTCATTTTGTGACCATGAGCAAGCCACTTCACTTGCCTCTGCTCCAATTAGAAAAAAATCTGAATTAGCATAAGCTACCCTAGATTGGGGTGTTCATAAGAAAAGTGAAGATTTACTTCATAATGTAGAAATACATAGTAAAGAAGAATCGTGTCATATACCTGACATATTAAAATCTGTGCTTCAATTTCATAGACTAAATATTCGTCTTTCAGCCACTGCTAAAGGTCCATCAAAAGCTAGATCCCTAGTAAAGCATCATAAATAAAATTTTCGTTGTCACTGACCTTGAAATAGTCAACCCCATTTGCATATTTTTGAAATTTGACAATTTTAACCTTCTGTGAGTGGCTCTTAGTGTCCTAGGACTAGCAGTAAAGAAGCAAATATCAAAAATAATATATTTGTAATCAACAATATTGAAATGACATAAAATGACACTCTGCCTGCCCATATTACCAATCCCCATTTTTTCCAAGTTTTGTGAAAAGAGGTAAATATGACCTCTCATATCTTATTCAAGTGTGAACTCTTGGGGTCTGTTGATGTGGCTTGTACTTTAAGTCCTTCTGATTATTTTTGATGAAGACATCTAATGGTTTACTTTTTATCATTAGTGTATATAGTTACCTGCACAAAATATAGTCCAAAAATGTCCTACAAATCTCGACATTACTATTACTACACATCAAGATGAGCTGCATATATAGTGGTTTTCTCAAACCAGTGAGTCAAGAGAGAAATAAAATTGAAATGGTTACAAAGCATGCATAACTAATTCTTATGAACACAAAAGAAATTGTATCTCAAATAGTCCAAGTCACCTTGGATAAGGGCATTAGCCAACTGAATAAATAATAATACTAGTAGGAAAGGTCATACCAGAAACAGTTGATAGAAATCTGCAGGCTGTAGATCTGGTGACGTAATCGGGCGTAAGGGTCAGGCAGCCTTACAACAAAAACATTTGGATTTATCAGATGATCAAAAACCCTAGAGAGACGAAGGCACTGTGTGGAAGAGTAAAAATTACATCCATTATTGCATTTGCCTAACTATGAAAAAAAAAAAAAAAAAAAATAGAAACTGTTTCCTCTCTTCCCTGCTTTAATAACGACCATTGTTTAAAGAACTATAAAATAGGATACAGTATGTGGATTCAGCACAAGCCATCCGATTTTTTCGGATTCATTTACACATCTAAGAGAATAAGAATTAATGTATTTTTCATAATATTGTCAACTCTTAAGTAAATGAACTACCTTATAAGATTAAAAATTAATGGCCTCCTTCCGTTAATTTATATTGTGACCTTTTTTTTCCCGCAACTGCAAGAAGCAGATAACATTAAGTTTAACCCCTGGTGGTTCCTGTGGCCCCCACAAAAATGAGATAAGGATGCCATTGTTATAGAATTGAGTGCCAAAAAAAAGGGTAGACATAGGTGCCATAAAGGAGTGTTGTGGGCCTGAAGATTATGGCACAGAGATTTATTGAAGCTGAGTAGAATTGAGGGCTTACATTGTCAGGTTTAGGTAATATGTTTGTTTTATTATTTTTACTGATACTGTTATTTTGGTGATGTGATTTCATCAGGTCCTCCATTTTTTGGGATTTATTTCCTGTCTTGTGTATTTGGTTGCTCATGATGCCTGGTGTGCCTGCAGATGACATTCACCTCTTGAACCCAGGACATTGATAGTTATGTACTGAGACTGACTAGTGCAATTATGACTCATATAAATAAAGGTTGATGCAAACAGTGTTCAGTGCTTTTTATTCCGTATCACTGTTCAATAAAATGCAGTGCTTCTTTATAAGTACAAAAATAATTCATAACAGCCAGTGCATTGTGAGGAAGTTAAAAAGTCAATTAAACAATAAATATTCCAATAAACCAAGGATAAAATCAAAGCAGAATTACCTTTAACTTCATTCTCCAGTGCTCTCTCTCCCACTCTCATCTCTCCCCATCCTCCATGCTTCCAAGCATGCTCAGCAGGTCAGGGACCCTTGGTGAAAGCAGTCCTCTTTGACTTCCATCCTGGTCACCATCCCTCAGTCTCCATCAAGCTTCGCTAAGACCAAGACCATCTTCACTACTTCTCAGTCCACTATAGGAGTGCCTCTCACTCAGCTCATTTTGCAGAGCTTCACTGATTGCTTCAAAATCTTTTCACAACACTGACTTCCCACCATTTATTTCCTTCTCTTTCACTGCTATTACTTCCTCGATTTATGTTCTTTTTCTACTCTTTCTCAATTCAATACTTTTTTTTTTATCTTGCTCGGGCTCTCTTTATACTGATGGGTGGAGATGCTTTCAATAATAACCCATGGAGTGTCAATGAGGAAACTGGGTAAACTGACCACATTTGCACATGAATGCGTGATCAGGCAATTTCCCTATTAACCTGCATAGTGTTACATTTTTTCTCGAAGTAACATTTAAAAAGCTTTGCATTTTTTGAAAAATGACATTTTGATTAAATCTCATCTTTCTGCTGTAAAACGTTCAAAACACTAAAAGTGCAAAGTCAGAAGTGTTGAAAGTATAATAATGACACAAATAATAATTATTAATAATAAAAGTACAATGAACAACACAGCGAATGTCACTTTCAGATTCACTAGAATAACTTTCGGTTTCACTGTCTATTTCAGTTTCACTGCCTGAAGACCTCGTCATTACTGCGGATGAGAGTCGTTTCTTATGAGACACCATTATGAGGCTAGTAGAAGATGTGGACTAACTCAGGACTAACGCTTTTAGCTCTGTTTTTACAGCCTGAGTAAAAAAATTCAGGTTTAATACTAAGGAGGTTAAATACATGGCTTCGCTTTCACCTACAACCACCAAACCTGAGCTCCTGTGTTTTTTAAAAACAAGCTCACACTGCCACAGACCCCTTACTGTGTTCACCACACTGCTATGATACTCAAGGTCACCTAGGAGTATATTTCTTCATCTAACTACACAAATTCCTAAACCCTTCAAACCTTTTTGAAAATTTTCTTTATTTTGTTTCTCTGGTTTTTGAACTCTGCACTCCTACTGAGTTAGATTTTGTCTAGTGATTGTTGGCTTTGGTTTCTGATAGTTGTTCTCCTGGTTCTGACCCTCCTGGCTTTGATCCTATTTTTTGACTACATCTTTGTCTTTCAGCCACCCTCTTAAATCTTGTGCCTGATGGCATAACAAGTAGAGCAAAAAGAAAAGAAAAGAATTGGATTGTGCTTGTGCAAATCTAGTAAAGAAGCCATTGTAAGGTATTCGGTTTAATAAAAGGTGTGATTTGAATGCAGGACAACTGTATTCTGTGTGTTTTTTTGTGGGATTTAGAGTTTGGTTGGATATGCCACCCATTTATAATAATCATGGCTGTCAAAGTTAATGTGTCAATGCGATTCATTTTAAAAGGTATAACACATTATTTTCGATCTATGCCAGTGGGTTTCAAACTAAGAGTTACACTTCTGGTGAGGTCGACATTCTAAAACCATGAATTCTAGTTTTAAATTCTGTCTTTAAATTTCCTAGGTTTTAAATAAACAAACAGGTAACTGAAAATGTTCTTCAGTTGTGTAACCCGTGGATGGTGCTCCAACCACCAAACCCTGATACAGACAGATGCATACTGAAGTGTTGCCACACAGCACGTCTTTATTTAAGTGGAGAAGTTCTTTTCTTTTGCTCCCCAGCACCACAGTACATACATATCAATAACAAATATACAGTCCCTTCTTTCTTCTTGTCTCTTTCTCACTCTCTTTCTCTCCTTTTTCTGTCTCCACTCCTCCTGGTAAACTTTGCCCACCTCCTCCCAACTTTGGCTCCTTGAGTGGAGGCAGCTGGCTCCTTTTATAGGGCACCCGAAAGTGCTCCATGACCTTCTTCCGGCATCACTTCTGGGTGCCAACAGAACCCAATAGGACTGCTCCAAACTACAGCTCCTAGCGTGAACTGCGGGAATCTGTGGTGCTGCAGCAACACAAGGGGGCTACCCTTTAGCATCCAATTGAAGTTAATGCCCCAAACGTGCTCTCTCTCTCAGTCCTTCCACCGGCTGGGTAATGGCTCTGGCCTTCCATCACAGTTGTTACAGAAAAGTAATCCTATATCATTGTAGTTATACATGACAGTAGCACAGTACACAAACAGCTGCTAGGGTTTATGCAAAGGAAAAACTAAAAGGTAAAAGTAGGATTTAAATGCACACACTGTGGCTAAACACGAATCTCCACACTCATCTATGGTTTGATTCCACTGCTCCGTCTCATGATACTCCTGCTGTGGCACTTCACTTTACAAATCAAGGTCTTTCAAAGCTCATATTAGACCTGGGATCTCAAAGTCACTTCCACAGCTTGCATCAAGGCCACTGGATATCTGTGAAGAGAACGTCTCAGGTGAGTGCTCTCTTTCTTAACCTTGCCCACACGAGCAGGCCACACAGCATGTGTCTCTCTCTCTCGTTCCCTCTCAGGTGAATTTGTTTTTTGTACCATTATTTTTAGAACAGTTTTAGACATTGGCAGAGTAAGGCAGAATAATAATTAATGAAGATGAATTTTAACAATTATTAATAATAAAATACATACTGTATATCTGTCATTTCATTTTAGTGTTATTAATATTAATCAACAGCTAAAGTTAGTGTTTCAGACAGAGTTGCTAATATCTGGTAACCTTCATCCTTTGTTTGATAAATAAATACAGGAATTTAATAGAAGCTAATATAATTCAAAGCAGGATTGTACTTACATTTAAACTGAAACTTGACATTGATAATAATAATATTTAATCCTAACAAATGACTTTAAGCTATTTTCTAAACTTTTTGACCTGTACTAATATGTATCTTGAGTTAGTTTTCTGCTTCATTTGATCTGGATTCATATATAACTGTTGTCACAGAAGGCACAGGTTAACTGGCACACCAACTGCGGTAGATGGTTTCTTACCTAGCCTGAAAGCCCTGTTAAAGGAAGGACATGGATGGACAGGTGCCCTGACCGGGTTGGTTAATGGTATCTTTCCTAGCCAAGAGGCCATAATGGAAGGACAGAAGGAGACTGCTTCCTGGGGCCATATATTCCCCATTTACACAGGGTGGTAGCATCCCTCTGATGAAACTCCCATTTGTACCCCGCAAGGCAAATTGGGAGCTGTAGTCCTGAGGGGCAGCCCTACTGGGGTATTTGAGTGCCACCAGGGGAAGCTGCTGGGGAACAATCCCACTACTTTGGGAAGCTTTCATCTTATCTGGAAGTGCTTCTGACATGCAGGGCTGTGGCACTGGAAGTATTCCTGAGTCTAGCATAAAAGAAGCTGCCTCTCTTTGTTAATAGTGGTTCAAAAAGATGAAATTTATGTTGGTTACTTTCAATTTAAAACACTTCCAGATAGGTTAAAGAACAAATTTATCAATATTTGTAAAGTTAGTGCGGTCAAATTTAAGTATCACAGATGTACATGCTTGGCTTATCACTTAAGAGTGAAACATACATAATGCCACTGTTAAAAACTAACGTTAGACAGCAAAATCTGTAGCAACCTACAGTCTATACAGTGTACAACTCATGTCCATGAATGAAACAAAACCTAAAGCATTAACCCCTGATAGAAAATGAATTGCATCAGACTGCGGAGCTTTAAAAAAGATTGAAGATACAGGGCTGAGAGACATCATTCAGCAAGATCTGACAATTCTTACACATTACCTTCATATGTGACAATTTTGTCACATATCAAGGATTAACAGTATATGAAGGACACAAGTCTTTGCAGTTTGAGAAGCTAAGAAGTTGTACAGTAGTCACATTCACAGACTACTACTTGAAGTAGTTTAACAACCTTGGTTAAGCATGTGATTTTTAATTGTTAAAAGTTTTAAAAATTTCATAGCCCTTATGTATGCTGTATATGAGGGGTCATTCAGGAAAAAAATATTAATTTTTAATTATTATTTATTAATTAACTAATTTATTTCAATAAATCCATTTTTGCTCAATCATGAGCTGTTTCTAATCTGCATTCTTTTTGTTTGTGCAGTCAGCTGTACTTACAACAGCAACATTTATTTATATAGCATATTTTCATACAAATAATGTAGCTCAAAATGCTTTACATGATGAAGAAAGAGAAAAAAGATAAAATCAGAGAACACTAATTAACATAGAATAAAAGTAAGGTCCGATGGCCAGGGAGGACAGAAAAAATAAAAAAAACTCCAGATAGCTAGAGAAAAAATAAAATCTGCAGGGGTTCCAGGCCATGAAACCACCCAGCCCCCTCTAGGCATTCTACCTAACATAAATGACCTGAATCAGTCCTCATTGTATTCAGGGTTCTCATGGAAGGACTTGATGATGACGGTCATGTGGACTTCTGGCCTTTAATCCATCAATGTAGGGACATCATGGTGCTTTGATAAGGTGGTGGTGGCACAGGTCGCCACCAAAGAAAACCAGAAAAAGAACAGAAGAGAGAGTAGGGGTTAGTACGGATTTTGGAGCCACCATGAATAGTAATGATAATTAATTGAATATGCAGAGCATCAGGATTAAATTAAAAGCCAAGTTAAAGTAATGTGTTTTCAGCAGTGTTTTAAAGTGCTCTACTGTATTAGCCTGGCAAATTCCTATTGGAAACCTATTCCAGTTTTTAGGTGCATAACAGCAGAAGGCCGCCTCACCACTTCTTTTAAGTTTAGCTCTTGGAATTCTAAGCAGACACTCATTTCATACAGAGCAACATGCTGCCCTGCTCTAGCCTGTAGAAGAGCTGACATCTGAGGTTTATGCTGTATGCATCTCTGCCCCTTGTAAGAGAAACAAAGGACAATGATAAAGAGTCTGGGGTACCAGCCTGGTAATCCTGTATAACTGGATTGCAAAGCAAAAAGAAAACACACAAAAATTGCACAGATATGAGTTCAGGACTGAACTGGCAAAGACGGCAGAACTTCCAGTTTTCAGTCTTCATGGCAGGAAGAACCGGATCCAAGTGGACGGACACCGGAAGTGACATCAACGACGTTATAGTCACCAATCATCCAGTCTGCAGAGGGAGAGAGAGAGAAAGGTTTTAGGGCACAGCACCAACCCCTGGTAAGGTTTTAGAATTACAGTCACTAGAGCCCTTTAGCTGTCCCCTGTGCAGACGTACATGACAGGACCAGTAGTTTCTGGTTTAGTACCATGACAAGGTGTTCGACACCATCACTGCTTTGGCTCAACAAGGCACTGAAACCAGGCTTAGGCCTGCTGCTTGGTTTTTGGATGGAGCCATTTCATCATGGATCAAGTTTAGCACATTGGCTTTACCGTACCCCTGCCCACCAATTACCTTAAATATTTAAATATACCCAAAATATTTTTTCAGGTTGATCTAAAGACCAGTTTTGCTTAGTGCCAGGAGCACCGTACACACCTGCCATACAAGATGACTTCATCCAGGTAGCCAGCACTATAGGTATTGTGGGGTTGCCCATGGAACCCAAATAGGTGGATTCAATACTGCCAATGGTTACTAGAGGTACTAAACACTGTCTTCTTTGTGTTTAAGGAATTTGCTAGGAATTTCTTAGTACCCTTTTGTCATTGTGTTTGCACATGTTCCATATTCTCTTTTAAAACAGGTCTAATTTCTTCAAATCTATCATGTAGCTGTGCAAAATATTCTAGAATATTGGTGGAGGAGAGTGTCTTTTTCTCCCAACCCTCTTTTAGAATCTCCAATTAATCCATGGTGTTGTTGTCCATGCAATAACTCAAATGGGGAAAAGTCTGTGAAGTCTTGTAGGACCTCTTGGTATGCAAATAACATGACGGGGAGTACCTGATCACAGCTCTACCCATCCTTGCAGACCACCTTGTGCAGCATCTATTTGAGCATTTGATTAAAGCACTCTACTGAAACCATCAGTTTAACTCTTAAACTGCCACATACTTGGGGGTTAATGCACCCCTGGATGCCAAATAGTTTTTTGCTGCACTTTTTAAGTAAACATCGCAATTCACAAAGAAAAGTGAAATTTTAATGGAACACATTTTTTCATGCAAAGAGCATCGCAATTACTGTAACACTGATCATTTTACACACTGCCAATGAACTGTAAAAACTATTAAAAAATCTACTGGAACAATATGTACTAGGTGCAACTAACGCCATTGATGAAATTCAGTAAATCACCAAGCCAACTCCGCTTAAACTGGCTGCACACAAGAGGTACACACTGATGCTTGCAGGCTAGTCTAGTGCAGTGGCTGAATCCCAGGGACAGTGATGCTGCAGTGCTGCAGGGGGCGGCAGTGGTCATGAGCTGGCTGCTCGACGAATGTACGGCACTGACTGATCAGCTCTGGTGTAATGGCAAATTGCACTGGGAAACGACTATAGCTGCTTGTGGTGTTCAATGAATGTATGTCGCCGAATATACTCAGCTTTAGCATGCTGGCAAATTGCATTGGGAACCAACTTTAGCCGATTGCGGAGTTCAATGAATGTACGTCGCCAAATATACTCAGGTATTTATCACCACAAGCAGAGGGTTTAAAGGTTCCTACAATATATACCCCTTTGTGCTCAAACAGGACATCGATGAATGGGATTAAGATTAAAGAAGCGTGGTCCTTCCATGGAATCTGCTGTAGTTGACATTCCAGGCAGAAAGCACAAAAGTGATGGACCTCTTGATTGATCCCCAGCCAATAAAACCGGATCTTAAGATGCTCAAAGGTCTTATTGGTTCCCAAATGGGCACCTAAGAGGTGGGCATGTGCTATTTTGCAAACCTACCGCCGGTAAGTTCACAGAACTAATATCAGTGACCTCACCTCACCCACATGCTCAGAAACATCATATAATATATCATTATTAAGCACAAAGTGAGGATCAAGTGGCAAAGGATATGAAGTTCATTGTCCATCTATCAGAACAATCCAATTCTTGGCAGACTTCAAGGAATTATTGTTCCATTATTTTCTTTTAAAGGTAACTGTTTTTTTCTGAAGTTAAAAATATAAATCTGAGAGTGGGTCCTAAGCGACCTCAGTGGACAGAGTGACAGCCCTTGACAACCCCACCATTCATCCTTGTGAAGATGTCCATGTGAGTCAGTGTTGCATCGCCCATGTCATACTGTGTAGTCATAATACCCTGCTCATCTGCCAGCTGACAGCACAGTGTGGAGACAACTTGGGACTGGTTCTGACCATCTATTACAAGACCAGTGTTTCAGGTGTGGTGGTTAGTGCTTCTCCGCATTTACTTTGTGACTAGTCTCACCCTAGTATCAGCATAAGTTGGGCTATGTAATACACCCACACTGATCTTCCAAATTACCCCTTGATTTGTAACTATACATGAGGCAGCATGTAACATTGCGCAATAACTGAAATGCTTCTGCTGAGTCTGAGTGTTTTCACCTTATGAACATTTACAGTATAACCACCAACCCAGTGTAAGGAAGGGACAGAGGATTGGCTGTGAAACAATACCTGTCAACCTCACGCCCCACTGCAGTTGATGAGCTCACCGAAGCATGAACAATAGTTGGGGAGGCACATGTGTTCCTTCTTTGGTTCTTCTGATGACTCTGTCTTGTAGTGGGTAGGCTTAGGGATGGTGACACATACTATCTGGGACTTGTGGCGATCAACAGGCTGTTCTGAGTACTCAGATTGTGAGGTCACCCGGTGCTGCGCAAGGCATGCAATGAGTTCATTGGTGGATTTATATTCCAGCCACTAGACCGGCTGAGTGAGGCAATTGGGGAGGACATTCAAAAGGAGGTAACAAGTTATTATTTCAACCATCCTTTTTAGACTATGGGCCTAGTGTTTGACTATGTACCCCGGCGAACTAATCCATTGTTCTCCAACCTGGACCTTTAGTGCCCAGAGCTCTGATATCATGGCCTGAAAAAGGTCTAACATGTCCTGTTTCTCCATCATTATAGTAACAAATCCTGTTGAATACACCACTGTAAGAGAAATGAAGGACAACGATAGAGAGTATGGGGTACCAGCCCAGTAAAACCGTATAATTGGATTTCAAAACAAAATGAAAACACAGAATATTTTCAGAGATGCTATTCCAGATGTGGATTCAGAACTGAACCACCAAAGATGGTTCCAGTTTTCAGTCCTCCTGGCAGGAAGTGGTGTTATAGCTGTCAATCATCTGGTGCTGCAGAGGGAGGAAGAAAGAAATGCATTAAGACACAGTGTCAACCTCTGGTGCAACTGTAGAATTACAGTTACTAGAGCCCTTCTGCTGTTCCATATGCATACACGTCTGACACCACATAGATATATTTAGCCAGTGCATATTTAATTCTCTTGATAATGTCCATGTGGAAACAACTGTTTGAGACCCAGAATCGTCATATGGATTTGACAAGAAGAATTTACATGTTACCTCTGAATTTTATAATATATGATCTTGACAGTTGACACAGCCATGGAGAAAGGGAATCTTTTGTGTAAGAAGTTGTAAAGATGAACTTTAAGCTTCCTTTTCTGTCCCTTAAGCAGAAAGATAGTTATTGCCCTTTAGTTATTACTTAGTTTTTCCCCTTTCTGGTTTTGCTTCTTAGCAAGCACTTATATAGTGTGTTGTCATCAATATAAGAGACAAGATCTTTACTCATAAGTCTGCTGTGGATATTCTGAAAAGTAAATTGGGACTGGAGACTCAGTCCCCAATATGTAGAAATAGGCCATGTTTTTCAGAAGGAAAACTCTATGAATACATTGAAATAAATGCATTCAGTACAGTTGTTTTAAAACCATGCTTCATTTCTTGCCTTGGTATTTGCAAAGTCACAAGCTCACTGGTGCCAGAGTACACACAAAAATCACTAATGAGATGACTGGTTGATGAGGTTAAGAATGTTATATTTTACTGTATCTTGTGATACCCCTTAAATGCAAAGTAATTTTAATTCCCCTTATAACTCAATGACTCTTTAGAAAAGTGCTTGTGAATACTGACCCGATGAAAGGCGCTAGATTAAAATAAAGTACCGTATGTTCAAAAGATATTTGTGGCACATGTATAAGGAATGACAATACTGTTAACTCACCAATGTAACCGAATTTTTAATGCCTCTTTTCCTAATTTTCTTGAGTCCATGCCATTTTATGAAGCTGTGTTACCCTCTCCACTCAAGTGCATAAGATTAAAGTGCCTGCTGAATTCACTGCTTTAATGAAAATCTTACATAATCCCTTGAATCACACTGTGTAAAGCCATGTTTTAATTGCCAGTCCACACTGGCCTGCTACATTTAGTGCAAAGTCCTCCATAATCCTCAAGCTTATTCCCAGATTTCACTGTCTCTTGTCGGCACTTGTCTTGTATTTATTTCCAGTCTTTGAAATGCTATGCATTTATTAACGTTATGAATCATAATTCACCAAATGGTCAACTTATCATGTTTTGCATTGGTTAAGGTCTGAGGTCAGACCTGCTGTTGACACATCAATCTAAAATTTATTGACTTTACTAGCAAAATACCCGCGCTTCGCAGCGGAGAAAAAGTGTGTTAAAGAAGCAATGAAAAAGAAAAGGAAACATTTTGAAAATAACGTAACATGATTGTCAATGTAATTGTTTTGTCACTGTTGTGAGTGATGAGTGTTGCTGTCATATATATATATATATATATATATATATATAAATATATATATATATATTTACACACACACACATAAACATATATATATATACATATCTATACATATACACATATATATACACACACACACATATATACATACATATATATATCTACATATATACACATACATATACATACACACATACATACATACATACACACACATATATACACACAAATACATATATATATACATACACACACACATATATAAACATATATATACATATACATACATATCTACATATATATACACACAGCTATTTCGTATCAGTGCAAGACGCCGCTTGTTAAAACGGATAACTCCCGCTCTTACGTGCAAGTCTGCGTGGATATTATGAACTATCGTATTTGTTCAAGTTCTATTTAAATTTTAAATAGAAGGAATTTTTATTTAGTCGACAGAAATATCTTTGGTAGGAATGGTAAAAACAGACAGGAATATTATTCCTGAATAAATCAACTCAAACCTTAAACAACTTATAATATTTTGCTCTCCATAAAAATATATCCTGTCTAAATTATACAAGTTAGAAATAAAGTAAACGTTAAAAGAACAAACATTCAAATTTCTTTACTCTTATGTAATTTTATATAAAAAATAAACTTAGATTTTAAATATCCCAAAAGATTTTGCTCTCCATAAAAATATATCCTGTCAAAATTATACAAATTCAAATATGAACATGCTGCATAACAAAACCTGGAAATATAAATAAAATGTGTTCCTTTCAGCAATAACAAATCAAATCATTCAGTTGTCTTTGCTCATATGTCATTTTAGAGCTGGACGCCTGGCATCTTTTTTTGGCAACAAGTTCGTTTATGTTTGGTGTGAGGTTCTGTGTTGTGGAGATTCTCAGGATGGACTGCAGGTGCTCATTAGTGAGGCGACTCCTGTGTGCTGTTTTGTTAGTCTTTATCACTGAGAAGAGCTTCTCACACAGATATGTGCTACCAAACATGCACAAGGTTCGAGCCGCATGTAGACGGACTTTTTTTGTTCTTCAAAGTCACTAAAGCGCCGTGCGCTCAGTTTATCAGCAAAGTGCGTATTTGGGAACACCGTAGTGACGACTTGGTTCAACATTACTTGGCAACAGGGAAAGTGGGGCAAGTTGCACTGGTGCATTTGTGTCTCCCATAAAAGCAGCTTCACTTGAAATCACTTTGTGATTGTGCACGGGTAAAAACGTCCGCTGAAGTGTCAGATTCTTATTTAATTCTTCTGCTTTCTGTATCTTCTGCATTACATTCAGGTCTTTCAGGTTACCGTGATGTTTTGTCTCATTGTGCCGTCTTAGATTAAATTCTGTAATTACAGCCACATTAGCTCCACAAATGAGACACACGGGTTTAACGGCAATGTCAGTAAACATATACTCAGCCTCCCATCGGTTTTTAAAGGCTCTATTTTCAGAATCAACTTTTCTCTTAAGCATCGTGTGGGCTAGCTTCGCAATAACTTGCAAGCTAGACTTGATTAACGCGGTAAGTGTTCGGCAAGGCAGGTGAAGCGCTGCATTATGGGATCTGTAGTTTATTGTGTTACCAGCGCTTCATATACCCGGGCCATTAATAACAATAATACAGTATATAAAATGATCTCGCGGGCCGGATATAATTACACGCCGGGCTGGATGTGGCCCGTGGCCCTTGAATTTGACACATATGGACTAAATAGAACTTGAAAAGATATATTTTTTCGTACATCGAGCCCGCGTGCTAATGTGGTTTTGCCTGCATGCCTCAATATGTGACCCTCCCCTCGCTCTTACTTTTTTACCGTTCATCTAATGAATACACTGAGTATGGCTTTACCAAAACAATCATTGATTGCGAATAAAGTATTCATTATTCGAGTATGTAGATCAGGGTATATATATATATATATATATATACATATACATATATATATACCCGCGTATCGCAGTGGAGACGTAGTGTGTTAAATAAGCTATGAAAAAGATTCGTTTCTTACTGCATCAATAAACAGCTCATCTTCTTCTTTATCTGAGACCTGACACACTGCATGCACGGGTTTTTTTTTAAGACTGTCTTCCTTTAGCGGGACATTCACTTTTTCCACCGTGTGCTTTGTTTCTGCAGTAGCTGTACTTATTACATACTTATCTTGTATTTATCAGACGCTTCATATTTTTTTGCTGCCTTTTCAATTGTGTAATTCGGTTTTTGTTCAGCGCTCTTCGGAACTGTTGCTTTTTGTCTGTGCACTGCGTCAGTTCACGTGAGCCGCTCGGTGTACATGCATCGAACTTTCCCAGCTGTGCTGTTGCCATGTCGTGCTATGTCCATGGCTGTATCTAATGCTACCGAAGTCCCGGTACTTAAAACTTTCTCTCGCAGTTTCGCTGAGTTTGTGCCAAACACCACCCTGACTATGTCATCTTCCTCTGCATAAGCACAGTCCTTTACCCGTGGCAGTTTGCTATTGGATTGCCGCTGACGGACGGCCTTATATGGGCAGGCACTAAATTACAAACGCCAGCGGCAGCCTGTCTATGAACTTAATTTAAAGTGTAGGTTTACACTGTGCTTTGTTTCTGAAGTAGCAGAACTCATGAATATGGTTGTATATATCACTCGCTCGCTTCTTATTGTTTCGCTGCCTTCTCAATTATATAATGCATGTTTTCTTCAGCGCTTTTTGGGGCTCTTCCTGGTTTTCTACGTACTGCGTGATTACGTGGGAGGCGTGATGATGTCAAACTCCGCCCCCACGGGTTTCACGCTCATCTCCATTACAGTAAATGGGGAAAAACAGCTTCCAGTTATGACCATTACGCGTAGAATTTCGAAATGAAACCTGCCCAACTTTTGTAAGGAAGCTGTAAGGAATAAGCCTGCCAAATTTCAGCCTTCTACCTACACGGGAAGTTGGAGAATTAGTGATGAGTCAGTCAGTCAGTGAGTGAGTGAGTGAGTGAGTGAGTGAGTGAGTGAGTGAATGAGTGAGTGAGTGAATGAGTGAGTGAGTGAGGGCTTTGCCTTTTATTAGTATAGATAAGAGCTTGATGTGAGAGTGATAAAGGGACCTAGCATGCAAGTTTAAAACAGCTGCTCCAGCACTGGTTAGGAAAGCTGGTTAAACATACAAGTACTAACAGACCATTGAACATCCACATTAAATTGGTTAATCAGGTCATAACTAAGTATACTGTATACAGTCATATGAAAAGGTTTGGGAACCTCTTAATTCTTTGGATTTTTGTTTATCATTGGCTGAGCTTTCACAGTAGCAACTTCCTTTTAATATATGACATGCCTTATGGAAACAGTAGTATTTCAGCAGTGACATTAAGTTTATTGGATTAACAGAAAATATGCAATATGTATCAAACCAAAATTAGACAGGTGCATAAATTTGGACACCCCAACAGAGATATTACATCAATACTTAGATTAACATCCTTTTGCAAATATAACAGCCACTAGATGCCTCCTATAGCCTTTGATGAGCGTCTGGATTCTGGATGGAGGTATTTTTGACCATTCTTCCATACAAAATCTCTCCAGTTCAGTTAAATTTGATGGCTGCTGAGCATGGACAGCCTGCTTCAAATCATCCAATAGATTTTCGATGATATTCAAGTCATGGTACTGCGACGGTCATTCCAGAACATTGTACTTCTCCCTCTGCATGAATGCCTTTGTAGATTTCAAACTGTGTTTTGGGTCATTGTCTTGTTGGAATATCCAACCCCTGCGTAACTTCAACTTTGTGACTTATGCTTGAACATTATCTTGAAGAATTTGTTGATATTGGGTTGAATTCATCTGACCCTCGACTTTAACAAGGGCCCCAGTCCCTGAACTAGCCAAACAGCCCCATAGCATGATGGAACCGCCACCAAATTTGACCATAGCAGGTGTTTTTCTTGGAATGCGGTGTTCTTCTTCCGCCATGCAAAGCGCTTTTTGTTATGACCAAATAACTCAATTTTTGTCTCATCAGTCTAAAGCACGTTGTTCCAAAATTAATCTGGCTTGTCTAAATGAGCATTTGCATACAAGAAGCGACTCTGTTTGTGCCGTGAGTGCAGAAAGGGCTTCTTTCTCATCACCCTGCCATACAGATGTTCTTTGTGCAAATTGCCCTGAATTGTAGAACGATGTACAGCTAAACCATTTGCATCAAGAAATTTTCCTTTCAGGTCTTTGGAAGTGATCTATGGGTTGTTTGTAACCATTCTCACAATCCTGCGCATATGCCACTCCTGCATTTTTCTTGGCCTGCCAGACCTGGGTTTAACTGCAATTGTGCCTGTGGCCTTCCATTTCCTGATTACATTCCTTACAGTTGAAATTGACAGTTTAAACCTCTGAGATAGCTTTTTGTAGCCTTCCCCTAAACCATGATACTGAACAATCTTTGTTTTCAGATCTTTTGAGAGTTGCTTTGAGTATCCCATGCTGTCACTCTTCAGAGGAGAATCAAAAGGAAGCACAACTTGAAACTGACCACCTTAAATGCATTTTCTCAATATTGGACACACATGTCTATGAAGTTCAAGGCTTAATGAGCTAATCCAACCAATTTGGTGCTGCAAGTAATCAGTATTGAGCAGTTACATGCATTCAAATCAGCAAAATTACAAGGGGACCCAAATTTTTGCACAACCAGTTTTTCACATTTGATTTAAAGTCATAGAACTAAATACTGCTTTACTAAAAATCTTTTTTCGGAAAACACCCCAGTACTCAGATGTTCCTAGGAAATGAAAGTCATACCACTGTTATTTTTTTTGTTGAAAGTAAATTATTATGCAGACTGAGAGGGGTTCCCAAACTTTTTCATATGACTGCATATGGCATAGATCTCACCTTGAAAAGATAATTAAATATTGAACCTATTGAATTTGATAGTTTTGAAAGCATGTCTCAATAATATGCACTCCCAGTTGTCGATTTAGAGGAGCAGCAAACATTTTCCCTTCCTTTATTTCTGTATGTATGTGTATTTATATGAACTTTTTTGTAACGTTGCAACCCATCTATTTGGAAGGAAGTAATAATTTAACAGAAGCTTTCTTGCACATGCCATATCGTCTTACCTCTCAGGCCTTCTTTTGCTATTACTGATCTTTGTATATATAAAATAACTCTGACATCGTCATAGGCCATGACTGTAAAGATTCTGAAGATATACAAACCAAAATATTTATTGAATATACTTTACATAATAATAATAATAATTATACTTCAATGCATTCATATATGCATTCATAAATCCATACTCTGTATTTGGAATACCCATCATTAGAAAGGCTCATAGTTATAAATATGCACTTTTCGCATATTTAATTTAAAGCATGAAATGCATGATGTTGGACATTGTGCATAATAAAAAATGGTACTAAAGTGAAAGGATGTGTCACGGGGATCAGAGTGAACAGCAATTACTAAACAAAGAGTCACAGCATGAGTGAAAACAGGCTTTAAGAACAAGATAGGTGTCAAAGGATGTTGAAGAAGTCTCCAAACAACAGAGTGACTGGAATTCCAGCAGCGTGCCTGAGGCATGGCAAAAAATTCAGACATCACACTGAATTGATGTTTTCTGATGGACTTTAAGGAAAAATGGTGCCAAGAAATGCAATGAGACAGATACTATAAAGTGAGGTGGCAAATGTACTGCTTTCAGCATTTAAATATATGGGATGCCCAAAGCAAACATTATAAATTGTTTGATAAAGTACAGCCTTGTAGTAAACAAGCTGATCAATTTGTGACTGAGCTATGACTGCTCATAAAACTGTAATTTTATTTAAAGTTGGTTAAAGACTATGATCAAGATCAGGCTCTAAGATAATGCTAGAAAAAGCAATTAGCATTGCTAGTTGTCACAAGCAGCATGTCTACCAAATAATCAAAATCCTAGCACCTTAGATAGTCCACAAAGCACACAAGCACAATAATATACCAAGCAGAAAAATGTAACACTTGCCATTAAGCTGGACTTGAAGAATAAAGCAGAAGAGGTTAATGTCAATATATTTCTTTTTTATATATTTGTTCATTTGAAAATAAGTTTGTAATATATCCCACATATTTGGAATGGTCAGTTCATACTGCCTGTTAAAAGTGATCCAAAATTAAAATACAAGCAAAAATACAGTAAATTATTATAGAATTGTACTTTCCAGATACTGCCCTTATTCAAAATTACAAATGAATTTTATCTTTTTCCTTCTGTTATAATATGTTTGCTATAATATTAAGGTTAATGTCACTGTCTCTATAAAACACTTTTAAAGGATTCATTCACATGTGCAGGCTAAGTTTGGCACACGGGGGCTAGTCTGCCTGGATTTAGAAAACCATTACTTTAGCAGTTTGCAGAATAAACAAACTGCAGTGTAGGCATTGTGCTATACTTGTATATTTTTAGAGGTGGGGCTGAGTCCTTCCATTTCCTTGTTTGGAGACCAGAGAGAGCCTGCACGTGGAGAAACCAGTATATAAGGCTCGGACTGCTGCCAAGACACTTTGAAGCCAGTGGACGGAAGAATATGTCATTCATCCAGAAAAAGCCTTCCTGTGCAGCGGACGAAAGATGGCAGACTGCGTAGATCAAGATTTCCACCTTGATAAAGTCTGTCATAGGCTTCCCGTCTGTAATGCCGTGTAAACCATCATTAAAGAAAGCTAAGTAGATAGATAGATAGATATATGGCAAGCCAAATTAACATTTAGAGATATCTCAAAATGAATTTTGGATATCTTAAAATGTAATTTACTTTTTATGATATCTGAAACTCGCTTTGAGATATCTTAAAATAATTTCCTTTACATTTTAAGATATCTGCAATACATTTTGAGATATCTCAAATGCATTTCAAGATATCTCAAATACAGTTTCAGATATCTCAAAATAATTGTTTCTGCATTTCAAGATATCTCAAATGAATTTTCAGATATCTTAAATTGACCTTTCATGCATTTTAAGATATCTTAAATGCATTTCAAGATATCTCAAAATCATTTCCTGTAAAATTGCCTATTATTTCAATGGGACTTCTTGTTTATTATAAGATATCTTAAAATGTATTTGAGATATCTTGAAATGAGCAGGAAGTGATGTTGAGATATCTTAAAATGTATTTGAGATATCTGAAAATGGACAGGAAGCTGTTTTGAGATATCTGGAAATGTATTTGAGATATCTTAAATTGTATTGTATATATCTGAAAATGCTATTGAGATATCTTGAAATAATTGAGTGTCCTTTTAAAGATATCTTAAAATGCATTTTAGATATCTTGAAATACAATTTGAGATATCTTGAAATACATTGTTAGATATCTGAAATGGAGCAGAGACCCATTTTAATATATCACAAAATTCATTTTAGATATCTAAAAATGTATTTCAGATATCTGAAAAAAAAATGAATTTCAAGATATCTTAAATGCTTTTTAAGATATCTAAATTATATTTCGAGATATCTCAAAATAACTTCCTTCTCATTTTAAGATATCCCAAATTCATTTTGAGATATCTGAAATGCATTTTCAGATATCTTAAAATGACTTTCTGTGCATTTCAAGATATCTCAAATACATTTCAAGATATCTTAAAATGACTTCCTGCACATTTCAAGATATCTCAAATACATTTCAGGATATCTTAAAATGACTTCCTGCACATTTCAAGATATCTCAAATACATTTCAAGATATCTTAAAATAACTTCCTGCACATTTCAAGATATCTCAAATACATTTCAAGATATCTTAAAATAGGCAGGAAGTTCCATTGAAAGTATAAGAAATTTTACAGGAAGTGATTTTGAGATATCTCTAAGGTTATTTAAGATATCTCGAAATGCGCAGGAAGTTATTTTAAGATATCTGAAAATGTATTTGAGATATCTTTAAATATGCAGGAAGTTATTTTAAGATATCTGAAAATGTATTTCAGATATCTGAAAATGCCTGCAGATGTATTTTAAGATATCTTGAAATGTATTTGAGATATCTCAAAATGCACATTAACATATTTCAAGATATCTCGAATTGCATTTAAGATATCTTGAAATGCATTTCAGATATCTCAAAATGTACAGCATATCATTTCAAGATATCTTGAAATCTATTTGAGATATCATAAAATGGTTTTTAGATATCTTAAAATAAATGCATTTTTAGATATCTGCAATTCAATTTAAGATATCTAAAATGCATTTCCAGATATCTTAAAATTCATTTTGAGATATCTCTAAATGTTAATTTGGCTTGCCATATAGATAGATAGATAGATAGATACTTTATTAATCCCAAGGGGAAATTCACATAATCCAGCAGCAGTATACTGATACAAAGAAACAATATTAAATTAAATAGTAATAAAAATGAAAAAAAGTTAGCATTTACTCCCCCGGGTGGAATTGAAGAGTCGCATAGTGTGGGGGAGGAACTCAGTCTGTCAGTGGAGCAGGACAGTGACAAAAGTCTGTCACTGAAGCTACTCCTCTGCCTGGAGATGACACTGTTCAGTGGATGCAGTGGATTATTCATGATTGACAGGAGTTTGCTTAGTGCCCGTTGCTCTGCCACAGATGTTAAACTGTCCAACTTTACTCCTACAATACAGCCTGCCTTCTTAACAAGTTTGTCCAGGCGTGAGGCATCTTTCATCTTTATGCTGCCACCCCAGCACACCACCGCGTAGAAGAGGGCACTCGCCACAACCGTCTGGTAGAACATCTGCAGCATCTTACTGCAGATGTTGAACGATGCCAACCTTCTCAGAAAGTATAGTCTGCTCTGACCTTTCTTACATAGAGCATCAGTATTGGCAGTCCAGTCCAATTTGTCATCCAGCTGCACTCCCAGGTATTTATAGGTCTGCACCCTCTGCACACAGTCACCTCTGATGATCACAGGGTCCATGAGGGGCCTGGGCCTCCTAAAATCCACCACCAGTTCCTTGGTTTTGCTGGTGTTAAGATGTAAGTGGTTTGAGTCGCACCATTTAACAAAGTCTTTGATTAGCTTCCTGTACTCCTCCTCCTGCCCACTCCTGATGCAGCCCACAATAGCAGTGTCATCAGCGAACTTTTGCACGTGACAGGACTCTGAGTCATATTGGAAGTCTGATGTATATAGATTGAACAGGACCGGAGAAAGTACAGTCCCCTGCGGTGCCCCTGTATTGCTGAACACAATGTCAGACCTGCAGTTCCCAAGACGCACATATTGAGGTCTGTCTGTAAGATAGTCCACAATCCATGCCACCAGGTGTGAGTCTACTCCCATCTCAGTCAGCTTGTCTCTAAGGAGCAGAGGTTGGATGGTGTTGAAGGCGCTAGAGAAGTCCAAAAACATAATTCTTACAGCACCACTGCCTCTGTCCAGGTGGGAGAGGGATCGGTGTAGCATATAGATGATGGCATCCTCCGCTCCCACCTTCTCCTGGTATGCGAACTGCAGAGGGTCGAGGGCGTGGCGGACCTGTGGCCTCAGGTGGTGAAGCAGCAGCCGCTCCATGGTCTTCATCAGATGTGACGTCAGAGCAACAGGCCGGAAGTCATTCAGCTCACTAGGCCGTGATACCTTTGGGACTGGGGTGATACAAGATGTTTTCCAAAGCCTTGGGACTCTCCCCTGATCCAGGCTCAGGTTGAAGATGCGCTGTAGAGGACTCCCCAGTTCCAACGCACAGGCCTTCAGCAGTCGTGGCGATACACCATCTGGACCCGCTGCTTTGCTGGCACGAAGTCTTTTCAACTCTCTGCTCACATGGGCTGCTGTAATTGTGGGTGGGGATGTCTCACCTATGCTGGTACCAGCAGAAGGATGGTTGGAGGATGCAGTACTTTGAGGTGATAGTGGGTTAGGGTGATCAAACCTATTAAAGAAGTTGTTCATTTGGTTTGCTCTCTCCACGTCTGTCTCGATGGCGGCACCCCGCTTCGAGCTACAGCCAGTGATAATCTTCATCCCATCCCACACTTCCTTCATGCTGTTGTTCTGCAACTTCTGCTCCAGCTTTCTCCTGTACTGCTCTTTCGCCGCCCTGAGTTGGACTCGGAGTTCCTTCTGCACGCGCTTGAGCTCAAGCTGATCACCACCTTTAAAAGCCCTTTTCTTCTGGTTCAAAAGGCCCTTGATGTCACTTGTAACCCATGGCTTGTTGTTAGCATAGCAGCGTACTGTTCTTACTGGAACTACAATGTCCATACAGAAGTTGATGTAATCAGTTGTGCATTCAACAGCCTCTTCAATGTTCTCACTATGTGACCCCAGGAATATATCCCAGTCTGTAGTTCCAAAGCAGTCTCTCAGAGCCTGCTCTGCCTCAGGGGACCACTTCCTGAATGAGCGTGTGGTTGTAGGTAGCGCCCTCACTCTTGGTTTGTATTGAGGCTGTAGCAGAACCAGGTTATGATCTGCTTTCCCAAGTGCAGGCAGCGGGGTGGCGCTGTATGCGTCTTTAACATTTGCATACAGTAGGTCGATAGTCCTGTTTCCCCTGGTGTTACAATCCACATACTGGGAGAAGGCAGGTAATGTTTTGTCCAGCGTCACATGGTTAAAGTCTCCAGCGATTAGCACAAGTGCCTCAGGGTGCTGCGTTTGTAACTTAGCAACTGCAGAATGGATGATGTCACTCGCTATCTCCGCGTTCGCTTGAGGGGGGATGTAAACAATGACAACAATCACGTGTCCAAACTCTCTGGGCAAGTAATACGGACGCAGACTTACGGCCAACAGTTCGATGTCCCTGCAGCAATTGGAGATTTTAACGTTTACATGTCCTGAGTTGCACCACTTTGTATTGACATAGAGAGCGAGTCCTCCTCCTTTCTTCTTCCCGCAGGTACTTGCGTCTCTGTCCGCTCTAACTGTGCTAAACCCGGGTAGCTCCACGTTAGCATCTGGGATGGTAGTTGTTAGCCACGTTTCACTAAAACACAGCAAGCTGCATTCTCTGTAGGTTCTGACAGTTTTCACCAGCACAGCCAGTTCGTCAATCTTATTTGGTAGTGAGTTCACATTTCCCAGGATCACAGAAGGCACCGACAGTTTATAACGCCATTTTCTCTCAAGTTGTCTCGATTTAATCTTATCTTTTATCTTTGCGCCGGCTCGGCTGCCCCGATATCGTCTTCTTACCTCGTCAGGTAAATAAGCAACCACACCGGCATGTGCATTTCTTCTTAGTGCTTTAAGCTGACTACTTGAATAGGCGATTCTCGGAGTGTAAAAATCCATGTCAAGTAGTAAAAATAGTAAAAAGTGTCCAGGGAGCAATTCCACATAAAAGAAAGTGGTAGAAGTGATCAGTGAAATAGATAAAAATAGAGATAAAAAGGTAAAAAGATAAAGTCATATACGGAGCTGCTGGAAAAGGCTGCCACTCGGATGCGGCGCCGGAAATGATGATGAAATAGTATATATCTCTGATGTGATTTATAACTGTCGTAATCACTATGGGAGGGATATTGCCTTTTAATATCATATTAAATTTGGAACTTATTCCAACAAGGGAGCTTTTGCTTCTAAAGGAAACACCTTCCCAATCACCAAACCTACATTTTCACCAGAATCATGTTATTTCCTAGTAAGTGGACCATCTACCTTGATCCTACTATAAAACCTGCAGTCTAACAGCACAGCAGCACTCTCCAGAAGGGCTGTTAATCATGAAGCAAACAAAAATAATTGTTAGGGTCAGGAATATGGAGCTAAATGAAAAAATGACATGCTAACTAAGGTGGAATAGCCAACAAAGATAAGCTACGTAAATGTACAACCACCTACTAATATTTGATGACACTGTATACAAGTTAGTTGGAGCTTCAGTTGTTATACTGTAATTGCCACATTAGGTTGACCACTGGGCCATCAAGCTTACACTTACATCATCCGAAATAACTACAGCCAACAGAGAATTTGGACACAACTGATTTAACAACCACTTTTTGACATAATATCAAGTAAAGATGATTTTCAACAGAAAAGTTATTATTTAGTGCAGTAAAAGTAAGCTCTAGCCCCTGTGACTCTGATTTGCAGTATCTGGGTTCAGAATGGGATGTTATGTAGAATGTAAACCATTTCACGTTGTTGATGAAATTATGGCAATTTTGTGTAACATTTTGGTTTAATGAGAGATCAAAGAAGAAGTAATCACAAACCTGTTTGCTATGCACTACTTACGGGACACACTTTGGGCCACCTGGAGGTAGTAGCAAAGGAGAGAATTAAAACAAAACTAAATGCCATTATAAACAATGCTGCACATCCTCTATCTCACACACACTGACACTGAGTGTCTTCAGCCAACAAATTATTCAGTAAAAGTGTGTCAAGAAACACTACAGGGGCTCATTTATACCAACAGCAATACATCTGCATAATACCTCACTGTGACTGTATTTATTTATCTATCCATTATATATATATATATACTTGGGGGCTTCGCTGGCCAACCCCTTCCCTGCCAACCAGCACTACGTGCCGTTGTGAAGAGGGGGGCTGAACACACCCCAAGGAGATGTGGCCACTCCTCTGAAACCCCTCTTAAATGGTGATACAATGGAAAACAAATAGGGTTTTTTTTACCTCCTCTTTGCTCGATCAGCTGCTGGCTTGCTGCTGCTGCCGTGCCGCATGATTTGCATTTCGTGTGCCGCTTCGAATGTTTAAAAGCAAGTACAGCACCTGTCCTTTTGTCTCACTGTCTTGTCCCCCAGACACCCTCAAACACTATGCGATCTCTTTTTGCTGTTCCATTATTTCACCGAGTAATATTTTCCGTTTCTTTGCGCTAATGCGATCTTTACTCTCATTTTTTTCAGACTTGAGATTGTAAAGGAGAGATTTGTAGCTATGAAAAACTACTTGTCAAAGTTTCTGCACAGCTACAACCATCCCTTGTGGTAGTTACTATGAAGGGTAGTCAATAAGTTCTTAATCTGTTATCTGGGGGTAGATGCTGTAATTGCAAGCAATTGGCTAATGTAGGCTGCGTATAAAAGTCTAATCGCTTTATCTAATGTGTCAAGCATTTCATTGTTTGGTAATTTTTAAGGGGCTAAAAGAAGTATATGTGTATCTCATCAAATACAAAAAACGTGTAAACTTTTAACTAACAAACCAATATTAAATTTTGTCAGCTGTCGGCATATTGGCACCTGAAACATTACAGATGTAACAGTAATTGCATGGTGATCCAGTACATAGCCACAGTTTTGTGCCCATCTGAAACATTTCTAATTTAATATGCCATGAAAGATCTCCAAATCTATTTTCTTGTTATTGTTAAAAATCTACAAAAAATGTATATGCAAATGTTGTACTCCTTGACTTGAAGGCACCATTTATAGAATTGAGGCTTGCGGTCACATTGGATTATATTTTCAAAGTCAGAAATGTATCATGTGGTCATATCGTAGATATTAGTCACAGCAGTAGGACAATGCATTTACAAAGTACCATCTACTTTATCCAGTTCAGGGTTGTTGGGTCTAGAGTCCATTTCAAGACAAGAACCAGCATTGGCAGAAGCAACACATACTTGTAGTGTATGTTCAAAGAAAAGTTTACTTTGTAGACATCATCATTCTGAAAGTCATTGTTAACATTTCCATACCTACGTATTTTTACATGGAGGGCAATAAATGTCTTTCAGGATTAACACCTTGGAAGCCAAAGTCACACAAAATGTTTTTAATTAAAAGAAAAAGGCACATATGGAAAGGAAAGCAGTATGAGTAATTTAAAGTATCAGACAAAACCATAAAGGGAAAATGACAAAACATAACTGACTGTACTGACACAAGCACTCAATTTCCTATTTCCCATACTTTCCTTGCATTATTTTATCATTTATTCTCTTTTCAATTGGGCCTATGTCCTAACACACTTCATAACTCTAAGTTCAACTGACTAAAGTGGAAGACACATGTTATACTTTAGTCTTTAGTCCCTGCTGGGCAGTGTTTGAAGTTGAAGCAAGCTACTGGTCTGATCTTTTATTGCAGTACAGTAAAATTCAATACATCAACATTTGATCGAATTAGGTGGTGGGAAAGAGTCTCCTTGAAGATTCTCGGATAGTGTTGCTGATGCCTATTGGTACAAAGAAATGTTGATTGATCATCACGAGACAATGGAAGTTGATCGGAGGGAGGTTTTCAAAGAGATGCTAAGGAAAGGTGCTGATACTCAATGCTGAAATTAGAGGAGGTGGTGGTGTTTACCAGTTGATATTAAACACTGCTGCTGGCGCAGTCCTTGAGACTATTCTTGGTTTGGACATGTGCTTTGAAAGGCACTGTAAACATTCTCCCAAAACGTTACATAATGGCCCCAGTTTTTCTTGCAGTTATAAGCACAGCTGTCATGGTGATGTTGTAGGCTGAAGCTTAAGTAATCACCATCAGAGATCTTTTTTTTTTTTTTTTTTATTTTTTTTATACATCAAATTTTTGTTGCAGGTTTATTTCAATGTTATAGCAATGATGTCACCTAAATACCATTTTATATTCTGCTCTTGGCTGGTAACCACCATTTTGTGACCAGTTCCTTGGTTTTGATGATGTTGCAGACAATTATCTTTCTAACAAGAAATTAAGAAAAGTCTGATGCAATACCCTGTTTCATCCCCTCATGTTGCATATTGCTTAATGCAGCATTTCTTAACCTTTAAGTATTTGCGACCCGAGTTTTCATAACAGTTTTAATCACACCTCCCTAACATTTTTTTGAAATGTAGATGCATATTTTATTATACCTACTTAACTTTTATCGACATTTATCTAACTCTATATTTATTGTTCTAGTATCAGAATGTAGTTTAAGTTAATTTGTTTTGGTTTCAACAGATGTTTTTTTTCATATTTTTGATTCTTGTTTTCTTTTTTTCACATCTTCACGCCCCGCTTTTTGTTACTTTGTGCCCCCCTAGGGGGGCCCGCCCCACAGGTTGAGAACCACTAGCTTAATGTTTCAAATAGTTTACTGTTACTGTACCTGTTAATGGATTTTGTGAATCATCTTATAAAATATTCTTATAATCATCTTACAATTATAATTAAAATTATAATCATCTTATAAAAGATGGCAGCATATAGCTTCTGATGTTCTAGTATTAATTCTTTCTCAAAAGCAAACCTCAATTCATATCGTAATAGGAGACTTCTGTGATTGCGTAACCATAGCTACAGTACGTTTACAGTAATCCCTCACTATATCGCGCTTCGACTTTCGCGGATTCACTCTATCGCGGATTTTAAATGTAAGCATATCTAAATATATATCACGGATTTTTCGCTGGTTCGCGGATTTCTGCGGATAATGGGTCTTTTAATTTATGGTACATGCTTCTTCAGTTTGTTTGCCCAGTTGATTTCATACAAGGGACGCTATTGGCGGATGGCTTAGAAGCTACCCAATCAGAGCATGTATTACATATTAACTAAAACTCCTCAATGATATAAGATATGCATCCCGCGCTGTGCTTGATTGTTTGCTTGTCTCTGCCTCTCTCTCACCCTCTGACATTCTCTGCACCTGACGGAGGGGCTGTGAGCAGAGGGGCTGTTTACACAGAGGCTGTTTGCTTAGAAGATACTGACGCTCCTCTAAAAAATGCCGCTTTATCGCGGTGCTTGGCATATTTAAAAGCACAAAAGCACACATATTGATTTTTTGATTGTTTGCTTTAATCTCGCGCTCCCTCTCTCTCTCTCTCTGACGTTCTCTGCGCCTGACGGAGGAGATGTGAGCAGAGGGGCTGTTTGCACAGAGGCTGTTTGCTTAGAAGATACTGACGCTCCTCTAAAAAATGCGGCTTTATTGCGGTGCTTCGGAATGCTTAAAAACACACGTATTGATTTTTTGATTGTTTGCTTTTCTTTGCGAGCGCTCTCTCTCTCTCTCTCTCACTCTGAAATTCTCTGCTCCTGATGCGGGCACTCCTTTGAAGAGAAGATATATTTGCATTCTTTTAATTGTGAGAAAGAAAAAAAGATGATCTCTGTGTTGTCATGGAGCACAGTTTAAACTTTTGACTAAAGGGTGTTATTTCATGTCTAGAGGGCTCTAATAATGTTAACAGTGTGGGAGAGTTTATAAGGGCTTAAAATATATAAAAATAACCATACAAACATATGGTTTCTACTTCGCGGATTTTCACCTATCGCGGGGGGTTCTGTAATGCAACCCTTCGCGATCGAGGAGGGATTACTGTATTTGATATTATTTTTGATTAAGCATTTTGGTTTTGGTTAACAGTTCAAGCATTTTAGTTTGGTGTATTTGATTGTGGGCTATCAGTGTTTAAGGATTCCAAAATATTTAATGAAAGTTATCTTATATATAAACGTCTACGTGTGGGAGTGTGTGTGTCAGTCTGGCCCAGAAGTCAGAGGTATAGTCGGGGTGAGGGCTCCACCTCTGAGGAAACAGAAAATTCGCTTAGCCACTAATAACACAAGCGAGGCCAGCACGTCAGCAAAACAAAACCTCAGAAGAAAGACAAAGTCACTTAGCCACTAACATCAGCAAAAGGGTATCCCTTTTACATTTCCTCACACTGCTAATGCACAAGCAAGCATGTCAGCAAAACTAATCCTCCTAGGAGAGAGACACCCAGAGTAGTTCCTTTCAATTTCCTGACATTTCTACATTTCAATTTTTTTTCTGACAATTTCAATAGTTTCTAGGACCCCAGGTTTTTTACAGCACGAGCTTACACAGTTAGTATATAATATAGCACAGAGAAGCCCCTTCCTGCCTTCTAGCTGAATGGACAGCTTTGAATAATTTACTGTCATCCCCACTCCCATACTTTTACATGTATTTTAGAAAACACTGTTCTCAGATCACTTGCTAAAAAAGGAGCTACTGCCCACACAGCACACCAAATTACTGATATTCTATATCTGATCCTGACAAGCCTACAGCAGTAATATTGCCGGGGTTTGTCCTGTAACACATCATCATGACCTTTTCTCCTGTTGTGTGGTATTCCCTTTAAATTGCAGTCTCAGTCCTAATGGGGCCTCTCATGCATAAGACATGCAATAGTCATACAACATAAAACTTTACAAATTAAATTAGACCCTAATGTCTATTTGCATCATCCGGATGGTCAGCTCCTGAATTATTCCAGCATGTAACTTTACAGCATCTCTAAAGGCAGCGCACTCTCGACCTCTTGATTTTACAGGATGTGTCATATTTCTACCCAGCTCCCTTCTGAGTAAGGAAGATCCTTGCTTTCTCCTGTCTTTAATCCTTTCCCTCACACATCTGGCATGGCATTTGGTTTAAGACCCATAAGAAAAAAATTTCTTATCTTCCTAATTCATATGGAACTTTGGCAAGTATTTCACAGGCAATGGAATGGAGCAAATGTTTTCTGGACATTGCGATTTCTAGTTTCCATTTTGTTAGCAGTCATATGCATCACTAAATGTACATTTCTGCCTATAAATTTCAATCCGATTAGTATACCAGGTAACAATGGATGAAAATTACTCATCCAACTGTAATCCAGTGCAGAATGTCTATTTGAGCTGGCTGCTGTAGAATGCAAAACTCAGGACTGAAATTCTTGTACTACACTGCAGCTAGTCAATTCTGTAAATATGCTTTACAAAGTGTTTCAGGGATGATGGCCAGGGATCCTCTTTCTCAAAAGCAACATGCAGTAGGTGTGCATGTTCAAAAATGCATCAGAGTACTTTGAATAGAGAGATAAGTAAATTCCAACAATTCTGGGAGACACAGAGAGCAAATTAGACTTTAAAAATAGTATCTTTTCAATGCAGTAAAAAGCAAATGCATGTACTTCAATTAAAGGGTGAAAAGGACTATTATCAAAATTTGGCACAAATCATAATAGAATCATTACCAGTTCAGGAAACAAAGAAAATAAAACAACTACCAACACTACAAATAGAGCAGGGAGAAAGCTATTTTATTATTCAGGAAATGATACATTGGGCAGAGTTTAAAAAAGAGAAGAATTGGGCTTGAAAAAATAATCAGCCACTTGAGTGTGGGAACACAAACAATTTGAAAACCAACTCACCATCTCATGCAGTAAATAAATGTAGTAAGAATAATGAATGTTGTTCAAAAACCCAGGTAGAAAAAAAAGAAGAAATTCAATTTCCAAAAATGAAAGTGCTCAGCACTCAATAGTAGCAGAAATTCCTCTGGGTTAGATCACTGAAGCCAATAAGAGTGGCTCAGAATTGCTCCTTGTTTAGTGTATGCCTTGTGTCTGACACAGTCAACATAGGCTTTGATACTCTGCAACCCTGAATTATAATCTTAAATATAAAGTTGCCAGAGTGATTCTTTAGCGGCATTGCCCTACGGTAGGGGTGTTCCATTACAAATTCAGTTCAAACGAAGAAATTTGCCTGAGCCAGACATTTTCAGTGACTGGTGAGCAGCAGGTAATGGCAAATTGTAAACCAGCGCAATGGTGGAGTCTTAGGGGAAAGTGCTTTGTGAGTGCTCAGGGCACCTCCCTAGAGAGAGATGATTGACAGAATCAGGGTGAGAGCGGAGAAAATGGTAAAAGAGCAGGAAGAGGTAGAAAAATGGAAGGCTACCTTTAATTTTTTGTAGGGATTTCTGAAGGTTCGCAAAATGTTTTATTATGTGTTTTTCTCTCAAGTACACGGACTGGGCCACTTGGAGGTTACTTCTGGGCTGCATGTCACCTGCTTGCTGCTCTTTGAAAAGGCCAACCATAGAGTAACCGTTTTTGGTTGCCAAAAGATCTATATAAATAAAAGTTCCAGAACCTTTAATTATTGTGATCCGTAACAGGCTTCATAGATAACCATGAATAGATAGTAACTGATTTGTGAAATACCAATAAGTCATGATTTTAAAAGGACATTTGCTGCATACAAATAACACAGGCTAAGATCAGGTTTTCTTAATCTGTTAGTGTCCTGATAGGCAGCCTACCATAAATTAAAGATTTCTGATTTTTCCACATATTTGGAAGTTTTTTAAAGCACAAATAACCAACTTCATATGCAAACAACCCTTCCCAGAATGGAATGGTGTTTTGCCAAGCATTAGTTCTACAACCCAGTAAATAACCATAAAATGTCATTAAAGAACCATTATTTTTAAGAGTGTAGGTCTGAAAATTACTGGATTAATAGCTACTGTAAGTTTATGTATTTGGTCCCATCTATAAACTGCCATCACATCTGTTTTGTCTTACTTAATATTTTACTCTACTTTCCCCTATTGTATTATTAATATGTAGCCTTTGTCAGAATGCCTCAGATCTCCCAGCCTTACCATTGTTTATAAGGTATTATAGTATATAACGTCTCCCCACCTTCCCTTCTACATCTATAACCTCAGGCAATTAGGTGTAGTAAAAGACAAGCAGGAGTAAAATTACAATTTAAACAATGTATTATTGGTAATATTCACAAATAATAACAATATACAAAGTACATTTGAATATTGGTAACCATACAACCTGATAAATGTTGATGTGTAGTTTCAGGCTGCACACAGACTTGTTAGTTACTTAAAATGTCTCTAGTTAAGGACATTTGTGGTCAGCTTTCTTCAGAACAGACTGCATGCCTGTCTCAATATGGCTGCTGAGCTGTGCTCTTCATTGTGTTGTCCTTTTGAGTTTATGCATCAATTTGGTAAGAGAGAGAGTAAGGTTAGGCAAGCAAATTAATAGATTCTCTGTCCAACTCCTAGAGCCAATAGGACGTCATGGTACTTAAAGGCTTCTGATACAAGCCAGTTCCAAACAGCCATACTTAAGACCAATGGGGGAATAGAACATCTTCACATCTGCCACCCCCCCAAAACCATTTGTTGAGCTAAAGTTTGCTAGTTAGGCAGCCTGACTTTCCTATGGGGGTTGACTGAGAGACTTCAGAGAAACACTTGCCAAACTGGTTTCAGGCACTTCCCCCGAACCCGTCGTAAAATTCACTTTCCTGATTTAGTCCTATTTGTAAACATGAATGCTTCTCACTAATGTAACTCTGAAATTACATTGCTTTGCCTAAGTTACAAATAAAGGCATACAAAATATTTATCAACTTGTATGCAAAATCTCACATCACAACAACATCTATGGTTCTTTTTTGATTAGTGCCCAATTTTGATCTGCGTGAGGTTTTTATGGTTACAGGAGTGCCAATCCTGCCATGAAACCCCAAGTAGCATTTTTTGGAGGACTGCTTACAAGGCAGTTTAACATCATACCCAGGAACCATGCAGCTCTGAAACGATAGAATGACTCCTTTCTTCTCTCCGCTGAAGTAGCTCTGATGCAGCTGCCCACAGGAAGGCTGCTCACATTATGAAGGGGATTGGGGTAAAGCCCTCATAAGCCTCATCCACAAAACAGGACAGCCAATGGGTCAGGCCTGTTGTGGATCAGAACTGGTGTGGTGCTGAGTTGTCACACATTGCACAGCAGCACTCAGGTAGGCATGTAGGTAGGTGCATGGAACATCTTGTCTCTCCAGCATAATGACCAACTTCCTCTGCTCTCAGGGGAGCTTTGTAAGCTCAGTAAACTCTGTATTTCAGTAGTTGCACTCTCTGTGGTACAAAGACTGGGGACTGGCCAGATCCCTGTTGGTTGGTACATCTCTTATTATTCTGGTCATTTTGATGGCTGTCATACTCAGGGAGTAGTTGTTTTTGTGGTGGATCAGCTCCTCCCCATGGTGTCTGATGTCACTTTTTTCGACAAGCATACAGTATTATGAGACTCAGATTAAGGCACTCTCTGGGTGCCTTGTCTGTTGTGTCTGTGTATGCACTGACCACGGTAAGTGATGTCTCAATAAGGGAGACATTTTATTCACAACTTAGCTCAGTGGTTGGTGACTGCCCACAAGGTGACACTCCTCCGGAAACTAAGAAGGACAGCTGTGAGGGCTCTGAGAGCAGATAGGGAGGCATTTGTTAGAGGAATCTGTGAGCAAGCGACACACCATCTATGGTCTAGCGACTCACATTCTGCTTACAGAGGAATCGAAGTATTAAACACATTCTAATCTGTTCCTAGGAAAGTTGCAGTCAGGGTGGGTGATGGAACGGTCCTTACAGATGATGCTGCAGTTCTGACCCGCTGGACTGGCTATTTTGAGCAGCTTTTTAAAGCTAAATATCCAGCTAGGACGTTGGACATCTCTAGGTTCACAGTTCTTGAGGCTGATCCTCCAATTAGCTGTGAACCACACAATCTCACTGAGATTGCACAGGTGGTGAATCAGCCAGATGGTAAGGAAGGCTGGAGGGATTTGTCGTATCAGAGGTGAATTTCTCCAGGCTGGTGGTAAGGCTGTCCTCCTGGCATTGCAAGCAATCTTTGCTTCCATTTGGGAGACAGGGACATCCTAACTGACTGGAAAATGGGACCTATTGTCCCTAACTGGAAAGGGAAGGTCGATTGCCTGAATTGTAGCAACTACAGAGGGATTAACACTGCTTTCTGTGCCGGGTAAGGTCCTCGCTAGGGCCTTCCTTAATAGGATCCATGATCACTTGCTCACATACCAACAACTGGAGCGGTCTGGTTGTATGTCTAAGAAGTGCACCATCCTGGCACTGAGGGTTCTCATCAAGTGCAAACGCAAATATCGGGAGAGCTTCTTTGCAGCCTTTGTCGATTTTCGCAAACCGTTTAACTCGGTCGATCAAGTTGCCCTCTGGGACATCCTGAGATTTTGCACAATCCCCCAAAGTTGTTGGATATCATAGCTAGTATAAACACTGGTACTTTGAGTGCTGCGAAGAGAACCTCTGCATTCTTTTTAATTCATTCTGGGGTTTGTCAGGGGTGTGTTTTGCTCCTACTCTGCTCAGTGCTCCATGGATTGAGTGTTGGGAAGGATAGTGGGGTCCAGTGGCTGTGGGGCATCTGTTGGTGAAGAAAGCCTAATTTTGACTTTGGCGACATTGCTGTGATCTTTGCAGAGTCAATGGAGGCTCTGATCTGAGCTATTGAGAGACTGTGTGAGGATTTTGAGTGCCTGGGTTTATGACTAAACTGGATAAAAACCAAGATTCAGTTCTTTAATGACCTCTTGGGCACAGCCAGCAGCAGTGTGGTTGTCTGTGCAGAGAATGTCGACCACATTGAGAGGTTTACTTACCTTGGCAATGACATTATGTCTCTGGTGACTCTTCCTCTGAAGTCAGTAAATAGATTGAGAAAGCATGGGAGGTCATGAGGTCACTGGAAAGGGGTGTGTGATACTCAATATCTTTGCAACAGGACAAAGGTCCTAGTCTTTAGAATCCTGGTGCTTTTTGTTTTGCTACTCTGCTGCTATACGTTGACCTAAGCCAAAGAGTGGTGTCCTTCTGTACTGTGTTCTGGTACCACTGGTTTGAGTTTGTGTTGAACGAGCAGTTGCTCACGGAGTCCCAGATGAAGCACATTACCTGGATTGTGAGGGAGCAGCAGTATGGCACTATAGCCATGTGGCTCAGAGGATCCTTGTTGTTGAGGATCCAAGTGGATGGACCAGGCCAAAAGGGTGGCCACATAACACTATGTCAGACAGACAGTCATTTCCAGAAGGTGGGACTGGAACACGTGTCTGCCTGGGGGGTTGCCAACTGGGATCTAGAGGTGTTTCATCTTTTGGTGGGTGTGGCAACACACTGTACCAGTGCATGCTCCCCAAGCTGACCTGACTTGACTAATTTTGCCCAGATAGATGCTTCCTCCTAGAAAGTCAACAAATGACTTGGGACATTGTGAGAAATGATAGAGGGATGGACAGTTAAACGTAATTTAGAGAGACATACAAGTTAGGTAAACTAATATTGCTAAATTGGCCCTAGTGTGTGTTTGTGTGCGAGTGTGAGTGTGTTTACCCTGCAAAGGACTAGTTCCCTGTCCAGGGATTGTTCCTGCCTTGTGCCTGATTCACGATTGGATAGCCATCAGCTGTTCTACAACCATGCTCAAGATAGGTTTGATGGGTAGATGATATCCTATAAAAAAAGTCAAAATTAGTGTAAGCTGTGCTAATTTGGAGTGTTCATAAAAATGTAATGATTAACTTTATGAGGTAGAAGTACATAATAAGAATAGTTTAGAAGAATAGTTTAATTAAATTTAAAATTAAAGCCTAAATATTCTTGATTGCAACAGAAATATGTCATTTTTCACCCTCTGGTAGAGGTCCATCAAGTGCTAGATTCTTGGCATCTAAAATGAAAATTAACATCATATTCGTAATCACTGAACTTGAATTAGACAAGCCTCACATGCTTATATTTGAAATTTGACATTTTAATCCTCTGGAATTAGCACTTAAGAGGGCTAGGATTATCGGTAAGGAATCAAATACTAAAAATATTATCATACTCATGATCACCAGTATTGATCAGCAATGATCAGAATTGCATAAAATGACACTCCACATGCCTATATTACCAATCCCCATTTTTTTCAAAGTTTTATGAAAAGGGGTAATTTGTCCCCTCATAACATATTAAGTAGTGAATCCCTGGCGTCACTTGATATGGCTTGCACAGTTTCATTTCATTCTGATCATTTTTCTTGAACACACCTGTAGGTTTACTCTTTATTATAAGGGTTTAATCTTCTGCACAAAATATGGTCCAAGAAATGGCCTTAAAAGGGCCTTTCAGGTCTAGAGGGCCAAAAACAGGGGGTCTATTTTGACATCAGGATGCATCAAACGGTATATCATGCTGTATATGGGGTGTTTTGTTGCATCAGTGAGTCAGGATGCACAAAAAAACACTGTTCTAATGAACATAAAGAATATGTGCCAGATTCAGTGAATTTTGGCCAATTCGGAGTATTAAAAAATAACAAAAATACAATAGGTTTAAAATCACAGGAGGGAAATCATGTTTAGGGTTAGCTACAGTAATATTATGGGGAAAAATCAAAGGGAAATCAAAGCAGTAGGTGTGACTGGAAGATGGTGCCAAATGGGAGAGGCAATAATTAAGTCAAAAAAGCATGCTAAGAGACAGAAGAACATAAGGTGCTTATCTAGAAACATGAGCTAAAGTTGTAGTGAATGAAACAGTTATGGGTCCTGGAACCAAAGTCTTGGAAGTCCTTTTTACTGTGTGGTCTTTGGCTGGCTTGTCATCCCGGCCAATACCCCCAGGCCGCCAGATGGAGCCCTCCCTGCAGTATGGAGGTGCCCCGAAGACCAGCAGGGAATCATGGACAATGTAGTTTTTATACACAGCCCTGCTGGATACCACAGGGGCTGCAAGAGGGAGCTGCAGGGAGGACCGAAGAGTCATATGTGCCCTATAACCCGGAAGTGCGATATAGGCAGAGCGATGGTAGAAGTGACGTACTTCCGGGGTGAAGAAAAGGACTTGTACCTGACCCGGAAGTGATAAAGAATCACAAGGACTGGGGAGTTCCCAGAAGGCGAGCTATGCTGGGTGGAAGGGTAGCAACGCGGGAGTGGAGGATTGTTAATTAATAAGTTATTGATTTGTATATGAGTATAGTGGAGGAGAGGGTGCTTTGTGCACTGTGGCATTTAAATAAAGTCAACTATTGGACTTTTATCTGGTGTCTGGAGTCTTGGACAGGGGTTCAAGGGAGCGATAGCTCCCCCTATCTGTCACAACTGTTTTCTAATACTAAGAGAGGTTACAAATTGTCAAACAGACAAAGACAAGGATAGGGAAAAGCATCAGAATACCAGAACAAAGGCAAAAGTAAATCAAAAGCCAAATGCAGAGAAACAAATTTTGAATTAGAAACAGAGCAAACAATCACTTCCACTATCTAGTTTCATTTCAACCTAACTAATCTACAAAACATGCTTTTTTAATTTACTGTGGAAACTCAATGCACAGTTACTACTGCACCACTACCCTAAATAGGGAGAGCATGTTAAATTAAAACTTATAATTACATTAACAGTAAAAAACAAACAACATGGCCATGATCATGCAAAACAAGCTCAGAATAGTGATGTCAACAAGGAGGAAGAGACTGTAGTAATGTCTCCATCGTAACTGTAACATATACTGGTGGGTGCATTAACAGTTCATAAATCTACAGAAAAGGCAAACATGGAAAAAAAGAGTTCCAAAACCCAAATAACAACAGGTAAGACATTAAAGTACCCCTAAACATGTACTGGTGTAATATTCATCAGTGATCTTGTTGTGAATACTGAATTGCACATATACTGTGAAACAGTAAATTGTTGGGGGTTAGCATGTTTATGTAGAGAAGAGAAAGGTAGGTGTGGAGGTCAATGCAGAAATAGTCTAGAGTTAGTTGACCTCTTCATGGCTTGTGATTTCCAGTCTGTAGACAAAACAGCGTTTACAACAGTATACTTTAATGATAAAATAAACTAGAAGTGGACATTTCGAGATTAAAGCAGAAATATCCACTTTAATCACAAAATACACCTTTTCACCGTGTCTTTAATTTTTTTCTCTGTGGCTCAAATATGCTGGAGTATATACAAAAAAAAAAAAGATGGCACAGAAGATGGTATGTGAAACCTTTAAAATATATTGTGTCATCATGATGGGGAATATGCGATGCTGGAATATAAAAGCACCATGAATGCATTTGTATGTTGGCACTTTGCTTCACCACATCCAAACATTCATCAAACACTGAAGCAGACACATTTATCCTGGAGTATCCGCATAGTGGCTTTCTGTCAAATGTAGATAGCAAACAAACTCTGATGTCATATTCCGACTTTTATCACACAGCGCCCCCGACTTTTTGCTGGTACTGCAACTAGTGCACGTATTGCGTTAATTCCTGAGGATGTGCTCAGAGGACGCGTTAAATGAACGCTAGGAATGCGTAGCAGCCATGATGCGTGAGCGTACGCATTCTGAGCGTGAAGTATAAACGAGCCCTAAGAACTCAACAAATTGTGCTTGGAGCTCTTTATGTTCTACGACTGCAGATAGGAACCAGAAAATTGAAGACAAGCAATAACAAAAGCTAAAATGCATTTCCATGCACATGATGTGGAGTTAGCTACAACACTATAGTCATTTTTTTCATGAACTAGCCTCCTGTGTTCACCCACAACTTATTTGTGGAGTCAAAATTCTGCTCTCTTGATTCTTTACTTTCATGTGTGTCATGTGAGTTTAAATTTCTGCCTATGAGTTTTTAACCCCAATTTTTGCTCTGATCCTCGGCTCCTGAAATTTCACTACTTATGTCCCAACGTCGACTACTCAAGCAATATCTCCATTCCCAACAATCTCTCATCCTTCTAAAACAGATCATCTTGCTAAGCGGTTGTCACTGCAGTGTTTTGTTGACCATTTCATTAAGGCCACACTCATGTCAGTGAGAAACACTGAATGATTATTAATTTTCAAAGGAAAATCCAACAGATGAAAAAATAACTTCTGTACTGCTCTTGATTTGTGAAAGCACATGCCTGCTGTGCAGGAAAACAATCAAGTGTTCTTCTCAGACTCCGGCAAAGGTCAGACAGGGGGGCAACACAGGCTACAGCAGAACTCATTCAAATGCCCTTATTAGCAAGATGTCTTTGACAGAAGTACGCAAAATAGTTCTAGTTTTGTTTTGCTAAAACAATCAACAATAAATCCTTGTCAAATTATCATCTGGCTATTCTTAGATGGTTAAGACTTATAATGATTTCTGTTCTTCTAGCTGGAGATTAGTTATTTAATAATTGAGTCTGTGTAACTGCATTAGCCAAGAAATACTGCTTCCTTATCTATACACCTGGTTATAAAGTCACTTGCCATACTCCTAGTAATCTTTCTACTGAGCAACAGGACAGCATGTGCGGTTCTTTAATCTTTGTCATGGGTCTTTTAAAATATTTTCAACTATTAAAGTGATAGCTTTGGCTTTTCAGATGTTACTGATAGGTACATCAGTTTTGATTCTAGGATTTTATTTCCAATCCTGCATTTCTCATTATCTGTACAGATAAGATGTACAACTTTAATAGATAAGGTAATGAAATGCCAACTTAGCAGATCCTGGTCTTGGACCCTTCAGCCTTTTTTAATTCTCTTCTGTCTGCATTTTCTTAGTTATCATAAACAGGGTTTACCATACAGACCCAATTTTGGTATTTCTTCAAAAATTTTTATTTGTTCTTGATTATACAAATGCTTAATTGCTAATTGCTTCAATTTGTGCAGGTAATACACTGTGCATGTTTTTTTTTTGTTTTTTTGTTTTTTTTTGCATTTGCTACATTCCTAGCTGTCTACTGATTTATTAAATTTAATTACCAATTACATTAACTTCACAATATTAATTTCTCCAGTAAACAATTAAAAAGTACACAAATCAATAAACAGGTGAAATAAGAAATTAAAGTGATTTATGTTAAATAAAATTGTCACATACAGTATTTTCAATGTCTACCTGTGTTGCCGAATTCGCCCCAGAAATTTGCATGCTTTGCAGCTTTGGTTCATGTTTCCAGATAGTCACCTCATGTCCCCCTGTCTCTCAAAAAGCTTCTTTGACTTAATTATTGCCTATCCCATTTCCTAAGGCCTTGTTATAGTGCTGTTAATCAGATGCATCAGGAATTCTATGTAAATAACCTTGTTCTTTTTTTTATTCAATATTTATTATTTTTTACCTGGGGTTAATATTATAAGTTCATTGGAACTCCTTATTCTTTAATATGTTACAAATGATTGCCCATGAGTAAAACATTTGTGCCATAGATCAATTCTTGGTTTTCCTAGGGAGTGATAATTGATTTTGATAATTGATGGAAAACACAATTTTACAGGAAACTGCATTATTTTGAATTCAGACAGCTAATTAGTAAGCATGATGACAATTTGTGGTATAGATGTAATTTCAACTTGTAGCAGATCCTGTAAAAGAGGTAGCTTCAGTCAGAAATGTATGCAATGCTTTGTTCTGTAATCCTGTACTGCTCCAGCACCCCAAACCTGACACAGACAGTCACAGACACAAGTCTAGCACAACAGACAGGCCTTATTTGGCTGTGGGAAACTCTTCCCATATTATGCTGATGAAACGGTCAATCAAAAGGCTTTAAAAATGTCTTAAATTATGGAATAGTAAATTAACTGTAAACTAATTGGTTAAATAAACAATTAAAGCAATTAAACAAATAAATTCAAAAACAATCAGAAACTGAAATAACAAGAAAATCAATAGCCAAATTCAAAAATATAAACCAAGAAGCAAAAGTCAAAAGAAGAAAACTAAGTCCCTGAACTGTGCCCTCTCTTTCTCATTGAAAGAGGTAGACTTTTAAAGATCTTATCCAAATTTTAGACACTCAGCACTGTCATCTCACTTAGGTGGCGGCAACAACTATGACATCTATAAACAAATATGGCCTTAAGCATGACCAGTCCAACCTGTCATTGATGTAGAATACTGAATTCATTGGTACCATTAGCGCTCTTTCTTGAGGTGGACCCCCAAGTACTTGTATTGTATTTGTAGATTGGATAACCTCTATATCCACTCCTTGAAAACAATAATTGTCACAAAATGGCAGTGACAAACAGAAAACAAAATTGCCATTGCAGAAAAACAAAAACAAAAAAATAATAACAAAGTCAAAAACAAAATAAAAGTGTAGAATTTCATGTCATAAACAATAACATACAATAATATTAAAAGTATGCGGTCAATGTAACAAGAGTGAAAAATATGACTGTGATTTTTTTAATACCACTTCAAGTTAGTATAAGTCAGAAATATATGCATAACATGATAGACGTGAAGGGTAATGGCCAGGAAGACTAGACTTAATAACAAAACAAAGTAGTTTGAGATCCCACAAAGTAATATTGGGCTCCATTTTAGAAATAACATTAAAAAAAAAGATTAGGTGCAATCATTAGTGATTAAAAATGCAAGTAACCAAGTACTAAGTGCTAAGTGTGTAAGTGCTCAGTGTCCAACAGGTGACACTGCTGTGAGGTGGCTTCTGGATATTCTAGGGCAACTTCGAAGGCCATGTTTATAGTGTGGCCATTATTGTCCTCTGTACAGTGTACTGTGAAAGTCTTACTTGAGTGTTCTAATCAAGTTGCAACCTGTCACCAATGTCTAGTGTCATATTTGAGTATAACAACCCTACATCAAAATGTTTGTCTTCTATTACTTTTAGGCAGGGATTTGCACAAAGGGGTGTCCACAGAGTCTAAAGCTCCTACCCCTTACTCCTCATTGGCTCACATCCTCTTTTTTTCTGAGCACTTTTGCATACCTTATTGTAAAAATAGAGAAAAAGTTCTGATATGCAATATGCCCTTTTAAAACTAGGAAGGCTACTGTTTACTATCCCACATGAAAATTATGGATGGTCTTTAATAGGGGCATCACTACACTGGACCATTCTATTTTTTTTAAACAAATGCACCACAATGAATTGGTTTGCACGGGGCTCCTGCGATCTTTCAACGTCTGGTGGATACATTGTTACGGCCCCACAATTCCTACAGTGCCGCCTACCTGGATGACATAGTTATCTATCGTGGCACGTGGGAGGATCATGTACAGCAGGTGGTGTTCGTTCTGTCCACACTAGCTAAAACTGGGCTACGCATCAACTCAAAGAAATGCTTCTTTGGGCTGTTGGAAGCCAAATATTTAGGCTACCTAGTGGGTGGTGGTTCAGTCCAGCCACAGTGTTCGAAAATTGATGCCATTATTAGATGGCCCTGTCTGATTACTAAGAGGCAGGTTCAAGCTTTCTTGGGATTGGCGAGTTACTATCGTCGTTTTGTTCCTCGGTTTTCCAAAAGGGCTATGCCTCCATCTAATTTAACAAAGAAAGGGGCTCCCCTAAAAGTGGTGTGGGATGATTCTGCTGAAGCCGCATTTTGTGACTTGAAATCGGCCCTTAAATCAGCACCTGTTTTGTCTTCTCCTAACTTTTCTTATCCCTTTATTCTCCAGACTGATGCATCAGACACAGGATTAGGTGACGTGTTGAGCCAGTGCTGAACACCCCGTTATGTACCTCAGCCGGAAACTGCTGGATCGGGAGACTCGGTATGCAGCGGTGGAATGGGAGGCTTTAGCTATTAAGTGGGCTGTAACTCAACTCCGATACTATCTCTTGGGCCGGGAGTTCACTCTGTTGACGGACCATGCCGCTTTACAGTGGATGGCCCTGAATCGTGAGTCTAATCCTCATGTCACTAGATGGTTTCTGGAGTTACAACTTTTTAAGTTTAGGGTCACTTATCGTCAAGGTTCTCTTCAGGCCAACGCCGATGCCCTCTCCAGGATCCATGACCTCTTGGTTTTGGCCGCCCGACCCAATGGGTCTGGGTTGGGGGAGGGGTCATATCACATACGTGCGCTTAGGAGACAGTCAACAAGCCCTGAGGTGAGTGAATTATCATCGGATGGGGGGTTGTATTGTGGTAATGCCTCTCTCTCTGATCTTGTAGAACAAAAGAAGATAAATAATCCAATACCATCATCAACAAACTATTTCCTGGAAAACAACTCCACAACAAATCCCACTTCCGCTCCATCCATGATGACGTCACTTCTGTCCAGCCAGAATGAGGTCACTTCTGGTTCCGAGATGATGACGTCACTTCCGTCCAGCCTGAATGAAATCATTTCCAGTCACGCAATGATGTCGTCACTTCCGTCCAGCCTGAATGACATCACTTCCGGTCATGAGATGATGACGTCACTTCCTGACGCATCATCTCTGGAGGCCATTTTACCTACTGTATAAAATCCCAGCCATACTGTACCCAGACTGTCGAATGTTTTGATCTTTATTTAAACTCAATTTTGACCAACAATCGCTGTGTAACAATATAAGGGGCAAATCCCCAAATCTTTATGTTCGTTTGTGATCTTAATTTCATCACACTGTATACCGATAATTCTCTTTCCGATCAGCTGCTGTAGAGCTGTGATTCCACACTCAGGTACAGTGATATAAATACTCCGTGTGGTGCAGTTAGAGTAATATGGAAAAAGAAGAAGAAGAAGGTGCAGTGAGAGGAACAACGCTAAAGCAGCTATGGTATTTGGAATAGTTTGGCCATTCCGTGGACCATTATATTGTTACAGGTTAATTACAACCAGATGCCTTAAACTAATAAACAATATGCGGTTAATTTAGTGTATTTGATAATGCCACGTCAGGGATGTGGGTCTAAAAAAAAAGGGAAACCACACTGGAACAAAAGCACTGCTTTGACACTGGGTACTGCCAGTTTGCAAAACCAAGTGGAGAACTTGCGTACGCCAAGCATTTAGCTGCCGTGAAAATGTGCATAGGTTTACACCAAGCTTAGGTTTCATACATCACAATTTGAGAGTGGAAACGGGAATACGCAACATTTTTGTGTGCGTACACACCATTTATACATGAGGCCACTGGTGATGAAGTTAGGATGCGGTGGCAGCCTTGCAAAGCACCATGAAATGAACAGAAAGAAAGGGGTTTGTTCTCAGTAGTCTAATAGATGCAATGTCACTGCTTTGTTGCCAGGAGTTAGTGTGCAGGAGACTTAATGTATGAGAGCTGAGATTTTATCAGTAAGGGCAACTTCAGAGAATTTGCAGAAGTGTTTAAAAAGTCTGATCATATCTTGACAGCTCTCTTTGTGATTATCTGTGTTTTCTAGAATTCTGACATGTCACAGTCCACACAAAGTGATTTTGCTGTTGCTACTAAAGCCACCATCCTGTGGGAGATCAAGGATGAGGTGAAATATATATTTTTTAATGTTATAATGATTTATATGAATATTGGCTTAATTCTAGGGTGTTTAATTGGTTTCTTTGGAAGGTGAATTGAAAATGCCCTGATGAAAAACTGCCAGGCTAAGGGTTTATAAAAATTGTTCATATTAAGCTGTAAAGTATAAATATGGATAAGGTTTGTTTAATTATTATATACCAGTAACGGCGCATTGCACGATAACGTGCATTGAATACACTTGACTTATAGTTTTCATCCTCTTTCTCTGTAAATTTAGCATTCGTTTGCTCAGAGGTTGATGCACTTGCTGCTTCCTGAGCAGCTCTTTTTTCTCCACCCTAGTGGCCCACTTTTTCTCTTCTTTTGTCTGCATCTTTTTGCATTAAAAATGATTAAGTCAGTGTTTATGTTGCTATTACTTAGTACATTTTCCTTCATTTTTCACTTAAGCTGGCACATAAGACTTCAATTTGCTGAAGAATGATTTAAGATATGAAGAGGTAGGGGAAGTGATTGAGAAGGTGGTAAGGATGAGAATGGCGCCCGTACACATGTGCTGCATGGCTTCCCTGCTGGCTGCTGCTGAGAGTTGAATTTACAATAAAATAAAATTAAAATTAAAAGAGGAATAACCTTAGAGGTCAATCTTCACCCCGAAAGTGGATAGTAGATGTTACATAGTACTTGTGTATCAAATTTCTGGTCAATAGGTCAAACTGTTTTCGAGCTACAGGTGATTTAAAATCCTGGACAGACAAACAGCCACGGTAGCATATTATATATAAAGAATTCTTTCACAGAGGACTTGGACATGGACAAACAGTAGACATATTTACTAAAGTTTATAATAACAGAAGAATAGTCTTTACACAATTTTGTAATGTTCAGCAATAATGCATTTCTAAAATTTTATGAAGTACAGGGCAAGTGTGGCAGCAACATATGATCTTCAGTCAGTAGAATCATACAGTGATGGTGCTCCATAACATTGTGTTTGTTCTACATTAAAGTTAAAAATATGCAGCATAAAATGAAAGTGTTTAAGAATAGCATTAAAATTATAATGATGTCAGTTCTTGTAGTTAAAGTCCATTTGGTATTTCATGAAACTAGATGGAAATTTTACTTGTCGTTTCATCTTGTTAAGATGTATTGTATTCAGAAAATAAAGTATATGTGCAGTAGAGGGGGTGCAGTGTATTTTCTAAATGTTTGACATAATCGGCAATCATGGACAAATATTTTTGCCAGGTTATGGATATCATAATACCCCGATGTAATTTTCAAATTTCCAGTGAAACACACAGGAAGAAAAGCACAGAAATAAAAGTAAGTATTAATGTGTGCCCCATATTAAAATGTAACATATCTTTTGTCATAAAATTCCCATTCTTCCCTTTTCAGCTAATGCCCACCAAAATGTCTGCGCATGTTGTTGCTTTTAGTATAGACTCATGTTCCTCAGACTAAGAGATACCTGAGGAAAGTGCAGTACTTTATTAATCTCAAAAGGAAATCTCAGCAGCAGACATATAAAAACTGTACAGAATACACTCAAGCTGAAACAGCAAAATAATTAAAACAATAAAAAAAATCGAAATAGTCGATCTAGTTAAAATTAGGATAACAATTAGCTGAAATAAACATACTATACTCAGAGGTAATTTTGCAACATTCAGAGTCAAATGATAAGGAATAGCATTCCCTAGAGCACTGTGGTAGAATCACCCTTGTGCTAAGGATCTTTAACAGGTTTACCAGAGTGGCATGCAGACGGTCTGATACATAATCCATCCTTCTCTTTGCTGATACCTCTAGAGAGCCATGGCTAGTGGTCACGTCAAGATTCTCATGCTTCTTCCCCAACACACAGTACCATCGCATTAAAAAGCACATTTGCCACTACAGACTGACAGAACATACTGTACTTTTTATTCACACCAAAGGACCTGGTTAACCTTAAGGAAATACAGTCGACACTGGACATTTTTGTATATGGCTTATTGATGCATGCCAATCCAGATTTCAGGACCAGGGGAAAGAGGACTGAAAACAAGTGCACTGGATTATTAAGTAAGTGATGTGAACATTTCATACTTTGCAGCTGTCATGCATACACATCGGAGGATTGCATTCTGGACTCATCAGAGGTATGTAATACCACTCCAGGACAAGAAGGGGTGTTGTTCCTAACAATATTGTCTGCTTTTTCATCCACAGTGCTGAGAAAACTCCCAGTGAATGCAACTGACCCTGCTGGTTTGAGCCATATAAAGCTGTGATGTCCAAAGAAGGAGGATTTCATGACAAGCCAAATGGAAGATGGAACTCTTCCCAAGCCTGACCCATTCATCAGAGCTTTCCAGTTAGAGCCACGACAGTTATAACCAGAGTTTCTTTTTTCTATAATATTGTGTGCTTTTTTAATTCCTCATTACCTTTGAATTAAACAGTGTGACCCATCTGGCACCCCAGCATTTTTTGGATGCAGCCCTTATTCTTACTCGAACACACAACTTACCCAATCGAAATAATACACATTGTAGAAACAAGTTTGGGGTTGTGGAGAGCCAGTGCCTATCTGAGCAACACTGGATGAAAGATAGATTTGGCCCAAACACACACACACGTACACCCACACTTACTTACTAAACCAATTCAAAGTCACCCTAACCTATGTCTTTAAAGATATATCCAATTAAACAAAACAAAAGTTTTCTGCATTTGTAAAGAACTAGCCTTTCCCCACGGCTCCGCCTGCATAGTAGTGAAACAGGACTAACTTTAAAAATTGATAAACAAACAGGTATTACTAGCTAAGCAAAGGCAAGGTCCACTCCAACACGTGGCCAGAGGTAGAATAATGCTTCCCCCTCACCTCGGCCTGCAGCCTCGGTCTCAGATTAGCACGAATATATCGCTCCTGCAAGCTTAGCACGATGAAAGTAGTCGCAAAATCAATCAAAATGTTCAAGCAGATTATAGAAAAATACCAATCTAAATCTGTTAAGTAGTTCTCTTTTGTAAAGCAGACAGACATACTGACAGACAGACATTGAATTTTATATATATACAGATTGAGAACACTTTTTGACATGAAAACATAATGTCAATATGAGTGACCATTGAAATTTCCAAAATGAAACCGAGATAGCACAGACTGTTTACTGCTGTGCAGTGATTCAGTTGCCAGCACTAATCTGACATCAGCATCTAATGCAGAACTACTAGAAGTTGTATACAGCCCCTCAGGGTGGCTCTGAATAAATTAAAGGAGCTTAACTGCTGCAAAATATAACACTTTAACAGTTATTTGCCACAAAGTGATATAATTTACTGTACACATTACAACTACATATGACAGTCCTATTTTCATATAATGTTCTGTGTGCTTTCTGTGATGAACTTTAACTATCTTATTCGATATCTTTTTAATATTGATGTCTGACAGCTTTAAAGCAGTTAAAAGCTTTGTAATGGATTTGTTTCTCAGGTCGATGTTATTTTGGGCAATCTAGATGAATAGCATGGATAAGTTTGTTGGGCTGAATGACTTGTTCTGATTACAACTTTTATAATGTTCTAATTGGTTTGCCATTGTCATAACGGGTTGAGCAGGGCCCATACTCATTGCAGCAACAGAGAGAAAGTATTCTTGAGTTTCAAAATACAAAATGAGGCTCCATGTCTCTTTACAAGTACAGAGTTGTCTAGAGTTTGTGGAGAAGACTTTTGGAAAAAATCAGTTTAGCAGTCAGGAGACTATTTCAGTTTCCTCCTCTCATTTTGTTCTTTTTGTTGGCTAACATCATGTCTGTGCAGACAACAGACTTGTTCTTCCATGAATTTAGCTGTGTATGTGTAACTGGTGTCTACCGCACACGCCATACTGCTGCGCCCTGGCCTTTGGATTCGGTTAACCCTCAAAGCTTCTGCATTGTGATATATATGCAACGTGCCGTATAAACTGCCACGAAAGAATAATGCAAACACCCTTTAGTTCTTGATGTTTTCCCTTTTTTTATAAATGGTCTGAAACATTAAACAGAGAACTTAAAAAGTGACAACTCAAGCTCTGTGATTCCTCCTATTAACAAAAGAAAACCATGTGGAAAGGCTGTTAAACGCTCACATTAACACATAACCGAAATTAATAGAAAAGCATTCAAAACAACAACTATATACAACAAAAATCATATTACAATTACTGTCATATACAAAAAAAAATAACTCAAACAATTTAAAATAATTTAATTAATTTTACCATACAGTGAATAACAGCGAGCTTACCTCCTCTCACAGTAACACAACGAATACTGGGAGAGGCTCACACTGATGACGTCACATAACACAACAAACAGAGTAGGGAAATATAACAGGACCACAACAGGAAAACATACAACACAATGAATGTTGTCAGGATTTGGTGAAGCTCCAAACAACTACACTTTTTATTTTATACACCTGTTACATATGGATTAAAACAGCAACATTTAGCAGTTCATGGAGAATTCACATGCTGCGCATGGTTAAAGACTGAACAGGTGAACAGTGCAGGTACAAATTTTGATTATCCAGTCATTTTAGTTTCCAGGCCAATGCCTCAGCCATCATCAGTCATAGTAATTCCAACACTTATGTACATTGAATTTTTTTATCCTCTTGCAGCCTCAATACTAGTCCAAACTGATTTGATTTATAAGTAATGTACAAAGAATGGGCACTTTGGGAATTCTGATTTAGAAGTCACTTCATAGAAGTTACAAAAACAAAACCTTAATTCCTCTCTTAGAAATGGCTGACACGGTATTTAATAATTTTAGTTATAATACATTTTAGTACTTTGGAAGAATGCCATGATCTTTATCCCATCAATGTGCACATATACTACAAATTTGCTTTACTGTTTGCCCCTTGGGTGCTTTGGGTGTTGCCTGGCTAATGATGATGTCTATCTGTGCTGCTTTGTGAAAGTGCTCTGTCTACTGATAAGGCACTATATTGAGAGGAGTTGAGAACTACTGCATACAGCAATAGTAGTTTTGCATACTGCAAAGCAAACAGCATCGGATTTACTTGGAATTACATGGTTCATCCATCAGTCCAGTTCAGGGTTGCCAATTGTAGTGGCAATGAACTTAAGGCAGGAACCAATCCTGGACAGAGTTAGAATTGCTTTGTGAAATAATACGTAATAATTGGGGTCACTTTAAATATTTAAAATTATTGTTAATTAATAATTTGTAATTATTGTGTTTTCTTGGATACACTAAATAATCCTTAAGAATTGATTTGAAAACTCTATTCCCAATAGAGATATATTGAATAAATACTTACCTGGTATTGTAATGGGAGGGAAGAATAATGGATAAATGTTTGTTTTTTGTTAGAATGCTTATACTGAAATGTCCTAGAAAAGATCACTGGTTTATTATCTTGCATTTTCCCCCATTTCCAGGTTAGTAGGTATGAGCTCACCTGGCCAAGGTGATAAGAAAAACTTTCTTGGTCCATTGGCCTTTTCACAGAGTTGTTTTCAAAAAACAAAGCCAATTCTACCAGTGATGATGGATCTATATGGAGATCATTGCAACCAAAGCACATCCATTAAATGAAGAATGAGGGCTCTGTCAGGATTATGAAGTCTCAAAAGCAGAATAAATATAAAGACTGTCCTGAGAGTTAGTCACCTCATATAAGCAGTTTGTCCTGAATGGGGACATGTTCGGAGATACATCACTAGGGTGATGCAAAGACTCTCCCTTATAGCCAGAGTGATGTAGAAGAGTGTGCTGGGGACTCTTTATCATGATCAAAGGCAGAAAAATGCTGTTTGACGTTTTTAATGTGACGATGTAAAACATGAAATACTGTTATTGCCTTTAAGGACATATATTTCTGGAAGGGAGACAAGAAGGTATACAGACCTAGGTAGAAGCTAAAAGGAAGAAGAAGAAAGAAGAGAGAGAGAAAAGAGTAATAATAAAATAATGCAGTTGAAAGAGAGATGTACAATTGCCAGCACTGCTAGAACTAGGGTGCCAGCACTTGGAATGCCAGACACATGTACGCTGCTTTGTCACTGATTTTTGAGTGCGTGCCACATCTATTCCTGCATTCAAAACTAAAAAACAAAGATTTCTGGCACCCATTGCATTAGACTCTGAAGTATATCATATTCATTCACTTCTCCTCGGGTCACATGCTCAGGCCAGAAGGCCTTCTCACTGCCTTTACACAAGCCTGACAATATGCGTGCCAATTGCCTGTCATGTGTGGGCTCAAAGCAATTCTGATTACACTAGTTTATTTGGCACAGAGTGCCAGTGACAGATTGACTTAGGAAAGGATGAACTATATTTATGAACTTTTTAAAAATGCAAACTAGGTATCACATTTTTTATTAAAGGGCTATAGTGGAAAATCCCAGCACAATTAGAGAACAGGATAAAATATTATATGGTCTGAGATCCCTGTCCCAAATTAATAAAGTACCCTACATTCTGAACCTGCTTTCTTTAATGGGTTGCTGGTGGGTGACAGTAAGTTGATTTCAATTCCTTTTTTATATGTTTTTATTTCTATACAATGGCCACTTATTAATTCATTTTCATTTTATTTTCAGTTTAGTTTTCACCATTTCATTTTTATTATTGGTGACTTAAAGTTCTATTTTGAGAGAATTATTTCAGTTTTGTTTTCATTTTAGCTTAAAAAGGAGCATTTGGAAAAAAAAAACTAAGAAATGCAAGTTGTGTGTCACTAGCACCAGGATTGTAGAAACACACAGACATGACTATAAAAGACACAGTGAGGGGATTTTTACTCAAGTCATTTATACAGACAGCCATCTGAATGTTTTGTAAAATGTATCTCACTTGTGCTATTGTGGTTTCCATCTGTTTAAAGAAGCAGGCTGTTTACTTTGACAGCACTAGATATTTTAAACTCTGGATCCATGTGCTTCCCAATACCTTATGAAAGCAAGTAATTCACACCATCTAGAATTCCTGATTCAATAAATAGATGTACCAGTGTCTTTGTATTTGATGGACTGAGTTGACCAGACAGCAGTCTCCTACAGTGGGATGCAAAAGTTTGGGCAACCTTGTTAATAGTCATTATTTTCCTGTATAAACCGTTGGTTGTTAAGATAAAAAATGTCAGTTAAATATATCATATAGGAGACACACACAGTGATATTTGAGAAGTGAAATAAAGTTTATTGGATTTACAGAAAGTGTGCAATAATTGTTCAAACAAAATCAGGCAGGTACATAAATTTGGGCACCACAAAAAAGAAATGAAATCAATATTTAGTAGATCCGCCTTTTGCAGAAATTACAGCCTCTAAACGCTTCCTGTAGGTTCCAATGAGAGTCTGGATTGTGGTTGAAGGTATTTTGGACCATTCCTCTTTACAAAACATCTCTAGTTCATTCAGGTTTGATGACTTCCGAGCATGGACAGCTCTCTTTAACTCACACCACAGATTTTCAATTATATTCAGGTCTGGGGACTGAGATGGCCATTCCAGAACGTTATACTTGTTCCTCTGCATGAATGCCTTAGTGGATTTTGAGCAGTGTTTCAGGTCGTTGTCTTGTTGAAAGATCCAGCCCCGGTGCAGCTTCAGCTTTGTCACTGATTCCTGGACATTGGTCTCCAGAATCTGCTGATACTGAGTGGAATCCATGCGTCCCTCAACTTTGACAAGATTCCCAGTCCCTGCACTGGCCACACAGCCCCACAGCATGATGGAACCACCACCATATTTTACTGTAGGTAGCAGGTGTTTTTCTTGGAATGCTGTGTTCTTTTTCATCCATGCATAACGCCCCTTGTTATGCCCAAATAACTCAATTTTAGTTTCATCAGTCCACAGCACCTTATTCCAAAATGAAGCTGGCTTGTCCAAATGTGCTTGAGCATACCTCAAGCGGCTCTGTTTGTGCTGTGGGTGGAGAAAAGGCTTCCTCTGCATCACTCTCGCATACAGCATCTCCTTGTGTAAAGTGTGCCGAATGGTTGAACGATGCACAGTGACTCCATCTGCTGCAAGATGATGTTGTAGGTCTTTGGTGCTGGTCTGTGGGTTGACTCTGACTGTTCTCACCATTCGTCGCTTCTGTCTATCCGAAATCTTTCTTGGTCTGCCACTTCGAGCCTTAACTTGAACTGAGCCTGTGGTCTTCCATTTCCTCAATATGTTCCTAACTGTGGAAACAGACAGCTTAAATCTCTGGGACAGCTTTCTGTATCCTTCCCCTAAACCATGATGGTGAACAATCTTTGTCTTCAGGTCATGTTGCTACTCTTCAGAGAAAATTAAAGGAGGAGGGAAACTTACAATCGACCCCCTTAAATACTCTTTCTCATTATGGGATTCACCTGTGTATGTAGGTCAGGGGTCACTAAGCTTACCAAGCCAATTTTAGTTCCAATAATTAGTTCTAAAGGTTTTGGAATCAATAAAATGGCAACGGTGCCCAAATTTATGCACCTGCCTGATTTTGTTTGAACAATTATTGCACACTTTCTATAAATCCAATAAACTTCATTTCACTTCTCAAATATCACTGTGTGTGTCTCCTATATGATATATTTAACTGACATTTTTTATCGTAACAACCAACGATTTATACAGGAAAATAATGACTATTAACAAGGTTGCCCAAACTTTTGCATCCCACTGTATGCATGAATCTACAATTTATTGACCAGCATATCGTTTTACCTTCTTTGGTGGGGTTGCGCTTTTTTTTAGCATTTCATGATCCTCAATGCCTTTATCAATATTGTAAGAGCCATATGTGTTGTATAAGTAATTGTTTATATTATGAAATGAATTGTTTATAGTGTAGGTTTTAAAAAATATGAATAGATAACATAAAGATAAAGGCAGAGTTTATTGTGAATGTCAGGAATACAACAGAGTATAGGAAGTAAAGGAATAAAAAGTATTTTTTTGAGTGATTAACCATTGGATGCAATAAGTAGGATGTCCTGCAATGAGCTTTAACTCTGTAAAAGGGGGGTTGGCCAATGGTTATTATTGTTGAGCAGAATGTGGAGCAACAGTTTTTCTGACCGTATCCTTACCTAACGTTATGTAATGGTAAATTAAATTAAGAAAGGTTGTCAGGTTAGAGGTATTTATAACACACATGGTGTAGCTGTATTTGTCCCATAATTTGCTTCATAGGGTAGTTCTGCCAATAGTGTGATGCATGCAGGGTTGTACATGGACTAGTACAAGAGAGTGCGTTCATTGAACAAGCTCATTTTTCAAAAAACAGTGAACTTAACGTATTTGCAAGTGAAGACATGAGCTAGTTCACTTTTGTGTGACATTCTGGATCTGTTTAGGTCCAGATTAAACGTTTTGCCTTACCCTGTAATGTAGGGATGGAGCCAAATCCGAATACGGTATTCGAATAAGCAAAAATAGTGGATTTTTACGAATATTTATTTTGCACAAATTTTTTGCCATTTATTTGTATTCGGAAAAGATAACGGACAGTAAAATCCAATAGGTACCATCTGTGTCTGTCTGCTTGTGCTTAAGGTGCACCCCCACTGACACGAGCACGCTGTGAAGCTCCGCTTTCACTTTTAGGAAAACATTGTACTTCGCAACACCACTTTATATTTTTCCCCGATGTACATGCAATATTTGGCGTGAATTTTGACCAGAAGCATAATAGGTTAGTTTACCTACATGCTGGTTTCACAGTCACCATTTGTGTGACACGGTTGGAAATAGAGCGTTAATTTATATATATATATATATATATATATA
>JANRMT010062831.1:17286822-17323713 GCA_026402145.1 Polypterus bichir lapradei | reverse complement strand
TATACTTGCATCTATTTAATTTCTTTTTTGACTGGGAGGATATTAGCATATATGGTTATGTGTGTTTGTAGCTGGGTATAACTTAATAAAGTGTATTTAAATAAAAAACATTAAATATAATTATTGCATTTTATTCAAAAACACTGTAATAGCCTAATATAAGGCATGCAAAATTGAAAAAAGTAAACTCATGGGTCATATATTCTCACTCCTTAAAAAAATACAAAATGAACTGAATATGAACTAGTTCAAAATTTAAATGGTGACCTAAGAACAGGAATTTATTCATTTTAATCTGTGTGAACTGAACTTTGACCTAATTCTTGTGAGGTGTGAACTTGCACAACACTGGATGCATTGTTAATTCCATAGACCAAAAATCTTTGTTTTAAAAGGTTTACTAAAAATATAAGGCAAAATAGATAAAAAAATGTATATTAAAGAAATGTTCTTGCTTAAAAAAAGTTCTGTTTAAGGCTTATATATCTTGTTTGATTTCTCTAAGTTTGGTCATTCAGTCTATAAATGGTAGTTTGCTGCTACAGATCTCTCTGCAAAAGCAGTTTAAGTGTGTTTTTAGATACATCAGGGTTTTTTCCTTTAAATAATCTCCACAAGCCTGAATGCTGCCCTTGTTACTGTCAGCATCATACTCAAGAATTCTCAGTGTTATGTTTCAGCCAGTGTCCCCAAGGCAGAGCTTCAAACTCCTTTTATGTCTTTTTGTTCATTTTTAAATCTTTGCATCTGTATATGTTAATAATGTCGATCGTTCTGTTTCCATGTATATATTTATTTTCTACTATGTTTTTTCTGTCTTGTTGGAGGTTCCCCAAAAGGCAAGGCCACCTGCCCGCCATCGTCAAGGGGCTGCCCTCAATCCTATCAAGGCTGGGAAAATAAGCAGTCCCTTGTGGTTTATTAAATGCACTGGTGTTGGTGAGTTTTCTGGTGATTTATTATTGATTTACTGGATTTTGACCTCTGTGCTCTGTTTTTTGATGTTTTCTTGAGTTTGTGTATTGGCACTTGTTTGCTTTGGGACTTCAATTTCAGGCAACTCCTGCTATGTCTTTTCTGCTCTGTGCAGCTTTTTGTTAAGAGGAACATTTTTTTGTGAAATACAGTAGACCCCCGCAAAGTCGCGGTTCAGGGTTTTGCGGACCCAGTTATTTGTGGATTTCTCCTTAGAACCTATTAATTGTTAGCGGAAAGCGCAAATATCCTCCACAATTTTTTATGGCTTTTTTCGTGACAATACTGTGCTGTAGAGAGAATAGGAAGCAACTGATGAGGGAAATGCGGTTTTGGGATGGTGAAAGTAGCCAATCCGAGAGCGTTAATTATTTCTCCTTGCTGCTGATTGACTGCTGCCCTGTGACGTGTCTCCAGCTAAGCGTCCTCGTGTTTTCCATTTTGTTATTGTATTCATTTTGTTATTCTTAAATGCACAAGATGACGCCGAAACGCCGTGCACCTTCTAAGGCTTCTGGCACTGAGCCTAAGCACCAGAAGAAGTTTAAAGGTTGAACTACTGGATTTGCTCTGGGAAGTAAAAAATTATTCTGCAGTAGCGCGCCACTATGGCATTAATGAAAGCACTGTACGCTACATAAAGAAAAATGAAGCAACGATCTGGAGTACCGTATCTGTAAGTTTCTGTGATAGTGCTGAAAAGGTAATGACCGTAAGGAATAAAAATATCGTCAGGATGGAATCTGCCTTGGCATTGTGGATCACCAACTGCAAGAAGAAGAACATCCCCTTGGGCGGTAACATCATCTGTGAGAAAGCACGGAAATTGTACTAGCAGTTCGCTACAGTAGACAATGTAGCAACTTCCCATCACAATGTTCCTGAAACCTATAAAGAAAAGCCAGCACGAAACCCCACCAGAAGAAGACCCGTTCAATGATACTACTCCTCCTGAAGTGCCTGAAGAAGAGGCGCCACCCGAAGAGTTTTAAATCCTGTGCATTGTACTGCACAGCTACTTCATCATCATCATCAAAATCATTCATCATTGGTGAGTATCCATACATTTTACTGTATTTTAATTAAATGAAATTATTATGTATTTACTCTACTCATAACAAAGAAAATGACAGCACATACCAAAGAAAACGTGGTTGCATGAATTACGGTACATATAGCGGTAACATCAGTATTTTACATTCTAGCACCGTGGGAGACATAGCTGTACAATACTGTACAGTATATGGGTTTACCTTTACATTTTGTTTTTAGGTAATGTATTAAGGTAATTTTTTAGGTAATGTATTAATGTATTAAGATGAGTTTGCAACGAAATTAAAGTGCTTTGGGGGCATACTGTATTTAGGGTTTAAACTATAAAAATAGGTATTTAAAAGGCATTTTTTAACCACATCCAAAAGTTGCAGTTTTTCACAATTCGCGAGTGCTCTAGGAACGTAACCCCCATGAATTTTGGGGGTGTACTGTAAATCTTTTATTAATAAGGATCCTCCATTTTAATTGTTATCAGGGGTTTAACAGTTTTTCTCCCTCAAGTGGATATTTTGAGGTATTTTTTGGCTTTTCTGTAATTAGGAACCAAATGTTCATGAAACTCAGACATTGCTTTCATATTTATGACTAGTTCTTGACTATGTGTCCCTGTTCCAAAGCATGTTCTTTCAAACTTGCTGACAATTGTTATAACCGTTAGTCTAGACAGCTCCATAGTGCCTAGCCTGCTAATGAAAAACAACAATAATAATAATAATAATAATAATAATAATAATAATAATAATAACAGTAGGTTACTGGCAATTGTTTTATTTAAGAAATAGAAATTGACTGGTTTCCACCCATTTCACTTAGTTTCAGTATGTGGTTTTAATTTTATTTATTTATATCCGCAAAATGGTTTTTAGTCATTTTACAGGGTAATTGTAATGGACGGGGCCCTGAGTTATGACGTATTGCTGTCTTAATAAAGATCACAGTATTCCTGTACGAATGAATGAGGCATGGCACTCTCCTGTTGAGTCTGTTGGTGAATAGCAGGACGTCAGCGTCTGTCTGCCGAACCGGAGACTACAGTGAGCTCCTGTATACACAAAGTTAATGCATTGGCTGCTCCCCTCTAAATTCAGGACAGGGACCATTTCCAAAACTGAATTTGTTTGGATTGTTTACTCATCTATCGAGGTATGCACTGTATTTATTTTGTTCCTATCCCCTATTATGCAAGTAACACATCATAACTTGGGGCCCCGTCCATTAGAATCACCCTGTAGTTAAATTTAACAATAGAAAAAACTTTGTATTTAGCGTCAGTCACTCTTAGGGCACACTTCATGCAATTCTGTGTGAATACTTAATTTAACACACAAGCCTTTAAGATGAGTGATTTTTTTCTGCGTGACTTTCTTTTTGACAAACTTCCTTTCAGTCTAGAATGTGTGGAGTTTTAGCGGTTTCCTGCTAGCTATTTTACTCTTTACAAATAAAGCATTATTGCATGTTGGGTGCCGTCTTGAATCCAGACATTACTAACCCCGAGTGCAGTCTGATGTAGAGTTAAGACAGTAGGCCTGTCTCACATTTCTATGCTTACCCATCTATTTTCTCCTGGACTAATGGCCTGTTCACTGCTTTTCACATTTTTTAAAAGCTAAGCTGGCTAGTAATTGCAGGGTGACATGGTAAATAAAAAGTGCAGCTGCTTTAGTCTTCGTCATTCAGGCTATTATTATTCATTTAGCTTTAGGCCAACACCCTATTACTCAGGCTCTCAGGATTGCGGAACAAAAAATTGAGACTTGGTCTAAAAGGAGGTAAATGACTCAGTCTCTGTTTAAAGCTAAGAATAGAGCTGACTGGCATGAGCACAGGATTCCGCTGTCACCCTCATCACTCAAAACTAAGCTTATAATCTGGTAGGGAGCGAGAAATTGAGAGAGGCCAATCAGAAGGAAATGACAATCTGCCTTCAGGATGCCTCATCTTTGAGCTGCCAAAAACACAAATAGTCATAAAAAATAAGAAAGAGATAAAGGGCTTTCATCAACCTGGAAAATAAGAGCATCTTTGTATGTGTGGCCAATTATCGGATACCAAGAGGAATTTCACTCAATGCTTGATTGGACTGATGCACTTGACTACTGACCTCCTGACTCTCGGATACCTAACCTTGCCTGTCATCACCTGTGTTAAATGTAACTGCATCTCACTCCACTGGCTAAAGCACCGAATGCTATCAAGGTGGTGAGGCTAACTGGCACCACTGTAACTTTCTACTGCTTTACATTTAAAAATATGCATCTCTAGAAATGTGTTAACTTTGGGGCACTGAGGATTGTATAGCTGCTTCACAGCTACTGAGACCTGAATTTAATATCCAGCCTGAACTGAATGGGATTTTTAAAGGTACTTCAGTTAATTACTACACTTTGAAGATGTGCAGTTTAATTTTATGCCAGGTAAAGGTGACGGTTCAGATTCAGATTAACTGACAGTGCACCCGCAGCTGGTTTCTACCTTGCAATCATTGATTACAAGATATGATGTATCAATGCCAACAGGGTAAGATGTATCTGCCAGTAATGCTATCATGGAAAAACTTCAAAAAAAGGTATATAGATGCATGGAAGATCAGTAAATACTATGCCACATAAAGTTACCACAGTCACATTTCTCCTAGTACTAAGATGTGTGGGGTTTGAATGCTTCTCAGTCAGTCACTCTTCAGAAAAAAAATCATATTTGCATTGGGAGGGACACTAATTACAATAGCTAAGTGTTTTAGATATATTATTTAAAAATGTAAATAATATATTTAAAAAGGTATTAACAGCTTACCAAATTAGATGGCTTTTTTTTTTTGGTCAGCTGGGGCCACTGTAGTTTGGATCACAGTCTTTTTAAAAACACTCCAATCTTACTGAAAAATCAAAACATAAAAGGAAAACAATCCAAAATTGTTCAGGGACTTCTTGAGTGCAGAATATATGCCTATTGCCATTTGTGGGGATTATATTCCTCTCAGTGGATGGATTGTAATACAACAAGGCTTAAATCAGGAAGAAGAATCAGTTAAGTGGCTATTCTTTAAGAAATACCCAGATCTCCATTTATTGGTATTTAATCTAACAGATTTACAGTTCTCTATTTTTTTTTCTTATATAATAGGACAGTATTTGTGCTGTCTTCATCCTCATTAACATTTACATCATGAATGACTGCTGAATTGGGACTTTGTACTGCTTGTAACATGATTTTTGAGATACAGTATGCTTTATTATTTTTAATGGCTGCATTGGATTGGGCTTGTTGGCTATGTTATCTGCATTTGTGTTAATTATACTCCATGCAAATTTAGGTACTAGTTATTTCAGGTCTTATTTATTTACAGGTAATTTTGTTTTTAGTTTTGATAGATTTTTGACATGGACTGGGTAGTTGCCTTGTTTTGGCAAAGATAGAGCCAAAAGATTTAAGGAATACTCCACCCAAAAATATATATATATTTTTAATGTTACTTATCTCATGTAGTTTGTAGTGATGACCCGGAAAAAAAAATTACCTCTTGTTTTCATGCAGAATGAGAAAAAATGTATACTATATAAAGTAATGTAATGGTCGCCAATGCTTTGCAATAGCAAAAAATACATGTGTTTTGCACTTTTCGAGCATTTGAATAGATAACGGACATGTGGATTATGTGACACAAGTAATGTGAGGATTTTATTTCTTTTTTTAATGGATGTTTTTTACATCATTTGCCATTGTACAGCATTGGTCACCATTACATTCCATTATATGGTGTTTTCTCTCATTCTGAATAAAAATATGTGATAAAATTTTTTTCTCTGCTGTCACTATAAACTACACAGAGTAAGTAATATTTTAAAAATATCATTTTTGGGTAAAGTATTCATTCAAGTCATCTCTTAAATAAGTTATCAGAAGTGTATAATTTATACATTACATATAACATCTTGCATGGTTGTTAGCAGATTGTTGCCCTATTGGTTGTTGTAGTTTTGTTTTCTGTTTTCCATTTAATTTCCTGGTTTTACTACGTCATCACCATATCCAAAAAAGTCTTTAGAACCAAGATCTTAAAGTTTTTTTTTCTTGCAACCCAATTTTGCCTTTTTTGTGTTTTCAAAACCCAGAATTGCCAAAAACATCTTAGTTGTGTGTGGGGTTGTTGGGGGATGAAGTTCTTGGAGAATCGCAGTCATTGGTTGGAATAGAAGAATGCCAACCCATCACAAGACACTCCACAAACCATACATGAACCTTTGCCATTAAGTACTATTCTGAATCTCAGCTTGAACCCGAATTTAGTATGGCTACAAAGTATAGTCTATGTAGATTGCACAGTTTAAATAAGATAGGTAGGGCCCCACACATCATGGTCAAATTAAGCACAGATCTACTAGCCTTTTGGAGTTATTGTATGTCATGAGCGAAAGTGGACTGGAGGTGCATAATGCTGAAGCTAAATTATATATTGGTAAAATTTGTATTTTGTTTTCACTAATTGCAAGAATGTGTTCATGTGGTTTTCAGTGATATCTCCTTGGCGGATAATCTGAGTCAATGAATCGATGCTGCTATGGCTGCATTAAAAGAAGACAAGGAGGTCCAGTTTGTCTGGTTTGAACAGAGAATGGTTGTGTTTTTCAGGTGTCCGCATGTAATCTAGAAGAAACAGTTAGAAAAAGGTAGAGCACTATTGCTTCCAATCTGGATTGTTACCAGCTAGCTGCCATTTGCCATTCTTGAGGGTGTGGAATGAATCACATCCATCCACCTCCACACTTACTTTGTGCTTGGATTTCCTGAAGGTTGGTGCTGCATACATAACAGTAAATGTCTCCAATTTCATGGGGATGCTATGCTAAAAACAAATCCTATCAACAATGAAACGCTGATGGGAACAGCTGCTATCTGTTTACGTGATCATTAATATAGTTTATGGCTATTTTTCTAAAATCAGAGACGGAGAAGACAAAGCACTTTAGGATCATAAGATTAAACTGATTAAAGAAGGCAAAATATAAAGAATAGTCAAGTTGAAGGCAAGGATATGAAACCAAAAAAGAACAAAAACCCCAGCAACCAAAACTTAAATTCTTAGTCAAAATGGCTCACATGTTAAAATATGGTACCAAAGAATAGTTTGCTAACAACAAAAACCGGCAACGATTCATTTATATTTTTGTTTATAATAAAGCAAGGTTATTTCAAGCTGTGCCATCAACTTAAATGTATTCAGGTGCTGTTACTGACAACAATATGGTCATTGGACAAGTGATAAAACACACAATTTTACTGTAGCTGTCAGCAAAAACAAATGAGAAATTGGAATGTACCAACTCCAATACAATGTCTGGAAAAAGTGAGGTATATACTGTATCTTGTTGCAGGGGCTAGTTTCTTGAATGGGGTTATATTAAATGTTATGGTCACTGAGCACTGTGTCATGCATGTGCAAATAGGAGACACCCTCAGGACTCTGGACAGATAAGAAATATCACTGTCAGGATGAAAGGGGGCACTCTTGTTAATGCAACATCTCTTTTTTCCACAGTTAAGAGGGAAGTTGGCCAGAGGACTAATGACCTCACTTCTGGTGCTCCTTCAGTAAGCCCCACCCCTTTCCAAGAACCAGTGCCCTAAAACCACCTGGCACTGGACTGCAACTGACTAGGAACACTCAGAAGTGGTTCTTTCTGTTGCGTTTAAATCACCTGTTTGATGTTGGCATTGAATGGGATCCTGCTGGTTCCCCAGCACTTTGTCTGACTCCTGGTTCATCATTTACAATGAATAGAACAAAGGATAAATCTGGTCCAAATTATACACATCATCAAGTAGTCAGAAGTGGCCACCAACATATAAAAAAGGAAAGCAGTGAGATAGAAGTCTGAGATACTAATTCTTAGTTACTAATTACACTTTAAGCACGTTCTTGAATAAAATGACTGGAATTGCAAGGAAAAATGAGGGCCATGTTAACTGATGTTAAAATATAGTAGTTGATTACAAAAGAAATATTTTAAAATGTTTTTCCAAAGTAACATTCAAAGGCAAGGAGCAACCACGTTTTGAGCACAAACCTAGTCAATATAACGGAAAGCAAACATCAGGTAACACATTCTAATGCTAAATGGAAAAGAGCAAATGAAACAAGATTATGAAAAACTGCAAAGGTCAAGAATGAATGAGAATTCACTGCAGAGATAAATGAACATGGAGCTAAAATATGATGATCATACCGATTATAAGAAACAAATGGTCAAAACTGAAGCTAATGAATGACTTATGAGAATGTGCAGCCAGAGGGAGACATGAATTTAAATTGTCTTTCTGCAAGAAGAGATGATGTGTAAAGAATTACTCTTGATGTTACTTCAATAAAATCCAGTTTCACTTCTAAGCAGTTTGTATGCAAAATATAACATGCTGCCTCCATCAACTGGTAATACTCCCTGTTCAATACAATCCCGAGAAAGTGCCAATTACATTACTGAACATGCTGGCATTAAAGGAAAAAACAGGAAAGAATGAAGTAAAAAGAAACTCCCTGAAGCAGACTCATAATTACTCTGTCATAGTCATAATCAGCCATCCCACACAAGTAGAACAAGCTGTCACTGAAGTGTGCACACACTAGTAACCCTCAGAGTAAGTGTCCTGTAAAGCTCCTCATAAATGCATGAGATTAAGTCATATTTAGATTAAACTAAATTCTCTGACTATAAGAAGTAAAATGGATAATTACTCAAAAGTAATCTTAAGATGGATAATTAACAAAGGCACGCTTATACTCCACTTCCCACACAATTCCATAAGCCAGGCTCTAATATTTTAAAAGGATTAAGACAGATTTTGTGTACTTTTAGGGTATGTTGCAACTATACCAAAGGCCCTATAAACCTATAATATTGTTTTTTCATTGTAGCACATCATGTTGTTTGATGTTATTATTTTTAATATTCTACATTTGTCTGATGCCTATATCCAGGGTGACTTCAAAGATAAGGGCAAGTTACAGATGAGGACAACTGTTTACAGATATTATTCAAGTTGGAAGTACATGAAACTTCTCAGGGTCTTATAGTAAGGCAGAGGTGGGGAATTGAAGTGGTAATTTGCTGCATCATAGGTTTTCAATTCAGATTCAAATACTAAAATAATACCCATGGGTAGTTAAAGAAAGCCTGATTACATTGGCAAAACAAAAGGCACAAGTGATAAACACATCGGCTGATACTTTTAAAAAATTTGAAGGTCACAACTTGAATGGAAGTTGTTTTCATGTGCAATTTTTAGTTTTTTCATTACTAAGGAAAATGTCACTGTCTTGTTAAATTAAATTCAAAAGATTACATATTGTCCCAAAGGAGAGAAATGGGTAAAAGAAAGACAACTCAGGCAAGTGTATACTAATAAATGTGTTTTAGGGTCTAATCAAAATGTAAACAACATTAGTGACCACCATGTTACAATTCTGTACATACCGTGTAGGCAAGCAGGATGGCAGTGAGAGCTGTAGGGTGGTACACCTACCTGGGATGACATAGTACTAGACATTTGGACTGTAGTCATGCTATAAACCCTCAGGTTGCTTGTCTGTTGCTGTAGTACAGACTCCAGGAAAGTCTTCTGGGCTGTGTTATTGTAGCAAGAGTGTTGGCTGGACTGGGTAATGACATGGAAGTACTTCCAGTCAGGATGGAGTTTTTGCTAGCATAGCAACACAATTTGGTAGAAAGGGTGCAGGCCTCAAAAATACTACAAGAATCAGACCAGGGGCCTCATGCATAACGCCGTGCGTAGAATTGCCACTATAACATGACGTAAGCACAAAAGTGGAAATGTACTTGCGCACAAAAAAATGTATAAATCTGTGCGTTCGCCAACTTCCATGTTCTTCCGCTACATAAATCCCAGTCAGCGTGGAAATTAACGCACATGCACGCGCCTGCTGTCCCACCCCAACTCCTCCCAGAATTATGCCTCTTTGAATATGCAAATCAAAATAAATAGCCCTTGAGCTCAGTGTTTGGTGAAAAGGCAATGGCAAAAGTACAAGGAAAAATAGAAGAATTTCAGCGAATACCAAGTGGAGGCAAAGAAAAACATACGATTTTGTTGGTTTAAACAGTGGTATAAACAACAAAAGGAAGTTGATCGAGTGACATAACGTGTCAGAGAAACTCGAAAGCTCAAGTTCACAAAGTCGCACAGTGCCTGAAATAAAAAAAGAAGTTGTCACATATCAAAGTCGCCGTGAAAAGGCGAGTCGTAACCAAGGTTATTATAGTTAACTAAAACTAAAATCAAAACTGAAACTATTATTAAAAAAACATTTTCATAAACTGAAATAAAATAATTAACAAAGCCAAAATTAAAAACTAAAACTAAACGAAACTATTAAAGTAGCTGGAAAGACTAACTGAAATAAAATAATAATTTACTAAAATATTTTTAGTTTTAGTTTTTGAATGAATATTCTTGCCGTTAGTCTTTAACCCTTGTAAGTTTTGCAATCCTACTCTGGATAAACAGGTTTAGATAATGTATATATTGTTCTTAATCTCAGACGCTGTCTCTGTCGTTTTGTGCCTGCCCGTGCTCTTATTTCCTGCTCCTGCTCTGCTCATTATGGGTTTACTGTTCTTATGGTGGGCTATTCAAGACTCACCACCCCTAACCTTGACACTACATGCTTGTTGTTCTTTGTTTCCCTCAATACAGCGAGGTGGGTTCTGCACACTGACTCAAGCCTAAGAGTCCTGTTCTTCCTAAGCCCTTGTGATTTTCATGAGAAAATATTTTAAAAATTATAAAGTTGTGTAAAATTGTTCATATTCAGTGTCTAGTTTTGATTATGTTTGTTTTTATTAAACAAAAACAAAACCAGATAGTAAGCTAGGCAGTGTAGTAAGCTTCCACTAACATTAAACTCATATCCAAATCTGTTAAGTGTGCAGTTCTATCTGATTGTGACACAAAAGTAACTCCGTAAGAGCTCCATGCCATAATTACTAAAACTAAAACTGAAACTAATATATATAAAAATAAAATAGAAATACCTTTGTGAAATAAAAACTAAACTAAAACTAAAAATACACAATGAAGGAAAACTAAAACTAAACTGAATTTCCAAGTAAGGTCAGAAAAAATATAGAAATAAAAACTAATAAAAAAAGCAAAACTATAATAACCTTGGTCGTAACCCACCGTCTGAGTGTCATATGAAAGCTTATTAGGGTACAGAGAAAAAAAAAAGCACACAGTGTGAAAAAAGCACAAAATGTCAACTTCAATCTCTAAATTTCCACTTTAATCACGTAGTTTATCATTAAAGTAGAATGTCATAAACTTCATCTTAAAATCGCTTAATTTACTGGTTTCTCAAATCCCATCGTAACTAAAGTAGCATGTTATAATGCTTTGTTTTGTATTTGATCTTCTATGTGTTCCATGTGTGTAAATCACTATGTGCTTCTGTTCTTTCTCTTCCTCCGACAGGACACAGAATCCATTACATTCATGATATTACAGCTCTCTGAATAATCACAATACTGAGAAGTATACGTGATATAATTTTCATGATGGTAGGGGTTAAAGCATGTTAATAAACATGGGAACAAGATGGCACAGTAATTGTTCATGTCTTACGCAAGATCCTTGCTGCGCCATGCATGACCTTCGATGAAATGCTTTATTGTAGCAGTACTTTCTCTTTCATACGTACTAACCTCCAGTTCCTGTCCTTCCTTTTCTTTCTCCAAATACCCAATCACCACTCAATCAGCTCTGTAATAGACATTAAGCCATCTGTAAGCTTAGAAAGCAGATTCTTCAAAACTTTTAAGGAACATTGAAATATCTTCATAATGTTTAATTATTCTATCCATCTATCCTTCCAGTGTCACACCAGCCACAGCAAGAATACAGCGCGAGGCAGAAACAAACCGTGAAACGAAGCTCAAATTACTCGCTAGTGCTGCGGCACCGTGTAGTTAAAGTTAAAGTTTTATCTGTATAATAAATATATTACATAAATAAATACAGCGCGAGGCAGGAACAATTTGTGAACGGAGCGCCAGATCCTTGCTAGCACAGCGACACCGTGCCCTCACATGTTTAATTATTAACAATATAGATTATTTAAATTAAGTTTTATCTGTATAATAGAATAAACATATTTTGCTGCATTTCATCTTAAAAATGATATCATTATCATATGTAAACATGCGCTTTATACAGTAAAGTGGCTCAGGTTGTGCAATATTATAACTGTATTATAAGTACAATTACCTCACTGTAAACTTGCAAGTACAAACAGTTGTACAAGGAGCACTTGATGGAGTGATTGAGTACGTGTATAGTTCTTGGGATGAAACTGTTTGTGAACCACGAGGTCCAAACAGGAAAGGCTCTGAAGTGTTTGTCGGATGAGACCAATTCAGATAGCGAATGGCTGAGGCAGTGTGTGCTTGATGTTGTATACCGATAATTCTCTTTCCGATCAGCTGCTGTACTCTGTGATTTACACTCAGATACAGTGATATAAATACTCCGAGTGGTTCAGTGAGAGTAATATGGAAAAAGATGATCTGATGTGGCAACCCCTAACGGGAGCAGCAGAAAGAAGAAGAAGGTGCAGTGAGAGTAACAATGCTAAAGCAGCTATGGTATTTAAAATAGTTTGACCATTCTGTGGACCATTATATTTTTACAGGTTAATTACAATCAGATGCATTAAACTAATAAACAATATGCGGTTAATTTCAGTGTATTTATAAAGACGCGTCAGGGATGTGGATCTGAAAAAGAAAGATAAACCACACAGGAACAGTAGCACTGCTTTGATGCTGGGTGCTGCCAGTCTGCAAAACCAAGCGCAGAACTTGCGTACGACAGGGTATGAGCTACCGTGGAAATGTGCGTGGCTTTATGCCAAATTTAGGTTTTATACATCGCGATTTGAACATGGAAACGTTCTTACGCAACATTTCTGTACGTACGCACTGTTTATGCATGAGGCCCAAGGACATTAACTGGTCTACCTAAAAGCAGGCATCACCTCAGGCAGCCAGACCCCAATCTCAGGAGACAGGCTTTCAGGCTTGCACTGGGCCAAAATGGGACATTGACTTTTAAAGCACCAAAATACGTTAAAATGTCCCAAACTGACAAAAGGCCCTTCAAAGGAGTGGAAGACCATAACACTTCTGGCCTGAAAAACAAAAACATAATCTTCAAATTCAAAGAATTGATTAACTAAGCAATGAACAAAATGGGTAGGAAAAAGAAACAAGTAGGCAAAATGAGTATGCATAAAAACCGAACCCAAGGCTAACAAATCCAAATTGTTATCCTGCAACAAAATCAATAAACCTGAAAAATCCGAAGACTGATACTCCAACAGCTCTCAGTGATTCTCTGCTGGAACCATCTCCACAGGAGGATAAAGGTTTAGGGAAGTTCCTCAGCAGTGACATCAAGGGGAACACACTTACTGTATTGGGGTTCCACCCACAAAACACAAGAAATATAGCCTACATGCTGCAATGCACAATGCATAAGAATTACATGCCATTTACATAGAACAACATACACAAACATTACATTAAAACACATTAAAAGTAATACTTCAAAAATGACAGACAAAAGAACAGCTATGGCTGAAACATAGCAGACACAGCACCTGTAGTACTTCCAAGTCTTATCTAAGGGCTTCCACCTACTGAGCAGGCAAGCTTGATGTTGAAGAGAAACTGAGGAAAGGACTTATTTGGAAGAGGAAGAGGTCATGGCAGAGGTGAGCACATTGTGGAAGAGGAAGACTGGAAGGTAGAAAGGAGAGAGATATCCAGCAAAATAAAAGGACAGGTGTCTGTGTGTGTCTGTTTATGTGTGTGACCATCCAGTTGCAGTGTTTCTGCCATTTAGTATGAGATTCATAAAAGTACTGCTAAAGTTTGTGATGCGGTGTCTGCTGGAATGAAAAATGCAATGCATTTTATTACTACAAACGTTTGTTATGCACCATATGTTGAAATGAAAAATACAATGCATTTTATTACTGCATGCAGAACAAAATGCATTCCAAAAGGTGGTGCAGTGCAAACTTTAATGCTGAGGTCAACATCGATTACTTAGATTTCAACACATCTTAGGCATGTAGCTGAATACTACATACTTGTTTAGATAGCCCTGAGAAGTAGAGGTAGGTCCAGGGGGAGCACAGACCTTCACTGTTTTATTCCTCTTTTTTTGCATTGAGTTAATTCCTTGCATTTAACCCTCTTTTGTGTGCTTTATTTGTTAATAATTGCCCACTTATTAATTATCTAAATTTTGGCAGTATACATTGTAAAGGTAATAGGGATTAGGACCTTTATCAACAAACGTGAGAACACACCCAGGGCAGAAGGACACCCGCAACCGATCCCATAGGGATATCAGGTGGAGATGCAGGAAAACACATCAATTGAATTACTCAAGGGATATAAATATAATAGAAGGACAAAGGAGAGTGCACAATAAAAGAGTGCACATTCCCTAGCCCTGTAACTGCTGGCACCAGGAGGATACTGTTGAGGCCTCTACAGGCTTATTTGGCCTTTGGTTAAAAATGAGCCAGCAGTCTAGCATTGATACTTGAGGCTATCAGAGGGAGCTCTGTGCAGTCTACCTCACGGGTTTTGTAGGGTTTTGCCAAACTCACTAACAAAGGTACCAGAAACAACTTCTGAACTAGTCTAGGGATTCGGTATAAAAGAAGCCAGTGACTATTGCCCTTGTGAACTTGAAATTGGTTAGAATGTGAAAGAGCATTCATTTGGCAGGACAAAGGAAAACAGAGGTGCAGGAAGTGAGAAGAGCAGAAGGTGTAGACGTATAGGTGTGAAAAGGTCTTTTTATTTTTACTTTTCTACCTCATTTGTTGTGTTTTGCGACCAAATCCTTGTAACCTTCTGTATTTAGTTGTAATGAAACATTCCTTCTTTAAAGGCTTAGTTTCTCTGGCATTTTTTGGTGGTTTGGGGACTAGAAGAATGTACTCCACAGGACAAGATATATAAAATGTTAAGGGTTGTCTTTCATCATGTGATTAATCACAAGTCAATGGGGCTAGAATCTTCATCTTGGTCTTAATAGAAAGCTTATTACCTGAAACATGCTGGTGAACCAAGACATTTGGGTACTGGTAACCTTCACAAAGTTATCAGGGTTTGCATCTTTCTTACAGCAAACTGTTCACTAAGTGCTTGAGAGAATGTTATGACAGAAAGGAAAAGAAAAGTGGCAGCATCTGCTGAATGTGAAGTGGATTGCTAAGCCATTCATAGGGAGAGGAAGAAAAACATACAGAATGCACGTATGACAAAAACTCAAAATGAACTTTGCTCATGTTTTCACAGCAAATTGAGCACTAGGATTATGAAATACTGTGCTACACACCATGATCGTTCAATGAACTCAAGTGGGTAGATCTGCACAGCGTCAAACCAAAGACAGGAGGCACTTCAGTAATAAAGAACAACAAACAATAAGATGAGAAGACGTGGAGGCACATAACAAAGCGAGAGGTAAACCTGAATATAGAGCCATTGAGCAGTTGGCTAAAACTATTGTCTTATTACATGCCAGAAACACTCCATGATACAGACTGCAAGACCAAGAATGGCAGTGAAATGTATTTTGACAAATGAGAAGATCATCAAATACACATGATTTCTCCCCAAATACAAGCATTGCTTTAACAGATAAATACACAAACACACACACCTCAGAATAATTCAAAAGGAAGAAAATTGAACAGAAAAAAAACTTCTTATGTCACCTTTACAGTCACAGTGAGGCATTATACAGATGTATTGCTGTTGGTATAAAGGAGCCCAGTAGTATTTCTTGACACATTTTCGCTGAATAATTCCTTGGCTAAAAATTTTAGCATGTCAAAGAGATGATATGCAGACTTGTTCATAATGACATTCAGTTTTGTTTTAATTCTCTCCTTTGCTATGATCTCTAGAAGGTCCAGAGTGCACCCCTTAACTGAGCTTGTCCTTTGTTTTTCCTTGTTGATTCAGTGGGCTTCTCTTGAAGTGATGCTACCAGCCTAGCACACCACAGAATAGAAAATCACCCTGGCAGAGGTGATTCTACAATCACAGAGTTGTAGAAGATGTGAATGATGTCACTTCCAACATTAAAGGAACACAGTCTCCTAAGAAAAAATAGCCTGCTCTGTCTTTTCTTATACAGTTCCTCTGTGTTCTGAGACCAGTCCAAACTGTCATTGATGTGGACCCCCAAGTACTTGTAAGAGTGCACCACCTCTACATCCATTCCTTGAATAGCAACTGAATATAGAGGCTATTAAGTGTGGTGAAAGTCCATTACTAGCTCTTTAGTGTTGCTGATGTTAAGATGCAGACAATTCTCTTTGCATCTATGAACAAAGTTCTCCACCTGACTCATCTACTCTGCCTTTATCCCCTTTATCAATACACCGCATAAGTGCAATATCATCTGAGACATTTTGCAAGTGACATGACCTGGTGTTATACTTATAGTCTGAGGTGTACAGAGTGAAAAGTGACCTGAGACAAAGACTGGACTCCTTCGGTACTGTGTCTCTCTGGAAAATCCTTGAGTACCATTGATTTGACTTTGTGTCGAATGAGCGGTTGCTCATGGAGTCCCGAATGAGGCACATTACCTGAATTGTGAGGGAGCATCAGTTATGGCACTATGGCCATGTGGCGTGTTTCCCTGAGGGTTGATCAAGCTCGTAAGATCCTTATTGTTGGGGACTCGAGTGGCTGGACCAGGCCAAGGGGTCACCCACGTAACACCTGGCTGCAGCAGATAGAGGGTAATTTCCAGAGAGTGGGACTGGACAGCGTGTCTGCCTGGGGGGTTGCCAACTGGGATCCCGAGCTGTGTAGTGGGTCCGGAAACGCAGTATACCAGTGCATGCTCCCCAACTTGATTTGATGATATTGAAGGCACTGGAGTAGTCAAAAATATAATCCTCACAGTACTGCCAGCTTTTTCCAGGTGAGAAAAAGCCTTCTAGAGGAGAGAGATAATTGCAGTCTTTGTCCAACATGCCAATAGGTAAACTGCAGTGGGTCCATGTAATCAACCACAAGAGGACTCATATAAGTCCAGGACAAGCCTCTCAGTGGTCTTCATGATGTGAGACGTAAGTACCACTGGTCATCCTTAGATCAATGTTTTGCTTAAGAGCACTACATAGAAGAAATGTATTGGTGCTGTGTTCACTGTAGGGCAGTATCTTTTGCCAAAATGGAAATGCTCTGAATGAACCACCAAAACTAATAAAAGATATTATAACCTCAACATGAGCTGAAAGAAGAAACAATTTGGAACACATAAGAGGTATCATCAGCTCCGTATATTTTGCATTGATGGAAGCCTCCCCAAAATATTGTGCATACATGTTCAAGTTTCTCATTATATTAGTGGACTACAGCTATGCAAGATTTAACTTCTAGCCTATGCCGATCTTCACATAATAGATTCTGATTAGGTGGGTAAGCAAACACTTTCAAGGCCTGAAAATACCCCTTACCTCATTTTCTTAGAAAACTACTGGATTTCAGAGATGCACAAAACACTTACACAGAAGCCTCTAAAAATATGAGACAAGCTGAAGAAAAACAAAAACAACAAGTACAGACAGCAGGCAGACAGGTCCAGTAAGGTAAAATGTACCTCTTAACCAATTTGAAGCAGGACCAAAAACATTGTAATGTTCCATTTTTAAACAAGTAGTGTAGTATATAAAGAAGTTTTGTATGTATTTCCATGTTCTGTTTTGTTTTGCTTACATACATTTACATTGACTACTTTATTTCTTTTCGTAGTGCAAATGCCGTAGTGGATGGGCTACCTGCCGGGGGGCCATAATGAATGAACTGAGGGAAGCTGTCTACCAGGGACAGTTCATCCCCCAGCATGATAGATAGTAGCGCTCCTCTGGTATGGTTTTAGTTTGGACACCACAGTGTTGCATGGGGCTTGAAGTTCAAGAGGGTAACCCAACTGGAGTCCTAGCCTGCTACCAGAGGGTGCTGTTTTTTTGAAGCATCCAGATGAATGGGAAGTGCTTCTGCTGTGCAGCGTTATGGCCCTGGAGGCACTCCCCGGTCTAGCATAAAAGAAAATGCCTCATCTCAGTCTGAGAGTTGGAGCTTGGGGGAGGTGAACAAGGCTTACCATGGAGGAATGGAATGAGAGAAAAAGAGTGGTGTTGTTTTGTTTACTGAAAACTTAAAGAAGAAGCCTGTTGATATATTTTGTCCACTGAGAACAAAATGATTTTCTTTTAAACTAGGACTCTGGTGTGGTAGTTATCCCTTGGGTTTCGGGCTCAATGATGCCCCCAAGAGGTCACAATAGTTATTGAATATAATGTAAACTTCACACATTTCATGCTTGTATTTTTCATTTGCTTTTGTTTTGTTTTAATAAAAATGTTCTTTCATTGTTCACTTCCATGGTCCCCAGTCTGTAACCATGATTTCACTTCCTTTTTATTTTAAGACCAGGGTCCATATGTTCCATTAATGTATGTATACCTCTGTATATATTTCATGATATTTCTCTACATACGTTCAGCATTACATTTTGTGTTGTCTCACATATGCACTTGTAGACCATCTTCCTGCATCTGGAGAGGTAAGTACTTCCATCTCGGGATGACAGAGGGCACTGATGCTAATAATTTCCTGTAGCACAGGAAAAATCCCCTGACACAATCCCGCCCCTTCTGGTCCAGATGATATAAAAAGCACTCCAATCCAGCCTCATTTGGACCCTAGCCTTGGAGGAGGACAGAGCTCAAACTCATTCTAGCTAATATTCTTTATTTAATTGTAGGCTCATTACGAAGCTCCTGTTATGATTTACTAGCCTGTGTAGCTAATTGTTCTGACTAAACGAGGCGGCCCAGATGGCACCCCAACCTTTTCATTAACTTCCTTGGTCTGCATGACCGCGTTCACAGTGTTTATTTTCCACTTACTTTTTTATTTTAATTCTAACTTTTATATTATACACCAGGCTCACTCGTAACTTTAAGTGTGCTTAACAAGAATAAATTTAAGTGAACAGAATTCCAAGGAATGGAATTGATTTGAGGGATACCGGCTCCAAACAATGTTAGCTCTAGCAAGTTCAATGAATTCTTCAGGGCCACAAAGGGAGCCACGACTCCTAAGCATGTTTTTCTTTGTTATAACAAAAGACTGACCTTTACTTTATGTTCATCTATAGGCAAAAATCGAATTCACTTGTCTGTGCAAAGCAAAGTGTTTGTAAAAGCAGAATGCTCTGTTTACTATGTGAAGCACCTAATACAGTCCCTAATTCGAATATTTATCTGCAAATTGAAACCCCACCAGCTTGTCCTAAGCAGTGTGGTTCTTTTCACTGCAAGCTACCTTTATCTCAGTGGGGAATGAACATCATGGCTTACTTCCTAATGAGCTTGGAAGAAAGCCCCAAAATCACAGGTTTACATTCCATCACTGTGGCACTGCATGATAATGTGTGGGTCATGGGACTTTAATGTGTTTAAAATGCCTGAAGATAAGTGTGCCTCACTAGGAGGTTAATGTATAATGGCAGATTAGAAGCTAGGTCTACACTCAGTCAGTGAACTGGAAAGAAATATACAAAAATAGCTGAAACATATGTCAGATGACACAACGGTACTACAGGTAGTGTTGCTGCAACACTCCAGGTTTATTTTCTGTATGCTTTGAGTCAAGTTTTCATTTACTTGAAGATTTATGCTATGGAATGTATGTTTCTTCCACAGTTCAAAGTACTACAACAAAACTCATCTTTTCAGTTCACACCTTCTTCTAACATAATTCACTTGGTGTAATTTATTTTAAAAAAATAAATAAATAAATGTTTACATCATTCATAGTAACGATCAAAATTATTCATGCTAAATAGAATGTGCACCAAAACTTATATTTTGCCAAAAAATCTGAGATACAAATAGTGTGTCACCATAAGTAGAATTTGAATCATCTCATCTGTAACCATTTTGGTGATGTGCTAAAGCATGACAGCATGGCAAAATATATTTTGATACACTTTTGATGGACATCTCCAATAATTTGCCTGGGTATGTGGAGGCAGGTAAGCCTCCAGGAGGATCCTGGCTTAGAATGGCAAACAGAGCTAGGGAAAGTGAGGGCAGACGGTGTTACTTCTGACCCCAAATAAGAGGATCAAGTTGGAACCAAGGCAGGCAGTGCAAGAGGCATATGAGAGCACATGGAGCCACACTGAAGGAGCCAAAGAAAATCAGGGTGGCTGAGGAAGAAGACAGTTGTTTCAGCTGCAGAATAACACAGCAAGGATCAATATTGCTGTCTGTTTCATCCCAAAAATCTTTAAAACCACCTAAAATCTGAGTTTACTGTGTTTCACATTTCAAAAAATTAGTTTTATCAGAAATGTGTATGCAAAACTGTAATGTTTTGTTTAACATTTATATTAATAGAAAATCTGAAACTGTTAAAATGTTAACGCAAGCAGTGGCATCACTGAAAAGGAGACAGGACTGTTTCTTACGGTGCTCCAATGCTGCTCACATCCTTATCAGGAACACAGTCCTTGAATCTCACAAACTATGGTCTGCCTGATGGATAGTCTATTATTCAGGACACCACAGGCTCATCCACCTGCATATCTCTGAACTTACCTCTTAACAAGGATGGCTGGAGGGTACTGAAGGCAAAAATAAAAAAAAAAACATAATCCTCACAGTGCTGCCAGCTTTGTCTAGGTGGGAATAAGCCTTATGGAGCAGATAGATAAATGCATCCATCACAGTCTGTCCAATAGGCAAAACACAGTGGATCTAGGTGGTCTACCATAAGAGAACGCATATAGTCCAGGACCAGCTTCTCAATGCTTTTTATAATGTGAGACCTTGGTGCCACTAATTATCATTAGATCAATTTTTGTTGAAGATCACTACATAGGAGAGTTGGATCAGTGCTGTGCTCACCTTGAGAGCAGTATTTTTTGCCAAAATGGTAAGAAGAAGCTACTTAGAATGCTGTGGAATATGGCCAGCCATTCATCCCGTCCAATACCCCCAGGTCGCCAGGTGGAGCTCTCCCTGCGGCATGGAGGTGCCCCGAATACCAGCAGGGAATTATGGACAATGGAGTTTTCATCCACAGCCCTGCTGGATACCAAAGGAGCCACTAGATGGAATTGCAGGGAGGAGCAAAGAATATTTTCCCTACACCCCAGAAGTACGTCCGAGTCACATGGACAAGAGGAGTGACGTACTTCCGGGGTGAAGAAAAGGACTTTTTTATCTGACCCAGAAGTGATAGGAGATCACATGGACTGGGGATTGGAAACACTTCTGGGTCAGGGAATATAAAAGGACTATGGGAAATCCCAGACAGCGAGCTGAGCTGGGTGGAAGGGTGGCAACGTGTCTGGGAGTGGTGGAGTGTATTATTGATTACTAGCAAAATACCCGCGCTTTGCAGCGGCGAAGTACTACCTTAAAATTTTTATTAAGAAGAAAATTAAACCTTTTTAAACTGAGGGAAAATATGCCAATAATTATTTGTTAAGGATCTCTTTGTATACCACATTGTCATTTTGGCCCTCCGGTTGTAATATGACCAAGCTGTGCGCTGAGTTTACTCTTGAGCATGCAACGTACAGTTGGCCATGTGAAAAGTAATCTTGTTTCAAATCTCACAGCTTGGATTGCTGCTGTCATAATCGGTTTGAGTTTCATGGTTTGTTTCAATTACGACAGTATTTGCAGGACTTGTGTTGAAGTGACATTCAGCATCTGTCAAGCGTTGTAAGCATACAACCTGTTTCATTGATAACTTCACATTCAGCTTTTGAGAGTTTAAACATTCATAAACATCAAAGTGTCCACTACTGAAATCGTTACCTGTGAATCTAAGATATTTAAGAGGCATTGGCGGTTGTCCAAAGGTGTAAAATATTTGGCCATTTTGGTAAACTTGAATGCGACAACCGAACAGTTCAGCAGCAGCCATCAACTCACATGCTGAACCATAGGTGAAGGGCTTAAGCATTTCACTCTTATAGTGCTCCTGTGTAGTATAATTATCTCCTGTACCGTCATCAGTCCACACCTTAAACCTGTCCCAGTCATTCAATACATAAGACACAATGTTCCTCATATATATCAAGAGTGAGCCTGATACGGCTGTGCAATATGTAACAAAGAGAATGGAAAAGGCAGGTGCCATCTCCGGACATGGAAACCACTTGGTAAGTGACAGTTTTTTGATCGATGGTGATCACCTCGATAGACATGTTAATAGGGGTATGGTTGGAACAATAAAGGAAATGGGTACCTGAACAATGTAAAGTAAGTCTAAAATACCCACACAATAACTATAATCGTAATAAACGAACAATAAAACAGCGGAGAAGCCGTGGATTAAATAAAAAGGCTGTAGTTATCAGCAGAGAGACGTGAATCCCGTGGCGAAGCAAGGAAGGGAATGTAGAGACTGGAGCGACGGACGGCCTTATATAGGCAGGCAGCCAACAACGTGGGAGGCGTTGGGATGGGGGACCAAACGCCACCTCACACGGTGACCGAGCTGCAGGCTATGGACATACAGTATATATGTACGCAAGTAGGATTCAGTTACCAAATTTCTTTAAGATGGGCCCATAAGTAACAAAGACTGTTGGAAAGTTCAATATGGCGGCCGACAGTGGCGTCATACCACCGAAATAAGTACACACATTGGTTTCGGTTAGCGCAGGGAAGCCGCCTACCAAATTTCGTAAAGATGGGGCCATAAATAAGAAAGTTCAAAATGGCAGACGTTGTCGACTGTTATGACCGTTACGCGTAGAATTTTGAAATGAAACCTGCTTAACTTTTGTAAGTAAGCTGTAAGGAATGAGCCTGCCAAATTTCAGCCTTCTACCTACACGGGAAGTTGGAGAATTAGTGATGTTGGAAAGTTCAATATCGAGGCCGACAGTGGCATCATACCACCGAAATAAGTACGTACATCGGTTTTGGTTAGTGCAGGGAAGCCGCCTACCAAATTTCGTGAAGATGGAGTCAGCCTTCTACCTACACGGGAAGTTGGAGAATTAGTGACGTTGGAAAGTTCAATATGGCGGCTGACAGTGGTGTCATACCACCGAAATAAGTACGTACATTGGTTTTGGTTAGCGCAGGGAAGCTACCTACCAAATTTCGTGAAGATGGGGCCATAAATAAGAAAGTTCAAAATGTCGACCGTTATGACCGTTACGCGTAGAATTTCGAAACGAAACCTGCTTAACTTTTGTAAGTAAGCTGTAAGGAATGAGCCTGCCAAATTTCAGCCTTCTATCTACACGAGAAGTTGGAGAATTAGTGATGAGTGAGTGAGTGAGTGAGTGAGTGAGTCAGTGAGGGCTTTGCCTTTTATTAGTATAGATTAATTGTGTATTGTTGAGAGTTTATGAGTATTGTGGAGAGGAGGGTGCTTTGTGCACTGTTGAATAATAAAAAGTCAACTTATTGGACTTTTAATTGGTGTTTGGCATATTGTCCGAGGGTTCAAGGGAGCGATAGTGCCCCCTATCTGTCACAATGCATACTGTAAGAGGTATCAACAGCTCCTTATCTTTTGCTTTAAAAGGAGCCTCTAATGATAATCCCCTAGGACATGGTGCATACGTGTTCAAATTTCTCATTATATTGGTTATATATTGGGTATATTGGCCCATGCAAGTGCCAGCTTCTAGCCTAAGCCAATCTTTACATAATAGATCCTGATGAACAGCTTAAGGAAACACTTTCAAGGCCTGAAAGTACAGGCTCCTCTCGTCAGTGTCATCACGAAGGAAGTGGGGGGGGGGTTGCAGACCACACCAGGTGACACCCAAAAGTCTGTCTGTTTTTGTGTAGAGTTCTGGGGTGAAATCCCCAGCTTGATAAAACCATAAAAAATGCAAAAAAATGTTAAATGTTGAAAAAAATATAAAAACTCAAAAAGTAAATTGAATTATTTGTAAAATAAATAATAATATCAGTTAAGATGTTAGTTTTATGAATAAAAAAGAGAAATGTTATAATATAGTATAGTCATTTAAATACAGTTTATGCTTTTTAAGCACTCTGATCTCTTAAAATGTATGTTAGGTTATCCAGTAGCCAAAAGGGAATCAAAATGCAAACTTTTTGAACTGGAGTGATCTCTTAATTATGGACACTTTTTACTGAAGGGTAATGGCTAAATGTATGTTAATCCACATTTCCATATTACACATGTGACCAGTGGGGTGCACCCCAAACACCAGACACAAGTCCTATGTGCAAAACGTAAGGTTTATTATTATAAATTACCTTACAAAGGGGTTTCTTTTAATAAACACCAGCACACAGCCGATTTATTTCTCTCCTTTCTCTCTTGCTTATCCTCCACTCTTCCCAGTAGAGCTTTGTTGTCCTCCACTGCTGACTCCACAAAAGTGGCTCCTTTAATCTTGGAGCTGGGAGTACCTCCAGGTCAAACATATGCCCTAAAAAGCATGGAGGATAAATCCCTACAGCACCCATGGAACCCGACAAGGCTGTCTTACGGCAATATAGCCCCCAGTGTGCCTTGCAGGTGTCCATACAGGTTGTTGTCCAGGGACGTTGCCACCTAACATGCTGGAGGAGCATGCTATCCTGCCAGGCTGACTCTCGCTGTCCCTCCACTACACTTGTCTCCTAGCTGGGTATTGTTTTTTGGTCCAACCCTGCTGGGATAAAAGGTGTACCCACTGCCGCACTGGCATCTTCTGCTTGCCTCCTGATTAAGGCAGGACAATCTTCCCTCAGTTTTTTGTGCCTCTGCAGGGTTGGCCTCCCATCCAGGCAAGGAATCTTGATCCATCCAGGACGAGGCACCCACCCATGCACGCTGCCCATTACACAATATAAATATTTACATGCATATACCCTGCTGTTTTTTCTAAGACTCTGTGAAGCTCCTTGAGTATGGGAAAGGCACTATATAAATAAAATGTATTATTATTATTATTAGTTGTTTTTTTTTTCTTTGGCAATGGGTTAAATATATTTGATTCAGTACCACAATATACTTTATTCCAATCATAAATATAAAATAAAGATTTCATTTTTTTAATGGTATATTTATTCTTTTTCACATCCATTACAGTCTGTCTGATGCATTTGGAAATCATTCTTTAACATTACCCTCTGTAATGTCTGTTATATGTGGTCATGAGATGGTCTAAGTTAAATGCACTTCATTGTAGTCTTGGTTTGCTACTAGTCTACAGCTCTGGGGCACACTATAACAATACTAAACATGAAATTTAAGCTTGTTACTGTAAATATGTACAAAAACCAGATAGGTACAGGATCATCCTGAGCTGAGAATACCTTTGAACTGAGCTTTGATATGTATCACCTACATAGTAGTCACAAGCTTTTAAATAGCTGAATTCACAAAAACAAACATATAAAAGGGAAGCACTCATATTAACACACATGTACAATATGAGAAAGTCATATTAACTAATAAAAAAGAATAGTACGTAAACAATAAAGGAAATCCAATAAATAAATTACTAACATGTTTCTGACATCACCATTGTAGATAACTACACAGCAACACCTATTAAAGTATCATGGTGATTTCTGTACAACACAAAATTCATAAAATAAAAATGTACACCTGAAGAAAAAAATGTTCATAATTTTAATAACTGAACACTGGTTAAAATTTCAACTTTAACTTGAAGAATGAAAGGGAGAATAAACAGATGCTTAAGAGGCCCTTAGCAAAAATAAAGAATTTTTTGAAGGTGAACTGTATAATGCAAGTGCAATGATACTACAGAACAAAATGGAAAAATGGTGAATACCACCAGCTAGACCAGGTCTTCAGTGAGTGTGTTCCCAAAATAGTATTCACCTCAGTCAGCCTAGTTACAAACTCAAAAGGCAGTCTTCAAGGTCTGCATAGGCCCAAAATGGTCTTCAGGATTTTAAAAGTTCAAAACTACTTTAATGCTCAAAATATACATATAAGGTAGGTTAAAAGGGCAAATGAAAAATATATGAAAGAAAAAATCATTCATATAAACAAAGGGAGAGCAAACTGGGGAAAAGGGCAAAAAAATTACCCTAAAAGACAGCTGAAGGCTAACAAATCCTTATGTGCATACTTGTAAATACAAACCAAAGACAGGGCAAAAATCCTCAATAATCCAGAAAAGCCAAGAAAATGCTTACAGTGAAACACACTCCACCACAATCAATGATCCTCTGAGCGACTTATCACCTTAACCTCTCTATAAAGGATGTAGACAGCCATTTAGAAGTAAAATCATTGTCAAGACGCCTCTAGGGCTTTCACTCACAGAATGTAAGGCATGTAGCTTTAAGGCAAAAAACTAACATACATGATAATGAAGAGATAATTACATAAAAACAATATTAATAAAAATAAAATCAGCCATTCAGAAGTAACATCATGGTTACGGCGCCTGTTGGTGTTTCATTCACAGAATGTAAGGTATGTAGCTTTGAGGCACGAAACTAACACACATGATAATGAAGCGATAATTGCATAAAAATTAAATATTAATTAAAATAAAATCAACTGAAAAATAATCATTCAAAATGAACAAAAATAATGACGAAAAGGAAAATAAACATAAGGCAGGGAACAGCCCCTGACTGTAACTTAACAGCAAGAAGACAGCCCAAATATAATTTCAATTTCTCAAAACTCCTTGATTGTAGAAATTACCGAACTATAGTAAACAGAAGCCTTTGACAAGACTGAGAACCTTACAACTATTGAACCTTTTCAGAGAAGCATGCTTTTCTGAAGAAAAGAAAAATTAAAAAGCTTCACTTTTGTATTCATTTTCAAGGAAATGTAAAGTGCAAAAAAACTGAGGATAACAAAACACCATAATTTATTTAAGATGTATTCCCTTTTTCCCTTCTCTTGCTTTTATCACTGTTTCTACTCTAACATGCAACTGAACTACCAGTATTGATTCTTCTACATCACATTAAGTAATAAACTTCATTAAGTTAATGGTGGAACTATTATATATTTCTTAAGGTATTACTTACAGGTATACTGTATTAAAATATCCAAATATTTTAAATAGGCAAATGCGTCAAGATGTTGTTAGTAGTTTGTTAATATTTATGCTTTCTTTTTCTACATTCAGTAGTTTTAATTGATTTGCAATGCATAGCTAATTCTGGTGCCCATTAACTAATTAAACTTAAAGTTTTTTCTTAAATCATTTTGAATATCATAGCCATAAATTGTGTGAAGGAATGCCAAATTTATAATAATAAATTGATCTTCTTCTTCTTCTTCTTTTGGCTGCTCCCATTAGGGGTTGCTACAGCGGATAATCTTCTTCCATATCTTTGTGTCCTCTGCATCTTGTTCTGTCACACCCATCACCTGCATGTCCTCTCTCACTACATCTGTAAATCTTCTCTTAGGCCCTCCTCTTTTCCTCTTGCCTGGCAGCTCTATCTTCAGCATCTTTTCCCCAATATACCTAGCATCTCTCCTCTGCACATTTCCAAGCCAAACACTTAAAACAATACTTTAAACATTTTCATAATTGGATGGTGCAAATAATCATACCTGTTCTTCTAAACATTAAAGTAGTAACAGGTTGGGCAGGACTGAATAGACATCCCTTTCCAAACAGCAGCTTTCAGCTAATCGTGTGGAATTCCAGTGCTGCCAGGACCTCTGAAAGTTACAAAAATTTCAAATGTACATAACTGCCTTCATTTAGAGTAGAAGTGGTTTAAATGCTGAGATCCTCATAAAGAATTAACCATCTCAACCTTTGCAGAAAATCTGTTAAGGCCACTGTGGCCAAAACATCATTGTTTTTTAATTAGTACCTATAATTTAATCAATTTGTAGATAAAACTGTAATTTTTTTAGCTGCACACAAACAATGTTTGAGTTGTAGATTTACTTCCTATGGATTATTAACAGATTGATCCCTACAAATTGCTATTGAACTCATTCCTGTTACCCATAGCTAGTAAAAAGAGGTAAAAAAAATATATATTTTTGTATTTGTAATCTAAGTTCTCCTTCTTCACCACCATTTACTGCAGTCATAGTACTACTATCTAAAGGTACTTAAGCACCTCTACTTGGGTAAGCTCATCTTCATGTACGAAGTCATGGCAGACAAAGAGATTTTGAAGAGCTGTTTCTCTTCTTGATGGCATCACTTTCAATTACAAACTTCTCTAGAGCAGAATTTCTAAAACTGTGGGTCTGTGTTGTGGGATGCTGCCATTGGGTCACGAGTCACTTTTGTATTTAATGGGAATGGGTCATGTAGAGTTTGTGAAGTGTATCACAGTGGGTCCCCATGGGTTGTTTAAGCAATTGACATTGCTCCGTTATAATGATTGTCTATGATTCTCCAAGAGGGATAGTCAGAATGGAAAGGGTTTCTTAGACACCAAGAAGGGCAAGAATGGGTTGCAAGAAAAAAGAAAGTTTAAGAAACCCTGTTCTAGAACATAACATAAATTCCAGACTGGGGAGTCTAAAGGACAACATCAAGCTGCAGGGATTCTAACGTCACCTGTTGAAATGTTTGCTCTGAAGGAGCACCTAAAAAACAAAATATTCAATAAGGTAATCCTGAGTAAACTTTTTAAAAACAACTACTAATCACTTCATTTGTTAATTTAAATCTAAACATCAAAAAATTAAAAGGAATTAGAAAACGTATTTGTATTAGAAAAATAAAAAATCAAGATTAAAAAATATATAACTTGACAGAAAAACAAATGAAGAAAACAATAAGTAAACTACATCAAAAAACTCAAAAGATAACAATGACTGATAGAAAAATAATTAACAAGGCTTTATGTACCCAAAGGGTCGAATGACATTTTAAAAATTGTATAAAGCCAAAATAAACCAAAAGAATCTCTGAAGCTAATCCTAAAAGAGCAAATCCTGATTCCTGAAATCAAGTGACAAGAAAACATAACCAGAAATTTCAATACTAAATGAAACCTAGAAGTGTCATATTCTGCATTTATGTGTATTATATTTTTGTTGACAGTTTTTAATTATTTTTCATACTATTCTGTTTGCTCTGTCAATTTTGTTTATACTTTGTGACGTGTGAGTCCTTGCCTTGCACCCCAAAACACGAGGCTGAGTCTCAGTACTTTAGCAAAACCAGCTTTAATCAGCTTGAAACAGGAACAGCACAGTTATTTATTTTAGCGGGATCTACCATTCTCCTATGCCAGTGGTTCTCAAACTGTGGGGCGGGCCCCCCTAGTGGGGCACGAAGTCACAAAAAGGGGGATGCGAAGATGTGAAAAAAAGAAAACAAAAATCAAAAATATGAAAATACATCTATTGAAACCAAAACAAATTAACTTAAACTACATTCTGATACTAGAAAAATAAATATAGAGTTAGATAAATGTCGATAAAAGTTAAGTAGGTATAATAAAATATGCATCTACGATATATCGTTAATTAAAAAAGAACAAATTGGTATTAGTAGGCTCCTTTCAAAAAAACATTAGGGGGCGCGATTATTTGCGAATATTTTCGCAAATATTTAAAGGTTGAGAAACGCTGTCCTATGCACAGACTCAGCAGTCAGGCAAGGTCGTGACCAGGGGCCTCATGTATAAACGGTGTGTACGCACAGAAATGTTGCGTAAGAACTTTTCCACGTTCAAATCGTGATGTATAAAACCTACACTTGGCGTAAAGCCACGCACTTTTCCACAGTACCTCATACCTTGTCGTACGCAAGTTCTCCGTTCGGTTTTGCAGACTGGCGGCACCCAGCGTCAAAGCAATGCTACTGTTCCTGTGTGGTTACTCCTTATTTTCCTGACGCGGCTTTATAAATACACTGAAACCGCATATTTTTTATTAGTGTAATGTATCTGATTGTAATTAACTTGTAACAATATAATGGTCCAGGGAATAGCCATAGTATTCCAAATACCATAACTGCTTTAGCGTTGTTACTCTCACTGCACCACCTTCTTCTTCTTTCAGCTGCTCCCGTTAGGAGTTGCCACAGCAGATTATCTTTTCCCATATTACTCTCACTGCAGCACTCAGAGTATTTATATAACTGTATTTATATAACTGCAGCAGCTGATCGGAAATAGAATCGTTATACAGCATCAGGCACACGCTACCTCAGCCATGGCAAAACGTTTCAAAGCCTTTCCTGTACAGACCTCGCGGTTCAGAAACAGTTTCATCCCAAGAACTATAAACACACTAAATCATTGCTCCTTGTAGAACTGTTTGTACATATAAGTACAATTACCTCACTGTAAACTTGCACTACAGTTGTAATATTGCACAACCTGAGCCACTTTATAAAGCGTGTATTTACATATGATGACGATATCATTTTTAAGATGAAATGCAGCAAAATATGTTTATTATATTATACAGGTAAAACTTTAACTTCATTTAAATAATCTATATTCTTCACTGGGACTGGCGTGAAGGATAGAATAATTAAACATGTACTACGAATATATTTCAATGTTCCTTAAACGTTTTGAAGAATTGGTGCTCTAAGCTTACAGATGGCTTAACGTCTATTACAGAGCTGACTGTGTGGCGATCGGTTACTTGGAGAAAGAAAAGCAAGGACTGCAGGGGCGGCCACGCCAATATATATTGAATATAAAACAGAAAGAGAAAATAACGACACAGCTAAAAATGCAGTGGCAAATTTCGACAAAAGTTAAACGCTTGTATCATTAGCACAAGGCGGCTATGCAGTGTCCGCAATGGACGTGGCCATCCGCCGTGCATAAGATAGCATATTGACATTGGCGGGCGATACTGAGCATACTGACCTAGAGCCGCCCCTGAGTACTGCTGTAATAAATTATTTCTTCGAAGGTCGCGCACAATCACTGCGCCACCGTGTTTCCATGTTTAATAACATGCTTTAACTCCTATCATCATGAAAATGATATCACGTATACATCTCAGTATTTTAGTTATTCAGAGAGCTGTAATGTCACGAATGTAATGGATTCTGTGTCCAGTCGGAGGAAGAGAGCCGGTTTAAGAAGCAAGTAGCGATTCACACACATAGAGCACATAGAAGATCACATACAAAACAAAGCATTTAACGTGCTACTTTTATTACGATGTGATTTGAGAAACTGGTTAATTAAACGATTTTAAGATGACGTTTATGATGTTCTACTTTAATGACAAAATAAACTACATGATTAAAGTGGAAATTTCGAGATTGAAGTTGACATTTTGTGCTTTTTTCCCCACTGTGTGCCTTTTTTTTCTCTGTACCCTAATAAGCTTTCATATGACACTCAGACAGTGGGCTACAATTTGCCTTTTCACGGCGACTTTGATATGTGACTTCTTTTTTATTTCCGGTACTGTGCGACTTTGTGAATGTGAGCTTTCATGTTTCTCCAACACGCTATGTCACTTGATCAACTTCCTTTTGTTAATTATACCACGGTTTAATTAAACAAATAGTATGTTTTTCCTTTGCCTCCATTTGGTATTCGCTGAAATTCTTATATTTTTTCCTCGTACTTTTCCCATTGTCTTTTCACAGAAGGCTGAGCTTAAGGGCGATTTATATTGATTTGCATATTCAAAGAGGCATAATTCTGGGAGGAGTTGGGGCGTTACATAAAGCGCGTGCACAAGCGTTACTTTTCATGCTGACTGGGATTTATGTAGCAGAAGAACGTGGAAGTTGGAGTACGCACAGATTCCTGCATCTGGATTTTTCTGTGCGCAAGCACATTTAGGTTTTTGTGCTTACACCATGTTATAGTGCGAATTCTATGCACAGCGTTATACATGAGGCCCCAGATTAGTGGCCAAGTAATACTGTTCCCTGCTGTTATAATGTTCCTTGCATCACCCATTAATGGCAGGTGCTCATAGCGTGACCATGATCTTTTCAGATTTGTTTTCGTGGCAAGCTGCTACAGTGCTGGGAGCCTGTGGTTGGCCGGGCAGCCGATAGGCTGTCTTCCACAGACGCAGTGATCGCGATTTGGGACACTCTTTCGCATGTCATCCCGTTGTGGAGAGCCCCAAAAGAGTTTAGAAACCTTACAACTTGATCAATTTTGCACTTTCTCTCTTTACAAATATTTATGTTCTTTGTGGGTGGAGCCCAAGGAGGGGGCCATCCTGACATGACCACTCCTGAAAACTTCTCTCTGGCTAAGATCATTCCATACAGGGTAGGATTCAAAAGTAATGAGCCTTTTTTAAAAAAGACAAATTTATTGAGCAAATCGGTACAACTAATTAATAGTCTTCAAAATAGGCACCTCCTGCATCAATACACTTTTGTAGGCGGCTTTTCCATGACTCGAAGGCATCCACGTAGGCCTGTTCCGGGATGGTTGCAAGGGCTGCCTTGACATTTTCTTGGATGTCCTCGATCGAGTCGAAGCGTTTTCCTTTCAGCGCTGATTTTAAGCGCGGAAACAAGAAGTCAGAAGGCGACACGTCCGGACTGTAGGGAGGCTGGGGGACCACCGGAACGTTCACCCGGGCCAGGTAGGCGCTCACGATGAAGGCGGTGTTGCTGGGCGCGTTATCATGGTGAAGCTTCCAGCTGTCCTTGATGTCCCTTCGCTTGCGCGCGACGCTTTTTTTCAGCCTTTTCAGGACTTCCAAGTAGTAAGCAGCATTCACGGTCTGTCCTTGCGGGACAAACTCGTAGTGGATGATCCCCTTCACTCCGAAGAACTTGATCGTGTACCGTTGTTCTAACGAACTTTCCATTCCGCCGTGTAACGCACTACCGCACAGGGGTTCCCGTCAAGGCCGATCCTACCGCTCCGAAAGCTCGGAGCGGTAGGAGCTCCGTTGCGTTTTGAAGCCAACACCCACCGTCGCCGTCGCTGGCAAGTGGGGCGCGCGGCGAGGTACGTTCGCGTCAGAACAAAATGAGGCTCATTACTTTTGAATCCTACCCTGTATATAAAGGGGTTTGTGAGAATTGTGATTTTCTTTTCTTTTCTCTCTTTATTTTTTTGCTGTTTCTGGTTTGCTCTTTCAGAGTCTGGTTTTGGATGGGTTGTCTGATCTTGGGCCTATTTTTGCTGTTTTCAGGATTTTTACAATGTTCCTTTTCTCTTTATTTTTTGTTCTAATAGTTGCTTTATTAATAAAGATTTATGCAAAAGCCAGGGGTTTACTGTCATCTTCCCTCTTGTGGACATTTTGTTTTATTTTCTGTTATTTTTTCCTGCTCCCAGTGTTTAGGGTCTGCTATGCTGGTAGCTTGCAGCTACCAGTTCTGAGGCTGGCTGGTTTTGAGGTGCATTTAAACTTACACTGATTGTGTTATGCTTGAGACTTCATATCAAAATAAGAAGGATTTTACTTGAAACATTTAAGGCTGTAGAGGCAAGCTGTAGGCACCACAAGAAAACCCCACCCACAAACAACACCTTAGAACAACAATATTTATTTCTAAAGCACAATTTCATACACGGAATGTAGATCAAAGTATTTTACAAAATGTCAAAGAAACATTTACAAAAAAGAAAAATAATTAAAATTAAATAAGAATAATAGTGAATAAATATAATATATACAATAAATACATATTTAAATTAAACAGATGTAGGCCTATAATTAGTAGAAAAATCCCATATATATATATAATTCTATAAATGATTATGATGATAAGATCAGATTGCTGGGAGGGAAGAAAAAAAATAAGATAATAAAACGGATAAGCTGGAGGAAAAAGAAAATCTGCAGGAGTCCTAAGGCCAATAGACCACCCAGCCCCCACTAGACATTCTACCTAAAAAACCTTTAATATTCACCATGGGATTAATAAAGTTTATGTAATATAATCAACTTTAACACATTCCAGAGTAGTCCCTTATTGTTTTGTAGGGTTCCTCCTAGAGAGTTTGATTCAGTGTGTCTTGTGTACAGTTTGGGTATCCACTTTCATACAAATATCACAGGTGGCTACACCATACCATCATCAAATGGTGGAAAAGAATACAAAGAAAAGTAGAGATTAGTTAAGATTGCATATTCATTGAAGAATATGACAAATATATGCATGTATAGGAGCAGAACTAAAATGTAGTTACAAAAGCCTAAATGATGTGGATTTGTAGTATTTTTTTAATGATCCAAAGTGTTAGCCTGGCATCTCTCTATTGATAAAGTAATCCAGATTTTTGGTGCATAACAGCAAAAGACCACCTCACCACTATTAGAAGATGTAGGATAAAAACTTGAAGTGTAGGGGGACAAGTATTCTAAAACATAGAAAAGGGCAAGATTATTTGAAGCTTTATATATCATTAGTAGTATTTAAAAGTCATTTCTAAAGATCACAGATAATCATTGTAATATGCTAAGACTAGTGGGATGTGCTTAGGTTTTTTATTTTTTTCTGGTTAAAATTCATACTACCACACACTGAACTAACTGCAACTAAATGATGTCTTTCTTAGGTAGTCCTGTTAGGAGTGCTTACAGTAATCTACTTGACTAAAACAAAAGTGTAAATTACTTTCTCAGTATCTAGAAATATTACAAGAGATGCGACTTTTGCAATTTTCAGTGTTCAATGTTCAATCCAACACAACAAAAAGATCAAAAATACTGTATCTAATTAGAAGCCAGCATATTCTTATTATTAAGTAATTCACAAGGATTGTACTGTATCAGAGAAACAGAAAATGACAAGTCGCTAATGATTTTAATACTAGTCAGCTTTCAATATTTTTAACTTTCCTGGTAAACACTCAAATTCATTTTACAGAATTTAAACTTCAAGTTTTAGTATTTTAGAGAGTGCATTTTGATTTTAGTGGATAAAGAAGATTTTGTTGCATAATGAGTCAATTTGTACCCATATGGTGCCTTAATTGTATTCTTCAGTGCAACTTTAAATGTAAGAAACTCTGAGGTATTTTGTCAGATTGTATGCTGAAGTATTAAAGACAGCAAAACAGTGTTTTTCACATAATTTATCACCAAATTAATTGGCTATTTGGAATAACAGATGCATTTTGTATAAAAATAAGTCTGTACTTTAGATAGATAGATAGAACTCACTTCATTTTTCCCCAGGATAAAATTTGCCCTTTTACAGAAGTACTTTAAATAAATAAATATACACACACACTTTGGTCTGAACACACACACCAGAATGACTGTAAAGCAAGGAAATTAAAAAGAAAGAAAACTCCTGACTTGGCAGCCCTAGTCCCAGTGATGCATCATGTAGACAATATTGCTGGTGGTGTAAAGGAGCACTAGTAGCGTTACACACTTCTGCTGAATAATTCTTTGGCTGAAAGTGTTAGTGTGTCAGAGAGTGAATCTGCAGCATTGTTCATAATGGCACTCAGTTTTGTTATAATCCTCTCCTTCACTACGACCTCCAGGGGATCCAGAGTGTGTCCTATTACTGAGCTTGCCCTTTTAATTAGCATGTTCATTTGGTTGCTGTACATCTTTCAGAGCCTCTTTGTCACCAGATTTGAATGTTCTCTTTTTCTTTTTTTTTCTTTTTTTTAGCTCATTAGTATTCCAGGGCTTGTTGTTTGGGTCTTTATAGGTAACACTATGTCGACACAAAAGTTAATATAGTCTGTGATGCAGTGACTGAGTACATATATATTGCCTCTGTTGTGTATTTGTATGTTCAGTAATGAGTTTAGAGGAGGAAAAGGAATTTCTTAAAAAATGTATTTTGTCCTGTTATATATATGTAAAAGTCCCATTATTTAAATAAAGAATAAAAAAGTTACTGCATTTAAGTTGCTTTGAAAACATCTTCTAAATGAAACTTACAATAAGGACAAGCCAAGAACAGATTATTACAATGCAACATTTAGTGTATTCGGTTACTTCATTTAGGGAGACATGAACATAGATATCATCATATTCAGTTGAGTCACATTGCCTTAATTTATGTGAAAGAGATCATCTTCTGGTCTCAAGGAGCAAAAAAAAAAAAACTTAGGAAGGAAAGCAAATAAAATAATGATGGCATTTAACTTGTTTAAGCAATCCTGGTTGATTTTGTCTGGACTTTATGTGTGCATTTCAAGCAGTGATAAAACCTCTAAGTACACACAGGTATCTTTTCAAACTCTCCTTACATTTGAAGGTTACAGTATCCACTCACATGCAGTGTCCTAGCGCTTCATACATGCAGATGTATGGCAAGTCACAATATGAATAATAATGAGGCATTGTGTGGTGCTAGTGTGTGCAGCTCACACATATTTAGGATTCTTTTAGTGGCTGATTTTATGACTTGGTAGCTTGAAAGTTCTTGTTATCCATGGCTGTGCAGTGCACCTGGCACTGAATTTTGGTGGCTTTTATATGTATATAACTGTTGACCATTTATCACTATTATTTTTCCATGCTGGCTTTTATTATTGGTGCTGCTCTCATTTAAATAATGTATAAAAAACCACGTAACAACAAATAGAATCATTACCTAGGTTTGAATATATGCCAATGTTTACTCATTTTAAGTTTAAATAGTCAAACGTTATTTTGGGCTAATTGGACCTCCCTAGAGCTATACTAGCTTGCATAGGTAAAGTTATCAAAAGCTTTGAGTGGATTATGGCTTGGGGTTATTGTGGCGACACAACCATTGAACAGGGTTGGTTTGGTCAGGATGTGGGACCCAATATGATATTTCATGGGGGCACATATATATATACTAATATATATGCACATATATATATACATATATATATATATATATATATAT
>JANRMT010062831.1:17245001-17276822 GCA_026402145.1 Polypterus bichir lapradei | reverse complement strand
TAAACGGTGTGTGGGTGAAACTATGTTGTCCGTCTGCCTGTGTCCGGGTTCAAGTTCACAATATATGATGTGTTCTTTCTCAGTTCAATTTTGTGAATTTGTACTTTGATATGATTTAAATACACAATGTATTGGTCATAGAGCCACATATTGTAAAGAAAAATAAAGGTTCCAAAATGTGGAGGAAAGTGAAAAATTTAGAAATTGTGAGCAAGGAACTATGATTAGATGTTACAAGTGTGGAAGTGCTCTTGGTGCAGACTATTTAAGCTGTCCAGTTTTACAAATGGTTTGAACAATCCAAAACCTTAAAACCCTAACCCTAAAAATATACATATTCAGATGCAGCACACACATTAGATGAAACCCCAAAGACCTGGCCTCGGAATTGTTAGCAAAAAAGTTCTGTAAATAGATGATAAAGTTGAGTGATATTTTATTTGTGAAAAAAATTAACTTTCTCACCTTTATGTGTATATTTGTGAATGAGAAAGAAAATCAGATATAATAAAAGTTGTAGAGATGGTTGCAACTAAGTATCCAGTTTGTTAAGTATACCTCAATGTGAATTTACTAAACAATTTTCTCTTTTAGAATGAAGTGTTTGAAACTTGTTTGAAAATTGATATGAGTTAAAAAATATATATATTAAGATTGAAAATTCTTCCAGATATTATTTGTATTCAATGAAGCATGGTTACAGAAAAATATATGTTAAAATTTTGTCATAAGGAGGAGTAAGACAAGAGAAGTTTTGGCGTGGGGGTGTTTTTGCAGCATTTTTAAAAGAAGACATGACATAGCATGTTATTTTTCCTTTGTTATGCTAAGGTGAAAGAAAACCAGAATAGTAATTTACCTGTAGAGATGAGGAGATGAAGAGACAGAATCATAGTCAGTACACTAGCAAATACCCTTGTACCAACCTGTACAACCTAATATAAAATTCAAGATCAAAGTCAAAAGGAGTGGCTAGTTGTTTGCCTTGAAATACTTAATCAAAGCCTATTGCAGCAAAATGTTTTTGATGAAAAGGCACAATGCCAGTTTAAGTAGGATCAGATAATGTAACCTCCAGGCCATGCCATCTAGCAATAGTGATGTGCATTTGAAAGCACAATGGTGTGGTACAGACATTAGGTCCATGGTGGTAGGACAAGGTGCAGTTTATGTTTATTTTAATTTGGAAACTGTGATCCTCTGCATAGTTAGTACAGGTGCTTAGGAAAGCTGCCTGGCCATGGAGCAATAATGAGGAAATGCATCAATTAATTAAGAGTGTGTGGATAAGTGATTTGTGCCGCCATTCCCCATTAGTAGTTCCATGGGTCAGACAGTGCAGTGCCTACAGGACCATGTATAGAAGTCTCAGTTTCTAGAGAAAAGCCTAGCCTGATCAATAAAGTAATGAATGGAGAGAGAATAAAAAGAACTGAATGGACAGTGAGGTCATCTCTTTGATTAGATGAGAGTAGCCTGAAGGAGAAATGATTTATTAGGTTTAAAGGGGTGAACCATGATTGCAGTCATCTCCCAGGCATAGAAGATAGCCTTCATGGACAGTAGAGTCGACCCTGTCCCACTTCAGCAAGCATCAGGGGAAACATTATGGACTTGGTATCTTTCTTTGCATACTGACAGGAGATGGCAGAAGGAGAGCCCAAGAATCCAAGTTCTGGAATGAAGGCTGTGCCTGCTGATTGGGAGCAGGATGGGCAGGGAGCCTGTCAGATGGGAACTGTGGACAGTCGCATGCAAGCTTGAGTGGGAGGAAGGAGTTACTGAGTAAACTTAAGAGTTGCTACAGTATGTTATCTAGTTTGTAATGGGCCAAGGCATGTGATACGGCTATGTTAATGGATGGACCAAGAAGAGCAAATCTTGCAGATGAAGACTCTTAATAGAAGAAAGAATTATGTGTTTGTCATGTAGTGAGGTGTCAAAAAAAAAAGGTGTCATTGTTGCTTTTGAAATTAAATAGAGATGGCCGGTTACGAGCATCAACTGGATGATAACAAACACACAAGACCATAAGACAAGCACATTAGTGAGTCTTCATTGTTTGTTAATTTATTTTTATTTTTAAAGCTGTGGGTTTTCTTTAATTATATTTTTCTCAAACAATTAAAAAAAAAAACACTTTATTTTCCTCCCGGACAACTCTGGGTATTTCAGCTAATATATATATATGATTTTATGGTCAATATTAATTGATTTTAACTGCCCCACAAGTAGACTGTTATGTTTGTTTTTCAGTATTTGTGCACTTGGCACTTTTTACACCTAAACCTGCTGTTATGTCTTTTACCTTTACCTCCATCCTCAGTTATGACCTTCTGATGTCCGACCTGGAGTGGTGCCTATAGCTGGATGTTGGAGCATTACAAATGGCATTGATGGAAAGTTTAAAAAGTAAAATTTAATATAACAAGCTGAACAACAATATTAATTAAGAAAATAAGTGAATATTTCAATTCCAATAAAATAATTAATATATTAAGATACAAATGAACATTGGTACACATGCCCTTACAGTTATCTGATGAATCTGAGCACATAACAGTAGAAGTATTGAATAGGCTGGGTGGGATTAAAGTTGTGATTTTCTGCAGTCCTTGTTAGGAACTTTCTGTGTAGTTTTTGGGTAAAATGAGTAGAGCTTATAAAGGAAAGGTCATTATGTGCAGTGTTTTCAAAGCACTGTCACGCATGGGCATCGGAGGAATCCTCTAAGGGCCGGGGAAAGGTATGCAATAACCCGCCAAGATGAGGGTGGGGGCTACCGCTGACTTTGTCCTATTGTTCTTCTTTCCTCACAGCTCAGAAAAGCTGCTCAGTAAAGGCTTTTAACCCCGCCCCTTCTGGAAGTTTTGCTATAAAAGAAGCGGCAACTAAGAAAAAGGCGTCTTTTGCCGGAAGACCTGAACAAGCTGCACAGAGGAGCACGTGACTCTCAAAAGTCTTTAAAGAAGAAGGAATCCCTAATTGGGAATAGCGCATTGGCGTGGTTTTTCGTTATTTTTTCATTTTTGTTTGTTTTGTCTCATGACGATTACAAGGGATGACCCGGTTGGCATCCCAAAATTTAGACTGTTTCCAGTCTGTCCTTCCATCACCCGACCACATGCACATAATAGTCAATAGAGTAGTGCTGATGTAACCAGAACTGATGCTTCCTATGTAGATCTGACCATGTTTTTTCCTCCTGTAGTGGGAGTTGCTAAATGGGAATATTTTCCTGTTTTGAGAACATTTGAGGTTTAGAATCCTCCATCAGAATTTAGATCAAAAAACAGTGATTTAATAGAGAAGATTGGAAAAATATAGTCTTCTGTGCAATGAGTCATTTTACTGTTGTCTCTGGAAGGTTACACAGAAGCAGATTATATGGCAATTGTAAATATTTTATATAGCGTAGTAAGTTTAACTATTACTAATGTCATCAGGGAAAGATTATAAGAAATGTGTCCCTTGCTGGAATGAGAAATGTGCTATGGTAATTAAAGATTTGAAACTGGCTTTCAGAGATTTAAAATGTAATTTAGCACATTTAACATGAGAAGATTTTCAGATTACCACAAAAATTGAACTCTTGTATGTAAAGTAATTAAAATTGCAAAAAAAGGAAAGCTTCGCAGGAGTATTTGAATCTGTTGGCAGAAAGATTGGTATGGATGTAGTCTGGACAGTTCTGAAGAAAATGTAATCGAGTATATGGGGGTGTTGGAGGATTTCAGTATTAGTTGAAAATGGGAATATGGTAATAACTGATCAGCAAAAGGTAGAATGTTTGGGAAGGGCTTTTTCTAAGATTCATAGATTGGTTGTTTCAGAGCAAGATATATTTCACGAGGAAGAAGCAGATATTGAGGAATTGTGGGGTGTTTTTGAAAAGAAAAGGAAATTTGAGATAGTGTTGAAAAATGATATTTCAAGCTTTTGGCTAAAACTGTCATAGAAGGTGGGGATGTTCGACTCCAGATCAAGACATGCTTAGTTTTCAAAATACCACATACACAGAAAGGGAGGTAATTGATGACTGCAGTACCTTTTGAGACGGTAAATAATTGTTATTATTTTATATAAATCTGAAAGAACAAGGATCAATTCCCAGTTACAAAGTTTTATTCATGCTCCAGTCAGGGAGCTGGAGGTGATGCACGACACATGTCCATGCTACTAAGATGTACACATCAAGTGAGTCTAAACATAATATTTATCAACAAGGATGAATTTATTTACTTAAATCCAGGATAGCGAGTTGTTAGAGGCATCCAGATTCATTCAAACAAAGAAGTGGACTGCTACTAAGACTTACATTGGAAAGTAGATGAAGATCTTGAAACATTAAAAAGTTATCCCAGAATGAATTAGTAGTGCTGATATATCAGCGAGACAAAGACTAAGGCATGTGACAATTTTGTGAACAGTTATTTAAAAAGACAGCCAGTAAAAAAGTGTATCTTTTTCTTTATATTTTAATTCTTAAAAAAGTAAAACAGTTTCACCTTATCATTCAAAAATGAAGGCCTTTCAAAGTTACTTCTACTTGATATTTCCAATCAAGGAAGCTCACATACCTACTGTACATCAGCAAGAGATACAAATTAATAAAGGTGGTTTGTTTTACAGCAGAGAATTACAGGAAGTAGTTTTTTTTTAGAATAGAATTTTGTAACACTAAAGAAGTATGAGAGAAGACCCCAGTTCAGAGTGACATGGTCAGGTAGGTATGTATTTGAAGAAAGTGACGAATAGGAGCTACAAATTCTCCAGTGGCATCAACTACGGACTTAAGGATTGAATGGTGACTTGATCTCTTTACTGAGCAGGAGAGACGTGAAGAACACTACAACAATTACACACAAGTAATCTGCTTAGGTGACTATCAGCATGTCCCAGATGCAATTTAAAAACTCATAAACCTGGCTGAATCTCCAAATACTTTTCTATGTTCTCATTTCTGATTTTTGACGTACTACTTTTTTTAGCAGAGATCTGCTAGTGACTCACGCTCCACTTTCTGTTTCTGGCTCTGACACCAAACATTCTGCTTTCTTTTATTTCATGAAAGCCTAGAATCTTTTTTTAGTATTACGAAAACCACAGCTAATCGGTCTGCAAACTTGAGAAAGCAACTTGAGTTTATCAGGCAGTGCTCTAATTGTAGAAGTATGGAACTAATTGTTATATTGAAACCATTCTGATCAAATGAAATATGATATCTGATGAAATGTTTATAAAAATAAGTATAAAAAAGTGTGGTATAGATGAAAAAAATCTGACAAACACATTCTGAGAATTTGAACTTATACTCCAAATCTTAAACAATGCATGAAATGAACTCTTTAAAGATTGCAATACAATATTAAAGGAAAGTCTAGCAAAGCTGACACCTTAAATTTTACAACATGAAGTACAGCCAACAAGCAGTCACTAGATCATCTTGTATTTTATCAGTAATAGAAAATACCTCTTACAAGAAGAAAGCTATCACTTATCCTTTTAATTGAAAAGTACCGTGGCAATTACTTAAATTGAGAGGCTGCTTCCTTCATGTACAGGCAGGCCAAGATAATGCAGCAGAAAATGTTTATTAAGATTCTCAGCCAAGGAAACTCAAGGACGGATGACTTTAATTTTTTTTCTTTAATGCATTTTTGAGACAAATCAAGACACTTATAATTTATAGGCAGTCTAGTAAGAAAAAAAGAAAAACAGTTCATGTTAGAGGTGGCCATTCTGTGCCTGTTATTTCTTGTTCTTCTGTGCTCTGGTAGCCACATTAAAGATGCAAAGAAGCTACATGTCCACAAATACCAAACTCTATAATGTTACTGGTGTCAGTGAGCTACGGAATGTCTTATGGACTTTCTGTTTCCCAGATGGTATTTTGTGTGTGAACGCTAAATACACTTCACTTCAAAGCCACTACACCCATATCAAGCATCTCACGAACATCTAATTCACTTATAACCTAAATGGATGGTCTAGTAAAGAAAAGTATTGGATTTTTTATATACTAGTAAATGATTTCTCGTTGAATCTTACAGTAGATTTTGACAATTTAATTATAAGGAGCACAGTCCTACTTTTCAAGAGATATCTTTTGGCTTGTAAGTCATTTCAGTGGTTGACGTGTGGCATGGTGGCACAGTGGGTAGCGCTGCTGCCTCGCAGTTAGGAGACCTGGGTTCGCTTCCCGGGTCCTCCCTGCGTGTCTGCATGGGTTTCTTCTGGGTACTCCGGTTTCCTCTTACAGATCCTAAATTGTTGTGTGTGTGTGCCCTGTGGTGGGCTGGCACCCTGCCCGAGGTTTGTTTTCTGCCTTGTGCCTTGTGTTGGCTGGGATTGGCTCCAGCAGACCCCCGTGACCCTGTAGTTGTAGTTGGGATATAGTGGGTTTGATGATGGATGGACATATGGATGCATTTCTATTGACAGCAGGTACTTTGTTTAACAAAGATAGGTTGTGATTTGCCATTGAAAGTGCTGTCCTCTGTGAGTGGCGTTTTATAAGTATTGTATGTAAATACTTCAGTTTTCATCTGCATTTTCCATTGGTGGTCATGCTGACAGTATGCTAGGGAAGATAAATCAGGTCATCCTATCTTCATTAACATTCTTCTTCCCTAGATGGGGAATTCCTGTATACCCATTGGCCAGCTGAAAGTCAGATTTCTTCCTAGGTTTGTTCCGGGACTTCTCCCAATAAGCTATGACAGGAACATCCACTGTAGAAGCCACATAGGGAGCACTCTAATGACATGCCCAAACTAACTTAACTGGCTTCTCTTAATCTTGAGAAGCAGCAGTTTTTACATATTGTCAAGCTATCCTTAAGAGTATGCATCACCTTTACAATGGAAATAACCAAAAATAATCTAAACATGTCCTATAATTTGATGTCATTCCTTCACATCATTGTTGTTCACTTTCACCCACTCTTCTTTGCAGAACCACCTTAAATTCAGACACATTGGAAGGTTTGTAAATGTGAAAGATTTGCTTAAGGTCCTGCCACAGCATATTTATTGATTTTAGGTCAATATTTTGATTCGGCATTCAACTAGGCAAAGTTTAATTTTGTTTCTCCTAAGCCAGCATTTCCTAAACTGTGGGCCACTGGGGTATTGCAGATGAGCAATGTAATCATTACATCAAAAAAATATTACACAAATACATTGTCAATATACAGTATATATTTAAAATTATATATTACTTGCAATGTTGCCTGTAAGTAATACAATAATTTGAAAATATTTGTAATCTCTTTCCTCCGTATCTATGTGAGTCTAAGTATCTCTTGACAGGTGCTTCCTCTCTGGAGCACATTCCCATAAAGCCTCTCAGACCCTGTTCTTTACTTTCAAGGCACCTTGCTCACTTCCTGTATGCTTTTATACTCGGCGTCTTTGAATGTGACTCACCACATGCCTACAATGCTGTTTCTCCTCCTCTTGAGTCTCACATTTGCACTTCCTCTTTCTTCGGGTCACTAAAACCAAGCTGACCATTCCCTCCACAGTCAAACTGAATAATTAGAATGCTCTGAGGTACCAGACACACAGACTTTAGTGTATTTTTATATAGTACATTGTTCCATCTTTTGCTCAGTCATATAGAAAATGCCAAACACGACCAATAAGAATGTAAAAACATGGCCACCATATATTCCGCATCATTCTTTTAAGTCTTTCATAATGCTGGCCCTACTTTACTGATGCCCTGGCCTTTTTGGGTCACTTGCTATTCATGGCTGCACACCTCACACCCAACAGGTTTATTTCTGGATTCAACGTTACAGAAAAATTTGGTTGGTCAATCTTGAATCCACTGCCCATCATGCTTGACTTGTGTGCACCAGTTTATTTTAAATAAATAGGCAGAGTGTCAGGGGAACTGCAAAAACCAGACGAGAGATTGTTGACTTTTAACAAACCAATTTAAACCACAACAAACTGACAAATCCATCAGTCAGTGAATCAGAAAATGTGGATGAATAAATATATATCACAAATCTTTCAAGTTAATTTGCCCTGTATGGTATCAATATAGTTGAGATATACACAAAGACGTTCTTTTTTGTAAATCTTTACCCAGGCATGCAACTGCCACACACTGAACACATTCATTATTTTTAGTGGAATAGACTGGTCAAAATGTGTAGGATTAAGTATTGATGGGGCTTATGCGATGCTGGGTGAGCAGAGTTTGCTTGTCCATCCATCCATCCATCCTCTTCCGCTTATCCGAGGTTGGGTCGTGGGGGCAGCAGCTTGAGCAGAGATACCCAGACTTCCCTCTCCCCGGCCACTTCTTCTAGCTCTTCTGGGGGAATCCCGAGGTGTTCCCAGACCAGCCGAGAGACATAGTCCCTCCATCTTGTCCTGGGTCTTCCCCGGGGCCTCCTCCCGGTTAGACGTGCCTGGAACACCTCACCAAGGAGGCGTCCAGGAGGTATCCTGATCAGATGTCCGAGCCACCTCATCTGACTCCTCTCGATGTGGAGGAGCAGCGGCTCTACTCTGTGCCCCTCCCGGATGACTGAACTTCTCACCCTTTCTTTAAGGGTAAGCCCAGACACCCTGCGGAGGAAACTCATTTCAGTAGCTTGTATTCGCAATCTCGTTCTTTTGGTCACTACCCATAGCTCATGACCATAGGTGAGGGTAGGAACACAGATCGACTAGTAAATTGAGAGCTTTGCCTTACGGCTCAGCTCCTTTTTCACCACGACAGACCGATGTAGAGCCCGCATCACTGCGGACGCCGCACCAATCTGCCTGTCGATCTCATGCTCCATTCTTCCCTCACTCATGAACAAGACCCCAAGATACTTGAACACCTCCACTTGGGGCAGGATCTCGCTCCCAACCCTGAGAGGGCACTCCATCCTTTTCCGGTTGAGGATCATGGTCTCGGATTTGGAGGTGCTGATTCCCATCCCAGCCGCTTCACACTCAGCTGCGAACCGATCCAGAGAGAGTTGAAGATTACGGCCTGATGAAGCAAACAGGACAACATCATCTGCAAAAAGCAGTGACCCAATCCTGAGTCCACCAAACCAGACCACCTCAACACCCTGGCTGCGCCTAGAAATTCTGTCCATAAAAGTTATGAACAGAATCGGTGACAAAGGGCAGCCCTGGCAGAGTCCAACTCTCACTGGAAACGGGTTTGACTTACTGCCGGCAATGCTTGTGAACCATGCAAAAGCAGTTGCTCCTCAAGTAATCTGTTCATTGCCGTATGCATAGAGATACTTTAGCTGTAAAGAAAATGAAAATTGTCTTAGATAAGACTGTTTGAGCAGTCAGATACGTCAAGAGCCATCCTCTGCAGACACGTTTGTTAGTGATTTTACGTAATACAATAGGAAGTAATTCCATCAGTCTCTTTTACACACTGAAATTTGATAGCTTCCTGATGAAACTGTTTTAACGAAACTCAAAGTTTGAACTTGCATATCGCTTTTTTTTTATTTTGATTTTAGTTTCAAATATTTGGCCAATATTTTCTGTCACCTAAATGAACTTGATGTTCCTCTGTGACAGTTTTTCATGTTTAAAACAAAACTGAATCAGTCATCAAGAATACTCAAATTATGGGCCAGGTGAATTGAAATCTCAAACTGTGATTCTTTTGAAAAAATGTTTAAAAACAAAGGAAAAATGCAGGTTATAGACACTTAAGTTGCGGACATCAGTAAGCTTCTTAAGAGTGTCAAAACCCAATTGTGTAAATACTTTTCCATCTTCGATGTGCAGCACAGATGGATTAAAAACTCATTTACCTGCCACAATGATGAGACAATGACTGGGTTAAGTTGTGGAGAGCAAGATAGCCTTGTTAGTCTTTCTTGCAACAGTGCTTTGAAACTTATTATCTTACTGAAGTTCATCCTTTCCTGTGTGACAAAACAGTGACGTTTTAATGCCATTTCCAAGAACTTTCCTTTACAAAGCTTGATTCTCTGCAACAGTTGTACTGAAGACAAAATACAAAATTCAGCTTAATACAGAGCCAGATCTCCAATGAGGATTGTCGTCACTGCAACCTGACACTGAACGTATTACGTCAGATACACAATTTCAGCTTTTTCTTTATGCGAGTAATTATACTTGAACACAAGACATACATTTACCAGAACATAATTAATGATATGCAATTGGTAGCTACTTGTACTTAAATAAATCAGGGTGTACTTTATTATGCATTGTGTATTGGTAATGGCACAAAGTACTTTTTAGTATTGCATGTGCAATTTGTGCTTGAACATCAGGAGTTTCTGATTATTGTGGGCTGCAAAAAAACTGTTTAATATCTGAAGTGGGCCATCTTTTGAAAAAAGCTGTGTGGAAGAAATTTACCAGCACCCCCCACTGGGTGCCTCATATACACAATAAAACACAAGAAGGAGAAAGTGTTAATCGGTCATCTTTATTATCTAAATCTAGCAAAAGGTAACACTTACAGGAGCACAAGCACCTTATTAGCAAGTTTTACAAAGGAGGGGCACCTGTTGGGCTATCCACTTATACACTTCATTGATTAGATCACAACTCCATGGAATTAATTACATAATCAGAAACGTTTTAATTTGATTGTTTATATCCAGTTGCTAATGGGACATGATAAAGCATTGATCTGATTGACAGTCCTATTAATTTAGGAGTATGTGGCTTTTTACGTATTTTTAAAAGTACACTACATGCATGGCATGCTTGTCCATTTTGTTCTCAACCCTTTGCGTGACCATATGTTTCCTTCTTAATTTGGCCATATTCCATCAACATAGCCTAAGCATACCAATAGAGCAACCAGCACTCTTTAAATGATGTCTTTTTTTCTTATACCAAGAATTGCTTTTTCTTTTTTGCTATAAACTCACTTTAAAAGCCTTTTCTTAATAATTGAAACATTTATCATAGTGAATATCAAAATAATACCTCCAGCCTGTAAGCATAAGCTCAGAAGAATATAAGACTCAGCACAGACCCAGCAAATAGTGAAGATGAGTTCCTTTTAACAGTGCAATACATGCTAGATGCACATTGAACCAGGGTTCTAATTTAGCTCCTAAAACTAGGGAATACTGTGCAAAGCCATTCAATCAGTCAGTCATTATCCAACTTGATTTTGTGTGCTGCTGCATACACCAGTTTCATTTCAGCTTAAGGTCACCGACAGATGACCAGACGTTCTTCTCAGGAATATTCAATTATAGTGCAGAATTAATTCCATAATGGCAAATCTTCCAGGTTCTGAGGCAGCTAAGCTTGTGCTGATAGGCGATAATCATTGGTGATAGACAATGGCTTACTTACATCTGTGATGGATGTTCCTTTGGTGATGATTTGAACAATGTGATTATACATGTCATAAATACCCTGTTTACAGTAAGCATGTATGTCCCAATTGTATATGGATGGGTTTGGAACTCATTGTACACACATTGCATTTACTCCTGAAACTTTAAATGCTTCTTTAGCAGAAAGTTACAAATCCGATTATATTTTCTCTCACACAATGTCAATTAGCAATCTGACATGGTAGGTGCACTATTTTGTAAGCTTTACATTTTTACTGATAATGAAGGTCCGACAGCTTCCCTGTGGCATATTATTAAGAGAAAACAAGAGAGGAAGAGGGTGTTCTATAATGCTTCCCTTGTGACAGCTCTATTTAAAGCCACAGTCTGGATGCATGAACAGAATCAAGACGGGTGAGATAAAATCCTGCTTGAATTGTTCAATGGCAGCTACTGCTGTCTGGTCTTCATATGCATTGCCTCCTATTTTTCTACAGTTTGTGAAAGACTGCAACCTCTCAGACTGGTGAGAAGAAAAGATATGCGATTTCAAAAATATGTACCCATCAAAAAGATACTGACTTAATTGTATATTGATGCTGGCTGTAAAATGCTATCCAGTTTTTTAGAATAAATAAACTACCATTGAGCCAGTGCTTTTGAAAATAGTGTTGTGCTCTCCAGACTCCTACAAAGGATGATGATGAATCTATGACACAGATCATTACAACTTAATTTAACTTCAGGCTTAACTGACCCTTTCCTCTACAGATGAGCCATTTTGAGGAAGCTAAAGGTTGATGTACAATATGTGAGTTAGCTAGAAATAATACTTACACATTGGAGAGAATGTGCAAAGCAAACTTCATTTTTTCATATAATTAATATGAAATGGCTCTGGTATCATTGTGTCCATCTTGCACTGCCCTTCTTATACTTTGTGCTTTTTTAAAATCCTAATGCACCAATAATTAATAGTTGCTAGCAGCATTGGCTAAATTTAAATAAACTGCTGAACGGGTTACACAAATATGACTATGTGACTTTGTCTTTTGTGAATCTTTTGCAACAAGTCTCTTCCTGCTTAATCAACACATAAGTTTGGTTGAATCATTCGGCTCACCATCCTCATTTGCTTTGAATCCCAAGTGTTGCCAAAGAATTGGGGGTTAATTTCTTCTTAGCCACCCATTCACTCATCTGTGCTTTTCTTTATTAAAAGGGGCACTTTAGTACTTTATTACAGTGCATGGCTATTAATGAAGACACCCTGTGACCAAATTGAAAATTACAGGAATGAAAGAAAAGCAATTTTGACTTACTCAGTTAAAATGGCGATGCCCCCAACAATAACATAATCAATCAATGATGTTCAAGGGAATGATTGATTGGCATGATGCTATGGCATTACATATGTTTATGTATTTTATTGATTTGTTTTGTTGTTTTTGAGTCATTATGTGTTTATTGTTTTATCTCCCTTTAAATGTTCTTATGTTCCTTGTGTTTTGTGGACAAACCCCCAAGAGGTACAGCCACCCTGATATCACCATGTCTGAGCCCTCCATCTGGCTATTTAGAGCAAAAGTGAGAGAGAGAGAGAGAGCTCAGACATGGCACATTGAAGTCTATTGGAATCAAGGGCATTGTTCATTGTTTCAGGGTTCACCTGCTTTATTGATATTTTTGTTGCGTTTTCTTTGGTTTATGGTATCTGAAACATGTAATAGGACTTATTTGCTGAGGATGTGGCAACTTCTTTTGTTCACTTTTTGAGCTTTTGTTCCTTTTCTATTTGCTAAATAAGTATCCTTATTTTTATAAAAATCGTTTTTGTAGTCTAACCGTTTTAATGGTTCTCCTTCTCTTGGATGGCAGTTGTATATTTTGGGACATTTACTGTACATTTAGTTTTGAGGCTTGTATTCATTTAGTTCTATTTAGGCTGAAGCAGGCCTATCGAGTTAGAAGTCAAGCCCATTGGGTGAGGCCTAATCCAGGCAGGCATAGGAGGCCTGACCTAACTTGTAAAAGGTGTTTTCAGACCTCATGTCCTTTTTTGTATGGTTTTGACTCCAAATCAAGAAACCTGAGTATTTTAGACTTCTCCCAATCCTATAGACAGCAAAGCACTCACCCACTATCACACTACCACCCTCATGTTTTATTATAGGTATAATATTCTTACAATCAAACACTGTATTAGCTTGTGCCAGACCAGGTGTTTCTCTGCAAATGTAAGATGAACGCTGATATTACTGTTAGATGACAGAGGTTTTGCTACTCTCTCAGGAAACTCTTTTTACTCAGTATCTTCCTTATCATTAGACATACTGTATATATAGTAAATAAAAGACCTGTGTATGTGTTTGTATGGAGCAGTCCACTCTGTTCACACTCAACTACAGTCACTAGATGGCGCATGCATCCACTTTTTAATTTTTTGGAGCATACATGCACTTCACTACGAAAAGCCTGTGTGCAGCCAACGGCAACAACGATGTTGTGCTAATGATACAGTTGAAGAGACGCAACGTTGAAAAGTAGCAAACGGTGTGACTCAACAACATGCAAGTGAAAAACCTCAGCAACAGTGGGCAAGGCTTGAAGTTTTCACTAAAAACATCCATCTGGAGGTATTCTCTCGAGACAAAGATTAATAGGACTCATAGGCCAACGATACGACGTAAGATATGATACAAAAGCCAGTGGGGCAGAAAGCACAGGTGGGACCATGTCCTCTGCACAAGGTCATTCTTAAGAGTCAGCTGATGATTCTCCAAGTTCACGAATATAGTAAAACTGCTAGGGAGTCTTTGGGTTGTTTTTTGACTCGAAGAACACATGCAGCTAGTGAAGCTATAAACACTAATTATAGCAGAAGCTATAGAGGCCTGAGTGGTGGCTCTCTGGCTAAACGATCTGGGCTGGTAACTTGAACGTTGCCAATTTAAATCGCGGCAGTGATACAAGCAATGCTACTTTGGTGGGCTCTTGAGCAACGTCCTTAACCTGCAGTTGCTCCAGGGGCACTGTGCAAATAGCCAACCCTATACTCTGACCCTAAAAACTCTGTCTGTCTCTGGAGAGTAATTTGTGTTTTGTGAAAAATTACATTTTCTTAATACAAGAAATTGTATATGGTGAAAAAAGTATTTTTAAAAAAAACAGTTCTTTGGATGTTCTTTTAGGATCCTGTATGCCTTCTTCAATGAGTTCCCACTCTTCCTTTGGGTTAATTCTTGCAGGATAGCTTTCCTGTTAACAGGAAACCACTCCAATTGTTCTCTTTTTGGAGAGAATGGGTCTCACTGTGATAAGATAACATTGCCAGAGCCTTAGAAATGGCATTGTTTCTCCTTCCTGATTAGTAAATTTCAGCAACTTTCTTTGCTCGTCTCTTCTGGAATTCCCTTTGATTGGGGCATAGTGTTCTTCCTCAAACTTTGTGGTGATTACTTCATTCTTATCGTAAGGGTCAGTAATTGATGAGGTCTAAATTCAAAAGGGCTGGCAGCAATCTGGTTTGGCCTTGTTTGGTTATCTGAGCTCAATTATCAATTAAATTTGATCAGTTGTTTGAGTGATTAACTAAGAATGTCATTTTTTTTCACACAGGCAATGCAAGTATTGGATAACTTCATTATTTAAATATGTTAAGTTGCAATTGTTACTGTATATGTGTACTATGGTTCCCTTTATTTAAGATTGCATTGTGTCTAAAGATCTGAACCTTTAATTATGACAAATAAAAAAATAGGCGATATAATACGGGCAAACACTTTTTAACTTTTATATTATCTCATGTAAATCATCACATCCATGCAGATAGTGGACCGCCATGCTATGTCCAGGAACTGCAGTATATTATTAATCTTCCCAGGCATCCTCTAAATTAGCCGTTGTAGTCAAAGTAACAGAATTCTTCTGCAGGACCAATAACTGATATATGGTCCCATCTCGCCTTGATGTAATCTTATTTATTTCTGACCTAACTTCATCACTCTCTCTTTTTTAAGGGAGACCAGCTCACGCATTATGCTTGCAGCATCTTTGCGACCATATCACCTCTGTAAAATGTAAGGTTTGCAGGTTTCATTGTCCACCTAAAACCTTTTGTCTGACACCATTTAGTGATACAGGTTATTCCTTCTCTGCACAATGGACTATGGTGTCTTAGTGCTTGAGGTGTTCCAGGTTGTAAGAGAAAACAATCATATTGTAGTGCCATGCGAGGAAAGAAATCACGCCAGACAATGTTTTCTTAATGCAGGCAAAAACTATTGACTTTTTATTGAACGTGATTAAACTATATACATCTGTTGCCTATTTACTCATCACCCCGCCTCCTTCCACACTGCAGTGCGTGAGAATTCTGTCTTTATAGAAGCGGAGCGCTTCCAGCCACAATAATTTCATCAACACAGAAAAAACACCATTTGTCACAATCTCATAAGGACATGTTGAAATGCGTCTTCATATTTTAAAGGTCATAGGTAAAAGTGTAAACTGGTACAGGCCCTCAGTTGTTATGATTATTGTATTTTCTTAATTTTTTTGCTTTTTCTGGGGTGTTTTATAGTTTCTGGGGTTTTAGAAAATTTAATTTTGAGGTTTATTTTGTTCAGTTTTGCTACCTGGAAAGAGAATACATTTTTATCATCTTCTTGTGCTTCCAGTTTGAATGTTGAAGGGCTTTGTTATTGTGGAGTGTTCATATTGGCAGTTGCTATGGTTTCCATCCCAGAATGCTCTGAAGCATTCAGCATGTGTCACCAGTGTGGACCCTAATAGAGTCATCATTAGGCGCAAGGTGCTTGTCCATGTTTCAATTCATTTAATATTTTGGAGAGCACTTTTTTTACTGATCCCTTAACGGCCCTCTGATTAGTTTCTTAATTTTGACATAGACTTTTGTGTAACATCTCTGGTTTGGTAAATTGTCAGTTTCTTTCCTCAGTTCTGACTACGGCACATATCTTTGTCTTTACTTCTTCTCCTGATCTAATATTTAAAATTCTCTGCTCAGAGAAAATTGTGGAATTCTGTTGGATGTCTTCTTCCATTTTCCTATGCCAGTACTTCTTCTGCAAGTTCAGAAAGGTGAAAACCAAACTTTTTCCATGGACTCCAAGATCTCATATATGATAGATAAAGAATATGCATGTGATGGATGGTTTGCAAGGACTGCCGTGCTGACCGTGTCAGAACATGAATCCTTACATGGCCGGGAGGCCATTGCAATGGAAGGAGAGCGGAAGACAGTTTATTCTGGTTGATTTCGTCCCCAAGACACCAGACGGCAGCATACTCAAGGTAGGATTCCCATACAGACATATGCAGGACAGGACATGTAATCTCGTGGGGCAGACTGGTTGGGTGCTGTTGAGTTAGCCAAGGATCACTAATCCCTACTTTATGGGGCTTCAGCTTTACCTGGAAGTGCTTCCAAGATGCAATTTCATGACACTGGAACTACTCCCGGGTTCGGTATAAAAGAAGCTACCCCACCCCAGTTGGAAGGAAGCAGACGAAGTTTGCCTAGAGGTGTAAAGTTGTGTAAAAAAAAATACGGAAGAGTGTTTTGTGTTTACTTGTACCTTTTGGGACTTGTATAAAGTTATTCCTATGATAAAACCTTTTATTTATATAGAGACTTATGTCCTTGCGATTGTGTCAGGAGTTTGGGGTGCAACAGTGCCCACTTGTAATCACAATGCATCGTGCTTGACTCAAAAGTATACTCTTAAATAGCCCATTAATTGGGCAATTGAAAACATCAGCTTTCAGTACCAAGATAATTGGTGTAGCCCAAGGTATTTTAGGGAGCTATACTGTATGATGTCTGAAAGCACCTCCTCTAAGATATTATTTGATAATAGCCTTCCTCCTAGGAAAAACAAATTTGAGGTGCTGATAAACACCTGTTCGTCTGTCTGTTTCCATATGTGATGTTGATCTCTGGCTCAATTAATACTTTAGTTATAAATACAAGTCATTTCATTAGAAATTATTGCATCTGTGCTGGCTGGGAGAAAACACTGTGCTGTATTTGTGGGACCACCAGGGTCCTAACAGCAAGTTTAATATTTTTTATTTCACATCTATGAACCGCTCCAACTCATCCCTAGACTTTCTGAAAAACTCCAGCTCACCTGCCATGCTTTAATGAGTACATATCCTTGTGGTTGAGCTGGTCTGCTTATACGGAGTGCAATCCAAGTGTGAGGGTTGTGGCATAGTTCAGTAGATCATAGATTAGTACATAGAATTTATAGATTACATTTCCTATTGATCAGTATTTCCGATTTGCTATTATAAACCTGAGGGTTGTGCTACTAATGGCATTGATCCTTTTATATTGGCTTGGCTGAAGGTGGCATTGTTCTGCTTCTCCTTGAGTTCTTTCTTTGCTTAGGTCAGTATCTTATACAACCGCATATTCAATATAGTTTACATGTACACTATGTTAAATATCGTAATCTGGACAGGCACATCTAATACAGTGTGAACAAGGTCATGTTTTATGTCTTTTTTGTTCAATTTTGAGTCATTGAGGTATGTTAATGTTACATTTGTTTATTGTCTGCTTTGTTTTGTATGACCATGCTATGTTCCACCTGCTGGTCACCGTATAACACCCTATAAATACGGAGTGTCTCAGTTGTTTGCAGTTTACTTTGAATGCGCTAGGCAGTCGGTGAGTGATACTTTTAGTTTTTCCTGTACTTTTGCTATTTTGATTCTTTGGACCTTTGATCATTTTTGATCTGTTTTTTGACTTTGCCTTCGGATAGTGTATTGAGACTTGTTCACTTTGGATTGCCATTGCTGGCAACTCTTTTTTGCCTTGTGCGCTCTATGGAGCTTCAAGTAGTTGATGATAAATGATATGAAATGATAAATCTTTTATTTTAGAAAGATTCTACGTGTCCCTTTTTGTATCTAGCCAAGGCTTTTAATGGGGTTTCCCCCTCTTGTGGATATTTTTGGAAGCGCTTTTGGGGATTACGTGCTTTGGGAATGCCAATCATGACATACAGAAGAAACAGTCTAGATCAGGGGTGGGTAGTGTCGGTCCTGGAGAGCCGCAGTGGCTGCAGGTTTTTGCTCCAACCCAGTTTCTTAATGAGAAGTCAATTACTGCTGATGAAGCAGTTATTGCTTAAGTGACATTTTGGTGCTCCATTTTAGTGGCCTCAATTGCTAAGGTTCCCCAGCTTTAATTGCTTATTTCATTCTTAAACAGCTGCATTCACTGTTTTAATGGCTCATTATTAGCAAAGCAGTCAGCGGTTCACCATCTAGCTTGTTTCGATTTACATCTCTATGTGTTCATCATGCACTGTTTGATTTATTAAAAACACTTAATAGAAAATGTGACAGGGGAGTTGGTCTCGTCCGATGCCAGAGATGGACATCTGAAGTGGAGCTCCGCTAGCAGCGGTGTTATTTTTCATGTTATTTACTTATTATCTGGAGATGTGCTGTATCTATTCAATCTTATTCAATCCAAGGAGACTGCTACAGTATATGTAAGCATATGTAAGCATATATAGACATGGCCAACAAGAAAGGGGGTACGAAAGAATCGAAAACTAAAGCTGCACCCAAGCTAAGATCAGCAAGCCCTAGTTCAAGATGCGGCCTTTCAGAGACAGACCTGGATCAGATGGGCGAAAGCACAGACTCCTCGGGACCACGGTCCGCTACATCGTCGCCGGCTGAGAGCGAAAAGGGGAGCGAATATACGATCGTGAGTGCAGATCTCGATAGCTTGCCGATCGGAGAAGAACACCTGAAACTGGAGAAGGCCTTGCGGTCCGCGGCTTCAATTACTCCACGTGAGCCGGGAATAGCGGGGACACCGGCTACAGTAGAGCCTGCCGCGTCACCTACGGCACAATAAAGCACAATTGAAATGTCTGAACTGAAGGTGATGTTCGCTGAGCTCATACAAGATATAAAAAAAAGCGAGAAGGCAAATGAGAAAGCAAGGGCAAAGGCACATGAGAAACTGAGACAGGAATTGAAACAGGAGTTTCTGGAATTGAAACAGGAGTTGCAACAAGTAAACGAAACGCAAGGGCTGATGCTCCAGCAGGCAAATGATAGGCTGCGACAAGAAATGCAACTGGAGATGCGACAGGTGCTGGGTAAAATTGAGACGCTTACTGATCAATTGGAGGATCTCAAGGAGACATTCACGACTAGGATTGAAATAGCCGAAAATTTAGCTGCCATTGCCGAAGAAAAAGCAGAAAATGTCAGCTCAGAATGCAAAAAACTCGGAGACAGACTGGCTGCTTTGGAAGATGGGAGCAGAAGGTATAATGTCGGAATTGAAGGTCTGCCTAAGAATCGAGAAAGTCCAAACCCAGTGAAATTCGCTGCTGAACTCTTCTCTAAAATAATCGGGGAGGACTTTAAAGCAGAATCTGAGATAGCAGCGGCTTACCGTGTACGCGGATCAAATACCGTTCGATCCAGATCTTTTATTATACTCTTTGAAAGATTATCATTTAAGCTAAAGGTGATGGCACTCCTCAGAGACAAGCAAGATATTATATATGAGAATAACCGCATTCATATCTTCCCTGACTTCTCTCCAGCAACAGCTACTAAACGCGCAGCCTTCTACAACATTAAACAGCGGCTACGGCAAGCCAACGTCAAATACAGCCTCTTGTATCCGGCCAAACTGAAAGTTGAATTGCAAGGTCAATTCTATTTCTTCGCTAGCAAGGAAGAAGCAGAAAAGGAATTAAGAAAGCTGATCCCGGGACTATTCTGATACATAATAGTGAGTCATAGCCATTAATGATATATAGCAAGGACTAATAATCTACTGTCTGATCTTTTTGTTTAAAATACGGGTTTATATCATCATATATTCTCATTATTACTTAGTATTACTAGGGCGCTATCTGTCTATGTTTTATTGTGCTTAATTACTTTTTTGTTTTTTTTTTTCAGCTAATTATTTTAGCTCTACCCTAAACGAGAACCCTTGGTTCATGGTTATTGCTATTATTGCATTAAGACTTATTATGCTTATTTTGGACAAATTTCTAACAGTATCCCCCGGGTTTATTGTCTGGGTGTATTATCTTAATGCACTAAGATTGCTGAAGACTATATATATTTTAAATGCACAAATTTTTTTTTTTTTTTTTTTTAATAGATATCTCTATCTTTTAATCCTAAAACACCGCTGCGTGGGGGCTTGTTTTGCTTTGGACGTGCTCTGTCTCTGGGTATGTCAGAGGACTGGGACTGTGTGAAGTGGGTTTTAGCCTCACTTGGGGAGGCAAAAAGGGAGGGTCGGGGGTTAAGGGGGGGAGAGAAAGAGAGCAGGCTGGATCTATACCTAATCTATCCTCTTAATCTTTATAATTATAACTACCAATGTAATAATAAGCTACATGGCAACAACTAGGGGAAATAGGAAATTAAGGCCGAAGCTGTTTCACTTCCAGTTAAGACTATAAAATGACATCAGAAAATGTGACAGGCTTCAAATCATTTTGATGATATCCTTGGAAAGGAGAAAATCTACGATATAAGAACCTTACATTGCAGACTAACAAGCCATAAAATTAAATAAGGTCTGAGATTGGAGAGAGATTGGAAAGGATTGGTTTATAATTAAGCAATTGGGTTGGAATGAAAACCTGCAGCCACTGTGGCTCTCCAGAACTGACATTGCTCACGACTGGTCTAGATGAAAGACACATTGGTCTGATTCTTCACAAACAAAGCACACAATAAACAAATATAACATTAACATACCTCACTGATTGAAAACTGAACAAAAAAAATACCTCACATAATGCTCAAACAACTGATAACTCAATGATTGCTACACTGTAAAAAATGTTAACCCCTCTTTGTTATTTCCACTTATGTATTTTCATACGTTGAACTCAGCACAATAAATTGGATAAATTAAATTTAGTTTCAAGAGTTTAAAAATAGTTAAATTCAAAATTATTCTTTAATGTAACTTCAAGGCAATTAACAATGACTGGGTAAGTGTAATTAACTTAAAATTGCAAGTTAAAGATAACATAACCAAGTGAAACAGTTCCTCTTTGTGAAAGTTGATAAATGCAAGGAAAATGTGCTGTACAGTGACAAAATGATTTTGCGTAAACATAATAATTTTCTTATCTGCATTGTGTGCTAAAGCTAATTTGAATATTTATGGGGTCTCTCATTTGTCCCCTCACTGCTGCCTTCGGACGGGGTATGTTTCCGGAGGAGATGAATGTTAGTGACACACCATTACAAATCAAACCATTTTCATTCTTCTTTCCTTAAGTATTTTACACGTGTTCAACAGCAGCGAGGACTGTGTCGATTTATTGAGATCTGGTAGTGGAATAATCCATGAACTACGATGACTGGCGTAAAAGAATCACGTTGCACAGCTTGTCATCTCTAAGTGCTTGTGGCATTACGCTCGAAATAAAAGATATTCGGTTGAGAAAGGTGAGTGTACGTTAGTATACCAAAAGACACAATTATCGACGTTTGCTGTTTTACTTTATTTAAAATATGACTACTCGATACAGAGTTTGAAAGTGTTTTCTGGTTTTTATTTCTAGCATAGTCAATGAATTTTTGTTGTATAATGAGATACTGAGTATCGAGCTTAGGTGTGGACCACTTCGTCCATTTTGGCTACTGCACGAAGTGTAAAGCGGTACCACAATTGGGAACTGGAGCGAAGACTTTCTCTTTTTTTAATAATTGGAGACTACATCGATTAGCGGTCATAATTTTTATTACTGTGAGATTTTTCAGACGCCACATGAAGTGGGACTGTAAGTTTTGCAATTTTTCCTCTAGTAATAAAAAGAAAACCCTTCACCACTACAAAAACAATCACAGACATCTAGGGATGGGAATTGATAAGATATTCACGATTCCGATTCCATTTTCGATTCTGTTTAACAATTCGATTCTTTATCGATTCTCCTATCGATTCTTATTTTTAAAAAAGGAGAACACACAGGTCAATTAGCTTAGAACTTTGTTTTATATCTTATCTTTGAACAAGATAGAAATTTAGGAGTAGCATGACCTTACAAAACCAACAGTGAGATCTTAAGAGATCCACAGACTACGGCTCCTCGACGGGGTCCCTAGAAAAAAATTTGTAAATGTAAAATAATAATCAAATAAATATTCTTCTGTAGCAATAACAAAGTATAACAAATTATTCTGTGGCAATTACACAAGAATATCCAGTAACATTTACACTATCCTTTTTAAAAGTATATATGAGCTGAGCACTCAAAAATAAAACTACATCAGCCAACAACAAATACAATCAACTCAAGTCCAATGGAACTATGCACTGTGCAATTCTGCAACCATCAACTATGGAGAATTAACAATTCTTTTGCAGAAATATAAACATATCTGCTTTTTCAGGAAGGATACGTGATCTTTCTGGACTTATGGTCTCTCCAGCTGTGGAGAACACCCTCTCAGATGGGGTGGAGGATGCCTGCACACACAGAAAGCTTTTAGCCAGTCCTGACAGCAGGGCCAGAGTCTCTCTCTTGCTCCACCACCATAGGGTGGCGTTATCCTTGCAGGGGATGGGGGTTAGGCTTCTATACAGCTGGATCTCCTGATACACTCTCTGGGCCAGGGAAAAAACGGGCTGCCGTTGTTGGAATGACTGCAGCTCATTGTCCTCCTCTTCAAAGAGTTCCTCCAAGGCCGTTTTTTTTTGCTTTACTGGTGGCGCCTGAAATGAAATGGACATAATAAAAAATTAAGCAAAAAAAGAACAATCCATGAAATCTAAATTATCATCACAATGAGCTAAACTTACATAGTCTTCTTCATCCTCATCTTCATCTTCGAACAATTCTCCCTGTGTGTCTCCTTGCTCCAGGTGCTTGAGTAGAAAGTGACAAATAAACAAACAAATCAAACTAAGTACCACAGATCCATAGATGAAAGGTCTCACTCTCACAATGGAAATGTGCTACAATGTCATATTGAAATACCTCATCTGCTCCTGCCTCTGTGTTTGCTGCAATTGCTGCTTCCCTGATCCTGTCCCAGACTTCATCCTTATCCACTTTGGATTTAAATCGGGGGTCCAAGATGGTGGCCTCCTCCAGGAATCTCTGGATATCAGCATCCTTAAATTTTTAAAAGGGAGGAAAATGTGACATCATGACTATCCTTAAGTATTTATAACTGTCACTTTATTTATGATAAATAAATCATCAATTGTACCTGGTATCGTTTGGAAAGATCTTTCCAAATGTTCTCCTTTATGGTCCTTGTGAAGGCAGAGTCATCTTGTACAGTGTAGTGTTGCTGTAGCTTTTGCAGGATGGACAAAATCTCACCACAGGTCAGACTTTTGTTGCTGGAGACTGCTAGTGTGGAGGTGTAGTGCTTCTGCATGAGCAGCACAAACTCCTCTGCTTTTCTTAAGTCATCATTGCCCATTTTAGCCAGTCTGCAATATCAACAAAACAAAAATACAACAGATATGTTGCATAAAACAAACAAAAATAAAACCTGAGTCCAAGTTAAGCCATATTATCATTATTTTTCAATACTACTCACCTTTCCTTTTCTATGGACTTTCTTATCCGTGAATCAATGGCTGCAGCCTGGATGGGCTCTCCATCATCAAATACAGAGAGTTCCATCTGGTCTTTACATCTAGGAGGAGCATATGCTTGGGCAGCTCTGAGGGGTAACACATCCACAACTTAAATGCTAATATAATATTCCTTATCTTAGTTTATGAATTTAATTTGATCATGATCTAATGATTTACATGTACACAATCTTAAAAAACTATTTACTATGCTTACTGAGCAATTCTTGCTTCTCCTTCAGGACCACTTTTGCCATGTGGGACCTCTTCATCCGTACAATCACAGAGCGAATTCTTGCCGCCCAGTTGGAAATGGCAGGACAGTTATAGAGGTTCTGAGCTCCAAGGTTCAGGGTGTGTGCAAAGCATGGAAACTTGAGAATTTGTAGCTTTTTGACAGCTACATCCATGTTGGCCACATTATCAACAGTGGCTGCCACAACCTTGTCTTTGATACCATACTCCTCCAAGATCTCATCAATCTCCTCTGCTACAGCTGTCCCTGTCTGTGCCTGGTACACTGTTTTGGTTTTGAGGACTTTTTCTTGAGCCTGGCCATTCCTGACATAATGCAGCGTTACTGTGAGGTAATGATCTTGACTAAAACTTGTCCATCCATCTGCAGTGATGGCTGCCTTCAACACATGTTTCAGCTCAGAAATCAGATTTGCCTTTTCGACCACATACCAAACAGGGATCAAGTGGTTGCTTAAACTGTCTCTGTTTGAGGCTTTGTACTTAGGGTTCAGAGTCTTTGTCATTTCTCTAAAAGATATATAAATGGAAACGGATGAAACATCTGGTAAGAGGAGAACATGCAACTTTGACATTCCTTGACTTAGCCTACAATTAAACACATTCACTTACCGAAAATCGGGGGCATCTACTGTGGCAAATGGGTGCAAGCCTTTTACCACAAACTTAGTCACTGCTCGGTGACATTCGTCTATCCTGGCCTGTGTCATTTTACATTTCCCCACCTCTGTGAAAGGAGAAGCTACCAGTAGACTGTACCGAGAACTGCCAGCATCTGAACCAGCCAGACTCTGTCTGTCTCTCTCGTCATGGTAATCTAAATGCAATGCACAGTAATAGCAGGTTTTGCAATAAGGCAAATCGCGCTAACATAATATGCAATGTTAGTTGATTAGTTACCTGCCGTATTAACAGGAGAGGACGTGCAAACGTTACCGCTGCTGCTGGGTTGAGATTCACTAGTCCGGAGCGGATCAAAAACACGACATTCATTTAAGGTTATCGCGTGTTTTGTGAGCAAATGCTTTTGCATATTCGTAGTGTTTCCTCCCTTTGATGAAATATCTACTTTGCAAGTATTGCAAGTTGCCCTGTTGTCATCCTTTCTCGTAAAGTATAACCAAACTTTTGAGTGTTTGTGCCGCTTGTGCACCATATTTCCTGCTGGGTAAATGACACTACGCAATGTGGTGACGTCATTCGAGACGACTGGAATCGATAGGGGAATCGTTTGCAAAAATGGCAAACAATTCCAAGGAATTGAAACAGTGGGAACTGTTTTCGATTCCTATCCCTACGAACATCACAAAAGGGGTTTTAACTGTATTTAAAAAGGCTGCTTAACTATCTTTCAGTCCCACATGGAACTTAAAAATCATTTATGCACATATTTAGAGCCCAGCACCATCCAAAAATATTTTCTTTATTTAAAAAGACATTTGAGGAACGAAGAGATTGTTAATTGCCCATTTGGTGATTGCTATTTTAAATCTAGTGTGGTTTCTACATTTACTGCTCATAGAAGTCGTTATCACCAGTCTTCCACTTTACAAAATTTCCGACCTGCGCTTATTGTAAGTTGCAGCTATCAGACGTCTACAAGTCACACACAGTCAGACACTGTGGATTTAACGCCTATAGATCTGATTGTGCCAGAGCCTGAACCTCGGCTGGAAAATGAGTCAGTTCGACTCCGAGTAGCATCTCTTTTGCTTCGAATGCAAGTAGTCTTACATGTGTCACAGTCAGCCGTTCAGGAAATAATAGATGAGCTGTCTGACATCGGGGAATTTGTAGGACAAAATAACTAAAGTTTCAATTGAAAATGTTTTAAAGGAACATAATTTTACATCTGAGAAATGTGTTGTTGATGTATTGACAGATGCCCTGCAAAGTTCAAATCCACTTAATCTGCTTGCAAGGGAAGGACCTCTATGCACAGAGCACAAAAGGCAATTATTTTACAAACAGAACTTCACAGTTACTGAGCCTGTTAAATACATTTTCAATACTTATGAAAGAACCCATACTTTTGTTTATATTCCTATTACTAAATTAAGTGAACTTTTAAAAAGAGATGAGGTGCTGAAGGTATTACGAGTTAAAATTCCTGTCATACAATCTGGCCAGTATAAATTATTTCAAGATGGTGAATACTTCAAAGAAAACCAGCTTCTATAAGGTAAAGATATAAGTGTTTCTATTGGATTGTACATTGATGATTTTGAGATCTGTAACCATTTAGGTACAACAACAAAAAAAACCCCACAAACTCTGTGGTGTTTACTGGATTATAGCCAATTTGCCTGTAAAATACAGATCATCATTATTATCAATCTATCTTGCTGTGCTTTTTAAGACTGAATATATCAAAGCCTATGGGTATGAGCCACTTTTAGAGCCACTGCTTAAAAACATTGAGCAGCTAGAAAGAGAAGGTGTGTTCATTGAGAAACTTGGTTCTTATGTTAAAGGGACAGTGTTATATGTGGCTGCACACTCTCTAGGTGGATTCCAGGAGTCCTTTAATGTACAAAAGTTTTGCAGATTTTGTCTGGAAGATCGTGAAAACATACAGACCTGTGATGTCAGAAGTGGGACTTTTGCTCTAAGAACACCCAAGTTGTTGGATAAGTGTAAATGTGCTTAAGCAAAATGGACTGTTATGTGTTGATGCTGTAAAAAAAGACTGTCCTCTAAACAGGCTGGCATACTTTCATGTTTGTAAAGGCTTTCCACCTGATTATCTACATGATGTACTGGAACAAATTGTACCTGTAGAGCTGAGCCTATGTCTTTCAGATTTGATTTCTAAAAAATATTTAACATTGGATGAGCTTAATAGTAGAATACAATGCTTTCCTTTTAAATTTGCTGACAAAGGAATACATCCTCAGAGAATACCATCAACTTTTCAACAAAGTGGAACTATAGGTGGTAATGGACATGAAAATTGGACTCTTATTATAAGGTTCCTTCTGTTAACTTAATTATTGGCCACCTTATTCCAGAAGGTGATCAAACATGGGAAATCATTCTTGAGTTAAAAGACTTGGTGGAATTATTATCTACGCCCTCTTTTTCTTCAGAAACACTCTGTTATTTGCAATCTAAAATTTCTGATCATAGGCAGTTGCTTTTAGAGGTGTTCCCTACTTTTAAGTTACATCCCAAATATCACTTTGTGGAGCATTATCCTGAACTTACAAAGAAGTTTGGACCCCTAATTGACCTTTGGATGATTAGATTTGAGGCAAAACATTTTTTTTTTAAAAGGTAATTCATGATGCCCGCAACTTCAAAAATATTTTGCTTACCCTGTCCACAAGACGTCAGCTTATGCTGGCATACTATCTTGAATTGCCAAACATTTTTAAGCCAGAGGTTGAGACTGGGAAGGAGTTTCCCTCTCTTTATACCCAGCTTGTTTACTTCAATGTAAAACTGGAAGCACCGCAGTTCATTTGAGGTCATACATAGGTTGCTATAGCTTGCGGTCACACCCTGAATTGGTATGTGTAGGAGCGCACAGTGTTCTTTGCAGATAAGGAAGCTGTCAGCACCGCATGCGCACAAAACTGGTTACAGCAAAATTCTTGTCCTAACTGTCACAGGGTGTGTGCCACTTCAGCAGATTATCCACCCATCCATCCATTATCCAACCCGCTCTATCCTAACTACAGGGTCACGGGGGTCTGCTGGAGCCAATCCCAGCCAACACAGGGCTCAAGGCAGGAAACAAACCCTGGGTAGGGCGCCAGCCCACCACAGGGCACACACACACACACCAAGCACACACTAGGGACAATTTACAGTAGAAACGCCAATGCACCTAACCTGCATGTCTTTGGACTGTGTGAGAAAACCAGAGCACCTGGAGGAAACCCTTGCAGACACGGGGGGAACATGCAAATTCCATGCAGGGAGGACCTGGGAAGCGAACCCAGGTCGCCTAACTGTGAGGCAGCAGTGCTACCCACTGTACCACCGTGCCACCCTTCAGCAGATTAGACAATACTTATTTCCTCATTCTTCGTACACACATAGCTTATACAATATCAAAAGTTACATAAAGTAAGTTCAATAGATTACATTAATAGCACAAGAAATACATTCTTATAGCTTAATATCTGCATTAGATTACATCTGTTTGGTTATGTAAAAGGTGCTATATATAGCGCCCGACCCGGCACAGACCACGCAGAGGCACGTGTACAAAACACAGGCTTTATTGTTTTTTCTTCACCCGTGGGTGCACATCTTCCCCGTGACCCACAGGCAATACACAGTCCCAAAAGCACCAAACAAACTACAACCAACCCTTTCTGCCACCACCGCTCCTCCCAGGCAACCTCGTCCTCTTCCACCCAATTCTGGCCCAGAATGGAGGGAGGTTGCCTGCTTTATAGCCCACCTGGAAGTGCTCCAGGTGCCTGACCAGCTGGTCTTAATTGCACCTCCGGGTGGGGCTGGTAAGTCGTCCATTGTAGCGGCTGGCTCTCCGCAGCACCCCCTAGCGGCCACCCCATCTCCCAACCGGGCTGTGGTGGACTCCATGTCCCATGGAGCCACGGGGGAGACTGAGGAAGGACCCACGGCCAGGGAGGCTGCCCCCAGGCGCCCGGGGGAGGCATTGCACTGTCCATGGTGGCTCCCCCGGGACGTATGTAGCAGAGGCGTCCCGGCCGGGCATGGGACCCGGCTGTCCGTCACAGTTAGTCTAACACATTCTTATTTAATGCATATCTGTTGTGAAACAAGATTGGACTGAGAGGGAGCTTTATTTGACAATATGAACATCCAGAATTTGAAAATGAGTTGTGTAATTTGACAGATATCAAAGATCTTCCGACTGAGCGGGTGACACCCCTTCAGAATTAGTCTGCTCAGATTCAACTTTGGATACCGGCAGCCTGTCATCTTCCTGTAGTGGAGAGTCTGTAGATTGGCCTGATCCTTTTAAAATTCCACGTTTCTCCCATGATGTTGAACTCTAATGTTGAACTCAGCTAAAGGAGGCAAATGATGCTTATGTTAAAGATGGATCTGTAATAGTGATTTCCAAGACTGTTAAGAGTGACATACTAGACAAACTAGCAGATTTAATGTCAAAGATTACTGCCTATCCAAGTAAAGATCAGAATGACAGTGTCACTAAAGCTCTTGTTGAAAAGCATCCTTGTCTTAAGGAGCCAGGATCTGGCAAAGGATGGTACTGCTGTGTGTATAGCCTAAAACTTAAGATGGGTAATTACTGCCAGAGTCTGAGTGCTGCTGGATGCCCAGAGGTTGTTGTAAACAAAAGGAAAAGAGCAGATTATAAAGGCAAGTGTGTCAAGAAATCCAAAAAAGCGTGAAGTACATTATTTGCCAGAGCCACCTGAAGGACAAAGTGCAGAGGACACGGAGGAGAAGCGGAAGCTCATTGTGACTGAAATGCAGAAAAAAGAACCTCATCTACAGCATGTGGATGAACTGATGATCTCCACATTTTCACAGCGGAGGAAGGAAATAGTAGGTGGTGAACCACTAATTTCTGAAGTCTTTACCAGATGACCAGCACTGTTTACTGAAAGACAGGTAACTGGCCACATACTAGACATAATTATAAATAAAGTCCTCAACATGTTTAAACATTTGAGGTTCAGGTGTGTTGCCACCTAAGTCATCCCACATTAAATTCTTTCTCTCCCCCACCAGATAAGTGCAGAGTTCAAAAGGATTGTCACTACAGACCTTTTGCAGCCATTTCTTGAAGGATTAGATGGTCTGGTTCTAAGACTTCTTGAAGTGTATAAAGCAGCAGCAATGTCTGGCAGAATGCTGTCACTCAAAAGTATTTTGCAGTGTCTTCAGAAAGATATAAGTAGTAAAAGTGATCAGTGTATAGATACAATGTTATTATTTATTGTGCAGATTTGTAATATTTTCTTTTGTCTGATTTTTCTGTCCCCCTCTTGTAGGACACAAACCAGAAGAGAAGAACTGCTGCAATGTTTGGTCTACCACAGTGGTTCTCAACCTGTGGGGCGTGTCCCCCTGGGGGGGGTGCGAAGTAACAAAAAGGTGGACGCGTAGATGTGAAAAAAAGAAAACAAGAATCAAAAATATGAAAAAAACATCTGTTGAAACCAAAACAAATTAACTTAAACTACATTCTGATACTAGAACAATAAATATAGAGTTAGATAAATGTCGATAAAAGTTAAGTAGGTATAATAAAATATGCATCTACATTTCAAAAAAATGTTAGGGGGGCGCGATTAAAACTGTTATGAAAATTCGGGTCGCAAATACTTAAAGGTTGAGAAATGCTGGTCTACCATACTACATATCTGAAGATCCATCAGGCATTATCAAGACGTGTGATGTATGAAAACAATTCTTTTAATTCTTTACTTCTTGAGTGATATAACCACAGTTTAAGTAGTCATTTTTTTAACAACCAATATTTGCTCTGTTACAGTAAATACTGTGATAGTTGTGCATACTGTAAAATACTTAGGAAATAGACTTTTTTTTCAAACCAGGGCAACTAGGGAGTTAGTGTTTGCATGTAGTCATGGGCAGGTCCCAACTGCTAGTTTTCAAATGTGGTATACAGATAATGCCAAACTAAGTGACATTTGCTATCAACTCAGCTATGGTCATTTTCTTAATTTCATGTGTCCTCACAACTATTCAGATTAGCCTTTTAGAATCATTTTACTTTTAAAAGCTAAAAACATAGACAAGGGCACAGTTTCTAATTTTATTTATTTTTTTCTCTGTAGGCCCATGGCGAACAGCTGGAATGTGATTATGAAGGGGATGCAAGTAGGACTCCTGGTTGGCCATGAAGGTGTACTTCAGGATGCATTCCCACATGAGCTCTTCAGTGTGGCAGTTGTGGTGAAGGAGACCATCATTTTACACAGCCTCCAAAATGTGCCAGGGGGCTTTGCCATGCTAATGGGCATCAGCTATTGTTTTAATCTGGAATATCCACAAAAGATGAAATACACGTTTGAGTTTCTGCAGAGAGTGGTTATGAAGATTAAACCAGATCAGGGTTCTGCACAGATACATGGCCTGAGAAATAAACTGCTGAGATACAGAGTGTAGACGCTGTAAAAAAAAACATAATTCCTTTCAGAGTCAAACACTATGAATGTGTTGGAACTTTAATTTATATTCTTGTTTTATTCAGTTTTTTAAAGTTTTTATTTCTTGTTGCAAGCATGTGAAGATTGTGATAGAAATTTGTTCCCAAGCTGTGTATTCATGTACATATCATCCATCCATCCATTATCCAACCCGCTATAGCCTAACTACAGGGCCATGGTGGTTTGCTGGAGCCAATCCCAGCCAACACAGGGCGCAAGGCAGGAAACAAACCCCGAGCAGGGTGCCAGCCCACCGCAGTGTTCATATCATGTTGTTTAAATAACAATTTGTAGTCAGTTTTCATTTTAATTTAACATTTCTTTATCTTTTTTGACTGAAGGTTAACTCAGGGTTTCATTTACTTTGCTGCAAGACATTATTTCACACATTGATGACACATTTGACACATGCATGCCTCATAGATATAGCTCTTCCTTTCAACACATAAGCACATTCATGTTTAGAA